>BSUD01000005.1:131326188-131436545 GCA_033239045.1 Fagopyrum esculentum | reverse complement strand
AAAGCATATCTTAGTAAAGTCAAAAAAAACAAAGAAAAAAAAAAAGAGAAAACGAACGAAACAAAGAGAAAAGAAAAAGAAAAGGAAAAAAAAAAGAAAGTTGTTTGAGTGTTCTTGAGTCTTATCAAAGTTGTTCTTGAAAATTTGTTTGTTATCGAAGTTGTTCTTGAAATTTGTTATCAAAGTTGTTCTTGAGTGTTCTAGCCATTCCAAAACACAACCCACACGTTTTGGGGAAAACGCTTGTTATTGCGTTGACTAACTACTTGTCGGGACTAAGTAAATACTCGCCGGAAGGCTCATATTTGTTGTGCTTTGTTGCCTCTTGTTGTTTGCTTTTCTGAAGTTATATTGCAGCGTGGAATACCTTGTTTACCTTGTGCACTACCTTGGAAAATTGGCGGAATTTTGTTACCAAGAGAAATTTTGTGTGGAGAGCATTGCCTAAGGCTTTGGAAAAGGTGAGGGAGAGCTTTGCCGCGAAGCAAAGAAAAAGGGGAGTTGTGTGAATCCAAACACTATCAAACACTTGAATGAGTGTGAGGAGAAATACCCTTGAGAGAGGAGAGAGAGAACGTTTTTGTCTCTAACCTTTGCCGTGAGTTGTTGTTTTGTGACAGGCGAAAAATCTCGAAAAGGTGAAAAAGGCCGGTTTTGCGGTTTTGCGGAAAAAAGGCGTCCGAACTCAGAATTACAATTTCTATACCTTTCCGAGAAGGGAAACGGGCCTCCGAGTCCAACTCACGGATTTGCCGTGACCTAAGGGCTTTTTTAGCCATCCGACACCGTTTCGGTCACGAAACCGGCACTTTTATTACTTTCGGTTTTTACCTTTGAACATTTGGTTTTGTTATACCTTTGGACACTTGGTTTTGTTCGTTTCTTTGATTTTATTTGTAGTCCAACAGCAGGATGGCATCCGTCAATGGTAATGTGAACAATCAAGCCGACCCACGTATTGACCGCCTTGAAGCCCAATTCGCGGAACTTCTAAGGGGATTACCTCCCGTCCCACCTGAACAAAATCAAGGAGGAAGTAACCAGGGACCACCTCGTAGAGGCCGGGATAGGAGTAGGAGTGTGAATAGCCATGGGAGCAGAAACCAAGATAGACGCCGAGATAGAGACCGGAACAGAAACCGGGACCGTAGTAGACACGATGACTCGGACGATGAGGAAAATCGTGATCACCGCAATAGGAGGCGTTACCATGGGTCAAAAGTGGATGTTCCAAACTTCACCGGAACTGCAGAAGCGGAGACCTACATTGAGTGGGAGACTAAGGCTGAACAAGTCTTCTGTTATTATGATTTTAACGAGTATGAAAAGATTGAAGCTGCTACTATTCATTTTGTTGATTTTGCTCTAACTTGGTGGCAGGAAGAATTGGAATATGTGGAGGCACATCAATAGCCGCGCATCAACACATGGTTTGAACTCCGTAGAAGGATGCGTGCTCGGTTCATACCCTCGGATTACAAGCAACAACTGTTGCTCAAACTTGAAAGGCTACGTCAAGGTAACCGAACCCCAGACGAGTACCACAAAGAGTTGAGAACTCTCCTTCAGAGATCGGGAACCCGACAGCCCGACGACTATATCCTAGCCAAGTTCCTATCTGGGCTTAACCCCGATGTGTCCGAAATAGTTGAACAACTCCGACACACAAGCCTAACTGATGCCCTACACCATGCTACCCATGCCTTTAATGTCATCAAAAAACGTAAGGCATCCGGATCAACAAGGCGAGGGACAAGTCATGAAGCCACTGAACCTTCTCGCAATAATCGTCCTACCCACACAACTGGTTCATCTCCAACAGTAGTTCCCAAGGCCCCTTCCGCCCCTAACCCTAGTATTCCACCAACTCCAGAAACGAGCCGGACTAGGGAAGTGAAGTGCTACAAGTGTTATGAGCATGGTCATTATGCCCGGGAGTGCCCTAATCCCCGTAAGGTTTTATTGAATGCATTTGGGGAAGAGGTCACCGAGAAACATGAATCCGAAGATGACTATGAAACGGTAGCTCCAATCATAGACGGTGTTGAAGTAGAAGCTCGTGCTCCTGTGGGAGATTTCTGCCTTGTCACGAAAAAGGCCCTACAAGCAAGCGAACTTATTCCCGATGTCTCACAAAGGGAGAATCTCTTTAACACTCGTTGTTTAATTTCGGGACAATTGTTTACTGTTATTATTGATAGTGGGTCTTGTTGTAACATTATTAGTCAGGAGGTCGTTGCACACCTAGGACTCAAAACGAAGGCGCACTCACAACCTTATTCGCTCCAGTGGCTCAACACCAACGCTCCCCTTCAAGTCAAGGAGCAATGTTTTGTTCACTTTGCCATCGGACCATACCAAGACGATGTTATTTGTGACGTGCTTCCAATCACAGCTTGCCATCTCTTACTTGGGAGACCATGGCAGTTTCACCGAAGGGTGTTTCATGATGGTTACACCAACATATACTTCTTCGCCATGGCCGGGAAGAAAGTAAAACTCATGCCCCTAAGCCCATCCAAGATCATGGAAGACCACATGTGTAGAGAAAGGAAGAGGTTGGAGAAAGCTGAGGCCGCAAGGACAAAGGGGAAGACTAAGATGGTTCTTGACCCCAAGACCCTACTCACCGCACGGCTACACGATGCCCGTCGAGCCCTACAAAGGGGGGATATTTGCTTCCTTCTTGTTTGTGTAACAACTTTATCTACTATGGAAGCTAATGATTTGTCTTTGCCTTCTTGTGTTTCAGGGCTACTTGAGGAGTTCAAGGAGATTATGCCCGAAGAGATTCCCCCGGGACTACCCCCTATCCGAGGCATAGAACATCAGATTGACTTCATACCCGGATCAACCATTCCAAATCGGCCCGCATATCGAGCAAACCCGGTGGAGACAAAGGAGCTACAAGCCCAACTGGAGGAGCTTTTGAGTAAGGGATATATTCGGGAGAGTTTGAGCCCATGTGCCGTTCTTGTGCTATTGGTACCTAAGAAAGATGGGAGTTGGAGGATGTGCGTCGACTGCCGTGCCATCAACCAGATAACTATAAGGTACCAACATCCTATTCCTCGTCTTGATGATATGTTAGATGAACTTTACGGTGCTACTCTTTTCTCTAAAATAGACCTTGAAGTGGATATCATCAGATTAGGATGCATAAGGGTGATGAATGGAAAACTGCTTTCAAAACTAAGTATGGATTATATGAGTGGCTTGTAATGCCTTTTGGATTAACAAATGCACCTAGTACGTTTATGCGCCTAATGAACCATGTCCTACGTGATTTCTTAGGTAAATTTGTTGTGGTGTATGTTGATGACATCTTAGTTTATAGTCGGACGTTGGATGAGCATGTTGAACATTTGAGAAGTGTATTTCTTGTGCTTAAAGAACAACATTTGTTTGTAAACTTTAAGAAATGCCATTTTTGCTCGGAATCTGTGGTTTTTTTGGGTTTTGTGGTAGGAAAGGAAGGCTTGCGAGTAGACGAAGAAAAGACCAAGGCAATATCAGAATGGCCACGTCCGACAACGGTCCCTCACATACGGAGTTTCCTTGGACTTGCCGGGTTCTATAGGAGGTTCGTTCGAGACTTTAGCACCATTGCCGCCCCCCTTATCGAGTTGACCAAGAAAGGCGTGCGATTTGAGTGGGGATCCGCTCAAGAGGAGTCCTTTATGATACTTAGAGAGCGGCTGACCCATGCCCCCGTTCTTGTGCTTCCGGACTTCTCGAAAACTTTCGAGATAGAGTGTGATGCTTCGGGAATCGGGATTGGAGGAGTTTTGATGCAGGAGGGACGCCCCGTGGCATACTTTAGCGAGAAACTGGGAGGAGCCGCCTTGAACTACCCTATATACGACAAGGAGTTATATGCATTGGTTCGGGTCCTCCAGGTTTGGGAGCACTATCTTCTACCTCGTGAATTTGTTATACATTCTAATCACGAGTCATTGAAGTATTTGAGAGGACAAGCCAAGTTGAACAAATGCCATGCACGATGGGTGGAGTTCATTGAGGCTTTTCCATATGTGGTGCACTACAAGAAGGGAAAGGACAATATCGTAGCTGATGCGTTATCTCGTAGGTACACACTTCTATCTTCCTTAGACGCATGTGTTTTGGGTTTTGGACTGATTCGTGACTTATATGCTCTTGATGTGGACTTCCGGGACATTTTTGCTCTTTGTTTGCGATCTAGTAGTGACTCTCATGTTAGTAGTTATTACATTCATGATGGATATTTGTTTAGAGCTTCTAGGTTATGTTTGCCTACTTGTTCTTTGAGAGCTTTGATTGTTTTAGAGGCCCATGGAGGGGGATTGATGGGTCATTTTGGGGTTACGAAGACTTTAGGCATATTGAGAGAACACTTTTATTGGCCTAAGATGAGAAGTGATGTTGAGAGATGTTGTGCTAGTTGTGTACCTTGTCGCAAGGCTAAGTCAAAGACTAACCCTCATGGATTATACTTACCCTTGCCTATTGCTAGCTCTCCTTGGGAAGACATTTCCATGGATTTTGTCCTAGGATTACCTCGTTCTAGGAGAGGACATGATTCCATTTTTGTGGTTGTTGATAGGTTTTCTAAGATGGCGCATTTTATTGCTTGTAGTAAATCTGATGATGCGTCAAATGTGGCTAACCTTTTCTTTGAGCATATTGTTAAGCTGCATGGGATACCTAGGTCAATTGTGTCGGACCGAGACTCTAAGTTCCTTAGCTATTTTTGGAAGACACTTTGGGCTAAGATGGGGACGAAGTTGTGCTTTTCGACTTCTTGTCATCCCCAAACGGATGGACAAACTGAGGTAGTAAACCGGACTCTTGGCACTTTGCTTCGTACTATGATGGATACTAACTTGTGCAGGTGGGAGGATTGTTTGCCCTTGGTGGAGTTTGCATATAACCGGGCTATTCATTCGGCGACCAAGAAGTCCCCTTTTGAAATTGTTTATGGCAAGAATCCTCTTACTCCGCTGGATTTGACTCCTCAACCGGCTCCGCAACCCGTTGATATGGAAGGTCAATCTAGAGCTGAGTTTGTGAAGGGTTTGCATGAGCGGGTCCGAATCCAATTAGAAAAACGTACCGAGCAATATGTCCAGCAAGCCAACAAAGGGCGCCGGGAGATGCTTTTCATGGAAGGAGACCTCGTGTGGGTCCATTTGAGGAAGGATCGCTTCCCTTCTATTCGGCAATCTAAGCTCAACCCAAGAACGGATGGTCCTTTCCGAGTCCTTGAGAAGATTAACGATAACGCATATCGCATTGAACTTCCTACTAAGTATGGTGTCCATAATGTGTTTAATGCTGCTGATTTGTCTCCATTTTATGTAGGTGATGAGGTCGAGGATGCGGAGAACGAGTTGGCGGATTCGGGGTCGAATCCTTTCCAAGGAGGAGGGGATGATGTGAGCCCGCCGGACTTAAGCAACGAGCCTGATGTGACCGCACCACGATCAACACCACCTCTCACTCGAGCTAGAGCACGCATGCTAGGCCAAACCACTTTGACCTACCACCCTTTCAGAGTTCCGACCTTTAAGGACGTCCATGACTATCACTTGGTGAACATACTTGAGGCGATTGAGGATGCCGGATCACTTTAAACCTAGATGTAACCTTTTGTTTTATTTTATGTGGCCATGTTTGACTTTATTTCATGGTTTTAAACCACTTTAGTTGGGTTTATTTCAGCCACGTTTTTTGTAACCTTGGAGCTCTAATGTGGCCGACCATATTAATGGTTTTTAGGCCATTTATTGCTTGAAGTTGTTGGTTGAAAGACCCTAGGATTTCCTTCATTTAGTATCCAACTTTTGAACTACTTGTAAGCTATTATTGTGGGGAGTTGGTGCTGAATTTTTCAGCCATATAAGGCCATCTCCTACCCACATTTTTCAGAGGATTAAAAAGTTGAGTTCAATCGAAGTTGTGTTTTCACTTTAAAGCAAAACAAACCTAGAGACTAAGGTGAGAGGTCAAGGTTTCGAAACCCACAAGGTGAGAGGCTGAGTGGTGTCCTTACGGTGCGAGGCTAGGAGGACAAAGGAGGTCTAATTTCCGAAGTGAGATTCCGAGGAAAGAAGAACTCGAGCCAAGGAGATCCAAGGTGCGAGGCTGGACGATTCTTTGCTTGGCATATCCATATAAATCGAAAATACACAAAAGAAATCGACGGAGGAACAACACCGGCGGATCCTTGCGTTCAACGGACGAAGAGCGCATCACTAAATCATGGAGGAAATTCTTAAATAGATGAGAAATTTTAAAAAAGATGGGAAAATTTTATACAAAAACGTTTGAAGACCATGTACATATCATATACTTAGATCCAACATTGTGCTCACTGTAAAAATAACAAGATAGATAAAAAAGAGGATACTCACAAAAGAAAAGCGGATACTCGCAAAACCAAAGGCTATAAAATTATCTCCAAAAGGATGCTTAAAAAACCCTAATCCCGACCAAAAAGAACGCGCCTTGCACGCCACTTGCGTCTGCTCCCCTTCTTCCCCAAAATCTCAAAAATTGAGACTCCTAAGGCCTAAACTTCCGACATCTCTTATGCCTCAAATCCCTCTCTCATATAGCCTCCGCTGATATAGAACTTTATAAGAACCCAAATCTCTCAATCCCATGTCGGTTGTCGTGGGAAACAAAGTTTTCTTTTGTTGGATCTGAAAGAAAAACCTAGAGATGCCGATGGAGGTGTACCTCATAAAGCATACAATCACATTAAAGACAAGATAAAAGCGAGCGAAAGATATAATTACTCCTTATGGCTGGCGGGAATAGGCATAGACATCACGAGGTTTCGGCGACAATTGGGAGGAGCGAGGTAGGTTACTTTTGAGTTTTTCAAATTATCTAGAGGGGCGTCTTGTGGATTTATACTTGACCTGAATCCCGATGGGTTCCTTCTTGAACAAGACCCAACTTTCGACTTAGATGTTGCAAATTCCACTTGGACTAGTCCGAGTATGCTTCGTGAACTCTAGTTGAGAACGAAAACAAGAAAGTGAAATTCTTATATCAAGTTGCTATGTTATCGATCTATCTCCTTGTTTGCTTGTGTCCTATGTATGAGCCTTTAAGATCTATGATTTCAAAAATGAATGTAGAATACAAAGATAAAATAACCAAAACTCATGGTCTTATTCAATTTCTTTGTTGGCTTTTGGATCATGATTAAAATTGTGTTGTGTGCCATGGATGAATTGCTATTTGCTTGAATAAGGCTCTTTTTACCCTATTGTGTGGTGGATTTATGTTAGTTGTCATTTGTTTTTGGTATGTTGCTGATATATCTTTCTTCATGTCATGTAACCTGATTAATCGATAATCCATCTATAGTTGGAGTCATTTCATTGATCATTTGAGTGGAAATGAAACCATCTATTGCATTACTAATAGTCTAATAATCACATCCTTGATATTTAAGGGGAATAATATTTATTTGTTATTATTAACCTTTTGAGGTTTCATATAACCTTTGCTAAGGATGTGAAAATCAAGAGTATCAAGTTACTTCTTAAGAACTGCGCTTTAGATGATCACCCTAAATTGTTGAAAATTATGATGTTATCACCTTGGTTTAGTAGGACACCTCACAACTAGTGTACACCTTGCTCTTTATGAATTATATGTAGTTTTAAATCTAAGTTTCATGCCAACAACGAACCTTTTTACACCAATATAGAAGGAACCTTAGGAATAGCATGCTAATTACTGTTACAAGCTAATTTGTATTTTTATTAAAGCTTCAACCTCTCTTAGTAAGACTCAACCGTGTATATCACCTTATTTTAATATTCACTCTGATCCCTCTTGGTGAAGCACTGAATCGTTCCATCTCGAGCTCTAGGATATTATAGAGAAAATAAAGCAATATCAAATCATAACAATTAACATAAAAAATATTTCCAACATCAATCAAGGTTGGAAGTCCACATGTTGTCAAGCCCTAACCAATTCAAGGACCAAAACAATTTGCATAAAAAAATATTGTACCTAAGTTGTTATTTCATAACAATAAATGAAGTATGTAACCTTTGTTTCCTAAATAAGCTTCTAGTTACATGTTAGTTAAAAGGGCATAATGTGTAAAAATCAACTTCAACTACACATCATACTAAATTTTGCATAAAACTTGGAGGATCATAAGATAGTGTCAACCGGTATTATAATCAAATTGAGAGATAAAATTTATATATAAAAAAGTAGGTGTAAGGATCAAGAAGCAAGTATTTCATGTAAAAATCTTCATTTTAATTATGTACACTTTATTCTTGCCTATATTTTTCAACACAATCAACCAACAAGTAGCCATGTACCCCGAATAAGCAAGGTCTAATGTTAATTGTTGAAAGTAAAATACATGTGAAAAGTACATAATTGGTAACTCCAACAACCTGGTTTTGGAAGAAGAAACAATGAAAAGGCGTAACAAGAATTATATGTGCAACTGTGCATGCAAACTTGTAACAAGAATGATATGTGCAATGAAATTTAAACAAAAATAATCTGCATATCAAACAATGAGCTAGATATATGCCCATCAGTATTCCTGTACATGGTTTTTATTTGGACGCTTCTCCACCCAACTGATGAATTGATCAATCTTTTCAACAATCTTTTTTCAAGTTATGCTTCTCCTAATTAAACCTAGAGTTCGCTCAAAGTTGAAGAGACTGAGTTACAATCAAAATATCACACATATGTAAGAAACTCCATATCAAATAGGCTACAAAATTCACAAATAAGAATGGAATAAGGTAAATTTATAGGATACATTGCAAAAGAAATTGAATAGCTTTCTTGACGTGGGACCATCGATCCTCGATAGCATCTATACCTACATCACATAGACCATTCACTAATCAAGGAGTAAGAGAAACTCAAGGAAAGGTTGCTAACAAGTTACATCCATGGGAGGATCCGAGAGAATGGAGGATTGCATGGAAAGTGCAAAATCTCGGCCAACACTCAGGAATCTCGAACGAGATTTTATCCAATATTTTGTCTCTAGCACAAGCTACAAGATCCGGCTAAATATCTTTATATTTTGGCAACTATCTTTTATATTTTATTTCCTTAAAGCTCTCAAGTCTCTCAAACAATCTTAAGAAAATTGTTATTTTTGGATCCTATCTTTTAGGATTATTTTTAGATTATCTTTTAAAGATATATTTCCTAATTATATAGGAGACCTCCCTTATAAATAGCCTTAGAGGGGGAGATTGCTAGATAACTTAGTTGTGATTATTGAATTCCACATTATTGTGAGATACTTGTAACTTCCCTCACGGAGTTTGCATTTTATCATTTCTATTCAATCAAAAGGAGAGTTTTTAATTGAAAAGTTGTGAGTATTTGCTAGGTTGTTCTTGTGTTAGCCATTTTGAAGGTTGGTGCTACAAGTCAAAGTGGCCCCTCCTTGTGCTTGTCTTATCTAGAAGGCTTGTATAAGGTTAAAGAAGGAACGGTGAAAGATAATTCTTTGTTTAGGGGTTTTACACATAATTGATCAATGTTCTTTGCAAGTCTTATAATAGTCCTATCTTCCTATATTTATCATTTATCATTTCATGTTATCATCTTCTTATCTTTCCATATCATTCATTATTCCGCATTTTGAAATATGATAAATCTTTGTTTGTTCTTCATTAAATCTCGCCCCGAGATTTCCATTTTGTTGTCAATTTGAGGACTTTCAATCTAGATTGGAAAACTGCGGCTTTCACCCCACATTATTTCTTCTTCCTACAGTACAAGAAACTGGACGAAGAAAATCATAAAAATCAAAATTCAAAAGAGCAAAGATTAGAGTCGAAGTATGAACACAAATCGGCTCACAGTCTAGGAGTATCAACAATTTATGAAAGGATTGTGATACCTAGTCCCTTGAGCCTTCAAATGGAAAGAAACTTCATCTTCCTCAGAATTGAGGACGGACACACACGAAACTGGGAATTCGTTGTTCTTTGAGGCAATTTCTCGAGCAAGAAAGGGGTGAACTCTCACAATCACCCTTACCTTTGATTCCTTGTTCGAATTGAGGAGATCTGAAGGTGTCGTTGTAGTTTTTGTTTTGTTTGGTGTTTTTGGATTCAAACAAGCCATAGTTGTAGAGGAACTTTCGGGAAAAAGAGTCTCTAAGTTTGCATTTTAGCTGTTATATGGTAAATTGACAAAGTGAAATTAGAGAGAAAAAAAGAGGAACCGACAAAGCTCTTGACAATCTAGGAACAAATTGACCGAATCTAAGAAAATGAAATTAGATTTAATTTCGAAACACCAAACGATTGATCATGCGGCAAGCGATGAAATTGTGTAGGAGTTTTGCAACAAATAAGAAGATAGAGAGAGATGTTGAATCAGGAAAGATTACCTAGGAGGTGGCGGCGGTAGCACATGAGGGTCGCGTCGAGATGTAGATCCCGCCGGTCCTTGCAAATCAACCAAACGGAGTTCTTCAGACAATGGGAGAGATTCTGAGAGAAGATCGGGAACCGGGTGGACTTATATTAATCTTGGATCAACACAAAGAGACATCAAATATCTCATGAGAAGGAGAAGCAAAGCAATAGAAAGGAGTAGTAGAGAGGAAAGCGAAAGAACGAACAAAGCAAAAAGAGTGACCTAGAGTTTCGTCAAAGTAAAGAAGAAAGGTAAACAAAGACCAACCACACAAGATATAAAAGACAAGATAGGAAAATTGAAATTTCTATAACAAAGCCCAAGAATAAAATAAGATATGCACTGGTAGCATATGGAGGAAGGGCAATGGGTCCGTTCGGTACACTCCATTCAACCGGTTGAATTGGTTGAATGACTTATCTCAGCGTTCGGTACTACATTTCTTTCATTCAGACAAGGGATTGAAAGGGTTGAATGTGTAGTTGAATTGATTGAATCATTCAACCAGAGTTGTGAAGTTGAATCGGTTGAATGGAAAATCAATGGTCTTTGTACCCTCCGCCTCCCCACTCGATGTTGATTACTCCCATTTGTGTGTGGATAGGGTTTTCCTTCACTCATCTCCTCCTTTCATCCATTCCTCATTTCCCCCGTCGACTTCACAACGGCTTCTTCAGTTACAGAACAGTCAGTGAGCATGTATTCTTCTTCAATGCTTTGTTTTGATTACTTCTTCTTGTTGTCGTGGTCTCAAGGTCTCATTGTTGAAACCCTGCCTTTCTGTAATCTTTTGTCTCCCCACTCGATGATGCTTCGTTTTCATTACTTCTTCATGTTGCAAGACTTTGGACTCTACATCCCCAATTAAAGGTAAATGATTCGAATTTGACTCCTTTGTGTAATCCTTGTTGTTGTAGTCTGAACTTTGGCGTCTTAAATATCGGGGTCTCTTAATGTTGGTTTGTTGATGATTGAGTCACAAATTGTAGTTGGTTTGTTGATGATTGAGTCTCATATTGTTGTTGGTTTGTTGACGTTTGAGTCCCAGATTTTGTGGTCTCACTACTTCCTTGTTTTCATTACTTCTTCTTGTTGTTGTTTTGCTACTTCTTCCTATTGTTGGTTTGTTATTGCCTTGTTTGTCATCTGAATTGTTGAATAATTAGAGCCACTACACTGAAAAACTAGCATGAAGACACACCACTGATTGCCATCTACATTGTCCTTCACCATCTACACACACATTGCTCATCTTTTGGATGTTGTTTATTACTCCTTGCCAACCTAAGTTGTTACTCCCTTTATTGTATGAGTATTATACAAGTCATACATCCATAGAAACTAGGATGAAAACACTTAAACACAACTACTAACTATGATGAAAACACCAATAATTGCCATCTGAATTGTTGAATAGTTAGAGCCACTACACTAAAAACTAGGATGAAGACACACCACTGATTGCCATATGCATTGTCCTTCACCATCTGCACAAACGTTGCTCATTTTTTGGATGTTGCTTATTACTCCTTGTCCTTCACCATGTGCACACACAATACTCATCTTCTGGATAACTAGAGCTAAGATGAAAACACCACTGAGTGTCATCTAAATTGTTGAATAGTTAGAGCTAC
The DNA here is from genome assembly GCA_033239045.1 of Fagopyrum esculentum. Lineage (NCBI taxonomy): Eukaryota > Viridiplantae > Streptophyta > Magnoliopsida > Caryophyllales > Polygonaceae > Fagopyrum > Fagopyrum esculentum. The sequence goes on along the minus strand of BSUD01000005.1, from coordinate 131,424,483 downwards.
TACATTGAAAAACTAGGATGAAGACACACCACTTATTGCCATATGTATTGTACTTCACCATCTGCATACACATTGCTCATTTTTTGGATGTTGCTTATTACTTCTTGCTAACTTAAGTTGTTAATGTCTTTGTTGTATAAGTATTGTACTAGTCCCAGATTTTGCTTATTACTCCTTGTCCTTCACCATTTGCACACACATTGCTCATCTTCTAGATAATCATTGTGTAAGCATCCTCTACATTTGGTCACACCTAGCAATCACACACGTGAATGGAATTGGGCAAACTAATTTTACAACCTTCCTAGTGAAGTTACTATTGTTACTTCACCATGTGCACATGTTTTTCCTCATGTATTTTTTTATCAAGAACTAGTTTCCCTTGTTTATTTTGACAGGTTACTAATAGGCTACATAAACATTACTTTTCCCTTACATTTGAAAATCAAGCTTGTTAACTTTGACAGATTTGTTGTATAGGCTGCATAAACATAGTTTTTCCCTTACATTTGCAAAATCAAGCTTGTTAATTTTAACTTTGACGGATTTGTTGTGGCTTCTCCTTTTATTCAATCCTAATCACAATTTGAACCTACATATGTTATATGTTTCCCTGTACTATGTTATTCGTAGTCATGTCAGATTCAGTAGGACATCCTTCCTTACCATCTAATGTATCGTTCCTGTATGAGTTCGATCTAGATGTGTCTGACTCCCCTACATAGATTGATTCTTACTACATTGTAAGCAATCTTCTAATCGCTTTCATTGAAGAAAATTTGTAGAACAAAATTCTTTTTATCTCATATCTTTCCGATTTTAGTATTTTCAGCTATTTCTTGATAAATTGCAGGAAGAGGTGTCTTACACTCCCATGCAGCAATCTGATATGGTCAGTCATAGGCAAGAGGTTGCCGATAGACTAAGGAGTGACAATGAGATACTAAGACAAAAGATCAAAGTCAAAAATCAAAACATGATCAACATGGAGTCAACCAACCAGGAGGTGTATGACCATGTGTTAGATTTAGTTTCATCAAACATACAACTATTGCTAAGACTAGAGTAGGCCAATTTAAGAGAAAAGGGAGAATGCAAGAAGAACATAAATCGTGATGGCTGTTCTACTTGTTATTGCAGTTTGATGCATTGCTAAGTTATGCCACAAGCTAGGCATGTAACTGTTTTTAGTTGTTTTGTGTGCACTACATCATTTTGGGTACCTTAGATGAATATATGAACTCTATATATTCCATTATTCAGGGGCATCATTTTTGGGTGCAATACCACATTTTGGGTAGTTTATGTCAAAATATGTACGAAAATAGTTGTATCAAATCTATCTAAGCTTATATATTTTGCTTTTGGTCATGAGCTCGCAAAAAATACAAATACCTTAAGGTTTAACAAGGTATACTTTTTCACAAAATAATGAGAGTAGCCATTACCATCGTTTTCATCATTATGTCATACAACCTAATATTACAATTACTATTAAGTTACCCAACATTCTCAAAAAAGTTACAATTAACTTACATTTAACTTACCTTCTTAAGGTTATCTATTTAGCATATTAATCCTTCTGTCATTTCATATTTGAGCTGTTATTGCATCACATACGTCTCTCACCCACCCAGTAGTTCATCCCCCCATTGCTATCATTTTCATCATTCTCATCTTCTTCCAACTTTTGGTCAATAATTTGTATCATCATCGAAGAAATCGTCTTTTTTCTGATGGATAAGGATGTAGTTATGGAGAGTGAAGCATGCAATGATGATATCGATCTACGTCTCAATACTGTAACCCGGTAACTGCTCAAGAATCCTTCATCTACCCTTACATATCCCGAACGCACATTCGATGTGACTACGTGCTGAAAAGTGAATGCGATTGAAACCTTCCTTATAATTTTTGGGTCTATCCATTTGAAATTTAATCTTATGGTATTTGACTTTTGAGTATGGGACCATGTAGCCTTGCTTATAAGGGAAGCCTTTGTGTACTAGATAATATTTTCCTATTAAATGCTAAAGGTAATTTTCCATGTGAAGTTATAACAAGGAATTGTGAGATTAACCCGTCTTTTTTATTAACTAGTGATGGATGTGGAAAATTGAGACCTCTTGTAGATAGAGCATGGTGGAATACCTTTTTATCAGGTGCACTTCCTTCCCAACCAACTGATATGAATGTAAAGTACATATCAAAGTCACAAACTGTCATGACATTGAAGGTTGTCCCACATTTACGTCTTTTACATGGCATTTGTTCTTCAACGGGGATTGCTGCATTGATGTGAGTCTCATCTACGCATCCGATTGCCCCTTGTTTATGAACCGAATGTCTCAGATTTAGCATTTGAAATTAGTTGTTACAATGAAACAATGAGGAGTACCTTAAAGTATTTATATTTTTTATCCTTCAATATCTTGTCCGGGATGGTTGTAAATAGAGGGTCACGTGGTCTTATCAATTCACTTGCTAGTCCGGTGAAGTTTCTTCCGTGTCTTGTAATAGCTTCCAACACCTCATGGATCATTCAACTAATTGTGTCCCCTGATCTTTGAAATCTTTCACAACTCTCACGGTTTAAAACACCAACAACTGATGTATACAATAAGATTCCAACCTTTTCAAGGACATACATATTTTCGGGGCTTGTAATCCATGTTTTTCGTTCAAATCCCTACATAATCTAAGTATTACATGTTTTTCAAGTCGAAGGGCATTCTTGCACCTCATATTGGAGGATGAATTAACTAATTGTTACATTCACTTTGCACCTGTAAGTTCAGATGTGTAGCAAGGAACCTTTTGTACATGGTTGTTGTAATGTGTGGACAAGACTGTCAGACTCTGACCCAACCATAACTGGGCACACAAGATATCCAATTTTGGCTTGCTCATTGTTCGAGGTGCCATTAAGTTGTAACTAAAAGGGGCTCCCACAACCTACACATTTATCATTGCAAACTTTATTAAAAAGTCAAACTCATACAATAGAAATCTAAAACACAAGTTCATCAAGCAGAGACCACGATTAAAAAAACACTCAAGTTCATATATTAAAAAGATCATACAACTCTTTTTTTACTATGCATAGTCGCGAAACACCACTTCAACCATGACAATCTTCCATCACCTGGTGGTAAGCCCATGGAAATTTTACGTGTCTTCTACAACAAGCAAATCAACTGCCACACACCACAACTCCTCTCCTTGCACTAGCAAACCATCAACCACCATCTGTGCAAAGACCTTCAAACACTCATCAGATGTGAAAATTTTATGTTTTGCACTTGGAGTAGAGCTACCAACTTCTCCGTCCAACAAGTTCAATATCCTCTAACTGGTTCTGCCAATCAGGTTTATCCTGTAACATCCGGTTTTTAGTTGTCACCACCCCTACGGTGACAGCGGCCGCTTTGGCGGCAAGCTGTGCCTGTCACCGCCCCCGAGCCGCCCCTACGGATTCGCCACAGACCGTGCTGATTTGTTTCCATTTCGTTTTATTTTCCTTCCATAAATAGAAGATTTGATCTTCTATCTTATGGGCTGACTTTCCTATCTTATTCCTAACCCTAGAACTTCCTTCTATCTTTCCAACCCTTTTTCTATAAATTCCCTTCTTCCCTTCTTCTTCTTCCCGTTTTTCACATACACTTCTTCAACCTTGAGAGCTACAGCCATTTTTCCGTCTCCCCTTGTTGAACATGTAAGTTCTCTTCCTTGTGTTCTTCACCACATTTTGGATCTTTGATGCACTTTGCTTCTATCCTGTTTCGTTTTCTTCTTCGTTCTTCTCTTTTCCTTCTTCTTCAAGGATCAAGATCGAGTCTTGATACTTGTGAGTGTTCCGTTGTTGATATGTTGATGTTCATAGGCTACCTTGGCTGAGTTGTGAAGTGTGAGAGTGTTGAGAAGGGCAAGCCTTGGCCTTTCTTGCTGTCGAAGGAGTCAAAAACAACTTATGCACCGTAACCGCCCCCGCGCCTCTGCCTTGCCACCCCCGCGGTTGCCTGTTTTGCCACCATGCACCTCTGTCTTGCCGCCCCGCAGTTCTTTTGCAGTAACTCTCGTTCTTGGTGAGTTGTTTCCTTCCTTGCTTCCTTCATTCCGTTGTTTGGCCTTTGATGTTGTTGTTGACCCCTAGTATACTGTAAGACTAAGGTTGAGACCTTAGCTTGTGGAGATATCTTAGAGATCATGAAGACTAGAAGTTATAGACTTCTAGCAATCGTTTCAGTTCATGAGTCATGATGCCTTGTATGAACAGGCTTTCCGTTATTCTTTCCTGAGGTTATCCGAGTTGTTTGCCGATCTTCGTGTTACCTTCGAGTGAGGTAAGTCCCTTGGACTTACTTAGCTTCATTCCGTATATTAGTTTAATTATTTTGGCTTGTTGTGTTGTTGTTTGTTGTTATGACTAATAACCGGAACTAGAATTGACCTTATTATACCTTAATTGGTCCAAGTGTATTACTACTGGGCGGTGGCCGCTTGTCCAGTTCAGAATGGGAAAATTGGGAGGTGCTCTTGCGACCAGTCCAGTAGGTGACAAAGGGATGCATCCACTCTATTCCTATTGGTGAAAGGGGACAAAGGCGAGATCCTAGGTGATTCTAATGTGACAACATAAGTGAATTAGTAAAGGGATTAACTTAATGAAAGATAATAACCGGATTGTGTGCAAGCATGTTTATGTGTTTTACTTTACCTTATGCGTGTTTGTGCTTTTACTATCTTTTTGATATCTAGAATGTTAGCTAACGGTTTATACCGATGTTGTAGATGCCTTGCAGAATATAGGCGCTGCTGAGTGATCCGGATGGTGTGGTTATTCGGGGTTCCCGTACATTATAGGATGAGATCGGGTTTATGTTCAGTTGTAATTCTTTTAATTTTTTTTAACTCGGCTGCAAGTCTTTTACGCTTCCTTTGTTTAAACCTTTGAGTTTTATAAACAGTTTCAATTTTCATTTGTCTGTGCTTTGTTGTAAGATACGTTGTGTCGTTGCTACTTTGAGGGTCGAGACCCATTGTGAGGTCCTAGCCCGTAACGCAATAGTCAATTGGTAAAGGGTTGATCTTGACCATGTTTTAGTTGGTACTCGCAACAAATGGTAAGGAACTACATTGCTGATTCGTGAGTCCAACCAAAACATTTGTCTTTCCGAAACGACGACGGCTTGGGAGGCATGACTTACTTCTAAATCAACATTTTCAGTTCACAAAATCAATAACAATAGATAAGACATCAAGTAGAAACATTCCTTGCCATTTCAATTACAAGTTCATAATGCAACGATAGATCATTCAATAACATTTTACCACTAAAATTTATGATCTGTGGTGTGTACACTACAATGTTAAGGCATCAAGTCCATATATTTCTTAAGGAACATACTCATATTACATCACTAACAAAACTAGTAAAACTTCCAGCAATGAACAATCCAACAATTTAGGGTTTTAGATTCGAGTTCGAATCCTCCTGCGGCATGTATGGAAAAAACTGATATTGGGAGGGTATCCCTCAACAATGGACCACGAATTATTCCCGTCCCGGATGTAGAGCGGAGAAGCCAATCGAACCGGGAGTTACTTATCAACCTTTCAAAAAAAAACAATTTAGGGTTTCCAACAAAGAGCAATCTATCAATGAGCAATCCAAGTGTCACAATGCCAATATAAAATAATAGAATCTCACAACTGAACTAAAAATTCCAACAATTTAGGGTTTACAAATCAAACAATAGCATCACAATGAGCAATAGTAATTTAGGGTTTACTAAAGTTTTCAAAAATTGGAGGATGAGAAGATTTCCTGGTTATTGGTGGTACGACAATGGAAGTTTAGGGGAGAATCGGACAACGCAAGTGATAGAATACTCCGGCAGCCACACAATGAGCACTCCGGCGGGGAACAAATCGGGCGTCGCAGGTTGAATCGCCCTGAGGTTGTTTTCCATTGCTACGGTTGAAGACGAGAAGAGGTTAGATGAGTTTGTTGCTTTCGCTTTAACTTTTACCTATCTTCATTTAATTTTACAAAACTATAAAAAAGGAAGTTGTAGGGACATTTAGTAAGGATATTTTGTCAATTGATACATATCAAACTTATTCATTCTCGTCCTAAAAACATAGAAACAAATTAATTCGATTCAGTTTCAGTCACAATTTTTAGTTCCATTAAATTTCAGTTTCACTTTCAATCACGGTATATCAAACAGACCCAATGTAAACTTATAATTTATTAAAAATTTGCCTTATCAATTAAAAAGTAAGTAGAAATATATTAAATAAAAATGAAATAAAAATAAAAAAAGTGAATAGAAAATGTAAATACGAAAAATCCGACACGGAATGTACGTATTAAATATTGAATAATTAAAAAAATAAGAAAGTAATGATAAGGAAAATAGAGAAAAGAAGCGAAAAAGAAAGAAAACTCGGTTGGTCGAATAGAAGGCCACATTTGCATGGTCCATGAGTTAATTTCGTATAAAAACAGACGAGCTTAGGAACACCACCCAGAAGAGAGAGAAAGAGAAAAGAGTGTAGCTTGTGTGGGGATAAGCGTAGGCGTACTCAACAGATATCTCTCGCCCTTACCAGATGCCCTTTGCCCTCGTTTCCTTCACCCTAACCACTCATCGCCGACACAAATCCTCCATTCGCCTTTCTCTTTTCATAATTTAGGGTTCCGATTGCTTTCTACGATCCCTCTATTCTTCACCGCCAGGATCTTTTTTGTGTCAATCGGTGAAGATCGATTCCGATCGAGTCAGGTATTCGGACCGTTTCTGCTTCGATCGTTTCTCACCCCGCTGATTCTTCTGGTTTGTGCCGATTCGGTGGAAAAGAACTCGATCTGTGAGTTTTTTTTTTTAATTTTGTTTTCTCTTCCTTTCTAGTTCATCAGATGGATGTCTTGTTGTTTTGATTATTGTGTTGATGATCTGATTTTGTGGATTGTTTTGTCTGGAAAGTTATGATTCTTGTGATTAAAGGGGTTGGTGGATGTTTTTGTTCAATTTTGAACTTGTTTGCAGTGTTTGTTGGCGAGAATCTTGGTTGCTTGGAGCGAATTGGTGACTTTCTTTTAGAGTTTGGGTATTTTATTGAAATACGTAGTTAGTTTCGAACGAATCGTGACGGAACTTGATGTTGTATGTCTAGTTTTGGGTTTTAACTGGAATGAACCAAACTAATAGACACCGGTTATGGAAAGTTTGGATTTTGAACTACATTTTCACGATTTTTGCAAGATAATGCATATAGAGTTTACAAGTAAGGAAATGAGATGCCCAATGACACATTTAGTGTCATTTCAAGTTATTTTGTTTTGAATGGTTTTCATTAATCGGCAGGATTTTCAAAACTGTAACTTGAAACTGCAAAAAGTCGTTTCCAACAGTCTGTATTGGTTTGTAAATGCATAAACCGTTAACGGACGCGTATACCGAACTAGCTCTAAGCTTATAGAAGGTGGTGTCTTTGTTGCCAAGTATAAACATCCCACTCTGCAGCTAAAAACATCTTTTCTTGTAATGAACTGTGTTTTTTTTGCTTACGACAATCACCGAATGTTCTGTTCAACGTCATAGCTGTTTTAAGTTTATAAGTTTTGTATTTATATCTAATTTGAATTTCTTTGGGGCTCAGGAATCAGAAGGGTTATGGTTTAATCAAGGAAAATTGTGAATTGCATGGGTAGATGATGCCTGAGCTGCGAAGTGGAGCAAGAAGATCGAGAAGACTTAACAACGACCTTCAAGAGCCTGCTGCTCAAGTGAACGATCAAGCTGATAATTGGGTCCCACCTGTACAAAACAAGCCAAGGGGGAGAGGTGGTCGTGGTGGTGGGAGAGGCAGAGGGGGTAATGCCACAGCTGTAGGGAAAGCTGCTGCAGGAACTAGGCAAACAGGTGCTGGTAGAGGCCGAGGAGTTAAATTGATAGATTTAGACCCTGAAATTCCGGGTGAGGTTGCTCCTCAGCTTGCACCACTAGGAGCTGCGGCTGCTGATAATCGAGTTGAGGGAGGGGCAGATAAGAAGGTAGTGATGGAGGGTGCAAGTGCTGAGAAACTAATTGGTGTTGAAGAAGACACAAACCAAACTCCCATTCCCGACAGAGTATGTTTTTGTGACACTTGATCATTTTTAACACTGCATTCTTTTACATAGTACCATTTCTTTCATTTCGTGTTTGTGATATGTAATTTATTTTTCTTCTAATTTAGCTTGATGCACTATCTTTTGCAGGTGCAAGTCGGTAGTTCTCCTGTATATACAGTAGAACGGAAATTGGGTAAAGGTGGCTTTGGTCAGGTGTATGTAGGCCGGAGACAAAGTGGTGGCATTGGCCGAATCGGACCTGATGCTCTTGAGGTATTTATTGCCAATTTCCAAGTCATGCAGTTGAATCCATCACAATCTACATGTCAAGGCTGTCTTTCTACAACGGCCAAAAAGACTATTTGAAGTTTGCATAAACAAAAAACTCTTTTGGGCCACCAATTCACACTAGTTTGAGTAGTTTCTAGTGTTTGAACTAAATAATAATAAAAGCTAAATTGACCAAGGTTTTTTTTGCTACTTTGTTGAGTTTAATTGTTTTAAAACTCCATACTACCCTTCACGTGTCAATAAACTGACGTGTACATACATAATCTTGTTTACTTTTTAAAATTTGTATACTTTTTCTTATCTACTTGATAACTTCAACCAGCTACTAAACCTCAACTTGTTTAAGCAGAAACAGGCTAAAGATGAAAATTTATTGTGTTAGGTTGCTGTGAAATTTGAGCATCGGAACAGTAAAGGATGCAATTATGGTCCTCCATATGAGTGGCAAGTATACAAGTAAGCTCTCAATTCTTTTTTTTTTAGTTTATTAGGTGTATATTTAATATCACTACTCTTTACACTTGTATCTTGTGTCCTAATTGAATAATTTTTTGTCAAAGCAATTTGAATGGATGCTACGGGATTCCATCTGTTCACCATAGAGGCCGCCAAGGAGATTACTATATCCTCGTAAGTCTTACTTTCATATTCAAACGAAAAAAGGAAACAATTATAGCCATCCATCATGACTCAATAATACTTGATTTATGCCCAGGTCATGGATATGCTGGGCCCAAGTCTTTGGGATGTATGGAATAACTTGGGCCAATCGTAAGTCTTCTAGTTCAAAAGCTTTACCTATACTGTAAGGGCAGTCTAACAACAAATATAATTTACCTTTTTAATCCATTGTTAATTGTGACAGGATGTCTCCACAGATGGCAGCTTGCATTGCTGTAGAAGCAGTATCAATTCTAGAAAAGCTTCATTCCAAAGGGTACACAATATTGTTATGTACTAGTGGATTGGTGCCATAGGCTACATATTTTCTTTAAACTATGTGTAACCTTTCTCTTGCAGTTTTGTGCATGGGGATGTGAAGCCAGAAAATTTTTTGCTGGGTCAGCCAGGAACCGATGATGAGAAGAAGCTCTATCTCATCGATCTTGGATTAGGTATGTCCCCCCAAAATACCCTACATTCCGGTTAGGTACTACGTCAAAGTATTTATATTTGCTAATTGATAATATGTTTTTTCTATCTTATGCCTAGTTAATAACCTTTATTGGAAAATATATCCCTACCAACACTTGGATAAAAACAATAAAATAAAGCTAAATAAGTATATCTAGGAAAATCTTTCCAAATCAAGGCTCTTAACCAAGAGCGTAGGTCAGAAAAATCATTGATTATAGTATCTGACTATTAAGGTCTAAACATTACGGAAGGTCTACATTTATGTTCGGTGTAACTTAAGATCTTAATGTTTTGCTTCCCCATATTGATATTTCAAACCTGATCTTGTGCCCTTTTGTTCATTTCTACTTTATGATTAGCTTCTAGATGGAAAAACACATCATCAGGTCAACATGTCGAGTATGATCAGAGGCCTGATGTGTTCAGGTTTGTTTTCTCATCCTTCTGTAGCTTTTATAATATAATAGGTGGGGGCGAATGAAACTATTTCTAGTATTTATAACTTATCAACACTAATGGCTTTTATTGCATCTTTATTGGCAGGGGAACAATAAGATATGCAAGTGTACATGCTCACTTGGGTCGAACAGGTAGTAGAAGGGACGATCTCGAGTCATTGGCATACACCTTGATTTTTCTTATAAAGGGAAGGCTACCTTGGCAGGGCTATCAAGTGAGTTCATATCCTCAGTTTGATGTATATGCTGACACAAAACTTGTCTTCTCTGATATTCTCCTTTTGGTCCTTCTCAGGGAGACAACAAGAGCTTTCTTGTCTGTAAAAAGAAAATGGGTACTTCTCCGGAGTTGATGTGTTGCTTTTGTCCACCTCCATTTAAACTGTTCCTTGAAGCAGTGACGAACATGAAGTTCGATGAAGAACCAAATTATTCAAAACTTATTTCATTTTTTGACTCCTTGATTGAACCTTGTGCACCACTGAGACCAATCAAAATTGATGGAGCTCTTAAGGTCTGAAAGTCATGCTTTTCTTGTACCGCTAAAATTTCGATTTATTTATGCTTTCAGTGGCTTGAATTTTTTCTTTCTATTTGTTGTTTGTCCACATAGGTGGGACAGAAACGAGGAAGGTTGCTTATCAACCTGGAAGAAGACGAGCAGCCAAGGAAGAAATTACGGTCAGGTAGTCCTGCAACTCAGTGGATTTCAGTCTACAATGCGCGTCGTCCCATGAAGCAGAGGTTGGTTTGTTTTTCATTTGTTTTTACATGGTAGATCTGACAATAAGGTTATTGAACAGCTCTCTTAATAATTAGTATATAGACTATTATTTGTCTGCCTTTAGATTACTGTACAGTACAAATTTAGATTATGAACTGCATTTTCTCAGTGATTATAAGATCACCCTTGGAGGCAAAGTCATATTCGTGCAGCTTATATCTTCATCACCCATGAAATGAGGGATTTGTTTCAAAACACCATCTGCTATTTCTGAAATCATCATAAAACAACCACTACAATATCTCCATCACCCAAGCACTAAGTAGGTCCCTCATGCAGTACCAGTTTGAAAATGTAAAAAAAATGCCCGTTGTCTTGTACATATAAACCTAACTACTATTGCATGGCATGAATGTATCTGATTCTTTAATTTTATTGCAGGTACCATTACAACGTATCTGACTCGAGGCTTCGTCAACACATCGATAAAGGGAACGAAGATGGGTTGCGCATTAGCTGTGTAACTTCAGCTACTAATCTTTGGGCCTTAATCATGGATGCTGGGACAGGATTCTGTTCCCAGGTGTGGGAACTATCAGCTGTGTTCTTGCATAAGGTTATCTCCAAATGATATATCTTGATATTGTTATCACTCCAGACATGTCATTGAGGTGTTTAATTTTGTTGTTTCTTCCTTTTAACAGGATTGGATCATGGAACAGTGGGAAAAGAATTACTACATCAGTTCAATAGCTGGTGCAACTAATGGAAGTTCATTGGTTGTCATGTCTAAAGGTTTGTCAACATTTTGGCTTGCTTTTGTAAAGCTAAAAATCGACGACAGTAACAAAGAAGAGATGGAAATTTTGGCAATGTCGAATTCTTAATTTACTGTTGACATGCAGGAACTCCTTACACTCAGCAATCATACAAAGTGAGTGAATCGTTTCCGTTCAAGTGGATAAACAAGAAGTGGAAGGAAGGTTTCCATGTGACCTCAATGACAACAGCTGGAAATCGGTGGGGAGTCGTGATGTCAAGGAATGCTGGATATTCTGATCAGGTATTTTAATGGATAAGAGAAGCTTATGTCTTACTTTTTCTTGCCTTGTAGAAACCAGTGTTGCATGAGTTATTAAAAGTCGGTTTTGCTTTTCACTTTGTTGACAGGTCGTGGAGCTTGATTTCCTATACCCCAGTGAAGGGATACACCGAAGATGGGAGAATGGTTATCGTATCACTTCCATGGCTGCAACTGCTGACCAAGCAGCATTGGTACTAAGCATCCCAAAACGTAAAGTGACGGATGAAACACAGGAAACTCTTAGAACTTCCGCCTTCCCAAGCTTCCACGTAAAGGTAATCAGTGATTTTGGTTTGTTTGAAACAAATCTGGGTTCTTGAAATATAGGATAAAAGGCTGACTGATTTGTGTCATTGACAGGAGAAGTGGTCGAAAAACCTCTATATATCATCCATCTGCTACGGTCGGACTGTGTGCTGAAAGCGTTTTGACAAAGAAACGCAGCAGCAGATGTAAAGCTTGGTGTGACAAGAGAAAGAGGAGTTGATATCAAAAGGTGAGTTTCTTGAATCCTTGGGCTGAGAGAGGAGAGAAAGGGTCATCTTTTGTAAAAATTGTAAGGTATATATTTTTGAAAAAGAATGGAGAAAAGTAAGATGGACCCAAAAGAGCAGCCTGATTATGCACTCGTTTTCGTTCTAGAGAAGCTGAAGCTGAACTGAAGCCTATTGTTTGGTGGAAAAACGATGGAGAGATTAAGTAACGGTGAGGTTGTATTTGTGTCTGTTTAGTTATTCTGCGTTCTTCGGTTACCACCGTGGACAGAAGAATGCAAGGAAACCTTGAAAATGAGCTGTACTAACAAAGCTCAGTATCCTTGACGAATCTCGTCGAGGAAGAGTTTGAAAGAATGTTCCAATTAATCTTCGTATTATTGGTTTGTGGCTTTTGTTCAAGCTCAAGCTTTATCCTCCTATAGTTTTTTAAAAAAATTAACGTTTTAACAGAAATGAGGCCAGTATTTGGTTTAGTTCTCCAAACTCACGGGGGCTTTGAGTTTGCTTAGTGGCATGTGGTATATGACAATAAATCATGAATATTATTAGAAATACCTTTTTTTAATCCAAATTTATGTTTTGGGTTTTTCTAGGTTAAACAACCAAATTGATTTTTTTTTTTTTTATCCTCGAAAACCTTCATTGTGTATGACCTTAGCTAGCCCAAGCACCAAGTAAAGAATCATTAGGGAGACAAATAACATTAAATGAAAATACTCTTTTCAAAACATTAAATGAAACTTAATATATATATATACACAATATACCTATACTTTGACGACAAATTGAACAAGGTAAGGCGTTAAATAACAAACTAAGCAACATCATCATTTCAATTAACAATGTATATTAATATAATATAAATTGATATTTATCTTGTAATAAAGAACTATGTATATTAATATAATATAAATTGATATTTATCTTGTAATAAAGAACTAACAATGTATATTAATATAATATAAATTGACATTTATCTTGTAATAAAGAACTAAGGGTTAATAAACTATATACACTTTTGTACTCAATACTTAATAGTATCATATTCGTTCCTACTTACACAAAATATATTTTGAAAAAATACGAGCATAACATTTCAATTAAAATGTATATTATATCCTTATATACATGCTAATGGTAACCAATATTAATTTTGTTTTGGATCATATAAAGATTACAGAGAATTTTGAATATGTCATAAATGTTAAATCACGATGATCAAATGTATGACAAACTACATGCTATGTTTTTTTTACGTGTGTATTAGTCTCTCAAATACATGTTTTGACGCTGCAACCTAAATCATAAACTGTAAAATTAAATTGATAAAGTAATATACCACTTTATCTTAATATCGTAATCTAAATGTTAGTAAGATATAAATATATTAGTTTACATTAGTTTGTACTACGAGTCTCGATCCTACTTGAACGAGCGAAACCTAATATATATGCGGTATGACTTTACTTTGGCAAGTTTTTATTATTTTTTTATAAAATGAAGTTTTTCTTCTTTCTTTTTTCTCGTGTTTATATATATATATATATATATATATATATAGTAAAACAAAGAAACAATTTCTATTTTATGGTATAATTTTACATTTATTACCCAAGTTAATTTTTTATTCAAAATTCTAAAAGTTAAACGGGGATGAGAATAAAGATTTTTACGGGAAAAACCCATAAAATTTTAAAATGGAGAAAATTGAACGGGAATGGGGAATCCCGATGGGAACGAATATCCGACGGGGACGGGATGGGGACAATTCTCAAGGTATGGGGATGGGGACGGGGCGTTATACTAAACGGGTATGAGGATGAATAGGTACTCCCCGCCCCAAACCCGGACCATCGACACCCCTAGTCTGTTCTCTCTCTTCTTCTCTTCTCTTATCTCAATTTTTCATTTTTCATTTTTCGCGTTTTGCAATTCGTGTTTGTGTTTCTACAGAGATTTAGACTTTTTTTTATGCGTGTGAAGGTGAAGCAATAACCAAGCTTACAAACGAGAAAATACCATACTTTAACCCCGGGATTTACTTACAAAACAAAACGAAAATCGGGAAAGTTGATGAGATCTTCGGCCCCATCAATGAATCTCTTAGTTTCTCTCGTACTTATTGTTTGGATGGATTTAAAGGAAGTTTCATTTCTAACTCTTCTTGTTTGATTTGCTATATTTAGTTCTTTTCGATCAAAATGGACGAGGGGATTGTTGCTAACTCATACGGTACAGGAGATCTATATTGATCCTGCAAAGCTTTTACCTCTGGCAAGGTTTCTCCCGCAGCCAAAGTAAGTTTCAATTTCGGGACAACTGAAATTGTACAGAATTTTGCATTGTGCCTCACGATTAAACCTTCTTCCATTAACAATTGAAAGTTTACATAATTTTTGTAGCTTCATCTTATGGTTTGATAAATGAAATTTTGTTTTTCTGGTTGATGTTTTTTTATTATATCCTATTAGAAAGACTCTGTGTAGTTCTGATATATATGTTATTTGGATGGTTTGAGTTTATGGGCAACGGCTCAACCATACTTGCCTTGAATGAGAAAATTACAAATATGATTATGACAAACAATCCTATGTTATGTTTGCGCAGGGGACAGTCTGGTGGTGGTAGAGGTGCGGGTCTGGGAGTGAGAGGTAGAGGTAGTGGAAGAAGAGGCTTTCCGGGAAGGGGTACACCTGGAAGAGGAAGATTTCGAGGCCGAGGTGGTCCTAGTCCTAGAGGCTTTCCGTGTGTTCATTTCATTAGGGTACATGACAACCAACTTATGATAATTAAAAAAAATCTCTCTCAAATTATAATGAAGCATCCAATCCACATATTTTATTATTACAACGGTGTTATCAACTTCCGACGATATATTGATGTTTGTGAGACGAGGGAACTTAGGTTTGATGGTCCTAGGTTTATGTGGGATAATAAGGAGGGATAAGAGTTTACCAAGAACGATTGGATGTGGGTCTTGCTAATGAGAAGTGGTTGGAGATGTTTCAAGAAGGGGTGGGTGAGACGCTTGGAAAGACAAGTATTGGATCATGTACCTATTATGCTCGAACTATTTGCTCAAGAAGAGAAAGAGAATGACGGGCGAGGAAGAAGGATGAGGCATTTTAGATTTGAGACCAATATATGCGTCAGTAGTGGTTAATAACACTTGACATGACACACATTATGAGGGTGCCATGGCAATTCCAAGTAAGATTGGTAAGGTAGCGGAGGAGCTAAGATTGTGAGATCAAGTGAACTTGGAAATGTCGTGTTTAGGTTGAAGAAGTCGAAGGAAGAGTTGAGGGAGATGCAAAAGAAGAGAATGAAATTGTGTGTGTGTGGGGGAGGGTATTCATAAGAGGAGAGTTTTAGAGGGTGAGGAACGAGACTTGGTGAGGAAGGTGGAGATGTGGTTTCGGAGAGCTATGGCAAATGAATTCAAATAGGGACCACAACACTCGTTTTTTTTCCACCAAAAAGCGAATGAGAGAAATGAAGATAAACCATGTAAGCCGGTGGATAGTGATGCATCCGACGAAGATTGTAGATCTTGATGGTTTGGCAACGTTGTTTTTCCAACAAATTTGACTAAGGCTGTGTAAAATCGGACCGGACCAGAATCTACGGTTCATGTTTTTTGGAAAACCCGGGTTACGGTCCGGGTCCAGTTTTGGACCGTATTAAACCGTAATTCAGGTTGGACCGTAAATGGAAAATATCCGATCCCGTCCCGTCCGGTTTTGGACCGGAAAACCTCACTAAGAGGAGAGTTTTAGAGGGTGACGAACGAGACTTGGCGAGAAAGGTGGAAATGTGGTTTCAGATAGCTATGGCAAATGAATTCAAATAGGGACCACAACACTCGTTTTTATTCCACCAAAAAGCGAATGAGAGAAATGAGGATAAACCGTGTAAGCCGGTGGATAGTGATGCATCCGACGAAGATTGTAGATCTTGATGGTTTGCCAACGTTGTTTTTCCAACAAATTTGACTAAGTTTGTGCAAAATCGGACCGGACCGGAATCTACGGTTCATGTTTTTTTGAAAACCCGGGTTACGGTCCGGGTCCAGTTTTGGAGCGTATTAAACCGTAATCCGGATTGAACCATAAATTGCAAATATCCGATCCCGTCCCGTCCGGTTTTGGACCGGAAAACCTCACTAAAATTGCACAATATAGGTACAAACGTGACTAAGAGAGATCTCTCCTATTACGAAATCTGGGCCGGTCGTGTACGGCTTTATATTTCAATTTGTATGTTATATTTCATTAACTTTGAATGCGTTACTGACGTTTGAATGATTTTGTCATAGTAGGAGAGATTTGTCTTGCGAGTCTATCGGCTAGGAGCGACAGTCACCGGCTTGCGTAGCCTTGTTGATTGATATGCCGGCTCGTAATGGATGTCACTTGTCCGAGGGAGTGGACTGCACGGCCTCCTAGAGATGCAACGGGGGGTGTAGACCATGCCCTCGCATCTGCCTTTGCGGAGTTGTGGTACTCAAACACCTCTAGAAGGCGGGGACGAGGTCGTGGGCGTCCGGGATAACACACTCTTCACCTCGATGTTTGGCTTACCGCCGTTGGAGGTGAAGGCCGCCGTGAAGGCGGGTGGGTGGCCGACAACACATCTCCTCTTTACGTTGAGGACTATGGAAGTGTCCGCAGAGTCGAGGCAAGATGACATCACCACCAGATTCTTGGCTCTTCTAATTGCCCCCACCTAGTTCATAGACAAGACCACGAATAGGGTAAAGTCTCATCTATTGAGCGTTTGTCGCAACCCCACCATGATGGTGTCTTTTGCTTGGGGGACAGCGACGTTGTCATATCTTTACCGACAACTTGACAAGTCCTCCAAGAAGGACATCCATACATCAGCTGGCTTTTCATTTCTTTTGGAGGTACGCAGTCACGCATACTTTCTTTGTTTTTAAACTTTTTTAATGAATAAGTTAATAAGAAATCGTTATTGTGCTGTACAGTCGTGGGTTCACGCTTATTTCTCCCACTTCAGACCTAGAGGGCAGCATGACCCTCTCAGAGAGATGCGCGGCATGCATTGAGGTCGGAGAGGGTTCCTACGGGACAACAGGAGAGATTGGCCTATTTGGGATTTAGGGTCCAACTGTCGACGTGTAGGATGAATGAGGTACTAATAACGCTTGTTTAAACTTTTAATTACATTTGTTTAATACATCATTATTTACTTGTGAAATGACTATCTAAGTTTGTCGTAGGTGACGTGGATGTCGTAGAGTTCTCCAGACGGCTTCCAGACTTGGTAGATGCACGTATCCAACTACTTGGGGGTGATACGCTTCTATTGGTGGGAGGAGCCATATCATCCCCAGTTTCACCTACCCCAGTTTGGGTGTGTCTAGGTCGTCTCTCCACAGCTTCATATTGTTCCTCCAAGATGGATCATCCGCCCCTTCGTGATGAAGAGGCAGGCGAGGATAGGGAAGTATGAGCTATTGTTTGCTCCGGAGGTGTGAAATTTATAGGCGACGCAAGACCAGCATTTGTACGACCTACAGAGTCACCCAACGGTCGTCGATCCATGGCAGATGGATGAGTACTTTCTGGACTGGTTCTTACCGTGTTTTTGTTCCATCTTGGAGGATAGTTTTTTATGTTTTAAGTAGTTATTTAAGAATTGTTTGAGTAATTAAAGTGTTTTTGTTCAACATCGCGTACAAATAGTATTAGGCATCAAAAGAGAGGTTTTGACTAGTGGTCCTCCATTTGAGGCTGATGTTCTTCACCGACTAGTTGATGTTCTAAGAGGTGACGAGGCACCAGAGGCGCCACCTCCTTTTAGGACATCTCAGCGACAGGATTACATAGTTATTTATGTTTTATGATTATGTATGCACATGTTTTATGATTATGTATGAACATATTTTATGATTATGTATGAACATTATGTTTCTTATACTTTTAAATCCTAATTTAATAACCACAATCCTCATTTCATTAAATAAACAAACAATTACACTTTCATAACCACAATCCTCATTTCATTAAAAAAAACAAACAATTACATTTTCAAACACGATAGACATCAAACTAATGACAAGTCTTCCCTCTCAAGCAACCTTCTGTATCTCTCTATTCTTCGGTCAAATAAGTGGGCGAATCCATCAAATGAAGCCATCGTTACCATGCATCCAATCATGAGAAATCGGGGGCAAAGGAGCGTTTTGATGTAACCAAACCTATTTCATAATTACATGGAGTTAGCCAAACAACTTTTGCGTTTCAAAACATATTAATAATCACGCGGTGTTACCGGAACATAGTGATGATCATTGAGTACGGTGATTGCTTGAACTTCCATTGGAGGTTGTTGTTCTTCTTCAGAATCCGCAATCAAGGGCAAGCAAGTGTATGAGTCCAACCTAGAGAGGACCACAAGCGTCACTCAATGTAAAGTGGCGTATGCAAGAGCAGGGGTAGGAACCTCCATCCAGGACTGCGATGTGCAAGGTGCGAGGTTACGGTAGTTGACGTATGGAAACATGGCAACCCAACACTTTGATTCAGGGTGTGCTAGGAATAAGTCGCTCACTTCCTCTGCTTCTTAGATGGTTTCCATTCTAATATCCCACAAGTAATCCTTCTCTTTTAAGAACTTCAACGTTTCTCGGATTACCGTTTGATCTCCCATCGCTTCCAACCTAAATTTATTCTGAGCGTTGAAAACTTAATTCCTGAAAGTGACCATCTTATCGGGGTCTTCAAAATCACTCTTTAGGAAGCGAATAATTTTCCTCGGAGGCATTCCCGCCTCGGTGTAGATGGCGACCCATTTCATTTGTGCCTTCGTCAACCGTCCAACAAACGCATGACCTACCAACTTATGCGGGAGAGGATGGTTGTGAATTCTGTGAACCTGCCTCACACCCCAAACACACCTTTGCACTTCTTCAATGTGTAAGCGAAACTTACAGTCGGACTTCTTTGTCTTACATAGTTTCCTTAAACCCTTTGCCTCACTCTTGTGGATTCCGTAATTCTCACACAAAAATATCACCTTCCCAAAACGATGATCTTCCGACTTGTAGGACTTTAGTTTGACGAGAAACATATTTTTACTTCTAGCTATCTCAAGAACCCACACAATTAACGAGTCCAAATCCGTCCATATAAAATAGTCCACAAACAAACTACTATAGTCATAATCAACGGGAATAACGAGAGCCTGCAACAATTATTCGGAAAAACTTCATTAAATACGACTATATCTATGTACTACCATTGTTCAAATTACTTCACTTAACACTAAACTATCATAACTAACTTCTAATTAGTAAAACATAGAATAACACTAAACTATGCTAAAACAAACGAATTGGGAAAACTAACTTCAACAACAGAATACGGATTGTAGTTGTTAAGCATCGTGGGATTAAACAAACGCTCGTCATATCGTCTTCACCACCACCGAGACCAACACCGGCATCTCCATAGTCGGCGCAAAACTCCTCTTCTCAGTCCCCGGAATGATACTCCGCTTCTCCATCGTCGGAATTCATCTTCGAATGAGATTTTCTTACGAATCAATGAGTTACGGTGAGTTTTTATGGATAGAGTATGTCAGAGATCGGTCGAACGCGTAGTATATATACTAGTTTTTGGGCTACATAACCGTTGGACAACGACTACTTGTCAACACTACGCTTACGGAACACGTAGTCGTAAACGACCAACGGCTTCTTTGGGAAGGATACGGCTACACATCGCGCAGACGTAGCACCATTTCACTACGTGTAGCCGTATATTCCATTCCTTCGATTTTTCTATGTGGAATAATATGCTTACGTGATGCGCAATCTTAGTTTAATTTCCTTTATTTTTGCAAACGAAACTAGCTTTCCTACTATGGATCCGCCATGCGTAGGTGTGGTTGAGGTATGTATAGAATGTTTTATGTGGTACGAATAACATGAACCGTTACATGGCAAATGAGGATGAAGATTAATGACATGATGGCGGTAAGGGAGGTAGAGAGGCATGAGCGCTATCTTGGTTCTCCTACCCTCGTGGGCCATTTAAGCGGGTTCTATCCAATAGTATAAGGGAGAAGGTTCTTAAAAAAGTTAGGGGATGGAAGGAAACACTCTCTCTAGAGCGGGGAAGGAGATCTTGGTTAAGACGGTTCCGCAAGCAATCCCCTACCTATATCATGTTGTGCTTCTTGCTACCTAAATTCTTGTGTCATGACATTGAACAAATCATTTGTAACTTTTGATGGGGGAGTGAAGAAGATTCATTAGATTAGTTGGAAGTGTATGTGTCAACCAAAGAAGAGGCGTAGTTTAGGCCTTTAATGTTTAGGGATCTTGAGAGTTTCAATTTGGCTCTTCTTGTTAAGAAAGGATGGTGACTTAAGGACCAACCTGACTCTTAGCTTGTTGGATCAACTATTAAAGACTAAGTATTACCCTAATTCCATCTTTTTGGAGGCTAGATTGTGGTACTAGCCTAGTTACATGAGAAGGAGCGTCATTAGCTATAGAGATGTTATCGAGAGGAGGATCATACTTAGAAGTAGTAAATAGGGAGGGTGTGAGGGGTTTGGGAGGATAGATGGATACCGCAACCGGGGGTTTCTGCCTTTATTTAGGTCGGAAGAACCGGGGAGGGAATGTGGGATTTGGATTTTATTAATTGGAGTGAGGTGTTCGCTCCAAATGGTGTGTGCAAGCTTTAAATTTATAACCCTAGACTTAAGCTTAAAACAAGGATGCGAACCCGCAGTGTACGGGTCAATCGTAGTAAAAGCAAGAAAATTCCAGGGGTCGATCACAGGGACTCGGTGAAACAAAGTCAATACGGTATGCTTATGTCAATACTAACCACAAGAGCGATTAACACAATCAAAGATGAATAAGAAGTCAATAAAGCAAACATGCAATTCTAGGGATTAAAGCATCTAGTTGTGGTTCCAACTCAAGATCTATAGATAAGCGGACAAAGTTGAGATTTTTGCGTGGGGAAGGTGTTTCTAAAGTGGAGTAGATCACCGGGTAAGTCTCACTACTCACTAATCCTAAACCGTAACTCCTATTACCGGGTAAGTCTCAAGGAATTAAGATAAAGAACTATAACCTCAAACTAACACACCATCTAAGGGAATAGAATCAACCTTTACCGGGTAAGTCTCAGGCTAACTCACAAAGATGGGATGGAAGCACACTCGAACCCCAATAAAGGATGAACCTTTATTACCTACACTTATGATCGTTGGTACACAAACTAAGGAATTACCGGGTAAGTCTCATCCTAAGCTTGCTTTGAACCAGGAAGGTGTAATAAGAATAGGATTTGGCAAACTCTAACACTTAACTCTCAGTTATGGATCAGATAAGCCACCTCGGTCAGCCAGTTTCCACCTCGGCCGAAATGTTCATCAATTGAACGAGATGCTTAGGGTTAAGGTTAAAGACTCAAACTTTCAGGATCCTACTGGAATCTAAGATTATTCTATCATTGTTTTTTTCCACAACCTTCAGCCAATCACCCTAGAATCACACAAGGAAATTAGCCACTCATCATCATTATGAAAGTATTAAATATAAGGGAAGAAGGTGAATATTTGAACAAAGAAGAATTTAATGAAAAGACTTCAATAACTGAATCAAATATCACAACAAAACGTTCCTTGGATAACAATCCAAAAAGACAAGACAACAATTGAGGGAATTGAAGACAATCTTACAAAACCCTCCAAAAAGCTATAAAAGCTATGGACTTCAATCTCCCTTCAACCTTCAAAAAGGTTCTTCAACTCTCCCAACGTGGATAAGGTTGCTGCTGCTGCTTGCTATAAACCCTGATCGACGGTATAGCGTGATTTCCAACTGTATGCGGATGCTGGATTTGTGGAAAATCCAACCCTTTTTATAGGAAAATAACCCTCCAAAGATAATAAATCTTAGAAAGATGTTTTCCCATAAATATAGGTAAAATATATGATTCTGCATATCTCCTTCCATCCAGCAGCCAAGCCCAAAAATATAAGATCACTTTCCAATTTTAAAAGATCTCTTCCAAGAATAAAATATTCTCGCCGCGTCCTAGGTGTTCGCCTCGGTCGAGTCGGCGTCTCTGGATCACCTCGGTCGAGATGAATCTGTGGTCAACCGAGGTGACTCACAACTGAATGTGAAATCTCTCAAAACTGCTCCAAAGTGAATCTTTAATCCATGGCTATGCTCCCTGGATGTAGCTTCAAATGACTCGTGACTCCTTTTGCTCCTTTTTGATGCAAAACGTACCATTTTACCTGCAATTACAACGAAACTAGGTGTAGACCTCGATTCTCGCAAAGGTAGATGAAATGGTAGTAAAATCACATAATGTACATACAAACATGCAGATTATGAAAGATAAAACATCCAAACAAACCCCAAAATATAGACTATAATTCATGCTATCATGAGGTAGATGGAGAGAGCAGATTGTAAGGGACTATTGTGATCACGAGGATATTGAAGTTATCCTCTGCATCCACCTGATTGCTAGTGAGGTACGGTATGGGTGAGTTTGGTATCATGGGAAAATTAGGGTTTTAGTGTGAGGAGCACTTACCATTTGGTGTTTAGTCAGGGTATGCGTGGTGAAGAGTAGGACGAGTAGGGGTGTAAATGAGGTGGGGATTACCCGATATTCGCGGGTATTACCCGTCATGGGACGGAGATGAGAATTTTAAACGGGGACGGGGACAAGGATGGAAAAAGCTTTGATTTCCCGCTTGGGGATGGGGACGGGGATGAAGATAGGGGTATCCGCCCCGCTCCTCGATTCGAACCGAACCCGTTGGGGATCTCCGATCGGTAACCCGATGAGGATACCCGACGGGTAACCCGATGAGGATACCCGACGGGTAACCCGTTGAGGATCCCCGACGGGTTACCCGATGGGATCCCCGATGGAGAATCTGTCGGGGATACATAAATAAACAAATTGTATTTATAGTACAATTTTTTTGTAGTTGCATATATAATTCAAAAACTGTCGATGATTACTATAATTTCAAGCTATATAAACTTTTATAATTTAAGATTACTCGTTCCAACTTACACAAAATGTATTTTAACGTTAAATATTTATTTGATAATTATATGTGTAAATTATACTAATGCTAACCTATATTAATTTGGTTTTCGATCATATGAGAATAACACCTCGTGAAATTTTTGAATACGTCGTGAACGTCAAATCACGATGATCAAATGCACATCCCACTACATGTTGTGTTCTTTTATGTGTCTTACTCTTTTATATACGTGTTTTGATATGCAATCTAAATCCTAAACCGTAAAACAATATAACACTTTATCTTAAGATCGTACATCTAAATGCTAGTAAGATATAATTATTTTAATTTACATAAGTTTGTACTATAGGTCTCGATCCTACTTGAACGACGAAACCTAATATATAGACGGTATAACTTTACTTTGCCAAATTGAATGAAAATTTCTTCATTCTTTTTTTTACTCGTGTTTTTTTTGTTATTTATATAGTTAAACAAAGTAACAATTTTGTATTTTATGGTCTAATTTCACATTTGTTATCCAAGTCAATGTTTTTTGTCAAACTCATATAAGGTAGCGGGGATGGGGATTTTTACAGGTAAAACCCATAAAGTTTTAAAATGAAATTAAACGGGGACGGTGATTCCCCGATGGGATCGAATATCCAACGGGTACGGGGATGGGGACAATTCTCAATACCCGAACGGGGATGGGGATGAGGACGGGGGGAATTATATTAAATGGGGATGGGGATGAATAGGGTACTCTCCGACCCAAATTCGACTCATTGATACCCCTAGGGACGATAGCTCAAAAGGAAGAGGGGATGAACTTTTGAAGAACCTGTGGAATATATATCTCAAACTAGGTTAGATCTTTCCTGTGGAGAGCTTGTAGGGGTCTTCTTCCTTGCCGGTATAATCTCATGAAGAAGAGAGGTATCACGGATCTTTCTTGTGATTTTTGTGGATGGAATCTATTATGCATCTGCTATGTGGGTGTCCAATGGCGCGACAAATTTGGTCTAGTAGGAGTCCCTTTTTTGAGGCAGATAAGAGATGGAAGTCCATCATTTCTTGTGCTGATTTATCTTACATTCTCATGACATGTGTTTACAGCATGATTGAGCTACCCTTCTTTGGGGAATTTGGTGTGCACAATATCGACGGTTGTTTGAAGGAGCTAGAGATTACCCTTTCAGGTACGTGGTTGATTCGAGCATGGAAGCATTGAAACGGTTTAAAAATGCATGGGTCATTAGTAGTGGACCGGAGTTTCTTATGAGTATGGAGGAAGTTTTAGGAGGTTGTATTGGAGGTGATAGATGATGGCCACCAAAAAAGGAAATGATCAAGTAACTATGACGCAACCATGAATGTGGATGGGGTGACGGGAGTAGAGTATGTGGGCTAGGATCATGTGGGCTTGGTGATGCGGGACATTTCAAGACTTAAATTCATTTAGGAGCAAAGGACGGAAGCTAGAGTTATGAGAAGGAAGGGAAGGAGAGCTCAAATGATCACATGGAATGCTAAGAGGAGAGGAAATGACTTGTTTGTGATCAAGAGAGAGAGACGGCTCAAGCAATGTAGATCCTTATATGCATGCATCTATGATACATGTTTTAGATCACATATGCATGAAATCTTACTTGCCCATGCACACTCACATGCACATACAAGAAGGATATCATGTGGAAGATGAGATTCGCTTGACCATCATGCACATGCACGTAGGAGTGGACGACCATACAAAGGCTTGCTTGTTTATGCACAATTGCACATGCACATGAAGAGCCGACCATCCCATGCATGAAGAATGACAAATTTGCAATTTTAAGTGGCTGAATTTTGGGCTTTTTAGTTCTTATTTTCCAGCCCATAAATAACTCTTTTAATTATTGGATTACGTTTTTATAATTGGACATTTTAAGCTAGTTTTAAGCTCATCTTTCTTTTAAGTCTTTTAGGTTATTTTAGGTCCGATTAGAGAGGGTTCTAAACCTAATTTTCCAGCCTCTTCCGATGTGGAGAGAGAGAGAGAGAGTTTTTAAGTAAAAAAGTTATGTTATATGTTTCACCCAAACACTTCTTCCGACGTGGAGAAAGAGCGAGTGACCTCTCGTTTATCTCATAGCTTGGATTATTTTGAGTTGTTCTGCTTGTGTCTACAAGCTGGTATCTTCTCAAATAATTCACAAGTCTCCTTCTTTTGTTCTTTCGCGAACGTGCAATAGACAGAAAGATTGTAGTGAAAGGGTTCTACGATCGTTCTTGGTTGTGTTTTAGGGCCTCGTTTCCCTATCATTCAAGCCATCCCCACGCCTCCTCTAAGGGCCTGTTTACCAAGGGTTTGTGTTTTTATGGGATTATAAACTAAAATGGGTTTATATGGGTTTATGGTTTATTTTCGGGTTTATAAACCCGTTCAGTTTATATACTTTATTTTTATAATGATGTTTACATAGGGTTTTTTTATGGGTTTATTTTCGTTCAAATTATAATTTTGTCCCTAAAAAAATTACAAAATTAAAGAGAACCAGGGTTATAAGCTTTGTAGGTTACAATTTTCCCCATTGTTCGACGGATTTGTGGTTCCCTATCGACAGGAGACGGACGACTGCTTGTCTCCACAATACAGGTTTGTGTTCTTGAGCTTTTGTCTTCCATTCTTTTCGTGTAGTTTCATCTTCGACAAGTTGGTTTGTTGCTACTTTGGCGTGCGTTTGTGAAGATGAATTTGGCATGTGTTTTCAGGGCTTTAATTTTTGCTCTGCTGAAATTGGTTTGTTGCTACTTTGGTCCAAATTGGTTTGCTGCTACTTTGGCGTGTGTTTTTACAGCAATGCAAATTTTCAGATTTATTGTTACTTTGTTGCTTCTTTGGTTTGCTGCAAATTTTCAAATGACTTGATCAAGGTTTTGAGTTGTCATCCATCCGTCTCTCCCTTTGAGAATATGCATTGATGATCCTAACCTTTTGCACAGAATATATATATTCAACCGAGTCTTATTCTGCACATCAGCACAATAACGCCTTATTTTGCACATCAGACGTTCATGAAGAATTAATTATGCTCAGCAACGCCTCATTTATATCATGGATTATGTAGTTTAAACATTTAAGAAGAGTGTAACACATTTTTTGAAGTCCATATATATCAGAAATAGCACTTGAATAAAACAATATAAGATGATATGTACAAAAAATAAAGATACAAATATGAACACATTAACAATGAAGAGCATTTGTCAAGTACAAACAGAAGCTTCAAATCCATATGCTAGTAAGCTTCAAATCCACATCAGCACATCAAATACAACCTAGTAAACATAGGTTCCATTCTACTATTGACTCAAACTTTTCAGCTATTAACATTCATATTCGAATGTAACAGTGAAGAAGAGAGGAAGAAGTAGATCTGAGAAGAAAAGAGAATGTAAAATGTATTATTTCTGTATGTTGATTACATGTGCAGCTTTTCTCTTATAAAGCATGTCTATTACAAATGTGTGGTACTAGTTGTGCCAGCTGTCCTATAGGCTGTTCTATTACTAACAGTTGTCCTATAGTCTTATTACCCCCCTTCAAGTTGGAGGGTGACAAACAACCCCCAACTTGGATAAAATGGAATGATGCAAATGTCCAGGTAAGATTTTTGTAAGCATGTCTGCCAGTTGTTGTCGAGTGGGTACATGAGAGAGTGAAATAAGTCCCTCCAGAAGTTTCTCTCTCACGAAATGACAATCCAAGTCTATGTGTTTGGGGCGTTCATGATAGACGGGATTTTTTGCAATGTATATGGCAGCCATGTTGTCACATTTAAGCTGGATAGGAGTAATGTTTGGCACTTCAAGCTCATGAAGAAGACGGCTGAGCCAAGCAAGTTCAGCAGTTGCTCGTCTAATTGATCGATACTCAGCTTCGGCGGATGACAATGATACATTCTGTTGTTTTTTAGACTTCCATGAAATGGGGATATTGTCAAGGAAGATGATGAATCCACTTATAGATCTTCTGGAATTGGGACAAGATGCCCAATCGGCATCACAATAAGCTAGAAGTGAGAAGTTTGAATCATTGTTCAGTAGAATGCCCAAATTGGTGGTACCTTTGAGATATCTCAAAGTATGATGAGCAGCTTGAAGGTGAGAAGTTCGTGGATGCTGCATGAACTGGCTAAGTAACTGCACAGTGAAGCAAATATCTGGCCTGGTTTGACTTAAGAAATTTAACTTGCCAACTAGCTGTCTGTAGATGGTAGGATCTTCAAGTAATTCGCCTTCAGAGGATAAGAGTTTGTTGTTTGATTTCAAGGGGACTGATAAGTGGACTAGTTGTGGAGCAATCAAAGTCTGATAATAGTTCAGAGAGGAATTTTCTCTGAGATAACACAAGTCCATTTGGAACCTGGAGAAACTCAATTCCCAGGAAAAAATTCAAGAAACCCAGATCCTTTATTTTGAATTCAGTATTCAAAAAAGACTTGAGAGAAGTAATCTCACTTATACTTGTCCCTGTGACAATAATATCATCAACATATAAAGCCACAAAGATGGAAGATGAAGAATCTTTCTTGTAGAAGAGAGAATAATCGTTGAGAGACTGAATGTATCCAATGGAATTAAGGGCAGTGGAAAGTCGAGCATACCATTGTCTGGAAGCCTGTTTAAAGCCATAAAGAGATTTCCTGAGGCGACAAACAGTAGATTGATGTTGAGTAAACAAACCAGGAGGTGCTTTCATGTATACTTCTTCATGTAGCTCTCCGTGTAAAAAGGCATTATTTACATCGAGTTGAAATAGAGGTTACCCTTTCTTCACAGCAATGCTTACTAGGCTTCGAATAGTGGTGATTTTAACTACGGGAGAAAAAGTCTCGTTGTAGTCAATGCCCTCTTGTTGGGTGAAGCCTTTGACAACTAGTCGAGCTTTGAATATTTCTATACTACCATCTGCTTTATGCTTGATTTTATAAACCCATTTGCAACCAATGGGTTTCTTCCCTTGAGGAAGTTTAACTAGATCCCAAGTATGGTTATCATTGAGAGCTTAGAATTCTTGGTTCATGGCAAGTACCCACCTAGGATCTTTAGATGTTTTTGTATAAGTTTGAGGTTCAGTTTCAGTGGTAAGGGGTACGTTGGAGGAAAAAAGAGAGTAATTACAGGTAAGGGTAGATGTGATAGTATGAGGACATGAGCAAATGGTGTCAGTGGTAGCATGACACACATAATTGTCAAGGTACGCAAGGCGTGTATGCTCCCTTGTAGATCTGCGAATAATAGGTGTAGTATGACTAGGTGGGTCAATCTGAAGTTCAGAAAGGGTTGCATTTGTAACAGCTGTCCTATAGGCTGTTATATTACTAACATCTCGAGAGATGAAAACCGTTCTAGTATCCAAGCTGAGGACCTTATAACCTTTTTTACCAAAGGGGTATCCAAGGAAAACGCAAGCAGTGGCTCGAGGCATAAACTTGTCACGGTTAGTTTTCTGAGTGGAAGCATAACACAGACAATCAAAAGATCTGAGCTGGGAATAATTAGGTTTTTGGCCAGGGATAGTAGGAGTAGGAGCGGAAGCATCATTTGAAGTAGGAGTATCTTGTTCTTGTACATTTGAGGCATATTTGTTCCTCTGTTGACATCCAGGGATAGTAGGAGTAGGAGCGGAAGCATCATTTGAAGTAGGAGTATCTTGTTCTTGTACATTTGAGGCATATTTGTTCCTCTGTTGACATCCATTAGTTGGAGCATCACCTAAAGCATTTCTTGGAGGATATCCAATAATCTTGTAACATCGATCAACTGTGTGGCCTGTTCTGTTACAGTATGTGCATGTATAAACAGGTCTCCTATCATTGCTTGAAGAAGATCGATCTTTACTGGACTCATCAAGTGAATGTTGTCTGCTTCGTGAGGCATAAAGAGCAGCTGATTCATCGTCAATATTGCTTGGATTTCTGATAGATCTCTATTTCTCCTCTTGCAATAGCATAGAATAAGCGTGAGCAATAGAAGACAAAGGTTTCATGAGTAGAATATGCCCTCGAATTGCTGATTAACTGTCATTCAATCCCATAAGGAATTGAATCAATCTTTGATTTTCTTCGAATTTGGCTAAATCTTGGTGTGTACCACAAGTTGCACAGACAAGAGTTTGCCTAATGCTAGCAAATTCTTCCCAGATTATCTTGATTGATGTGTAAAAACTAGAAATAGATAGATTTCCTTGAGAAATTCTAGCAAGTTCCTTTTGAACGGCATATAAATGGGTACCACTAGACTGGCCATATCTAGTTTCTAGTTCCAACCACATTTCTTGTGCAGAATTACAGTAAATCAAGCTCTTCCTAATTTCTTGATTTACGCTATTCAAGATCCAAGCCATCACAAGATCATTGCACCTTTCCCATGATCTATACATTTTAGAGCTAATTTCATGTTTCGGTAAACTAACATCAATGAAACCTGACTTGTTCTTCTCAGACAAAGACATTCTAACAGATCTTTTCCATTCGTTGTATCCTTTTCCATCAAAAACCTGTGATACAATGGGCAAGCCTGGTTGGTCCGAAGGATGAACATAGCACGGATGACTATGATCTGAAATTCCAGTCCATGGATTTGAGAAGATACTTTGTGATGCGTCCTTGGACACGTCAATGAAGTATTCCGGATCTAGATCAAGCTGAAGCTCAACTACTCCTTAGTTGAAGTGCGAATGCAAATGAATTTGGATTGCGGAAGCTTAGAGATGGAGGCGGAAGTTGTATGATTGAGTCGATCTAGATTGATCGATCAAACCTTGAAGTGGGTCGGTTGAGTTGGTTCTTGAAGAACCCTCGAAGGTGGTTGAGTTTGGATCGATGATCCAAAAGAAGAACTTTGAGAGGATTGGAAGAGGGATTGATGCTCAAGTAAGTTGGAGGAAAATACTTCTCTTTACTTAATCAAATTGAACATGCTTTACAAATGAGTCAAGCATCCCCTTATATAGTGGATGAAGGCTATACAAAGAGTTGGAAATTAAATGACGGAAATAAAGTCGGAATTTAAGTTCCGGAATGAAACACCTAAAAATATGAAAGGTTGAGAATTTAAGTTCGGAATTAAGTTTCCGAATTAAATTCCGAAACCAAAAGTCTATTCTTAAATTCGGAAAATTAATACCCGGAAATAAAGTCCCGGAAATTAATATTCCGAAAATAAAAAGACTTATTATTACAAAACGCTAAATTATGGAAAATGCGAAAAATGCGCCGGAACGGTGCCGGCTTGACAAGCTTCAAGTCATTGTGGCGTAGAGACACGGTTTGCATCTAATGGGTCCGTGACAAGCAACGGTGCGGCTAATGATGGAGCCGGTAGCTTGAGCGATTGCTTTAGCACGGGAACGGGTGAGCGGTCCATCGGAGCGAACCCGAAGTGCCTCGTCTTCCTCGTCTTGGGACATAGGGGTCAAGGGCGCATCACTTTGTTGGCTAGGTGGTGTTGAACCGCCCGATGTCAAACCGACTGGTGCTGAAGTGGACGGTGATCTTCCAGGCATTCTAGTGATGTATTTAGTGTTTGAAAAAAAATCAGAGATTTAGCTCTGATACCATATTAACATTCATATTCGAATGTAACATTGAAGAAGAGAGGAAGAAGTAGATGTGAGAAGAAAAGAGAATGTGAAATGTATTATTTTTGTATGTTGATTACATGTACAGCTTTTCTCTTATAAAGCATGTCTGTTACAAATGTGTGGTACTAGTTGTGTCAGCTGTCCTATAGGTTGTTATATTACTAACAGTTGTCCTATAGTCTTATTATTCGCAGAAGGAAGATAAAAAGGGGATAAAATTTGCAATTGAACTCAAATCTGATAACCCCCACCAAAATATATTAGATTGAGGCCTAAATTTTCTACTCAAGTGTTTAGAAAACTATAACACCCATAATCATAGAATTGTAATCAATAATTAGGCCTCTCAAACCAAATTTAGAACCCATAATGAATTGAAAAGAACAGCATCACAGTGTCACAAGTGATTATGAAATCCAAAAGATAGCAGTCACAAGTGAGTATGAAATCCACTCTATTGTACGAACCAAAAAAATCAAACAACCCTAATCGTGTAAAAGAAGAGAAGATTGAAGACCTTTTCGCAGCATCTGACAATGGATTTCGGACCATCCGACGAACACCCTTCCTCGTCGCACCAGTCGAAGTGTTGGATGGAGAGGTCATTGTCGTCACAACCTCGTAGGCGGCGGTCACATTCTCACAGTGTCGGAGCTTCGTCGCCACCCTTCTCTCGTCGCCTATCGTTGCCTCTATCGTCCCCTCTTTTCTCTGTATGGGCTTGAATGGAACGTGAAATATCAGGGCAATTTGGGCATAATAAAATAATAAACCCTTCCAGAAAAAATAACCTTGGACTTGTGAGGTTATTTTTTACG
The DNA here is from genome assembly GCA_033239045.1 of Fagopyrum esculentum. Taxonomy (NCBI): domain Eukaryota; kingdom Viridiplantae; phylum Streptophyta; class Magnoliopsida; order Caryophyllales; family Polygonaceae; genus Fagopyrum; species Fagopyrum esculentum. The sequence goes on along the minus strand of BSUD01000005.1, from coordinate 131,392,664 downwards.
GGTTTATAAACTCTAATAAACTCATACAAAGATAAACCCATAATCATGTAAACACTCACCAAAATATAAGTGCGGGTTTATAAACTAAAGAAAGGTTTATAAACCCTGAGTAAACAGGCCCTAAGTCAGTCGTTACCCCTTATCATCACGATCTTCTCTCGTTTGATCAATCCCTCTAACAAGGATTGATACATGCCCTTGGTGTCGAAAGATCGGGATCAACAATAGCTAATCACCGTATCACTCGGTGTGTATGGTTGGTGCAAAGGGGATTCAGTAGAGGCTGGATGTGGAGGTGACCGAGGTTGAATTACTTGTCGCTATGAAGGTGACATTACATTTTGGGTACAGGAAAGTAGTATTTATGTGTGATTGTCCGACTTTGATCACCAAGACCCAAGAGGAAAACGTCCTCGTAGTACGACAAGACGGATTATGGAGAGGAGTGGTGACTAGATTCAAGATTTGCTCTTGGAACCACATACGATGCATTGAAAATAAAGCACGGACTACATTGCACATCTTTATCAGAATGTTCCTTTTTCTTATTTTAATTGTCTAGAACTCAATCCGACTAAGACATTTTGTTAATTCACAAAAGTAAAATTGCAATGTAACCTTAACCATCAATTTTTAAATTAAACTCTAAATCTATAAATGTTAAAATCCTAAAATCGAAAATCAAATATAGAGAAAATTTGAAACATTAACTCATGAAATCAACTACCAATATCGAAAATTAAGTAGCATAACTGATCACTGACATACTCATAGTCGACTTGGATAATATTTTTGTTATGTGTACCTTGAAGCATATGTGAGAATAAGAAACATAGGTATGCGAGAGGGTTGATTCATGGGGAGATTTTCAAAATTAGTTCTGGGAATACCATAAGTAGAACAATGCAATCGATCAGTACATCCCTAATTGGACGCCATGAAACCCGATCTCGTCAGAGACCGGTAAGTTCAACCGGTCAGTGATGCTGATTTCTTTGTGAGACACTAGTGGATGGCTGTTGCCATTAATATTCAATTATTCATGATACTGAAGCTTGCAAGATAGCAGCAGAGAAATTTTCAAAAATAAACATTTTATGTGATTTCAATTAAGGTTTGTTTCCACGCAAAACATGGAACAGCAACTGAACAAATGGAGAAAATTACACAATGGGGTTTGCAGCAAAGATGAATGTTTCATCCTAGCTAAAAAGCTCCTTATCGACAACTAAAAAACATGAATTTTTTCTTGGACGCCCAGCCGTTATTCAATCTTTTTGGCCTATCAGGCTTCCCAACCGCGGAGCAGAGTAGCTCTGGCAACACGGTTTATCCCCAGACTGAAGGCTCCCATACGAAGATCGCAGTTGTGGGTCTTACACATGTCTTTCACATCCTTGAAACCTTTAGTCATGTATGTTTTTAGCTCATTGTTCACCTTCTCTTCATCCCACATGAATCCTTGGATGTTCTGCAGTAGAATTGCTTATTCAGCTCTTTTATAAGGAAATTTGCATATTCGACATACTAGACAACAATTAATTCATAACGCGTCTCTTAAATGAAATTCAGTACTAGGAAGCTGTGGAATTTTGTCTGTTGTGACGCAGATTCCGTAATCAAGGCAAGATAGTAATACTTGGAATACAGATCTTACCTGAACCCACTCGAAGTAACTGACAGTCACGCCACCTGAGTTGGCGTATATATCAGGAAGAACGACAATACCTCTCTTTGCTAAGATCTAAAGGGCAAAAAAAAAAAACATGACTCAATATTTAATCATAAGTGCCGGAAACAAGAGACTTATATCCAAGGTTATACTGACCTCATCAGCCTCTGGGTCAGTAGGATGGTTTGCTGCCTCAATAATGAATTTAGCCTTGATAGCTTGGGCATTCTCCCTGAAACAGACATCATATTTTGACAAGGAATCAATAACTTCATTTTTAAAATTATTAGATGTTGCTGATGAAGATAATGATTAATTAAACAAAGTCATCTTGTGAAAGTGAACCTGTTGATAACTCCTCCAAGAGCTGCAGGGAGGAGAATGTCACAGTCTTCTGTCAATATGGAGTCTGACTCTATCGGTTCTGAGTTGCTGAAACCTTTGACTCCACGAGTTTTCTTAACGTGTTCCAGAAGGCTAGGAATGTCAAGGCCTTGGCTGTTTTTTATGGCTCCGGTTATATCACTTACAGCAACGATTTTCCCTCCTTGTTCGTGGATAAGCTGTGCAGCAAAGGCACCGACATTGCCGAATCCCTTGAAGAGAAAAGAAATGTCTGTCACTCGTGATGTTGTAAATTGCATAATGTTCAATGCAAGCAAGTTCCATAACAAATTTTTAGGATCGGAAATGGTATGATCACATCCTATGTAAACCTGTATAACGTAACGTTGTCCAGCAAGACCTATCCCATACTCATTTAGCAGGGCTTCTGTTGCAAACATGACTCCCCGTCCGGTTGCTGCTTCTCTGCCTAGAGATCCACCAAGATCCTGATTACACAGAAAATAAGGTTATAGATATCAAACGCTAGAAAGTAGAAACTAAGGCAAGCATCCAAATTGTCTCAACTAATCAATCAAACATATTAAGTGAGAACAACCTAGTCTAAAGTCTAAACAAACTAATAAAGAAAGGGTTGCATACAATAGGTTTTCCAGTAACAACAGCAGGAGAGTGGCCATTGAATTTGGAATACTCATCAAGAATCCAAGCCATTGTCTGTCAAATAAGAGAAAAAGCAAGATCGGATCAAGTTGTCCATCAGTAGACAATACTTTGCTCGTATTATGACAGATTATTATTTCCATTAAACCTGCGCATTTGTTCCCATATCAGGTGCTGGGACATCGATGTGGGTCCCAATCAGGTCATGGATCTTCTGTGTGAATACTCTGGTCAAACGTTCAAGCTCCGATTTACTTAGCTCAGATGGGTTACATCCTATCCCACCCTTGGCACCACCATAAGGTATGTTTGCAACTGCTGTCTTCCATGTCATCAGCTGTGCTAAAGCATTAACCTCGTCCGGGTCAACCTGTACGTTCCTGACAAATTTTAGCTCAAACATCCAAGGACTTGAGAGGATGTGACAGTGGGAACATTATCGAAATTAGTTTTGAATTCGAGTACATGAAACGAAAAAACAACCTCTGGATGATATCTGATTCCTCCTTTCATGGGGCCTCTGGAATTATCATGTTGAACCCTGAAGCCTATAAAAGAGGCCAAAGTGCCATCATCTTTTGGTATTGTACATTCAACCTTCATCCAATTCAAACAATGAAGTTCAATTAACAATGTGAAACACATGGAAAAGTTATACTCAAGCGGCTAAATAAAGGTGAGAAATACAAGATATGCACAGATCTGAGACCTAGTTTAAACTGAATTAGAATAATGCTAACAGGTTCTGCTTCAATATGCTCAAAATGGTCCTTCAGATGTCAAAAGTCAAACAATGTGATTTTCTTGGTTGCAAAATCTAAAAGACGAGCATCTTATGCTGCATTTCGAACACTAATTATATTCTTGAAGTGACTACAGGCAGATGAAAAATGTAGTCAGGAAATAGATCTGGAAAGCAATTCTGAATGTTATTTTCAAATTTGGCTAAAGCAGAGAGGAATTCAGGACAATTTCTCTCTCAACCAACAACTAGATCAATTGCAACCACGAAAATGAGAAGGGACTCTATTAGACAAGGAAGGATGAGAACAGCATTAAATACCTTGATCTCTCTAAATGGAATAAGAAGACTCTTTTCCAGTTTTGAGTCCAAACCCAGAAGCCTACTTGCGAGTTTAAAGTTTCTGTTGGTTGCGGCAAGTGCATTCATATCTGTATTGCTTCAAAAGGCTCTGATAAATGATATACAAAGAAGTGAGACGAGAATTTCGGAATAATGATCTAAAACTTGATCAGCAATGGGACAATGCACAAGCAGAATGAGCTATAGAAGATGATGGCGTATGTTCAATTCTATATGGAGAAAGGAAGATTATATAGAAGCAATGATCAAGTCAAAGTCAAACATTTTGTATTGAAATATCTAATGCCTATCTACCAGTAAAAGATAAGATTGATGACAAGAAATGAAGAAAGAAAAATGCCACCGTTTCTTATGTTATTTGAAAAAGAGATCTACAGTCAATTAAAATAATTATTCAAGAATTGTCTATTTAATCATTGACACATGTAATGTGTGCAAATTCAGCATACAAATGACTTGTATCCTACTATGACATTGCTAAAAATATATACAGATCCCATCTATTCTCATTTGCCAACACAATGATAGCTGACACAGCTTCATGCGGAATATTCAACATAACTGTTCTCTGCAACTATCCCAGTTTTGGCCCATCCACATTTATCAAAGTGCAACTCATCAGAAGAAAATTTCATCTGAATCATCTGACAACAATGAAAATTTACAACCGGAATAATTTTCACTAGGCTACAAAAATTAACAAGAATTAAACTCGGCTGCTGATTTCACAAACAAGGCTTAGCTATATCAGATAAGCATACTCATGCAAATACTACGCACCAGTAAATTTAACCTTACATACACAGCAGCCTATAAGTTCATCCACAGCCCAGGAGATGAGATGGTAAGATTTTTATTTATTTTTCTCCTTGACCATAAGTTTCGAGCCCACCCATCTTTAAAAACATATAAGGGAGTTTTAACCTGTGAAAGTGATCAAGGCATGCCTGTTGTATATTGAATCAAATCACCCATCATGGGCAAGCTAAAAAACAAACAGCAACCTAAGACCACGAAAAACAGTGTCTATAGGAGAAGTCATCATAAGAAAACAGCTTTAACCCTAATCGTGGTTACTTGGGCAAGAAAAGAACTATTTTAAAAATTTTGGGTTTTTATCTTTTATAAATCTAAAGCAACAGAGCAAAAAAAAATGGTGGATTTGAGTGCTCCAGCTCAGAAGATCAAAAGAATAACACAAGGCAGAAATCAAGGGATCAAAATGACACGAAACATCAACATGAAAATATAAAAACCAAGAAGTTAATGCAATTCTAAGTGGCATTTTGGTTAAACTAATAAACGCATGTGATCACACTAAAATAAATGGAAGTTGAACTGAGAAAGCAAACCTTTCCAGCAAATCAAGCATAAACCGAATCAAATATGAAACAATAAACAATTAGAATACCCATATCACATGATCAAAACTTAATCACCAACACGTAAGATGAAAATCATACCAGAAGAAGACAAATTGAGGAGAATGAAACAGAGGATGAAAATGAAAACTAATTAAACTCCATGGATAAAGAATATCATACATAGATCATAAGCGGGAGATTAGAATAAGTTCTTAGAATCGTAATAAGGAAAAAAGAAACCCTATAAAAACCCTAACCGCAATGGGGATTGAGTACGATTGAGATTGTAAGGAATCGAATACAAGAGCGAACCCAAAAAAGGCGGACGAGGAACTTACAGAGGGGTGACTGTAAAAGCTGTGAAAAAGGTTGAAAGGATGTGAGAGACGAATAGTATGCGATGCGCCGATGCCCTATATTGTGGGAGTTTGGAAGGGAGTAGAATATCGATTATGCCCCTGCTCTGTTTTTATCTTCCTCAAAAACCAGAAGGGTGCAAATCGAGACGTGGTTGAACGAAAGATGAGATTTTGCAAAACGTGTCGTGTGTGATTCAGTTGGGTTGTGAGCTGTGACCCAATCCTCCATTTCGGTGCCTTCATTGAATCTAGAAGGCACAATGGGAAACTGTGAATCCAGTTCATTAGGTTCGTTGGAGGTATGGTCAATTCAAGTCTCATCATCAATGCAATGCATTCATTGTATTCATATTTGCAATCAATATGCATTAAGTACCGGTTATTGCTATTCGTACCACGTTAAACATGCTATACATACCCTTTCTACGGTTGGCTATATACTGTATAGCCGTAGTAAAAAAAAAATTTTTTACCTTACTACGGTTACTTAATGCGTAGGCGTAGTCATTTTTCCTTAGTTTTTTGAACGAAATGTTTTGATATAGACTACTACGCATCCGGCCTGCGTAGTCGTAGTCATACTACGCATACGGCATGCGTAGTCGTAATCATTTTCTTTTATTTTTCGAACGAAATGAACTTGTTGGTACGGCTCTGCGATGCGTAGGCGAACAAGCGGTACAAATAATATGTTTCATATGATTAAAGATGAAACGGGACTACAGCGGTTAAGAAGTAAAAAAAATGAACATAATCATGTTATCGTTCATTAGGTTCCTTCGAGTTATGGTCAATTCAATTTCATCATTGAGTTTAGTTAATTATGCATTTAAGGTGCGTAACTAAAACTATGTTTGATCAATTTTGCACTTGAGATCCGAAATTGAAATTGAGTTTAGTTAATTTTATATTTGGAGTCCGAAATTGAAATTAAACAATACAAATGTTTAATGAGCTAATTGACTTCGCACCCGAACCATTGAACTAGGTAATTATATAAATATATGGGTTTGTCTAACATTGACAAAAAAAAATATAGTGTTTTTAAACATTGTTAATCCCATGGATAACTTATTACCATTGCAACGCATTACGCAGGCCAATTGCATCGTAACAAGCATTGACGCATGACAAATGTGCATCAGTACCGAATCTGACGCGAATGTCAATTGCACGTTAGTGTCGATAAAGAATTCAATGCTCTTGATCGTTATGCAATGTGTGGACCATAATTGATGGGAAAACATGATGAGACAGTTGGCCGGTCTGTGCGTCAAAAGGAAAAAGTGTCGACGTGCGCCAAATTTTATTTAGGTCTTGTCTTTCTTTGTAAAAAAAATTGATCTTATATTGACGTGCAAACCGGTTGTGTGTCAACCTACGGGCAATCAAAATTCGTAACAAATATTTACAAGTAAGATGGTGGAAATAGACATCACTATTTTTAAATGGGATTATAAAAATATTTTTGAAACGTACAACGATATTAACCGATCCAAATTTTATTTATGTTGAGAAAGAGAAACTGCATTTTTTACTTTTTCAAATGTATTTTACTAATAATATAAAATTGACAACGGTCGATACTCAGGGATATCCGAACCTCTAACATCGCCTAATATAAGCAAAACAATTAATACATTTATCAGAACCTCTAACATCGCCTAATATAAGCAAAACAATTAATACATTTGGATGAGTTAAACAATACATTAAACCCAATATTAAGTCAAACGCTATATTAGCAAGGCGGCCCACGATAATTTAATATGATTTAAATATTTAAATTTAGGATATTAGTTTGATAGTATTTACTAAATTCAAAATTGTTAAGTCCTTTTTTTGAAAGACGAATTAATAGGGTTAGTTATCCCGATAACCTCCAAATTAAACATCATTATTGAATGGCTGAATTGGCATTTAGGGCCTTTTACACTATAGAGTTGAAACTTAGGGTCCTACCAATTACAATTGAAAAATAGGGCTCCTACTTTACTAGACTAATTCATAGATAGGGCAAAAAGTTGACAAAAGTGATGACTAATAAGTGATGGCTGATATGAGTGCTGATTGTGACACTTTTGATTGACATTTGGAGGGAATTTGGGGCAAAAAAAGCGCAACCCTCTATCTAGAAAAAATCCGCTTACCCAAAAAATGTCACAAACATACCCAAAAATAAATTTGTCAAAGTACATAAACATACTCGAAAACAACATACCCAATAAATCAAATATCAAAATAAAACAATATCCATAAATTGGATAATATTTTATATTTATACCCAATTTGATATCACTTAATACAAAAATCATACCCAATTTAAATTTGTCATACCCAAAATTTTCAAAACTCGCTATTGTACAAAAACATCAATATCAAATGACATTTGATCATTGCCCAAAAATTCGCTTGACATTTGATCATTATAACACATTTTGGGTAACCATAAAACATACCCACAATACCATTTTAAATATACTTAATAATAAGAAATATACTACAAAGTCAATACACATATAAAAGCATACCCAATTTGAATTTGTCATAACCAAAATTTACACAAATTGATATTGTACACAAACATCAATACCAAATGACATTTGGTCCTTGTAACACAGTTTGGATAACCATAAAACATACCCAAAAATATCTCTTTAAGCATACTCAACAATAAGAAACATATTACAAAAACAATAAACATATACCCAATAATGAGAAAAATACTACAATTCATATTTGGGTAACGAAAACAATGTCACCCAAAAAAATTAAACATTCATGGACTTGAAAATTTCATCAAACTAGCTACATTAACCAAAAATAAAAGGTAAACAAGTAAAAAAGATACTTAAACCAAAAGTAAACATCTAATGATCTAATCACCATCATTTCAATTAAAAAAAATTATTACCCCTATTTTCTAGTTTCTATATCTATTTTTTCTTGCTTTTATATAGAGGCCTAGTTTACAAAAGATAAATTTAAGGGGTCTTATTTCCCTAATTAATTCTTATTTGAATAGACAGAGATCATTGTAAAATATATTTTATCAGATGATTTATGGGTGGAAGTGGAATCATGGGCGACAGAATGGAAATGAAGCAATAGATATCTCGTACATCGTACATCTTTGTTCGAATGTTCCTTTTAGTTATTTTAATTGTTTATACATTAACCCTTGTTTACATTTATTTTGTATGAAGATATTTTGGTAAGTTGATGATAAGATTTTTCTTCTAAAAAAAATTTATGCTGACACTAGCTTGGTAATGATACTCAGAATTTGGCTTTCATTATGAGTTACTAGTAGCGGTTAGGGTGGGTAAACGGATCAATGGAATCCAAATACTTAGATATTCGAATGTGATTTTTCTTAGCAAAATTTTGGATTCGTTATGATTCCGTGTATGATTAGATATTCAAAACTTTTTATTTTGATCAGATAACTATTTATGGATATTCGGATTATCCAATTAATCTAATCTAGATTCTAAAATTGAATATTTGAATATCATTTTATAACTTTGTATTTTTAAAAAAAACTAAACCAAACTCACAAGTAGGGTTCACAAAAATTCAACTTAACCAGAAACCCATACCGAAACGGAAAAACCGGGTCTAGTCTACGGTCCATTGTTTTTGGGATTCGACGAGAACTGGAAAAGATCGGCAAACCGGGTTGGACCGGATTTTATTCATATTTAAAAAAAATTATATATCTTTTGTACAAATTTAAATTAATATTTTATTTTAATTTCTAATATATATATTATTACGGTCCAAATCCGGCCCCGGTACAAGGTTTGAAATTTTCGGTCCGAATAGGATGTGCAACCCACTTATGAGGCAAATAAAAGCATATGATTAATTTATTTTTTAAAATTAGTTAACTTTATTTATTAAAGAAATATATACGCAAAGATATATGTGTATAAGTTCATATTATCCTTGATATTTGTATATCTGTGGATATTTGTTTTATATCGGACACACATTCATGCATGCACACATGTGTTTTCTAGAAAATTTTGTACATGTATTTGACGTAGAAAAATCTCTCGATTGGATTATAATTGGATTAAAATGAATAACATAAAAAAAATTTAAAGAAAAAAGAATTACACTAATAGGGTCATCGGATTTTTAAGTGGGTTAATTACTTAATTTTGCCCACCTAGTATCAACATCCCAATAAATAGGGTATTAAACCCAGGGGCAATTTCGGTGACTAAGCCTTTTTGAAAAAATAGAGTAGTAACTAAGCATTTTAATGTTTAAATTAAGTAAATATACCCCAACCTTTTGTATTTATTTTCAAACTCTACACACTCTTCTATCAAGGGTACATTTACTAACCACAAAACTAGAAAAGTCTAGTAAATCAAATTGTTTCATATTTAGAGACTACACAATGTATTTAATTTAATTACTGATGCAATGAAAAATATCCAAATAATAATAATAATAATAATAATAATAATAATATATTTTGTTTTTTGTGGAGAAATGGGGCAAGGAAAGATTTGGAGTTATACTAGTGTATATCCCGCACCTTGTGCGGGTTCGTTAATAAAATAGCCTATCATATTATATTTTTTTACTATATTATATGTTGTTAACTTTATTAGTTATATGTTATGAGCTCGTATAAATAACGCGTCAAGTGTTACATAGTAAATGAGACCACGTAACCCATGTGTTGATCATTAATTATAAGTTTTATACTAATAAAAAAATTTTTAAATCTAATTTATTGTTTAATAAATAATAATTTAAAGAAAAAACGTAATCATATAATTTAAAAATACCATAATCTGATACGAATTCAATTAGTAAAAAAAGATTAATTGGCTTAATTTGTGATTTAGTAAAAAAAATAATCCGAGAAAAAACATAGGCGCGCCACGTAAGCATTAGTTTCGTATGTTTTAGTAAAATATGCAGAATATAGATCTATATTCAGTATATTGATAAAATAAGAATTACGAATTTAATAGTTCAACGGTCCACGAATCAGTAGATTACAAGGACCCACAAATTAGTAGATCACAAGGACCCACAAGAGCACAACGACCCACAATGATTACATACAAATACTAATCCGATATGGATAAGGAATATATTTGATTTTGACCAAAGGGTTTAGAAATGTATGAATTTTATAAGCCTCAAACACTCTACATCTATTTATACATGTTTTCGAAGTGTCATCCTTTCCTCATAATCGATGTGGAAGAACAAACATATTTTACAAAATAACTATGGTTTAATTAAAAAAAAAGATTTATTAGCTTAATTCGTGATTTAGTAAAAAGTTTAATCCGAGAAGAAACGTGGGGGCGTCACGTCAGAATTAGTGTCTTTTGTTTTAGTAAAGTATATAGAATATATATGTATAATTAGTATATTGATAAAATAAAAATTACAAATTTAATAGTTTAACGGTCCACAAATTAGTAGGTCACAAACGACCGACAAATCAGTAGGTCACAAACGACCCACAAATCAGTAGGTCACAAACGAACCACAAATCAGTAGGTCACAACGAAAATTAGTAGATCACAGTGACCCCCACAAATTAGTAGATCACAACTCACAAACGACTCACAAATCAGTAGGTCACAACGACCCACAAATAAGTAGGTCACAACGATTCAAAAATCAGTAGCTTAGTAGGTCACAAACGACCCACATATCAATAGGTCACAAATGACACACAAATTAATAGGTTACAACAACCCACAAATTAATAGGTCACAAGGACCCACAAATCATTAGGTCACAAGGACCGACAAATCATTAGGTCACAAGGACCTAAGCATCAATAGGTCACAACGACCCACAAAGTATTAGATTATACGACCCACAAATCATTAGGCTAAAATGACCTACGAGTTAGTAGGTAACAACAATCCACATTCAAATACTAATCCGGTATGCATAAGTATTATACTTGATTCTGACCAAAAGGTCCAGAAATGTATGTTTTGTATAATCTTCAAACCTTATAGGTCTATTTATAAATGTTGTCAAACTATCATATTTCTCTAATAACCGATGTGGGATAACAAAATTTATATTTTACAAAATAATTATGGTTTAGTAAAAAAGGATTTATTAGCTTAATTCGTGATTTAGTAAAAGTTTTAATCCGAGAAAAAACGTGGGGTGCCACGTCAGAATTATTGTCTTTTTTTTAGTATATTATATTGATGTATATTTAGTATATTGATAAAATAAGAATTACGAATTTAATAGTTCAACGATCCACAAATCAGTAGGTCACAAACGACCACAAATCAGTAGGTTACAACGACCCACGAATCAGTAGGTCACAACGACCCACAAATCAATAGGTCACAACAACCAACGAATCAATAGGTCACAACGACCCACAAATTCATAGGTCACAACTACGCTCAAATTCATAGGTCACAACGACCCACAAATTAGTATGTCAAAACGAACTATAAATCAGTATGTTACAACGACTCAAAAGGTCTAGAAATGTATGATTTGTATAATCTTCAAACCTTGTACGTCTTTATACATGTTGTCAAAGTGTCATCCTTCTCTAATAACCGATGTGGGATAACAAAATTCATATTATACAAAATAATTAAGGTTTAGTAAAAAAAAGTTATTGGCTTAATTCGTGATTTAGTAAAAGATTTAATCCGATAAAAATGTGGAGCACCACATCAGCATTAGTATCTTCTATTTTAGTAAAGTATATAGATAGGAAGGAAGTTAAGCTAACGGGTATGAGATAGGCTTATGAACAATATCTTTTAATTTTAAATATTTGAAAAAAAAATTAAAAGAAGAGGAAATGTTATTGTAATCGGAATTAGTTAGTAATCCAAATAAAACTTTAAAATTGGAACTAATTAAAAAAGATTTAGGCTAATTATAGTTTAGTAAAAAAGGATTTATTAGCTTAATTCGTGATTTAATAAAAAGTTTAATTAGTGAAAAAACGTGGGGTGGCACGTTAAGAATTATTATTTTTTGTTTTAGTAAAGTATATAGATGTATATTTATTATATTGATAAAATAAGAATTATGAATTTAATAGTTCAACGGTCCACAAATTAGTAGGTCACAAACAACTCACAAATCAGTAGGTCACAAGGACCCACAAATTAGTAGGTCACAAGGACCATAAAGTATTAGGTCACAAGGACCCACAAATTATTAGGTCACAACGACCCACGAATCAGTAGGTTACAACGACCCACGAATCAGTAGGTCACAACGACCCACGAATCAGTAGGTCACAACAACCCACGAATTAGTAGGTCACAATGACCCACGAATCAGTGGGTCACAATGACACACAAATCAGTGGGTCATAACGACCCACAAATTATTGGATCACAACGACCCACAAATCAGTGGGTCACAACGACCCACAAATTATTAGCTTAAATCGACCCAAAAATCTATTGGTCAAAACGATCCAAAAATCTGTAAGTCAAAACGATCTAAAAATCATTAGATCAAAACGACCCAAAAATTATTAGATCAAAAGGACCTACGAATTAGTAGGTCACAACAATCCACTCCACATACAAATGCTAATCTGGTATAATAAGTATTATACTTGATTCTGACCAAAAGGTCCGAAAATGTATGATTTGTATAATCTTCAAATATTTGAGCTCTATTTATACATGTTGTCAAAGTGTCATCCTTCTCTGATAACCGATGTGGGATAACAAAATTCATATTTCACAAAATAATTAAGGTTTAGTAAAAAAAAGTTATTATCTTAATTCGAGATTTAGTAAAAAAATTTAATCCGATAAAAATATGGAATCTTAATTTCTTTTTTACAAAATAATCAAATATTCTGACTATCTTTTAAACAAATCTTTTAAAAACATAAAAGAAGGATTTGTTTTTTTAATATTTTTAATTATTTGTGTCGGAAAAGTGTTTAACAGTTTGTTTATAAAATTTATATACTTTAATAAAAAAGATTTTTTGACCAGTTTGTTTTCTGGCACAAAAATAAAGATTAATTGGTCTATAAGATCTTGGAGAATCTCCAAAAAAAAAAGTTACGTATAATTTTGAATAGCAATATGTTAGTTTAGTAAAAAAAGATTTTTTGGCTTAAAAAAATAAAGATTTATTGACCAAAAAATTGTGGGAGCTCCATTTGATTGCTGCTCCCACAGCGTGTCACACAGCGTGTCACGTCATCAAATCATGTACTCTCTTTTAGTATGTATAATAGATTATTAGGTCACAACGACCCACGAATCAGTAGGTTACAACGACCCACGAATCAGTAGGTCACAATAACCCACGAATTAGTAAGTCACAACGACCCACGATTCAATAGGTCACAATGACACACAAATCAGTGGGTCATAACGACCCACAAATTATTGGGTCACAACGACCCACAAATCAGTGGGTCACAACGACCCACAAATTATTAGCTCAAATCGACCCAAAAATCTATAGGTCAAAACGATCCAAAAATCTATAGGTCAAAACGATCAGATGAAAACGACCCAAAAATTATTAGATCAAAACGACCAAAAAATCATTAGTTTAAAAGGACCTACGAATTAGTAGGTCACAACAATCCACTCCACATACAAATGCTAATCTCGTATAATAAGTATTATACTTGATTCTGACCAAAAGGTCCGGACATGTATGATTTGTATAATCTTCAAACATTTGAGGTCTATTTATACATGTTGTCAAAGTGTCATCCTTCTCTGATAACCGATGTGGGATAACAAAATTCATATTTCACAAAATAATTAAGGTTTAGTAAAAAAAAGTTATTGGCTTAATTCGAGATTTAGTAAAAAAATTTAATCCGATAAAAATATGGAGTCTTAACTTCTTTTTTACAAAATAATCAAAGATTCTGGCTATCTTTTAAACAAATCTTTTAAAAACATAAAAGAAGGATTTTTTTTAATATTCTTAATTATTTGTGTCGGAAAAGTGTTTAACAGTTTGTTTTATAAAATTTATATACTTTAATAAAAAGATTTTTTGACCAGTTTGTTTTCTGGCACAAAAAATAAAGATTAATTGGCCTATAAGATCTTGAAGAATCTCCAAAAAAAAAGTTACGTATAATTTTGAATAGCAATGTGTTAGTTTAGTAAAAAAAGATTTTTTGGCTTAAAAAATAAAGATTTATTGACCAAAAAATTGTGGGAGCTCCATTTGATTGATGCTCCCACAGCGTGTCACGTCAAATCATGTACTCTCTTTTAGTATGTATAATAGATTATTATTTTAATAATAAAAGATTTTATGGTTTAAAAAATAGTGTAAAAAATAAAGATTTATTGGCTTTAATTGTGGGAGCTCAATTTCAAAAATCCTGCGTCCACAGCGAGCCACGTCATCAACCCGTGCTCTGTTTTAGTAAGTATAATAGATGCATGCAGTTTGGAGATTAAATATAATAAAAAATAAATGTGAGAGTAGGAAGAGATGGTTGGAAGAATGGAAGTATATGATACCTAACAACCGCATCACTCATTGTAATGTAGACGGGTTGTTTCAACTGCCTCGTCTACGTCTTTGACCTTTCGGTTTTTGTGCTTCTACACCTCAAATTCACAAGCTTCCATTTTTATTTTTATTTTTTTTTAAAAAAGAAAAAAAATGACCGTAACGTAGTTTTACAAATTGTTTTTTAAGGACTTGAAAAAATCACTTGACTGTAGATTTTTTCGGTATAAATAATACACTCGACTTATAACCCGTTCGTTAGAGGGAGATTATGAATCTGAAGATATTATTGGGATGAGATTTATAAAATAAATTCAAATGCATTGAGATAGATTATTGGTTAACAAAATATGTATTTAGTTTAATGAATAATCATTTTTAATATAGTATGTGGATCTATTTAGGTGCCCAATTTTTTTCTATTTATTTTTAGAAAAAAAATTGGACCGGCGGATTGCGATTCATTTATGCGTTAGTAAATCAAAGTTGGTGTATTTAGGTTTTTCGTTTTTTATACATAAATAATTAAACTTGATAAAAATATTCTTATGAAAAATCTATTTTATATCTATCTTTTATACTAAAGCATTTTGTTCACTTACACTTGACACAATTTCGTGAATCCACATCATCAAACTTACATATGTCGGTTATTTATTAAGTCATGCAACATTATTATTTTGTTTAATTGATTAACTAAAATCTTAACAATTTTCATTCAAATCCGAGATCCTAACAAGCTCTATTTCATTTTGTTCTTTAAATATACAAACCAAAATTATTATTTTTCTGAAATTATGTAATAGAGTCCATTAACGTTTATTTAATTTGATCGTTATTCTAAATTTTTTTATTTCTTCTATTATTTTAGACTACCAACACGATCTAGTTAATAAACCTATTATATTGTTGATGAATTTTATAATAAAGTCTTTTTTCCTTTAAACATAGTCAAAGTTGAAGTATATTAGTTCTAATAAACTTAATATTTTAATTTACCAAAGTTACGGTTATAAATAACATATACTTGCATTTGATTTACCTATTTAATAGTTTTTATGGACCACACGTAACAACTATATATTAACTTTTGTAAGATTTTACTCAATTGAGATAGATTACCTATTAAATTATGCCACATAACAAGCAATAAACAACCACCGATGCCACTCAGCCTTTTTTGGTTTATAGGAATTTATGAATATTTTGTCGCTAATTCCCTATATCTTAGGTTGTGTTTGGATGACTATTAATGTTTTATAATATGTTTTTTTTTTCAAAAAAAAGTGGTGTTTCATTGCTACGCCTAACAACATCGTATATACAAATATCAATAGTAAAACGTAATATTCAAATTATAATTTACTCTAATACTAAATAACATAATTTAAAAATACACAATTATAAAAATAGTGCATAAAAACGTGTTCCGTTAGTTCCAACTAATGACACAAATTTTGAACTAAAATGACGGTGTATAAACTTTGAACAAATTGAACAAAAGTTAAAACATTGTGTTCCGTTAGTTCCAACATTGTGTTTTATTATTGAAAAAATTGGGTGAAGCAAACTCTTTATTATAGGTTTTTGTTTTGTAGACCTCTCCAAATTTTTTCACTCTAATTGACTACCAATTACCATTTTTCCTCTATTAAGGGTATATATACTTAATGAGTTTATGTTATGGATGACTATTAATGTTTAATAATATGTTTTAAGAAAAATGGTGTTTCTATCTATACACCAAAGAAACCCGTGAAATTACACTCGACACAGTTTCGTGTAGACTTGTTCATATCCGGACCGGGCCGGAATTTTATAAGATATTAACCTCGTTTATCCGGCCCGGACCGAGCACGGCTACCGGGTCTGAAATGGTTGTCGTACCCGCCTGACCGGCCGGGCCTATAGGTATCCGTTTTTCATTTTAAAAAATATTTTAAAAATACTTTTAATATGATTTTTTTTAAATAAAAAAATTTATTTAAGATATTTTATGTAAACTATACTAAATTTATTATAATTATTCTAAATATTTTATATTTATACTTAAATTTTATAATAGATACAAAACTTTTCTTTTTACCCGGGCCGGCGGACCGGGCTTTTTGGCCCGGTTGAGCTTCTTCCTCTATTCATACCACCCATTTTCCAGCGGACAGGGGATGCCTGGATATGATCATGTCTAGTTTCGTGCAACACCCCATCAAACTTACACACGTCTACTATTCGTTAAGATTCATCACATTATTTTTTAGTTTAATTGATTAATTAATATCTTAACAATTTTCATTCAAATCCGAGATCATAACAAACTCTAACTTCATGTTATTTCTGTAACGACCTGAGTTTTAAGTAATTCAAGACGTCACTAGGCTAAGGACCACATAGTGGGTCCCATCAGTTAGCCTGACAACAATTTCATAAATAGGACCTTACAACAAGGAAGCATGAAGAAATAATGAAAGCATTCAACCTATCATTTAGAAAACAATTTACATAACAACCCTGTATGGAGTTAGTATGTTAATCCCAAAACGATACTTCAAAACATGACACTTGAACAATTTTTTTAAAACTTTAGCGTGAAATCAACACGAGTACACAGTTGCACACAAACAACAAAAGACTCGCTTGCAAGCAATTAGTTTCAAAAGTAAATTCAACACGTGTACACAGTCCACATCCTGCATATGACATCCTTGAAGCGTTCATATGATCGGCATTACTTTAAAAAGATTCGGTTTAAAACCGTTAGCTACCGATCATAATCTATCCACGAGAGATTATATCAACATATCACAACACAACACATGTATTCAAATACCATATATTGTGCTCATGAGGTGATATCGTTGATGCATCCTTGACCCCTATGTCCGCTCACCCGTTCCCATGCTAAGGCCATCGCCCAAGCTTCCGGCTCCATCATTGCCCGCACCATTTCTTGTCACGGGCCCATTGGTTGCAAACCGTGCCTCTACACCATCATGGCATGAAGCTTGTCAAGCCGGCATCGTTCCGGCGCATTTTCCGTATTTTAGCGTTTTGTAATAATAAGTCTTTTTATTTTCGGAATATTAATTTCCGGGACTTTATTTTCGGAACTTAATTTTCTGAATTTAAGATTAGACTTTTGGTTTCGGAACCTTTCACATTTTTAAGTTTTTTTATTTTTGGAATTTTAATTCCGACTTTATTTCCGTCATTTATGTTCCGACTCTTTGTATGGCCTTCATCCACTATATAAGGGGATGCTTGGCTCATTTGTAAAGCATGTTCAATTTGATTTTGTATTTGAGAAGTATTTTTCTCCTACTTACTTGAGCATCAATCACTCTTCCATCATCTCAAAGTTCTTCTTTTGGATCTTCGATCCAAACTCATCCATCTTCGAGGATTCTTCAAGAATCAACTCAACCGATCCACTTCAAGGCTTGAACGATCAATCTAGATCGACTCAACCATTCAACTTTCTCCTTTATCTCTAAGCTTCCGCAACCCACGTTCAAACCTTCAAACGCATCGGCACTTCAACTAATGAGTAGTTGACGCTTCAACTTGATCTAGATCCGAAATCTTTTATTGACGTGTCCAAGGACGCATCAATCATGCTTTTATGAATGATGCACGTGAATGCAATACGAAATTTACAATTAGGTTAAGACATTTGCTTGATCTAGCTTTGGTGTGAGCTCACCATCAAACATATTAGGTTAAGACATTTGCTCTTAGGTCGTAGCTAAACTGATCTAGTGTACGGCCCAAGATTTCTTGTGGTGGGTTATGGTCTTAACCCCTAACCGCATGCAACATTTTGCCATTCATGTTAATGCAACCATTTATCCTTTTAATTAGGTGTGCGACCCGAGTCTGGAAAACCATTAGACTCGGTGTCAATCTTTTACAAGCGCAAGTGTTCCGAGATTTGGCATTCGCTGCAACATTTAGCGACTTGGATAATGGTTTAGCTTAACGCCTTGACTTACGCTAGCGACCTGGGCGACGTACCGACTCAACATCATTGTTGCTGCTAGCGACTTGGATAATGGTTAAGCTCAGCGTCTTACATACTCTTGACCTTTAGTGGTCATCATCATATCACACGCCTCAACATGCTTACCATGTCATACATTATCATGCTTCAACAAGTTTTATCATGTCATTCAATAGCACGCCTCAATAGGCTATCACATGTTCATTTAACCATTTCTTATAACCACGACATGATAATAATCACAATAACATTGGGCATGCTTTACACTTCATAACATCATTCTCATCATAAAACACATCAAGCATGCTTCACACATAACACATCTCAATACATATCAACATTCACATTTCAACACAACAAGACATTTCAACACATTGAGATATAAATCTCTCAGGCACGGGTTTCTGCAAATTGAAGCCAAGTAAGCCCGAAGACTTACTTGGATACACTCATTGAGAAACTAAGCTATATTTAGTCTACCGTCTTCAACAACAACTATTGAGAATATCATATTCCTCGTATTAAACTTCTTGCTTCAAACATCAATTAAATTCATTCCTTTGACGATCCGAAAGAAGATTCGGAATCACAACAACGCAGGTTACGCTCGGACACCATCAAATTCATTGGAATCTGAGCGACAGAACCGTCCACGTAAGGGGGAGGCTCGACCTGACCTTAATGTTCGCTCCAAACGGTGTGTGCAAGCTTTAAATTTATAACCCTAGACTTAAGCTTAAAACAAGGATGCGAACCCGCAGTGTACGGGTCAATCGTAGTAAAAGCAAGAAAATTCCAGGGGTCGATCACAGGGACTCGGTGAAACAAAGTCAACACAGTATGCTACGTTAGTTCTAACCACAAGAGCGATTAACACAATCAAAGATGAATAAGATGTCAAATAAAGCAAACATGCAATTCTAGGGATTAAGGCATCTAGTTGTGGTTCTAACTCAAGATCTATAGATAAGCGGACAAAGCTGAGATTTTTGCGTGGGGAAGGCGTTACTAAAGTGGAGTAGATCACCGGGTAAGTCTCACTACACACTAATCCTAAACCGCAACTCCTATTACCGGGTAAGTCTCAAGGAATCAAGATAAAGAACTATAACCTCAAACTAACACACCATCTAAGGGAATAGAATCAACCTTTACCGGGTACGTCTCAGGATAACTCTCAAAGATGGGATGGAAGCACACTCAAACCCCAATAAAGGATAAACCTTTATTACCTACGCTTATGATCGTTGGTAAACAAACTAAGGAATTACCGGGTAAGTCTCATCCTAAGCTTGCTTTGAACCAGAAAGGTGTAATAAGAATAGGATTTGGCAAACTCTAACACTTAACTCTCAGTTTAACGTCGGATAAGTCACCTCGGTCAGCCAGTTTACACCTCGGCCGAAATGTTCATCGACTGAACGAGGTGCTTAGGGTTAAGGTTAAAGACTCGAACTTTCAGGATCCTACTGGAATCTAAGATTATTCTATCATTGTTTTTCCCACAACCTTCAGCCAATCACCCTAGAATCACAGAAGGAAATTAGCCACTCATCATCATTATGAAAGTATTAAATGTAAGGGAAGAAAGTGAATATTTGAACAAAGAAGAATTTAATGAAAAGACTTCAATAACTGAATCAAATATCACAACAAAGCGTTCCTTGGATAGCAATCCAAAAAGACAAGACAACAATTGAGGGAATTGAAGACAATCTTACAAAACCCTTCAATAAAGCTATAAAAGCTATGGACTTCAATCTTCCTTCAACCTTCAAAAAGGTTCTTCAACTCTCTCCCAAATTGGGGTATGCGGCTGCTGCGTGTTTTTCGGTGTAGGCCGATTTTTCAGCTGTAGGCGGATGTCGAAATTGTGGAAAATCCAACCCTTTTTATAGGAAAATAACCCTCCAAAGATAATAAACATTAGAAAGATATTTTCCCATAAATATAGGTAAAATATATGATTCTGCATATCTCCTTCCTTCCAGGAGCCAAGCCCAAAAATATAAGATCACTTTCCAGATTTAAAAGATCTCATCCAAGAATAAAATATTCTCGCCGCGTCCTAGGTATTCGCCTCGGTCGAGTCGGCCTCTCTGGATCACCTCGGTCGAGGTGAACCTCTGGTCAACCGAGGTGAATCTCAACTGGATGTGAAATCTCTCAAAACTGGTCCAAAGTAAATCTTTAATCCATGGCTATGCTCCCTGGATGTAGCTCCAAATGACTCATGACTCCTTTTGCTCCTTTTTGATGCAAAACGTACCATTTTACCTGCAATTACAACAAAACTAGGTGTAGACCTCGATTCTCGCAAAGGTAGATGAAATGGTAGTAAAATCACATAATGTACATACAAACATGCAGATTATGAAAGATAAAACGTCCAAACAAACCCCAAAATATAGACTATAATTCATGCTATCACTTAACTTCAGCGGAAACGCAGAAATTCGGTACCAAAATGAAGAGGACGAAAAGATGAATCCGAAAACTCAACTAGTTTTTTAAATCGGATTAGAAACGGAGAGTAGATTTGAGTTTGAAGGTTGAGAAAAATGAGAGCTTATACAAGGAATTGTGAAAGGAAATAAGTTAATAAATGAATTTTCGCTATTTATAGCTAAGACAATAATTATACTTTAGCAAAGTCGATAATTATCATTTACCGATCCAAATGCGGTTTGACCCCGTTCGCCGAACTGTCGAAATTGGAATGATAAATTTGACATATTCTGTGGATAATTGTAAGATCCGGTTTTGGTCTTCACCGCCCCCACGGTGAAGGGAGCCGCCCCTACGGCAAGGTGCACCGAACCGGCCCTGCGGTCGTGCCCTAGATCGTCCCGATCTATTTTTATTCCGTTTTATTTCCTTCCATAGATAGAAAATTTGATCTTCTATCTTATGGGTCGGCTTTCCTATCATGTTCTTAACCCTATAACGTCTTTCCTTCTATCTTCCCCACCGTTTCCTATAAATTCCATATTTCTCTTCTTTTTTCCGTTTCTTGCATATCTTTTTCTTCAACCTTGAAAGCTGCAACCTTCTTCCCCTGTGATCTTATTGAACGTGTAAGTCTTATTCCTTGTGATTATCTCTCACGTTCTTGAGCTTGCTGCATGCCTTTCCCTTCTGTTTCGTTTCTTCTTTCGTTCTTCCTTTTCTTCTTCTCCAAGAATCAAGTTTGAGCTTTGATTCTTGTTGGCCTTCCCGTGGTTGATTCGTTAATGTTCACAAGCTCCTTTGGTTGAGTTGTGAAGTGTGTGTGTGTGTGTCTGTTGAGAGAAGCAAGCTTTGGTCTTTGCTGCATTCCTTGTTGTCGAAGGAGTCGACAACCGTTTTTGTAACGCCACCGCCCCGCGCCTGCACAAAGCCGCCCCGCGGCTGTCTATTCTACCGCCCCCGCAGTCTGTCTAGCCGCCCTTGCGGTTTACTCTGCAATATCTCCGTCTTTGGTGAGCTGCTTCCTTCCTTGCTTTCTTCGTTCCTTCCCTTGACATGATGTTGTTGTTGACCTTTAGTGATCTGTAAGACTAAGGTTGAGAACTTAGCTTGTGTAATTCTCTTAGAGATCATAAAGACTAGAATTATAGACTTGTAGCAATCGTTTTGGTTCCCGATTATGTATGCCTTGTTTGAGCAGGCATTCCTTCCTTCCTATCCTTCGGGAAGTGAGTTGTTGCTGAGTTATCTGAGTGAGGTTAGTCCGTTGGATTTACTTAGTTCGTTCCGTATATTAGATTGATTGTCCTGGCTTGTTTGCCCTATTGTTATTATTATAACTTATAACCGGAATAAGATTGATCGATGAAATGAATTATAACCTGTATTTAGGCATGCATTTATGTATATTATCCCTTTATTTTGCATGCATAAGACATATTCATATCAATTATGTTGTTATTCACCTACTTTGCGAGAATAAAGGTATACACATAGTTTTGTTGCAGTTGTAGGAAATATGACACATTTTGGATCAAAAGGGAGCATGAAAGTACAAAGAGTCGAAAAGATAGCAATTGGACTACATTGGAGCATAAAAAGGAGCAAAGAAAGTCAAGAACACGCACCTAGAGTGAACTCTGATACCCCAAAGTAATTTTTGACACCTCGGAGCGGGCTCTGATACCACATCTCGGCCGAGATGGACATAACAGTGAGTCACCTTGACCCACATCTCGAACGAGATGTTTGTGTGAGATTAATCTCTGATACCGCGCTAGAGTGAGCTCTAATACCAGTGGGCTCAACATTCTTTTTCGACACAAAGTTGTAGGTTATCATTAAGGTTGTAAATCCTAGTTTTATCTCCCTATTAATATCTCTTAGCCTTGAATATTGAGAGGACTACCCACCGACGTGAATTGACGCCCCACGAAAGTTAGCTTCCGACCACCAATGAAGACGGCTGGTTAGAGAAAAAATTACGGCTAGGAAAATGGATATTGAAGGAAAGAAAATTGAAGGAACGATTGCTTAAGATTCAAGGAACCCTAGATTGTGAGGATTTTCTTGGGAATTGCTTGTAAGTTTGTTATCATCTATTTGGGAACACATTACTGGATACTATTGTGGGTTTGTTTACTTTGATAATTGAGACATCTTTGTTGATTGATTATTTCCCTTTTCTTAATATTCTTTATATATTTGATATTGAATTGATAATGATTATTGTTGGCTAAATGCCCGTGCAATTCTAGGGTGATTAGTGGAAAGTTGTGGGGTAGACGATAAAATAATGAACCTTATTCTGAGTGGACCCTGAAAGCTCGAGTTAACCATAATCCGAAACTCGCCTCAGACTGTTCATTGAGCATCTCGACCTCGATCGATATAGAATAGCACGAGAGGAACCATTGTTTTGTGTATTTTGAGTTTAGGTTATAGTTTTCCAAATCCTATCCTTGTTGCACCTTTCGTGGTTTACACGCAAGCCTAGGATGAGACTTAACCGGTGATTTCTTGGCTTGTATACCAATGATGATGAGTGTTAAGTAATAAAGGTTTATCCTTTATTAGGGTTTGAGTGTGCCTTCATCCTACCTTTGAGAGTTAACAAGAGACTTACCTGGTGATGGTTAGTTCTGTACCCTTAGGCGAATTTTTTTTGTTTTGAGTGCTTTTACCTTTCTTTAGTTCATTGAGACTTACCCGGTGATATGAGCTTTGGTTTTGGAAAAGTGGGTAGCGAGACTTATCCGGTGATCTATCCCATCGAAGAAACATCTTCCCTCGGCAAATCTCAACTTTGTCCATGTTACCTATAGAAATCTTGAGTCGAAATCATAATTGGATGCTATGATCTTTAGAATTTGCATTTCCCCATCTTGTGATACATCTTGTCTTTTTCTTTTGATTAGTACCATTGCATGCTTCTGAAGTTAGATTGCTTTGTTGTGATTATTCTCATTGATTCCCTGAGATCGACTCCGGAATATAAGCCCTTACTACGATAGATCCGTACATTGCGGGTTCGCTTATCGTTAGGTTTTTTATTTGGAATATAAATTTAAGTCTTTGTCTGCACACACCTTTTGGAGTGAACAAGTTTTTGGCGCCGTTGCCGGGGAATTGTTCAAGACCAATCCAGTGTACGGTTGTCTAACTTGGAAGCTTTTGCTTTTGATTTTTTTAGTATGAGTTTTTGAGTTCTTAGGATTTCCAATGGCTGCACGGAGATATGAACCTGCATTTGATCTAGTTTGGAGAACAAGATAAATTGCTAGAGTAGACCATTATCAATATTTGCAACGCATATATGCGTTCATCAAATTTAGTGATGAAAGGGAAAAAGAAGAGGCTATTGAGGAGGAGTTTGCATTATGGGATAAGTTGAATGCCCCTCAAAAGGTTTATTAGCAACCTCTTGAAGATTCGCCTGAATCAATATGGGAGAATATTATGAAGAAGATGGAGAAGCTCGAAGAAAGCTTTCTATCCTTTGCTAAGTCGAAAGAGGTATATAAGGAAGAACTACAAGTTTCGAGCATTCCTCCGCTCGAATCTGAAGCTCCTCTTGACGTCCACACTGAAGAAGAGGAAGATCTACAAAGCCTCGAGCCAATTGTTGATACCATGGTCGAGGTTGAAGAAGAAACAATTGAGCTGGAAGAAGAAGGAGAAGAGAATGTGGAGAACCTTGGCCAAATTACTAAAATTGTGGCCAAGGTTGAAGAGAATCCAACTGAATTGGGAGAGATTTATGTGTGGATTATCATCCTAACATGAAACTTGTCCCAAACTTTGAAGAACTTTACAAGGTACTTTCTCTTACTCCTTTAGAACTTCCTATTAAAAATACTAATTTTTCCAGGAATGCACCGAAGAGTTGGAGGTCTTTTCCGAAGAAACCTCCTAAGGTCAAGATGAAACCTCCCCTGAATTTGCTGAAAGTATATGCTCCTTGGACTATAAGGAGTGAAGTTATCAAGCGCTTCACCGCTAAGGCAATGAAGTGTCTTTTGTTTAAGTACGGGGTCACTCACGTGACAAAGGCCATACGTCATCCCCAAGTTGGAGAAAGAGAAGCTACTAGAATTCTCGAGAAGCTGTTTTCTCGATCTAGGAAAGGATGAGACGAAAAACTGAGTTATATCCCATGGAAGCATAGGAAGACCGGTAGGATTCCGGTGAGAACAAAACCGTACAAGCTTGTACGTGGGAGATCCTACCATTTGCCGGTGAAATTAAAAACCGGAACCTTCTTGGAAGAATTCTATTGTGGAAGTGATGAGCACTCCAAGGTGTTCGAGGTACATTGAGTTATTCAATGGGGTTAGGTCCAGCTAGCGACCTTAAATCAAGCGCTTCTTGGGAGGCAACCCAAGGTATTGCTTCCTTTCTTGCTTCTAGATTAGTTTAGTGTAGATTTTGCATTTTTTGTGTCCATGATGACAGGAGCTAGATACAAACCAAGGAAAATAAACCAAAGAAGCAACCGAGATAGGAGCAACAAGGAGTCACCTCGGTCAAACATCTCGGATGACCAAAAACCAACTCGGCCGATATGCCTTCGGGGAAAAAAAATTCCCTTCCGGAAAATATATTCGGCCGCAACATGCTCCCCTTCTTCGTTCAACAAAAATTCCCCAACGCCGATCAGGGTATTCAAAGTTTTCTGTTTAAGCTTCTATAGATTACCGCCACCATCGCCGAAGAATGATTCGCCATCTTACATTGTGAGTACCTTTTTCCACCTTTTCTTTTCTTCACATTGGGGACAATGTGAGTTTTAAGTATGGTGTGGAGGTATTTGCAATATCTTTTGCATGTTTCTTGTCTATTGCATTGCATATGATTTTGAAAAATTCAAAATTTTGAACTATTTTAAAATTTGTTGTGATTCTAGGATGGATATGATCTCTATGATTATATTGTTTTGTGGAATAACTATGATGATTCTTGTATGTCTGAATTGGTTTATGACATATCTGGGATTTGAATACTTTGTTTGATTTCATGCATGTTTGATAATTTGCTTTCATTCTAAATCATGTTGAGTGTTGAAGGTTGAAACCGAATGATAAGTTTTTACACATCTTTTTGAAATGATTGAAGCAAATCGATTTTTTTCTCTCTTCATCTTGATCACGCTTAACACCTCTTATATTGTTTTTCCTTCCTTTTTACCTATCCGGGAATTAGGAAGCATGTTATTGAAAGCGATGTGAAGTTGAAGTTGAAAAGAAAAGAAAAAGTGAAGTGTGTTAGAAAAATAGATTTGGGGACGTTGATCTTGATGATAAGTAACTCGGCATCATTCACATAGCCGAGTGTTTGTGTCTTGCCAAAGTCTAATTGATCGATAGTTCTAACGAGTCTTGGTATGTGCATCATGGTTTGAAGCACCTTGTAAAAATGAGACTCGGTGATCTCCAAGGTTTCGGCTATTGTGCACCTCTATCCATGTTCTCAAAAAGTAAAAAAATGAAAAATGCAAAAAGAAGTGAAAAAGTACTTGTTTGGTGGATGTATTGTTGTTGATGTTGTGGAGTTATTCCTTTTCCCGGTTTTTTTGCATCACATATCCTATATGCATCCCACCCATAACACGTTTCTTGGCCTTTATTTTTGAAAGTCCTTAAGACCTTAATGCACATGTAATTTGACTTAGTGGTTTAAATTGGATTCCTCATGATTGATTTTGATATATTGCAAGTTATGATGCATGTTATGATTTTCTTACAAAGTATGATTATCCTTTCCATGATGTAATTTCTTTTGATAATATGATGATTGTTATTAGCTATGAAACTCTTTGAGGGTGATCTATGAATAGAAGCACAAATAAAAAAAAATATTGTAGTTTTTTGTTTTGTTTTTGCATATGCATAATCCATGTCATCTTATACCTTAAGTTTGAACCTTTCTTGGGGACAAGCAAGAGGCAAGTATGAGATATTTTGATGACATAAATTATGACATATGTATTTAGGTATGCATTTATGTAGATTTTCCTTTTATTTTACATGCATAAGACATATATTCATATCAATTATGTTGTTATTCACCTACTTTGCGGGAGAGGTCTACACATAGTTTTGTTGCAATTGTAGGGAATATGACACATTTTGGATCAAAAGGAGCATGAAAGTGCAAGGAGTCGAAAGGATAACAATTTGACTACATTGGAGCATAAAAAGGAGCAAAGAAAGTCAGGAACACGCACCCAGAGTGAACTTTGTTACCCCAAAGTAATCTTTGATACCTCGGAGCAGGATCTGATACCACATCTCGGCCGAGATAGTCCGAAGTCAACCGAGATGGACATAACAGTGAGTCACCTCGACCCACATCTCGACCGAGATGTTTGCGTTAAAGTAATCTCTGATATCGCGCTAGAATGGGCTCTAATACCAACGGGCTCAACATTATTTTTTGGCCCAAAGTTTTAGGGTTTATTGTGAAGGTTGTAAACCCTAGTTTTATCTCTCTATTAATATCTCTTAGCCTTTAACATTGAGAGGACTCCCCACCGACGTGGATTGACGCCCCACGGAAGTTGGCTTCCAACCGCCAACGAAGACGGATGGTTGGAGACAAAATTACGGCTAGAAAAACGGTTATTGAAGGAAGGATTGCTTAGGATTCAAGAAACCCTAGATTGTGAGGATTTTCTTGGGAATTGCTTGTGAGTTTGTTATCATATCTTTGAGAACACATTACTGTATACTCTTGTTGGTTTGTTTACTTTGATAATTGAGACATCTTTTTTGATTGATTATTTCCCTTTTCTTGATATTCTTTATATATTTGATATTGAATTGATAATGATGATTGTTGGCTAAACACCCCTGCAATTCTAGGGTGTTTAGTAGAAAGTTGTGGGGTAAACGATGAAAGAATGAACCTTATTCTGAGTGGACCCTGAAAGCTCAAGTTAGCCCTAATCCGAGACCCGCCTCGGACTGTTCATTGAACATCTCGACCGAGATCGATATAGAACAACACGAGACGAACCACTATTTTGTGTATTCTGAGTTTAGGTTATAGTTTGTCAAATTCCATCCTTATTGCACATTTCCTGGTTTACACGCAAGCCTAGGATGAGACTTAACCGGTGATTTCTTGGCTTGTATACCAATGATGATGAGTGTTAGGTAATAAAGGTTTATCCTTTATTAGGGTTTGAGTGTGCCTTCATCCTACATTTGAGAGTTAACCTAAAAGACTTACCCAATGATGGTTAGTTCTGTACCCTTAGGTGAGTGATGTTGGTTTGAGTGCTTTTACCTTTCTTTAGTTCCTTGAGACTTACCCGGTGATAGGAGCTTTGGTTTTGGAAAAGTGGGTAGTGAGACTTATCTATCCCATCGAAGAAACACCTTCCCTCAACAAACCTCATCTTTGTCCATTTTACCTATAGAAACCTTGAGTCGAAACCACAACTGGATGCTATTATCTTTAGAATTTGCATTTCCCCATCTTGTCATACATCTTGTCTTTTACTTTTGATTACTACAATTGCATGCTTCTAAAGTTAGATTGTTTTGCTATGATTATTTTCACCGATTTCCTGAGATCGCCTCCGGAATATAAGCTCTTACTACACTGCGGGTTCGCTTATCGTTAAATTTATTATTCGGAATATAAATTTAAAGTTATGTCTCCACACACCTTTTGGAGCGAACATTGACCTTGTTGTACCTTAACTGACCCAAGTGTGTTATAACCGGGCGGCAACCGCTTGTCCAGTTCAAAATGGGGAAATTGGGAGGTGCTCTTGCGATCAGTCCAGCAGGTGACGGAAGGATGCATACTGTTACGCTAAAAAGGTAGCACAAAAAGCTTTACATTTATAAACTCAAACTAAATCCTAAACTACCTAGCGAAACCCGCAGTGTACGGGACGTTCGTAGTAGGGATAGTATTCCGAGGTCGAACACAAAGACTAAGGTGAAATTGACTCGATTTGTGATTGAGTTTAGTAAAGACCTAGAGAAGAAAGAAATAAAGAAATGAAAATCTCAAATGTTTTTGGTTGTTTTTTTTTTGGTGATCAATCAAAGATCACAATACACGCAAATAATCGATCAACTAAACTATAAATCAACACAAATAAACAACTAAACAAGATAATGATCAAAGAAAGAAAAGACGGATTCTAGGGGTTGGAAGTTCCGGTTATGGCATAGGACTCAAGTTATCTATTCATTCTTTGAATTAACTATGATATGTTGGGATTAAGTGTATCTAAATTGGGATCAATTACCGGGTAGGTCTCATGGTCCAACTAGTCCATTCCTAAGGTCTCATTACCGGGTAAGTCTCTAAGAACCTAAGGATAGGAATTCTACACAAACCGGATTGTTAATTAGGGGTCTAACCTATCCTTACCGGGTAAGTCTTGGAAAGGGAAGTCCTAAACAACTATCCTAGCACATCTAATCCAATGGCGACTTATTAGGCTCACCACTACCTAAGGGTTGTTATCTTTAAAATCTAAGAGCAAGGGTTACCGGGTAAGTCTTTCCTAACACTTAGTCACTACACTAGGTTACCCTAGGGTAGGTTAAACTCAACAAACACTTAAGATTTCAACATTCTATAGATCTAAGGCAAGATCCTTCGAACCAGGGAAAATCACGGTTTGTTCTATCTAAACCACGGCCGTGGTCAGACGAGAACTACCCGTGATTTCTAACAGCAACTACGTTCATAAACAAAAGTCATCCAAAGGTAAATCTAAATCCGTCCTATCATAGCCCTAGCCATAACCATCCTTTCCTTACCCTAGAACCACATCAATTTTGCCTACAACATTCATAATAGAAATCGAAACAAACAAACATGAAATCATAACATTCATTTCAAGATAATGAGGGTAAAGAGATGAACAAATGAACTTAGAACAAAACCAAACTGAAAATAGGATTAGAATGACTTACAATCCTTCCAAGGGAAGGTTCAAATGATTCTTACAATTCTAAAATCAGAATCCGAAATACAAGAAAACTATGGTGTGTGTTCTTCTCCTCTCTTCAATGGAACTCTCCTTCTTCTCTTTGACACTTTCCTTCCTACAAAAACTTCTTGTTGAGGGAATATATTTGTTAGAGAGAAATGGATAATGGATGAGCTGCTCCAAACTACCCCCAACTGCCTCTCACAACCCATGAAGGACCACTTTTATAACAAACTTGCATGAGCTGGCCATGAGAGTCGTGACACAGCTGTCACAAGAATCTGGCAAAAACCACGGTTGATTCCACGGCCGTGGTCTGTCAGAGAACCGTGATTCTGTGCAGAAACTTTGCCTTGAATCATTAAGCTGTGATTTGGTGCATGACTAGTGTTGGCAAGGTTCCATGAGTCCTCCTTGGCCCCTGATTTGTGTCCTAATGAGTTCGAGGGTGTGTCGTCTAGATGAACGATCCTCAAACGCATCGTTTTAGCTCCTAAATTTCCCGAAATACCTATAAAACACGCACAAGTCTGTGTAGACGTCTATCTCGACAAAATACATGAATTGAGTGCAAAACGTCTTGAACTAATGCTAAACCATACATGAATGAGCGGGAAATCTATCTAAATGAGTGTCTAAATCTAGATCATAAATCGTGTTATCACATACGTTCTATTCTTGTAGGTGAAAGGGGACAAAGGCGAGATCGTAATGATTCTCGTTTTACAACATAAGTTGAACTAGTAAAGGGATTAACCTTAATGGAAGATGATATCCGGTTAAGTGTGAGCATGCTATATGTTTTATTTCTTCCTTACTTTCTTTCTGATATCTAGATTGTTAGCTAACAGTTTATACCGATGTTGTAGATGCCTTACAGGATATAGGTGTTGCTGAGTGATCCGGATGGTGATCAGGTGGGGTTCTCATACATCATAGAATGGGATCGGGTTTATATTTCAGTTGTTGTTTTGTCTTTCCATGTTATTTCATATCTAGAACATATCCGTTGTCTTGTTCATTTCTCTCAACTGTAGTTTTATTAATTGAAGCTTTCAAATGCTCTAAATAACACCAGAGGATAAAAATTATTCTCCGGAGGAAAAAGTAAAATTCCCTCATAACCCAAAGTTACGTCACGATCATAACATGTGGAATTCATACTCGTCATCTACGCACTATTCACGAGTTATGGATCCATTACTATCAATAATTAAGTTAATCATCCTTAATCATCATTAATTAGGATTTGAAAATCTTAAGTTTTACAATTTCTTTAAAATTCAAAAACAAATTCCCCCCTCCCCGAAATTATTTTAAATTTATTATTTTTAGCAATTTTTATTTTTTTTATTATTGTAGACTACAAACACGACCTATTTAATAAACATATCTTATTATTGATAAATTTAATATATGAATTTTTTTTTCGTTGTTAAAATTTCCATTTAGTTAATGATATATTTTGTTTTATTTGTCGGATAATATTTCAATAAAAGTTTTTAAAAAATACATTTTAATATATTGTAAACAATCCACTTTTTAAAGTGTTTTTTTTATTTTATATAAATTAAACCATTTCTAAGATATTACTTCATTGTTTTCAAGGAAATTTTCAATAAGTATTCCATCATATTATTCGAAATACTCTTATTATACTTAATTATTAAATTTTCTAATAAACATTTCTCTAACAAATTAACCCCATAAGTTAGTTGATGTATCTTTTGTTTTTGTTTTTTGAATATATATTTCTTAGAAATTATTAATCAATCAAATTGTTATAATGGTGTATTATGTCAAAATAGTATAACAAATCACCAAATATTAATAAAAACAACAAAGGTGAGTCAATTTGACGGAATATACTTTATAAGGTAGTGTCACTTAATTATAAGAACTTTTCAATAGATAATTTATTATAAAATGTGATTTAAAAAAACAATGTATTAAAGAAAATAATTTAACCTTTTCTTTATCAACTTTTGTAAATTTATCCGAATAGAAATTTTAATAAAACACCCAATCTGAATCCGATCCGTATCCGGCCGGATATCCGGCACATATCTCGGATCGGATAATTATCCGCGGATATCCGGACGATCCATTTGATCCAAAGTCCAAAATATAGTATCCGAAAATGATTTTAGCAGGATCAGGTCGGATTATGATCCGTGGATATCCAGATGATCCGTTTGTTATGAATGACTTTTATTTGACCCGGTTAATCCGTTTAATCCGAAATGATTTATCCGGATATCTGATTGGTTCGTTTGATCCGAATATCCTCTTAATCTATCCGTTTGATTCAATTATGTATTAGCTACTTTTTTTTTATCACAAAATGAATAAAAAAAAAAATTTTAAGACATAAAGCAAAATCATATAAAAAATGATAATCATATATATAGATGATAAAAAAAATGAGAATATTAAAGTACATAATAATAAGAAAATAAAATTAAAGTTTCAAAACAATAAATATCTCTATCTTTAGACTTTATAACTAAGGAAAACGTTCAGGTACGGTGCATAATTTACGGTACGGGCGTACGGCTGAACGTACGCCCGACACGTGTCCTGGAAATTTTTTTTATTTTTTTTCCTGAACCGATTTTTTTTTTCCAGAAACGAATGATAATTTGTTTGAACTACCATGTTATAATTTATGCACTATTCTCCTATAAACTTTGAACTATTCCCATATAATTCATGAACTATTACTTTTTAATATATTATATCAAATTATTTATAAATTAATCGTTTATATGTTATGAACTATTCAATTGTAATTCATGAACTATCATTTTATAAGTTATGCACTATCCTTTATAAATTTTGCACTTTGAACTATTCTATTATAATTCATCAACTATTCTATTATAATTCATGACTATCCCATAATAAGTTTTGAACTATTACTTTCACTCCTTTATAAATTTTGCACTATGAACTATTCTATTATAATTCATGAACTATCCTTTTAGAAGTTATGAACTATTCCTTAATAAGCTTTGAACTATTACTTTCATTCCTTTATAAATTTTGCACTATGAACTATTCTATTATAATTCACGAACTACCCTTTTTATAAGTTATGAACTATTCCATAATAAGTTATGAACTATTACTTTCACTCGTTTTAAATAAAAAATAAAAAAAATACGGGACACGTGTCGAGCGTACGTTCAGCCACACGCCCGTACCGGAATAATGTGCCTTACCCTACCCTTATAATTCATAAATTACAAAATTAAAAAAATTGAGAATGCTAAAGTAAAAGTAAACTTGATAAAAATTAATTTTTAGTCTTGAAGACATAATATATAGCAAATGTTAGTATTAAAAATTATCAAAGTCAATTAACTTATTTTTATTTTAAAAAATTTAATTAATTGCAATTTTATTATAAATATCATGAATAATAATCACACAAGAAAATACAAATTTATAATATAATATAATATAATTTTTTTTATATATTCTAAAACAAACCCTCCCACACGCGCGCATACACACACACATATATATGCGGTTTCATTAAATAAGACGATCTTATAATAAAAATGTTGATTTGCTATGAAAAAAAATGACTAAAGTTATAGTTATCATAATTATCATTGCTTATATTATTGAGAAACTTATTTATAAGACTTTAACACATCTTATGTCTAACATGATTAAAATAATATAAACCATCATTATATAATCTTATAGTATGTAATTTTATACTTGTAATTTTGTATAGTAAACCAGAAGTTTAAACGTAAAGTTATATTTAATATTTAAAAAAATTAATTTGTAAGACTAAAGTAGAAAAGTAAATTTTATTTAGATTTTTAAGTTTATTTATATCATATCTATAGAAGTCTTTTCATAAAGTTATTTCTTGTTGTCCGGCCTCCACACGAATGTTTAAGTTGGACTACCTTTAAAAGGTAAGATCGTCCGACCACTTTTTATAATAAAAAAAGTAATTTCATTTTAAATCAAAATAGGTTGAACTTAACGTCTGCAAACGAATTACATCAACATTTTACTTATAATTACCTTTACATAGTATAATGTATCACACGTTTGATTCAAAATTTTTTTACATGTCAATGATAGTAACACTATGGTTATAATTTTAAAATAATTATGTCTAAAATATATTTACAATGAAAACAATACAAGTTACAAACAATATCTAATAATTAATTTATCAAATAATATAAGTGACTAATCAAGTGGGGTAAACATAAACACAATCGTAATATAATATTTTAATGTTATGAAATATAATAATTATTAAGTATAAAACTGTGTTAATTTTTAAAAATTAAAAAGATAAAATATAAGTGACTAATCAAGAAAATTTTACAAATGACGGCCCATCTTCCCAGTAACCGAGCCCATCCAAAAGACCCGTCCAAACCATTTAACAAACCAATCGGGTCTAACAAAGCGTCAAAGCCTAATATCACAAAATAAGCCTACCTATGCAAATCGTTAATCTTTTTTCAACAAGTTTTTACAATTTTTCCCTTACAAATTGTTAATTTTTGATTTTTTTAACCAAAATTTTACACGTTGATATATCATGACAGCCGTTTTTAGTTGTTTCGTCTTTCGAGGTTTGATGTTGTCTTTTGGTGGCGGTTCGAGTGTTTATCGAAAAGGGGGCGTGAATTTGTGATCGACTCTTGATGGCTCTGGTGTAGTCAAATCTGAGATGTCTACAGTTGTTTCTCATACTTTCTATATGTGTACTTCCTTCGAAGATGAACGTCTATGCTCTTTGTCTCCTATTGACTGAATCACCTTGCTCTCCGTAGAAGACTTTTTGCTTTCGGGTTCATTTTAATGTATTTTTGTGTATTTATTTTCTCCTTTGTTGTGTGATCCTTCGTGACGGTTTTGTCGATTTTTTGACATTTCGATCCATTAGACGGCGTGCCGTTTATTGGTTCGAACCACTTTACTTTTTTCAAAAAACAAAGAAAAATTTTAAAATGTGTTTTAGTTTTTTTTTTAAAAAAAATAATAATTTAAATATAAAATATAGAAAATAATAGTAAAAGTAACCTAAGTCATGATCGAATGGTCGTATGATTTCGTCCTTGGAAAAGTGAGAGGTTAATATTGCAATTTCACCAAGTCTGATGAGTATGACAATGAAGTTTGATGTATTGAAAAGTGGAACTAATCTTCTCAATATTTTTGTTACAAAATCCATTTAAAGCGATATCAAAGTGATGATCACGACCGCTCAATCATCGTCATCATATGTATAGATATAACGTACACGTTTTTTCGCGTCCGACTAAACATGCTTAACACGTCAACATGGTCACCGCCGTCCCCGGACGCGACTTTGCTAATAATATAATGTCAACTTTTTTATTTTTTATCATTATTCCACTACGGGAAAAAGAAAAAAAAAACATATATTTACTAAAAGTTAAAATCGCTGTTTGAGATTTTAGTTTATAATTTTATTTTGTCTTCCACTAAAATAGTGCGTGTTTTAGTGGAAAAGAAATTCACTTTAGAAGCGTGCTTCTATTTTAGACGTAAGGCCGTGAGGGTAATCAAAAAAAATTTTTTGGGAAATTACTTTTTGTAAATATATGTCATGTACTTGCGCAGTTTTGACTATAAGTCTACCAAAAATAACTACTAAATGCTACAAATAAACTATCAATCTGACAACAAAGGGTGTAATCCATAAGAAGAAAAAAGAAAGTATATATATTGATTAAAATTACCTATAGAATAATATGTTATTTAGATATCAAAATAAATTCATATTAAATATATATATATATCATTACATATATTTAGGGAGTTATATAAAGGATGAAATTAGTTTTAAAAAAATCTTAACTAAAATGATGTTATATTTTTCTTAAATTATAACATCTTTTTGATAGAGTATAAATTTTGTATTTGAATTATTCAATAAATTGCTTTTAAGTAGAATCCATAAAAAGAAGAAAAAAAATGTGAATAACTTGTATATTTAGAGTTTGGACAAATAAAAACAATATATATTATAAAATATGTAATTTAAATCTGAAACAATAAGGTGTTTTGAAAGAAAAACAAGTAAAAAATAAAAAAAAGAAGGAAAAGGTGAAAAAATAAGCTAAAGAGCTAGAGATAGGATTTGAACTCAAGACCATATGAAAACTCCATTTCATGCTCAAATCTAACACCACTATGCCACCATGTAATCTGTAACACTTCTTCATATTATTTGTTATTATTCCGTGCCAGAGGGTGGGGCAGCTGCCCCACCCTGCCCCACGCAAAGGCCGCCACTGTCGTATCCTATTATATGTAGTAAACAAGGACACAAATTACATTACTAATATTTTTCCCTTCAAAAAAAAAATATATAGAATCGTATATATCTCCCAACACATTCATAGAATAGTATCTCTTCAATCAATGAGACAAATCACCTAAAATTTTTATTTCCCTTTTAGAAAATTTAAGTTTTCTTTGGGTTCAATTCGTTTATAAACCAACTAATTTTGTACATGAGAATATTCGGGTCATGATCAGCTAGAATAACATTGTAAGATTGTTTCATTAGTGGATTTAATCGGCTCGATCTCGTTCACTTTTTAATTGAGTCGAGTCGAATATAGACACATGTTATAACTCTTTTAAAATTTAGGTCCGGCTTGAGGTCAACTCATTTATTAATGAGACAAGCTTGATCGTTTCAATGTCAGGCTCATACATCAACCCTAAATACATGTTTATATATCTATCTATAGGTTGTGTTTTCTACATGTAATTTTTCAGATGTTATTTTCGTGTTTCCTGCCGATTCCAATCACGACCGATTATCATTGCATAACTGTCTACCTATTATCCATCTTCGTCAACATACAAACAAGCCTTAAGAGAAATTTATATGGAATAAGCATTTTTTTACATGTCGACGAGTGTATGGACTATGATGAAGATCATGGACACAACTCTATAGCAATAAGTGGGTGCTTACGGTCACGCCAATAACCGTTGGTACGCAAACGATAAGCTCCCAGCCACGACGTATTTCATCTTCCTTGTCCAAGGATTGTGTAACCGGTTTCAAGTAGAGTTGTTCATCATACCAAAACCAGAATCTATTGGTGTACCATATCTGGACCAAATATTCACATCAAGTTGACCAAGTTTTTTATACTTAACCTAGGCCCAAAATTGAGCCATTTAGAAATTTGTCAAGAGCAATCCGGACCTGAATATACGGTCCAAGTCCAATCCAACAATAGATTTCCGGTCCAACCAGTCCCAACAATAGATTACCGGTTCCACCATCCGGACCGGACTTTCCTAATTCCGCGGCTCCTAATTCCGCGGCTAAGGAGCCACCATCACTAGTTGATTGTTTTTTAGTATTCTGAACGTCTCCTTCCTCTTCTGATGTGAAAAAAATCAGTAACGTACCATATACGTTGAAGTTGGTTGGAGAAGGTAAGAGGAAACAGAAGTAAATAGGAAAATGAAATTTGTGATGAATCTCAATTTGATAATTTTGAGGGTAGGAAATAAATAAGCATTTAGCTTACAGAATGGGCAAAATTTCAGGTTACAATTTTGGAATCCCAAACAAACTCATACTTCGTATAACACAGCAAAAGGCATTCGAACAACTTAACCAACCTCAACCAATACATCTCTCGAGAATAATTGATCATATAGCCAGTCTTTAGAATACTCTTTTTTGTATTGACAAGGATCCATCTTGTAACCACTCATTATTTTAGTTCAACTGTTGAACACCTGGTAAAGTACACAGAAGTTTAGTTTTTAACTAGGAAGTGAATAATTGATCATATATTGATGACTGTGCGTGTTACCTCAGCCAATACGTCTCTAGAGAGTCCGGGTTTGCTTTGACCCCCAATATCTGCAACAGGTTTGGTCTGGCGGGCAAAGCGAATCACCTTCGGTGGTGCCTCTTGCTGATCTTCAGGATTCTCTGTGAGCTTTTGCTTCTATAAGACAGGAAGAAAAGATCATATCGAACTGAATACTATTATGATATGTGGATATGAAAATTACTAAAACGTTATGTATGTCTTCCAGAGCTTCCACATTCATGTCTTAACAATCAGATCACTAGAACAAGAAATAAACTTCCTGCCACGAAGACAGCATCCGATCAAGTGTTGAAAGGAAATGAAAAATAAATGAAAGTTTAGGTGACTTATGCTTTTAGCAGTGTGATAAATTTCCCATCAGATCACAGTAAACATGCAAAGTAACTCTACAAATACAATTTGGTTATTAAATTGAGAAATATCATTGACCTGAGTAGGATTTAAAGAAAAGTAGGTTGTACGTGCCTTTTTCATGCGTTCGTCTATGGCATTAAGTGCTTTAGACTTCTCAACTTTTGACATGTAGAAGTCGCGCTCTTTCTTAGCAGCAGACATTTCCATCACCAGCTTTTGTTCTCGAACAGCCTTCTTATATGCTGCAACAATAGGTAGATGTATCACAAGCTCAGATAACAACTAATCTGTGACGGAAAGAGGTGAACGGAAGTTACTATAAAAAAAAAACAACTTACCAATTTCTTCGGTCAGATCATCCCACTTGAACTTGCTCAAGTACTTTATGTTCCATAAATCAAAGTAAAACTGTGATTTCTTCTTACCACCTGGCCGAGAACCATAGATGGTAAAAGATATAATGTTATAGCGACAAATTTAAAAGGCACTCTGACATTCAAGTAACTTATTTTTTTGTGTTTATTTTAAGGATTAATATCATAGTAACCTCTGTAAAATATAATTTTCCCTTTTCATTTTATCCTGAATTTTTTAATTACCAATTGACCAGAAGTTGTCATTGGTAATGCACTCATTAATTGGACTCAGGAAAAGGAAACCTGGTCGACCTGTAAAAACTCAATACAAGGGATTTTGCATATGATGATTTAGTACTGATAACAACGTCTGATGAAAAATGGATACTAATGGATTGTGCCGGTCTCATTCTTGACAAGTGATTCAGGGGTTTAAAGGGGCCTCTACTGACTCGATTTCATAACTGGGAATTTGCTTGATCTTTCAAATCCTTTTTAACATACCCAAGTCGAGATTATGTTTGAGGCAGGGATAGGGTTACCTATTTGTTCACCATTTAACATATTAGCAACCCTTTTTGCGACATGCTTGTCTGCAAATTCAACCCACCTGCAAAAAAACATATGGAAAATATCACATTCAGGATAAGATGAGAAATTAAGCTACAAAGCATTGCACCTAAGGAAAATATACAACACATTATCCAGCAAAAGACTATTATGTCATAAAACAAACCCTTCAGAGAATCCTTGTTTCCGAAATCCACCAGCCTTCTTACGTCGCAATTTCGCCTCAGGATCTGCAATTCATGGTTTTTGATTAATCACCAAAGTTCAAGTAGCGGAATAAAACACATCATTACAATTCAAAACCCAACTTTTACCATCTATTGGGATGGTATACACATGCATCTACACATCACATAAGTTGAAAAACACTTCAACGAAATTCATGGCTAGTAAAATCAATCCAATCAACCCACAACACAAGTAGAAGTTTGAAATTCACAAGGATAGTGACAATTTTCCCACTATATCTGATTATCTAAAAGTTTCAAATCAAATCTTAAAGAAGATACTACCTTCAGGAGCGAGATAAACACGTTCGATTTCCCCGAACTGGGAGAGAAGTTGGCGGACCATGATAGGGTCCATTTTAGGAGGAACTCGACCAAGGTAGACTATTCCTCTCCTTTTGAGTTTCTTCGCCTCTTCCAATAGCATTCTCTTCCTCTTCTCTTTCCTCTTTTTTTGTTTCTCATCCATCTCTGAAGGTCTCTGTTCAGATTCTTCTTTGTTGCAATCCATGGTGGTATTCGTCTGGGTTTCTATTCAGTTGTTTCAACTGCAAAACTTGCTTCATTAAAGACCCAAATGGCTACTTAAATACCTAATACAAAACCCTAGCAGGGAGTCTTTAACATGAATGATTACAAAATAAACCCTAAGCAAAAAAAAAAGCATAAATAAACCAAACAAACATATACAATAATCAACATATGTAGCAATTCCAGAGCAGATATTCAAAATGAGCATAATTATCCCATAAAAACGCATGAACAAGTCCAATAGAAGTTGAAGAGATTCAAAACAGGACAAAATAGATTTAGTAGTAAGTATTCTTCACTAACATAAGGTTATCAGTAACAAATGTATGGGATTGCTTCTTCCATTTGGGTGTCATTGCTCCATACTTTTGAAATTTTGTGAAATGAAAACAATGATCCACTTAGTTATTCACTCTTATATAGCCTAGCAGGTTTGTACAGTTTGGTGCAGATCAAGATTGCCACTTTGGAGCTCCTAGCTGTATGAGAAAACATGGTGTCAACCGAACAAGCCTAAGACACCTTCAGATGATACCCTAAAACTAGTTGCAAGCCAGGTGACACCATACTCTCCCTATACGAAAGGAATTCTTTCAGGAAAATTGCATTGCTATGTAGATTTTTTTGCCTCTTATTTCTCTCACACAGAAGCATGCTCCAGTATTAGAATAAAATATACAAAACCACCCTATAATTTATCCCTTTTCATGTAGAAAGTACACAAAACCACATGTTATCACTATTTTGTTGAAGTTACCACCCAACCTACCACCATGTATGTTGTAATATTCCACCGTGTATGTTTTAATATGCAACACGTACTTCTAGCTTTTTTACATCTTCCTCGAACATCCATATGGTATGTTTTAGTATACTCTCATTGTTCTTTTGAGTCATTGTTGGAATGTACATCTATGATGATAGGAATGAACTATCAATTTAAGTGAATAGAGCCCTTGGAAGACCCAACATTTTGGACAGTCAAATAGATAGGTATTACACAAACTTTACCCCATACACTATGTTCACAACTTGCATATAATGATTGCTCATTTCATTCTCTGCGCTTATTTCATTCCCTTGACAGGAGGCTGCTAAAAGACAACATAAGAGGTGCTTCTGAGGCTGCTAATGAAACTGTGTGCATCAACATGTGCGTAGGATTAAAGGTAATGCATCTATGCTTTTATTACCACGTACTCAACATTAGTATGATCAAATTTACATAGCTACAGTATGTAATAAATTGCCTTTATTTTCCCTTCCTGTTCAATGGAATGCTTGCACGTATTGACTTGCTTATTTCTAAGACCGCTAAGTTACTCATATTCATGTTTCTCCTAATTTAACTACCCTCCATCCCCTAAACTGTTCCCGTGCCTGATACTTTCATTTATAGCCAAATTTCTTATGATTTTATTGCCCCCCAATTACTTTAAGCTTTGCAACGACAAAAAGCTCCTTTTCATATATTTCTTATTTATCTTTTATGCCTCGTAGTTCCCTATTGCACTGGGAGCTTGTTAGAGTAGATTTCACACTTGCACATTTGTAGATATGAGTTTTATAGTTATGAGATGCAATCCTACTTATTGCCTTGTAAAGAGTAATTGTCAGAGAGTTTAAATGGATTCTCATTCTACTATCAGTTTGTTCTTACTATTTCCTGGTTATATGTTCTGTGACCTTTGAGCTGTTACGAGTATTTGAATAGAAGGAATAATCATTCATGAACTATTGTAAATGTGTGCCTGCTTCCCCTGCTTCAGGACTGAACTTTGCTGCTTCGGTGGTGCCAAGATCTACCCCCGGAGAGGAATAAGATTTATTCATTCACATTCTCATGTTTGATTTAGCAATACTATCTTTTATTTCCTATTTTTTATGTAAGTGTATTTTTAGATGCAACATTATCAACTTAACTAGGTGAGATATATTGCCATGAAGGTGTTTCTCTTTGCTAACTCAAAATGCAAGAAGTGCTTCCACAACAGTCTGAAGCCAAGCTTTGTAGGATTGCTATGTACCGTAAGCAGCACAAGAAGGTAAGACTAAATAACTCTTCAATCCACTATGAATTCTGGTTTAGGCTCTCTTCTGATTTTCCCTGATATACATAGGACATTGCAACAGAAGCTGTGAAGAAGAGGCAACGTGCAACCAAGACACCATACTCAAGGTCTATTGTTGGACCAACCTTGGAAGTCATCTAAAAGAAACGGGTTGAGAAGCCAGAAGTCCGTGATGCTGCAAGCGAGGGTGCCCTTCGGTATGTTGTTAGTCAGCAAAGTATATTTTGCTGAAATTTCTACATTGAATCTTGTTGTGAATTATCTATGTTATTGGTTTTGTATTGAAATCAAGGAAAGGAACAAGAAGACCAACGACGTCAATTACTTATATGATTATTACGATTAGTGCGTTCTTGAGTCGTTTCTCCTTCTTTACGCTTTCTTATGTAATTTAATTTTGTTCGCCGTTACAAGTTCTTCGTAATAACATACCAAGCTAATAAGCCACTCATTTTTCCGTACTCAATTTTCGACCCGTTTGCGGAGTTTATTGAGAACTACATACATATTAGTTACCGATTTTCTACTACTTACTCGCTCCCTAATTTAACCAACGACGTCCCTAATTTAACCATCGACGTCGATTCACGGGGTGCCTGTCACCTCATACTGTTTAAAGACAAAACAGCTCAAAGAAAAACAATTTGTGGCACTGTAATCAAACCCAAGTTTCTCAAACACAAATCTAGGGTTTAAAGCTGTATAACAAATTCACAATGACTCTATAGTAACTTCCTGATACATGCATTTTTAGGATGGAAAAATATATAACAAAATAACCAAACAATTTGTTGACTAACAATTCTCAAT
Organism: Fagopyrum esculentum; assembly: GCA_033239045.1. Taxonomy (NCBI): domain Eukaryota; kingdom Viridiplantae; phylum Streptophyta; class Magnoliopsida; order Caryophyllales; family Polygonaceae; genus Fagopyrum; species Fagopyrum esculentum. Next base: position 131,349,445 of record BSUD01000005.1, on the reverse strand, counting down.
ACTCAGACTATCAATTTTAACATTGAAAATCGAAGAACTGGAGAGTAAAGAAGAGTCAACACATAACGGCGACGTGTCATCAGGATGCTAAGTAGGTGGTGTAGAGGTTGCAACAAGTTTTGATGATTATGCCAATATTTCAAACAAAAACACAATCCGACATCAAAACTCGGAAAAAACAGAAAACTAGAGGTTATCTCCATAATCGCACAAGGAGAAGCTGAATTTTTTATGGTGAAAGATAGAAGAAGAGCTTGACAACAAATTATAGGTTAAAGGGTAAGTCTTACATACCAAAAACTAGAACGCCTGACGCCGGGTCCCCGCTCGCCGCCGGTGGAAGAGTCGAAGTGGTTATTCACAAATCAGGATAATTAGGGCATTCGGCCATACGAGAATCGGGATAACATCCGCTTTTTTACTTTTATGTGCTGCTTCAATTTTATTTTATTTTTTAAAAAAGGTCCAGGCCGGACCGAACGTAAGAGGACCTATGTTTCTGAACCGGAGTAAAACCCTGAAAATTTTCCATAGCCTTCAATCTTCCAGTCTCTCTGACCTCTACGCTCAGACCCTCGTATTTTTTTGGCGCTTTCCCTCGACCGCGTCCATCGGGATTGTCTTCACCCTTTGGCTGCCTCCATCTTCTCTTCAAGTCGCCTTGCTTGTCAATCGTCAACACCACGAGTTCGTCGGGATCGTCTTTGGATCTGGTAAGTTGCAAGTGCCTCCCTCTCCTCTCCAGTCGCCACCACCCAACCGTACTCAGTCGCGCCACATTTGGTTGTAGTTGTCAATCGTCAATCTAGATTATTCATACTTAATTTCCGTAGGTATAGTGTTGCTAGCGTTTGTGCCAATAATTTCCGTAGGTATAATGTTGCTAGCGTTTGTGCCCTGCGCGCCAAGTGCTCGACAATTTGTCTATGTTAAGGACTGCGCAAATGCTTGACAATTTTTTTGTCCTCACTAGCTAATGCATTCCAAGTGATCAGTGATACTATTAGCCTAATTTTGTTTCTTCTACATTGGTGTTAACTTTTAGATATGTTTTTTGAAGCATCGATTTATAAAAAATTTCACCTCATTTAGGAAAAAAAAAAAAATTGGTGTTAACTTTTAGATATGTTTTTTTAATGTGAAAAAAGAATAATCATTTTTATATACATGTCAATATCATATCATTATCCAGAGGCTTGTGGATGAATATTTTCCTTCATTCTTTTATGAGCTAAAATATTGCGAGTAATAGTGTATTTTGCACGTGATTTTTTTGTTTTGCAGTGTGAAGTAGATCTATCATCATCATCATCTATCTAGCTTGTTTGCATCTAAATTAAAAGTGTAGTAATCATAAAATGATTATGAAAGTGAGAACTTCAATTGGATTGTACAATAAAAATGACATGTCAGTTTGAAAATTACGGCCAAACTCTATGGATGAATTACAGTAACAATCGTGTTTGGATCTTTTGTGTTACTAAATTAGTAAATCTATATTTGCTGCACACATTCATCCTGCTTTGTAATCTTTTGTAATGGCCACCCCAGTAACTTACTTTCTTGACCTCTTTATGCAAGAATTTTCTGCTGCATAGTATCACTTGTCACTTTTTGAATTTTCCGTGATGCTAGCATTTCATACTTGCTTATGTGCTCTTTAAATTTCCTCGGGATTTTTGTGTTCTTCAGCATTGAGACGGATCAGAGAGTAGTAATTGCATTCTTTATTCAATTTTCTATCATGCTCCCAGGTCTTACTATCTATATCCACAAAATGAAGAAAGGATTACTGATTGGGTTTTGATGTTTTTTTTCTTATCCTCTTTGTAGGTGTCATGGAGGATGGGGAGAACATATTAAGTGTCATCCAAGAGGATGATTTATTGGATGATATTGACGATGTAGATATGCTTGATGTAGAGGAAGGAGAGTTGGTAGAGGTTCAAACTTCACATATTGATGTAAATACTTCAACAAGTGATGTTAATATTTCTAGCACCATAACTAAAACCTGCAAACGGGGCAAAAAAAAGAAGAAGAATAGGAAAAAGAAGAGCATACCTGGTTCCGGTGTCACAGATGTAAACAGGTCTGTTCTCGTGCACAAGCTGTCATTTTACCTCCTTCCACTTTGCTTTTTGTTCCTTGTTTGTTTCACTTTTGGCTTTTTTCTGGATTAGCGATGTAAAATGTACAGAATTTGGTTCCAGTGAAATCATTCCGTTTGTTTGCTTTCTATATGCACGGTAGATTTATATTTGTTCTTGCATCATAAGCTCAGATTAATTCATATTAATTGCTAATAAAATTTTGGTGGTATTGGGTATCATCGAAACTTGTTTATTCGCCTATATACCCCAAATCATTAAACTTTGTATTTTTACCAAATATGATAACAATCCTATTGATTGTTAATTATTAGTGTTGTTATCATTTTTAGCCCTAATCTATTTGCTATATCATACTCCATATAAATAATGTAATATTTTTGTGATTGTCAGGTTGGTCTTAAATGTTTGTGGACGATTGAAAGAGCGGAAATCATACCTTGTATATGCTGCTGTTGGCTGTCTTGGAGTCTCTGCTTTCTGTGACCTCGTCAAAGAGGTATGTGATGTTTGTAATGTTTCTTGTTTTATTTACTATTCTGCATATTCTTAGTTGGTATGAGGGTTCTGTACGTTTTTTGGAACGTATGAGGAATCCGTATTAGGATACTCGATGAAATTGCATACCTCGTGAGAGATCATTGCTGATCTCTAGACTGGTTAATACTCGATGAAATTACATGCCTCGTGAGAGATCATTGCTGATCTCTAGACTGGTTAATGTTCATTGGCGACAAGTTGAGCCTTCCAAACCCCCTTTATAGGCATACCTTCTGTTTGTTTGAACTATTCTCTTCCTTGTCTGGAGCATTTTGGAGTAGGGCTTTGACTCCAATTTCATCTTAGATACTCTTTGTGATTCATTGTTTTAATTTCCTTTGTTTCAACCACTTGTAATGACTCCATAATTTTTTGCCTACGCTATCTATTTATCGACTAGATCTAATGGATGGTATTTCTCATGTATTTTTCTATTTCTTTGTATGCTATCTCATTGTCGTAAACATAGAAATCATGCCCCAAAGTTGGTTCATTATGTCTATACAGTGTCCATTTCCTTTCATGCATAAACTGATATTGCTGGTTTCTCGGACCTTCAAAATGCTCTTTGGAATTTATACTTAATACTTCATCTCTATTGATACATACCAAGTAGTTTTTCATGGACTTCCAAAGTCTTGGAAGAGTCATGCCCCATGTGCTTCTCGACCATTGCCATTGGCAATCTCAACTTGGTCCTTCTGCTTCTTGAAAAATACAGTTTATTATTTGGAGTGATATGTTATTTGTTGTAGTCTGAAGGCCAGTGCTGGCTTGTTTTAACTTAATATTAAAAAATAGCTTTTATACTTGCTTGCATTGGTCTTTTTAGTGCGCTTTTCTATGTTTGAGAAAGCTATTCAGATGTGCTCGATTTTTTTTTGAAAGCTACTTTTTGAATATGCATCAACCTGAATGAATATGCCGTTACCTTCCAGTCCCACTGAAGCTTTGTGATGATTCCATTTATGGGATACGTGCTGTTTTCTTTACGGTAAACTGTGATCTATTTACAATTGCACAATCTTACGTTTGCAGTTTTGATATCCAGGTAGATGCAATTCAGGCTTGTGGAGGTCAGCAGACTGCTAATGGAAAACGATTCAGAACTGGAGGCGGCATTTTGTGGAATATACTCAAAATAAGGGAGCCAAATGCTTACAAAGAGATTATGAAAAAGGGGAAGGAGTTTGAGGTGCGGAAAGCATAGCATAATACTTCATCTGTTTCTATCTTGCAAGTTTTTTGCTACGTATTGTTTTTTTTTATCTGTTTATTCTTCTCTTCTGTGTTAGTTAAGATACATAAATTGCACACACATGGTTTTTAAGATACATAAGCATAACGTAACACTTCACCTTGGTTTGAACTTTTCATAAGGAGGATCTACTTTCGTACAGATAGAAATGCTTGAAAAATAGTTTATATTGGAAATATTGTGGAGGTAAAACTTAAAAAGGGAGATGTTGTGGCTGGACAAATAGATTTATATATAAGACAGATTTTTGTTTGTCTTTCATCTCTCATAGTGATCTGTAAGTTGGTCCATTCTGTGGCTTTTATCCATCAAGCGTATATAACTTAGTGATTGTAATATTAGTCTATGTTCACTTTTTTGTTTATAAGACACTGCAGTGGATAAAATGAACGAGGGGATGTGATTGAAAATTTACATATAATGTCCCGGTCAGCACTTGATATGTTATTTCTAGATGTCGTACTTGGTTCAAACACTGAAACATGCCTTTGGTTGTGGAGATTCCATATTTTCACCACTGTCATGGAAAATTTAACTTTCTTCACCAGCCGACAGTTTGCTCCTTTTTCTTCCACTATCTGGGCAATTGCTATGCAACAATTGGGCACTTTAAATGGATTGATGGTGGGAACTAGTGTCAAACCCTGGAGGAGTTGGAAGAATATTGATCTTCTAAGATGTCCTAGGCCCCCTAATGAATGCATTGGTGCTGTTATCACAATTGATCTTGATCTTTTTAGTCACTTTATGCGAAGTAGGTTTGCCTGCTCTAATATTTTCTGTTGCAAACCCCAAACTTGATTTGACCTAAAAGCCAGTCTGTCTTGAACCAGTAAATATAGGGCTAGTGTTTGACACATCTCGAGCTAGAAGTAACATATAATCAGTCAAGGCCTATTACCCAACTCAAAATCTGATAAAGTGGAATCTCCTGTGGTGAAAATTTACAATGTTATGTTGAAAACCCAAATGCATACATTGAACTATTCAACTAATGTAATATTCAAGCTCCATGCCCAACTCGAACATGCCCTGGTCAATCAGTTTGACATGCCTATTATTTTTTACTTCTAAGCCGTAGTTCTTTAGAGTCCTGTTACCTGCAAAAGGGAGAGAAAATATTAGCTTGATACATTAGTATATTACTGGGTGAAAAGGAATGCTGGTTGTATTCCTTTATGCTCAGCTTGGTGGCATATGACAGACGTTTGTAACATGCTTAATTTCTCATTGCACAGAAACAATTTAGGCAGACCAGAACTGCTGAGCCCAAGACTGATGAAGCTATTCAAACAGGACCCTCTACAGCTGGGAGTGAAGTCAAGGTGAATCCGATACAGAAGGAAAATGAACATGATGAAGCCAATCCCGAAGAGAAGAGATTGTCGGTCCATGAAAGGATGAGGGTACCTGTTTCATATGATGATCTGCTTGGAGATGAAGTTCCAACCTCAACCTGAATCTATGCAATCAAAGAATTATCATTCTGCTAATTTGCTGGAGCTAATTTGTTTGTTCTTTAAAGAGGCTACTTCCAACCATGGTTATTCCAGAAATCAATTTTGAAGATGGAGACCATCATGTCCCAAAAGGATATCATTTACATGGACATTTTTTCCAGCCTTGAGGAATGATAATAAACTATAATGAAGAATGATTGGAAAGCAGTGGTGGATAGTGTCTCAGGCGAGCTGAATACTAAATGGACCTGTTTACCTTATTAGTTATCTCTTCTAATCATTTTGGCTAAGTATTTTAGTCCAGCAATGCCTCTTTACCCTTTACCTTGTTAATTGTCTTTTCTAATCATTTTGCCCAAGGTTATTACTTATTAGGATTAGATCGTAAAGACCCATTGTAAAACGGATTATGGAACTATGAGGGTTTTAGGTGGATGTTGTTGGAGTTGATCATGTTTTAAATGAACGTATTAACATAGTCAAAAGTAAGAAGGCTGAGCTACTGTTACTGATTTTATGCAGCTACTGTCCTAGTGTTGCTATACTGTGATCTTGAGCTAAGTAAAACAGTTACGAAATGAGCTCCTCTCTAAGGACAACAAGAAGGCTGATGAACACTATTGCATCTGGCTGTGACAGAAACTTTAATATCAGCTTATTCTGGTTTGGTGATAGTATATGTCACTCGTAACCCCTTTGCTGGCCACAATCGGGTTGTTCTGGCCACAATTGGGTTGTTCTCAATGCAAATCTTCTGAGTTCTGACCCCTTGCTGGCCCAAATAAATTGTTATGGGAAAAAACTAGGTGAATCAAAATGTCAGATTCGAAAAAAACAAGTATTTTATGTAGTACGGGGATTATGGAATGAACAAACATAATTGTCAATGGCCTCAAGCCATCAATAGACAATATACAAATTTAAAATTCTATGATCTTGATATTTGGATCAAAAAATGACTTTATAAGGAGAGTAATGCAAGTTCCCTTATACATGGGTCTCATTTGGACTAAACCATTAAACCGGCGGTTTCCAAATCGACCCAAACCGGCAGTTTAGGTTTGCCGGCTTGGTCAAACCGTAAGTTTGCGATTGAGGTTTACCCCAAACCGTGGGTTTAACCGCCGGTTTGGTCCTCAAAACTGACGGTTAACCACCGGTTTGGTTTAGTTTTCCTTTATTTTTTTTTATAAACCGGCTAAACCGCCGGTTTGGATTTAAACTGTTTAGGTTTGGTCAAACCTAAACCGCCGGTTCACAAACCTAAATTGTCGGTTCAGGTTTGCGACCCATGTCTAAACTCCCTGAGTAATTAGAACTCTTCGTTTATTTAATTATCAAAAGGACAAATTACTTAAATGCTAAGTTGGCAAGGTTAACATTATTTGGAGTTGCACACATTATAATTTGAAAGGTATACTGCTTAGTGTTCAAAAAAAATGGTAAATATGGTAATTTCATTCAGAGATGATCAAAATCATGGCCGGTAGATATCCCTAACAATGATGATACTAGCAGTCTTCCTACATTCTCAAATGAAATTGTCGTAGGGAAAACAATTGTATTCTTCAGGTTCTACTGTTTTAATTCCTAAAAATCAATCCAAATTGTATTATTCATGTTCTATTGTTTTCAGTTCCTACAATTCTTCATGTTCTACTGTTTTCACAACAGAAGTATACAACATACAATACACAATAGAAGTATACAATTCATTTTCTACTATTTTCTCAACAAAACTCGGGTTTAGTGTTAAAATGTGTAGCTAGAACAAGCCTACATTCTGTTATTTCAAAACAGTATCTATCCTGGTATGAAACAAAGTTATTCATCAAGTTGTTCAAAAATTAACCTAGAAAACTCAGGTACAACCCTAAATCGGACTTGCTAGCAACAAGTAAGCTGAAAACCAAGACCAAGTTGTTTAATAATTAATCAATAGAAAGAACCCATAATGTGTGCTCATCAGATCCAATTCCTCACTAGTGTCAATAGATTCAGCGCTCCAATCACCACCACTTGTAATACGACGAATTAGAAGAACGAAATCGAAGAGTGGAGAAGAATGGATATGGGAAGAATGATGATGTGTGCAGTTGCCTTTATCAACGAATCATGTGTGAGAATGTGAGCTAAAGAGAACGACAATGGAGAAGAAGGAGATGTGGAGAGCCGGAGAAGAAGGAAGATATAAGTCGTCGTATCGGGGAGAGAGAAATGAAAGGTTGATAACGCTGAAATGAGAGGGGTAACAAATTAGGCCTTAAACCAAACATATAAGTTGGGCCCAACCGTAATGAATCCGTTTCCGTTGGCTTCTTTTAATAAACCAAATGGGTCCTAAGAACCTAAGTTTTGTTCTCCTACTAACTACCAATAATGATGTTTACATTTGAGTGTGATCCTTTGGTTTCGTATGAATGATTTTCCAATGCGCTTCAGTCTTTCATTCCCTCAATGGCAACCAATTCCGATTCTCTTTCCCTCACATATCTTCTCAAGGAGGAAAAGTTGAACACATCATTAATGCCATCACAAATACTACGCACATAATCCTTCTTCTCAAGTACCTTCGGTCTATTGACCATATGTTGTAGAATCAGCTTCTTATCTACTCAATACTACTCCAACCACCACTCTTCAAAATCAATGTCCTACCCAAGTCCTATTATGCTAATCTTCATGACTTCATCATATTCTCATCTTTGCGTTTTTGGATGTCTTTGCTATCCAGTTCAACATATGTCACCCTCATAGACTAGCCCTTAATATGACCCCTGTATTTGATACCCATCCTATATAAGGGGTATCAGTGTTTCAACCTTGTCTAGAAGCGTGTCATTATATCTCGTTATGTCACATTCAACGAGAATGTGACCTATTTGCTAGTCCCTCTTTCTCATTTCCTCACCCAATCCTTTATTCTTGGATGATCGTACCTCCATTTTTGTATCCTAATGTCTCTAGAATGTGACATGCCGAGAAAATGGGGGGCGGAGGTGTCAAACACGTAGACCAAGCTTACTCCTGCATCTAGCCCACCCATTTTCGTCACTTTATATAAGAGTCAAAATCCTACTCTGTATCAGAATCTTGTTGGTGTTTTACAATATCTTACTTTTACTCGCCTTAATATCAATTATGTTGTTCAGCAGGTCAATCTCTCTACGCATGATCCGAGGATATCACATTTGTTTCTCTGAAGCAAATCATTCGCTATATTCAGAGTACTTAGCTTGGCATCATATTTCCCCTCAACCGGTCATGCCTCTATGAGTCTATGGTTGCTTATATTGACACCGCTTGTCATTTGACTTCAGGGTATCGTGTATTCTAACTACTACAGTTTCTTGGTCCTCCAAGTGACAAGAAGTTATGTCCCACTAGTGTTTAATTTGAGGTATGGGTTTATGCACCCTTGTACTTTTAATTATATTGATATTCACAAAGGATTTGGCATTACAATATTTTTGGATTTTAGATCAGTCTCACTCTTCCGTCCCCTCACATTTCGACCGAGGGACTATAATATAAGTAATATATATATACAGTTTGGCTAAGGGATCTTCCGTAATTTACCGTATACATATGTACCTTATATATTCTAATAAAATGAGTGGAAATCCTCAAGGTAATTTCTCAATTGACAGGTGTAACCAAATACATCAACTCGGATTAAAAATATTCTAGAAGTAATTAATTTTTATTATTATGCAGCACCTCAAGCGCCTCGTGTAGCCCTCAGTTTTTCTAGCTTCTTAGAGCCTTTTTTGTTGGCTATTTGAGCCTTTTTTTTCCGGGTTGATCCACTTTCTTATTTCCTTCTCCAAACCCTTTTTTTAATTTTTTTAATTTACAACAACCCTAGCTTTTTCATCTTCTTCACTAGTTCTTTCTTCAGCTTCTCAAGTGGAAAGTTTTCCAGCCTTCTTCAGTTTCTTCCTCTGGTTCCTTCTTCCGTTGAATCGGTTCTGCAGCAGCCCTTTTCCATCCTTCTTCGGTTTCTTCCTCTAGTTCCCTACGTGAGTCACGAGGCTCCAGCGGCCTTTGCACCTCGGTGCGCCTCGCACCCTTTTAAACTACGGGATTACATCCTTAGAGGTAGTGGATATCTTATGTCACCCAAAGTGGTAGGCTGATTAATGTTATGATGTCTAAGATCCACCGCAGGCCCGGCTTATTAACATGTACATCATGTTCTTGGAACAGGGCCTCAGATTGGTGGGGGCCTCATGTAAAATAAAATGGAAAGAAGAGTAACTATATATTGGTTGCCCAGTTGGTATGAAAATGTGATATTTTGCTTGACCTAAACAATCATCACGGGTTCGATTCCTCTTGAGGCCTCTTTTTACCTCTTTTTTATACAATTATCATTTGACAAAAATTTTAACAAATTTTTTAGAGGGCACAAAACTATTTTAGCACCGGGCCTCTATAATCAATGAGACGGGTCTGATCCACCGAGAGGGTAAAGTCTATCATTGGAAGGCAAACCGACATGCATATGAGAAATTGAATAATATCTCCAGGTTTTACCGTCATTATGACAAGAATGAGGAGGAAGTGGAAAAATCTAGTGCGTCAATAAACAAGGAATGAACATAAAGTAAGTAATACTCCTCTCATATAATGAGACGGAAACAACTAGCATCTGCTGAATTATTTGATTGGTATCATTTAATCATCAAATTTTCCATCTAGGCATGACAATAAGAAGCAGTTGTTGGTTCCTAAATGTTTTACATGTTGACAGACAATATGCTTAAGTTTTATTTTGCTTTTGAGAGATGTTAACAATTTTTTGTTATTAATGACACTCAATTTTTTCTTCTTCGGCATTTTAGGGTTGTAAGAAACCCGGCTGGAGATTAAAGGTTAGAACTTGAATCCACATACGACTTTTTGAGATCATCTCTGAACCATACATTGTTTGTTCACTGAACATTTCATTGGGCTGGCAAGTAATTTGTGATGGTATGTTGTACTATTTTCGAAGATTTTCTCATGGAATTTAAGCGAAATAATAACGCAGGCCCTCCTTTGAATTGAGGTCTTCGAGTTTTGTCTTAATCTGTTGATTGGGAGAATATATGGCTTGCTTGAATTGCACGAAATGTAAATAGTTCAAATCCCGCTTCTCACATGGTCCACGGGGGCTCAAATGAGATATTAGATATGGCGTAGTAAGAATTTAGATTCGTAGCATTGAAGTCTAAGCATAATCTGACCCGAAAATTGTATGGTTCGAATTGTGCTCCTATCTTGATCGGTATGTTACAAATGTCAATGTAACTTCATACGCAAAGTGTCTTTAGTATATATGATTGCCTACTTAGCAACAAAAATGCTTATTACTTGATACAATTTGCCTTGAATATTTTATTGGGTAGGGTGATGATAGCATGAATTATAGTCTATATTTTGGGGTTTGTTTGGACGTTTTATCTTTCATAATCTGCATGTTTGTATGTATATTATGTGATTTTACTACCATTTCATCTACCTTTGCGAGAATCGAGGTCTACACCTAGTTTTGTTGTAATCGTAGGTAAAATGGCATGTTTTGCATCAAAAAGGAGCAAAAGGAGTCGTGAGTCATTGGAGCTACATTGAGGAGCAAAAGGAACCATCCAGGAAGCATAGCCATGGATTAAAGATTCACTTTGGACCAGTTTTGAGAGATTTCACATTCAGTTATGACTCACCTCGGTTGACCACAGATTCACCTCGACCGATGATCTACGAGAGCGTCTCGACCGAGGCGAATATCCTGACGCGGCGGGATATATTTTATTCTTGGCTGAGATCTTATATTTTTGGAAGGAGAGATCTTATATTTTTGGGCTGGATTTCTGGAAGGAAGATCATATATTTAGGAGATCTATTTTGGAGATAAGATATATTTTATTAGGAAATTATCTTTTAAGATATTTCCTATAAAATTATCTTAGAAAGATATTTATTTTAGGAGATATGGATATATTTTATAGGAAATTATCTTTTTAAGATATTTTATCTTTAGAAGATAATTCTCCTATATAAAGGGTTGGATTTTCTACAATTCACCCATCTTCGGATCATCGACATCTTGCTTACGAGAAGATTACGCAGCAGCAGCATACTCCAGTTGGGAGTTTTGAAGAACCTTTTTGAAGGTTGAAGGAAGATTGAAGACCATAGCTTTATAGCTTTTTGGAGGGTTTTGTAAGATTGTCTTCAATTCCTTTCCTTGTTGTCTTGTCTTGTTGGATTATTATCCAAGGAACGATTTTGAGTGATATTTGATTCAGTTATTGAAGTGTTTCCATTAAATTCTTCTTTGTTCAAATATTCACCTTCTTCCCATATATTTAATACTTTCTTTATGATGATGAGTGGCTAATTTCCTTGTGTGATTCTAGGGTGATTGGCTGAAGGTTGTGGGAAAAACAATGATAGAATGATCTTAATCACAGTAGGATCCTGAAAGTTCGAGTCTTTACCTTAACCCTAAGCATCTCGTTCGGTTGATGAACATCTCGGCCGGGGTGGAATTCTTCTGACCGAGGTGACTTATCCGACCCTAAACTGAGAGTTAAGTGATAGAGTTTGCCAAATCCTATTCTTATTACACCTTTCTGGTTCAAAGCAAGCTTAGGATGAGACTTACCCGGTAATTCCTTAGTTTGTTTACCAACGATCATAAGTGTAGGTAATAAAGGTTTATCCTTTATTGGGGTTTGAGTGTGCTTCCATCCCATCTTTGTGAGTTAGCCTGAGACTTACCCGGTAAAGGTTGATTCTATTCCCTTAGATGGTGTGTTAGTTTGAGGTAATAGTTCTTTATCTTAATTCCTTGAGACTTACCCGGTAATAGGAATTACGGTTTAGGATTAGTGTGTAGTGAGACTTACCCGGTGATCTACTCCACTTTAGAAACACCTTCCCCACGCAAAAATCTCAGCTTTGTCCGCTTATCTATAGATCTTGAGTTGGAACCACAACTAGATGCCTTAATCCCTAGAATTGCATGTTTGCTTATTTGACATCTTATTCATCTTTGATTGTATTGATTGCTCTTGTGGTTAGCATTAACATTAGCATACCGTATTGGACTTTGTTTCACCAAGTCCCTGTGATCGACCCCTGGAATTTTCTTGCTTTTACTACGATTGACCCGTACACTGCGGGTTCGCATCCTTGTTTTAAGCTTAAGTCTAGGGTTATAAATTTAAAGCTTGCACACACCGTTTGGAGCGAACAAGTTTTTGGCGCCGTTGCCGGGGACTTGGTCTAGACCGAGTCCGGTACGGTTTGCTTTCGGGGCACTTGCCCCTGTTGCTACTAACTACTCTTTCTATGAGTTTTGTAGTTTTCAGGATTTCCGATGACTACATTTGATCCAGCCTGGATAGCAAGGCAAAGTGCTAGGGCGGACCATTATGAATACTTGGAGGAGAAGTACTCCTTCTATTGGTTCAACAATGAATGGGAAAGAGAAGAGGTCATTCAGCATGAACTTGCGATATGGGATGAGAAGAATGTCCCTAAAAACATTTATGAGCAACCTTTTGAAGACTCTCTCGAATCAAGATTGGAGAAGTTGATGAAGAAGGTGGAGGAGCTCAAGGAAAGCACCCTATCCTATGCTAAGCCGAAAGAGGAGCATAAGGAAGTGTTGCACGTTCCAAGCATTCCTCTTGTTCAACCGGAAGTTTCTCCTGAAGCTTTTGTGGAAGCGGAGAATATGGAAGATCTCGATCCAACTGCCGAGACCTCGGCCGAGGTGTCAGAGATCTCGACCGAGATGGAAGAAGAATTTGTAGAACTGCAAGATGCAGCGAACCCTGACCAAATTACTGAGACTGTGGTCAAGGTGGAGGAAAGGCCAGCTGAGCTGGGAGAGATTTCGTGTGTGGACTATCAACCCAACATGAAACTTGTCTCAAGCTTTGGAGAACTTTGCAAGGTACATTCTCCTACTTCATTTGAATTCCCTATTAATATTTCTAAATTTTTCAGGAATGCACCGGAGAGTTGGAGGTCTCTTCCGAAAGAACCTCCTAAGATCAAGATGAATCCTCCCTTGAAACCGTTGGAAGAAGATGCTCCTTGGATTATAAGGAGTGAAGTTAACAAGCACTTCACCACTAAGGCAACGAAGTGTTATTTGTTCAAGTATGGGGTCCCTCGCATGCTCAGGACCCTGCACCATCCCCAAACTATAGATGGGGAAGCTGCTATGATTCTCGAGAAACTGTTTTCTCGATCAAAGAAAGGATGGGACGCAAGGCTAGATTATATCCCATTGAAGTGCAGGAAGTCTAGAAGGATTCCGGTGAGAATCAAACCGTACAAGCTTGTACGTGGGAGATCTTACCATTTTCCGGTGAAATTAGGAACCGGAACCTTTTTGGAAGAATTTTATGATGGATGTGATGAGTACTCCATGGTGTTCAAGGTACATTGAGTAATTCTATGGAGAAGGGTCCAGCTAGCGACCTTAAACCAAGCGCTTCTTGGGAGGCAACCCAAGGTATTGCTTTCTTCTCCCTTTTCTAGTTTAGTTTAGATAGTTGCTTTGTTTTTGTTTTCCTCTAGACAACAACCAGGTATTCCAAAAGGAAGGATCACAGTTCAGGAGCTACACTAGAAGAACGAAGTTTCGAGAAGTTGAGGAAACGAGCTTTACTGAGATACATCTCGGGTACAGTCAGAACACCTCGACCGAGATGTACTTCGCCAACCGAGATGGTCTTATCTGGGAGCTGTTTCTTACTTCTTCATGCAGTTTAGCTATGTTCGGTGAGTATCCTGTCCTTAGACTTATTTTAACCCACTGGGACAGTGTGTCCCAAGTATGGGGTATTTGATGTACTTATTTGATGACTTTGATGTATGACTCACGCTTTATCGGATATATCATTTATGCTTCACTTCTACATTTATATGATTATCTGATATTACATGCATACCTACAGGTTATTTGATTGAGAAAAACGTCAAAACCGAAAAAAAAAATGGTTTTAAAAAAAAAAAATTTTCTGACCTCGACCGAGTCAGTATTGGCCAAACGAGGCATTTCACCTCGGTTGAACCAAGAACACCTCGACCGAGGTGCGTAACAGAAAGTTTTCGAAAACGATTTTGTGCTACTTATCTGGATATGATCTCAAAAGATCTTGTTTACTGACTGGTTTTAAATTCTTTATGTGTTTGAAAGATTTTATAATATGTTTAAGTTGCTAAATGCTTTGTTTGAAATTATTGGCATGTTTAATACTTTGTTTTTATCCAAATTATGTTGAATTTGAAGGTTGACACCACAAGATAAGTTCTCTCACTTTCTTCCTGGAAAGACCAAGGCAATTCATTCTCTTCTTCTTCTTCTTCTTCTTGATCATGCTTAGCCCCTCATATACATTTTGCCTCCCTTTACCTATCCGGGAATTTGGAAGCAAACGAAGTGGTGAAAGCAAGCTAAAATTGAAGAAGATGGCTGAAAGTGAAAGTGTTAGAAAGCAAAATAGGTTTGGGGAAGTCAATCATGAAGATGAGTAACTCGGCACCATTCACATAGCCGGGTGTTTGTGTCTTGCCAAAGTCGGATTGAGAGATATTCCTATCGGGTCATGGTATGTGCATCAAGGGTTTGATGCATCTCAAGAAATTGATGATTGCGGATTTCCTAGGCTTCGGTTATTGTGCACCTCTGTCCATGCATCCCAAAAAGTAAAGTAAAAGAAAAAGTGTGAGATAAGCAAAGCTTATTGGTGGAAGATGTTGAAAGTCAAAGTGAAAGTGAAGTTCGTCCTTTTCCCGGATTCTAGCACCACATTACCTTACATACATCCCTACCCTACACGTTTCTTGACCTTTTCTTTTGGGAAGCCCTTGAGACCTTGAGCTTGTTGATTGACTTAGCGGTTTAAATCGGATTATACATGATTAATTTTGATAATTATGATTTATTATGCATTCTATGATTTTATGCAAAGATGAACGACTTTCCTATATTTATAAAATGTTTTGAGCATATTGAGTTTTTAAATTCCATGAAGTATTCTCTTAGAGTAATATATGATAGTTGCACACCATAAAATGTTTTTGAAAAACTTTTTCATTGATTTTCTTGACTTATAATCCATTCTATCTTGTCTTTTATATAAGGAACTTGCTTGGGGACAAGCAAGGACTAAGTATGGGGTATTTTGATAGCATGAATTATAGTCTATATTTTGGGGTTTGTTTGGACGTTTTATCTTTCATAATCTGCATGTTTGTATGTATATTATGTGATTTTACTACCATTTCATCTACCTTTGCGAGAATCGAGGTCTACACCTAGTTTTGTTGTAATCGTAGGTAAAATGGCATGTTTTGCATCAAAAAGGAGCAAAAGGAGTCGTGAGTCATTGGAGCTACATTTAGGAAGCATAGCCATGGATTAAAGATTCACTTTGGACCAGTTTTGAGAGATTTCACATTCAGTTATGACTCACCTCGGTTGACCACAGATTCACCTCGACCGAGGTGATCTACGAGAGCGTCTCGACCGAGGCGAATATCCTGACGCGGCGGGATATATTTTATTCTTGGCTGAGATCTTATATTTTTGGAAGGAGAGATCTTATATTTTTGGGCTGAGCTTCTAGAAGGAAGGAGATATGCAGAATCATATATTTTTCCTATATTTATGGGATAATATCTTCTTAAGATTGATTATCTTTGGAGGTTTATTTTTCCTATAAAAAGGGTTGATTTTCTACAATTTGAAGAGGCTGCATACACCGCATACGATCTAGATTACAGCGAAGATTACGCAGCAGCAGCATACTCCAGTTGGGAGTTTTGAAGAACCTTTTTGAAGGTTGAAGGAAGATTGAAGACCATAGCTTTATAGCTTTTTGGAGGGTTTTGTAAGATTGTCTTCAATTCCTTTCCTTGTTGTCTTGTCTTGTTGGATTATTATCCAAGGAACGATTTTGAGTGATATTTGATTCAGTTATTGAAGTGTTTCCATTAAATTCTTCTTTGTTCAAATATTCACCTTCTTCCCATATATTTAATACTTTCTTTATGATGATGAGTGGCTAATTTCCTTGTGTGATTCTAGGGTGATTGGCTGAAGGTTGTGGGAAAAACAATGATAGAATGATCTTAATCACAGTAGGATCCTGAAAGTTCGAGTCTTTACCTTAACCCTAAGCATCTCGTTCGGTTGATGAACATCTCGGCCGGGGTGGAATTCTTCTGACCGAGGTGACTTATCCGACCCTAAACTGAGAGTTAAGTGATAGAGTTTGCCAAATCCTATTCTTATTACACCTTTCTGGTTCAAAGCAAGCTTAGGATGAGACTTACCCGGTAATTCCTTAGTTTGTTTACCAACGATCATAAGTGTAGGTAATAAAGGTTTATCCTTTATTGGGGTTTGAGTGTGCTTCCATCCCATCTTTGTGAGTTAGCCTGAGACTTACCCGGTAAAGGTTGATTCTATTCCCTTAGATGGTGTGTTAGTTTGAGGTAATAGTTCTTTATCTTAATTCCTTGAGACTTACCCGGTAATAGGAATTACGGTTTAGGATTAGTGTGTAGTGAGACTTACCCGGTGATCTACTCCACTTTAGAAACACCTTCCCCACGCAAAAATCTCAGCTTTGTCCGCTTATCTATAGATCTTGAGTTGGAACCACAACTAGATGCCTTAATCCCTAGAATTGCATGTTTGCTTATTTGACATCTTATTCATCTTTGATTGTATTGATTGCTCTTGTGGTTAGCATTAACATTAGCATACCGTATTGGACTTTGTTTCACCAAGTCCCTGTGATCGACCCCTGGAATTTTCTTGCTTTTACTACGATTGACCCGTACACTGCGGGTTCGCATCCTTGTTTTAAGCTTAAGTCTAGGGTTATAAATTTAAAGCTTGCACACACCGTTTGGAGCGAACAAGTTTTTGGCGCCGTTGCCGGGGACTTGGTCTAGACCGAGTCCGGTACGGTTTGCTTTCGGGGCACTTGCCCCTGTTGCTACTAACTACTCTTTCTATGAGTTTTGTAGTTTTCAGGATTTCCGATGACTACATTTGATCCAGCCTGGATAGCAAGGCAAAGTGCTAGGGCGGACCATTATGAATACTTGGAGGAGAAGTACTCCTTCTATTGGTTCAACAATGAATGGGAAAGAGAAGAGGTCATTCAGCATGAACTTGCGATATGGGATGAGAAGAATGTCCCTAAAAACATTTATGAGCAACCTTTTGAAGACTCTCTCGAATCAAGATTGGAGAAGTTGATGAAGAAGGTGGAGGAGCTCAAGGAAAGCACCCTATCCTATGCTAAGCCGAAAGAGGAGCATAAGGAAGTGTTGCACGTTCCAAGCATTCCTCTTGTTCAACCGGAAGTTTCTCCTGAAGCTTTTGTGGAAGCGGAGAATATGGAAGATCTCGATCCAACTGCCGAGACCTCGGCCGAGGTGTCAGAGATCTCGACCGAGATGGAAGAAGAATTTGTAGAACTGCAAGATGCAGCGAACCCTGACCAAATTACTGAGACTGTGGTCAAGGTGGAGGAAAGGCCAGCTGAGCTGGGAGAGATTTCGTGTGTGGACTATCAACCCAACATGAAACTTGTCTCAAGCTTTGGAGAACTTTGCAAGGTACATTCTCCTACTTCATTTGAATTCCCTATTAATATTTCTAAATTTTTCAGGAATGCACCGGAGAGTTGGAGGTCTCTTCCGAAAGAACCTCCTAAGATCAAGATGAATCCTCCCTTGAAACCGTTGGAAGAAGATGCTCCTTGGATTATAAGGAGTGAAGTTAACAAGCACTTCACCACTAAGGCAACGAAGTGTTATTTGTTCAAGTATGGGGTCCCTCGCATGCTCAGGACCCTGCACCATCCCCAAACTATAGATGGGGAAGCTGCTATGATTCTCGAGAAACTGTTTTCTCGATCAAAGAAAGGATGGGACGCAAGGCTAGATTATATCCCATTGAAGTGCAGGAAGTCTAGAAGGATTCCGGTGAGAATCAAACCGTACAAGCTTGTACGTGGGAGATCTTACCATTTTCCGGTGAAATTAGGAACCGGAACCTTTTTGGAAGAATTTTATGATGGATGTGATGAGTACTCCATGGTGTTCAAGGTACATTGAGTAATTCTATGGAGAAGGGTCCAGCTAGCGACCTTAAACCAAGCGCTTCTTGGGAGGCAACCCAAGGTATTGCTTTCTTCTCCCTTTTCTAGTTTAGTTTAGATAGTTGCTTTGTTTTTGTTTTCCTCTAGACAACAACCAGGTATTCCAAAAGGAAGGATCACAGTTCAGGAGCTACACTAGAAGAACGAAGTTTCGAGAAGTTGAGGAAACGAGCTTTACTGAGATACATCTCGGGTACTGTCAGAACACCTCGACCGAGATGTACTTCGCCAACCGAGATGGTCTTATCTGGGAGCTGTTTCTTACTTCTTCATGCAGTTTAGCTATGTTCGGTGAGTATCCTGTCCTTAGACTTATTCTGACCCATTGGGACAATGTGTCCCAAGTATGGGGTATTTGATGTACTTATTTGACCACCTTTGATGTATTTTATTTATCGGATATTTTCATATTTATGCTTCATTTGCCTTTATATGATTATCTGATATTACATGCATACCTACAGGTTATTTAATTGAGAAAAACGTCGAAACCGAACAAAAATTTTTAACCTCGACCGGGGAGATTCTGGCGAAACGAGGCATTTCACCTCGGTTGAACCAAGAACATCTCGACCGAGGTGGCGTAACAGAAAGTTTTCGAAAACGATTTTGTGCTACTTATCTGGATATGATCTCAGTGAAGATTTTGTTTACCTACTGGCTTTAAATTCTTTGTGTGTTTGAAAGGTTTTATAATATGTTTAAGTTGCTAAATGCTTTGTTTGAAATTATTGGCATGTTTAATATTTTGTTTTTATCCAAATTATGTTGAATTTGAAGGTTGACACCGCAGGATAAGTTCTCTCACTTTCTTCTTGGAAAGACTAAGGCAATTCATTCTTTTCTTCTTCTTCTTCTTGATCATGCTTAACCCCTCATATACATTTTGCCTCCCTTTACCTATCCGGGAATTTGGAAGCAAGCGAAGTGGTGAAAGCAAGTTAAAGTTGAGAAGTGGGCTGGAAGTGAAGTGTTAGAAAGTAATTCTAGGTTTGGGGAAGTCAATCATGAAGATGAGTAACTCGGCACCATTCACATAGCCGGGTGTTTGTGTCTTGCCAAAGTCGGATTGAGCGATATTCCTAACGGGTCATGGTATGTGCATCAAGGGTTTGATGCATCTCGAGAAATTGATGATTGCAGATTTCCTAGGCTTCGGTTATTGTGCACCTCTGTCCATGCATCCCAAAAAGTAAAGTGAAAAGAAAAAGTGTGAGATAAGCAAAGCTTATTGGTGGAAGATGTTGCAAGTCAAAGTGAAAGTGAAGTTCATCCTTTTCCCGGATTCTAGCACCACATTACCTTACATACATCCCTACCCTACACGTTTCTTGACCTTTTCTTTTGGGAAGCCCTTGAGACCTTGAGCTTGTTGATTGACTTAGTGGTTTAAACTGGATTATACATGATTAATTTTGATAATTATGACTTATTATGCATTCTATGATTTTATGCAAAGATGAACAACTTTTCTATATTTATAAAATGTTTTGATCATGTTTGGATTTTAAATTCCATGAAGTATTCTCTTAGAGTGATCTATGATTGTAACACACCATAAAAATGTTTTTGAAAGACTTTTCATTGCTTTTTTATGACTTATAATCCATTCTATCTTGTCTTCTATATGCGGAACTTGCTTGGGGACAAGCAAGGGCTAAGTATGGGGTATTTTGATAGCATGAATTATAGTCTATATTTTGGGGTTTGTTTGGACGTTTTATCTTTCATAATCTGCATGTTTGTATGTATATTATGTGATTTTACTACCATTTCATCTACCTTTGCGAGAATCGAGGTCTACACCTAGTTTTGTTGTAATCGTAGGTAAAATGGCATGTTTTGCATCAAAAAGGAGCAAAAGGAGTCGTGAGTCATTGGAGCTACATTGAGGAGCAAAAGGAACCATCCAGGAAGCATAGCCATGGATTAAAGATTCACTTTGGACCAGTTTTGAGAGATTTCACATTCAGTTATGACTCACCTCGGTTGACCACAGATTCACCTCGACCGAGGTGATCTACGAGAGCGTCTCGACCGAGGCGAATATCCTGACGCGGCGGGATATATTTTATTCTTGGCCTGGATTTCTGGAAGGAAGATCATATATTTAGGAGATCTATTTTGGAGATAAGATATATTTTATTAGGAAATTATCTTTTAAGATATTTCCTATAAAATTATCTTAAGAAAGATATTTATTTTAAGGAAATATGGATAGATTTTATTAGGAAATTATCTTTTTAAGATTTATTATCTTTGGGGGTTTATTTTCCTATATAAAGGGTTGGATTTTCTACAATTCACCCATCTTCGGATCATCGACATCTTGCTTACGAGAAGATCCGCTATCAGCGCAAGGAAGTCGTTTACGCAGCAGCAGCGGCATACTCCAATTTGGGAGTTTTCGAAGAACCTTTTTGAAGGTTGAAGGAAGATTGAAGTCCATAGCTTTTATAGCTTTATTGAAGGGTTTTGTAAGATTGTCTTCAATTCCCTCAATTGTTGTCTTGTCTTTTTGGATTATTATCCAAGGAACGCTTTGTTGTGATATTTGATTCATTTATTGAAGTCTTTTCATTAAATTCTTCTTTGTTCAAATATTCACCTTCTTCCCATATATTTTAATACTTTCATAATGATGATGAGTGGCTAATTTCCTTGTGTGATTCTAGGGTGATTGGCTGAAGGTTGTGGGAAAAACAATGATAGAATAATCTTAGATTCCAGTAGGATCCTGAAAGTTCGAGTCTTTAACCTTAACCCTAAGCATCTCGTTCGGTTGATGAACATCTCGGCCGGGGTGGAATTCTTCTGACCGAGGTGACTTATCCGACATAAAACAGAAAGTTAAGTGTTAGAGTTTGCTAAATCCTATTCTTATTTCACCTTTCTGGTTCAATGCAAGCTTAGGATGAGACTTACCCGGTAATTCCTTAGTTTGTGTATTAACGATCATAAGTGTAGGTAATAAAGGTTTATCCTTTAATGGGGTTTGAGTGTGCTTCCATCCCATCTTTGTGAGTTAGCCTGAGACTTACCCGGTAAAGGTTGATTCTATTCCCTTAGATGGTATGTTAGTTTGAGGTTATAGTTCTTTATCTTGATTCCTTGAGACTTACCCGGTAATAGGAGTTACGGTTTAGGATTAGTGTGTAGTGAGACTTACCTGGTGATCTACTCCACTTTAGTAACATCTTCCCCACGCAAAAATCTCAGCTTTGTCCCCTTATCTATAGATCTTGAGTTGGAACCACAACTTGATGCCTTAATCCCTAGAATTGCATGTTTGCTTTATTGACTTCTTATTCATCTTTGATTGTGTTAAATTGCTCTTGTGGTTAGTATTGACATTAGCATACCGTATTGACTTTGTTTCACCAAGTCCCTGTGATCGACCCCTGGAATTTTCTTGCTTTTACTACGATTGACCCGTACACTGCGGGTTCGCATCCTTGTTTTAAGCTTAAGTCTAGGGTTATAAATTTAAAGCTTGCACACACCGTTTGGAGCGAACAAGTTTTTGGCGCCGTTGCCGGGGACTTGGTCTAGACCGAGCCGGTTGCGGTTTGCTTTCGGGGCACTTGCCCCTGTTGCTACTAACTACTCTTTCTATGAGTTTTGTAGTTTTCAGGATTTCGGATGACTACATTTGATCCAGCCTGGATAGCAAGGCAAAGTGCTAGGGCGGACCATTATGAATACTTGGAGGAGAAGTACTCCTTCTATTGGTTCAACAATGAATGGGAAAGAGAAGAGGCCATTCAGCATGAACTTTCGATATGGGATGAGAAGAACGTTCCTAAAAACATTTATGAGCAACCTTTTGAAGACTCTCTCGAATCAAGATTGGAGAAGTTGATGAAGAAGGTGGAGGAGCTCAAGGAAAGCACCCTATCCTATGCTAAGCCGAAAGAGGAGCATAAGGAAGTGTTGCACGTTCCAAGCATTCCTCTTGTTGAACCGGAAGTTTCTCCTGAAGCTTTTGTGGAAGCGGAGGATATGGAAGATCTCGATCCAACTGCCGAGACCTCGGCCGAGGTGTCAGAGATCTCGACCGAGATGGAAGAAGAATTTGTAGAACTGCAAGATGCAGCGAACCCTGACCAAATTACTGAGACTGTGGTCAAGGTGGAGGAAAGGCCAGCTGAGCTGGGAGAGATTTCGTGTGTGGACTATCAACCCAACATGAAACTTGTCTCAAGCTTTGGAGAACTTTGCAAGGTACATTCTCCTACTTCATTTGAATTCCCTATTAATATTTCTAAATTTTTCAGGAATGCACCGGAGAGTTGGAGGTCTCTTCCGAAAGAACCTCCTAAGATCAAGATGAATCCTCCCTTGAAACCGTTGGAAGAAGATGCTCCTTGGATTATAAGGAGTGAAGTTAACAAGCACTTCACCACTAAGGCAACGAAGTGTTATTTGTTCAAGTATGGGGTCCCTCGCATGCTCAGGACCCTGCACCATCCCCAAACTATAGATGGGGAAGCTGCTATGATTCTCGAGAAACTGTTTTCTCGATCAAAGAAAGGATGGGACGCAAGGCTAGATTATATCCCATTGAAGTGCAGGAAGTCTAGAAGGATTCCGGTGAGAATCAAACCGTACAAGCTTGTACGTGGGAGATCTTACCATTTTCCGGTGAAATTAGGAACCGGAACCTTTTTGGAAGAATTTTATGATGGATGTGATGAG
>BSUD01000005.1:131224976-131326178 GCA_033239045.1 Fagopyrum esculentum | reverse complement strand
CAAATCCTATTCTTATTACACCTTTCTGGTTCAAAGCAAGCTTAGGATGAGACTTACCCGGTAATTCCTTAGTTTGTTTACCAACGATCATAAGTGTAGGTAATAAAGGTTTATCCTTTATTGGGGTTTGAGTGTGCTTCCATCCCATCTTTGTGAGTTAGCCTGAGACTTACCCGGTAAAGGTTGATTCTATTCCCTTAGATGGTGCGTTAGTTTGAGGTTATAGTTCTTTATCTTGATTCCTTGAGACTTACCCGGTAATAGGAGTTACGGTTTAGGACTAGTGTGTAGTGAGACTTACCCGGTGATCTACTCCACTTTAGAAACACCTTCCCCACGCAAAAATCTCAGCTTTGTCCGCTTATCTATAGATCTTGAGTTGGAACCACAACTAGATGCTTTAATCCCTAGAATTGCATGTTTGCTTTATTTGACATCTTATTCATCTTTGATTGTATTGATTGCTTTTGTGGTTAGCATTGACATTAGCACACCGTATTGGACTTTGTTTCACCAAGTCCCTGTGATCGACCCCTGGAATTTTCTTGCTTTTACTACGATTGACCCGTACACTGCGGGTTCGCATCCTTGTTTTAAGCTTAAGTCTAGGGTTATAAATTTAAAGCTTGCACACACCGTTTGGAGCGAACAAGTTTTTGGCGCCGTTGCCGGGGACTTGGTCTAGACCTAGCCGGTTACGGTTTGCTTTCGGGGCACTTGCCCCTGTTGCTACTAACTACTCTTTCTATGAGTTTTGTAGTTTTCAGGATTTCTGATGGCTATGTTTGATCCAGCCTGGATAGCAAGACAAAGTGCTAGGGCGGACCATTATGAATACTTGGAGGAGAAGTACTCCTTCTATTGGTTCAACAATGAATGGGAAAGAGAAGAGGCCATTCAACATGAACTTGCGATATGGGATGAGAAGAATGTCCCTAAAAACATTTATGAGCAACCTTTCGAAGACTCTCTCGAATCAAGATTGGAGAAGTTGATGAAGAAGGTGGAGGAGCTCAAGGAAAGCACCATATCCTATGCTAAGCCGGAAGAGGAGCATAAGGAAGTGTTGCACGTTCCAAGCATTCCTCTGGTCAGACCGGAAGCTTCTCCTGAAGTTTTTGTGGAAGAGGAGGATGTGGAGGATCTCGATCCGACTGTTGAGACCTCGGCCGAGGTGGAAGAAATTTCGGCCGAGATGGAAGAAGAATCTGCAAAATCAGAAGTGGAAGATGCAGAGAACCTTGACCAAATTACTGAGATTGTGGTCAAGGTGGAAGAAAGACCAGCAGAACTAAGAGAGATTTCGTGGGTGGATTATCAACCCAACACGAAACTTGTCTCAAGCTTTGGAGAACTTTACAAGGTACATTCTCTTACTCCATTCGAATTCCCTATTAAAATTTCTGAATTTTTCAGGAAAGCACCGGAGAGTTGGAGGTCTCTTCCGAAAGAACCTCCTAAGATCAAGATGAAATCTCTCTTGAAATTGTTGGAGGAAGATGCTCCTTGGATTATAAGGAGTGAAGTTAACAAGCGCTTCACCGCTAAGGCAACGAAGTGTTATTTGTTCAAGTATGGGGTCCCTCGCATGCTCAGGACCCTGTACCATCCCCAAGCTATAGATGGGGAAGCTGCTATGATTCTCGAGAAACTATTTTTTCGATCAAGGAAAGGATGGGACGCAAGGCTAGATTATGTCCCATTGAAGTGCAGGAAGTCTAGAAGGATTCCGGTGAGAATCAAACCGTACAAGCTTGTACGTGGGAGATCTTACCATTTTCCGGTGAAATTAGGAACCGGAACCTTTTTGGAAGAATTTTATGATGGATGTGATGAGTACTCCATGGTGTTCAAGGTACATTGAGTAATTCTATGGAGAAGGGTCCAGCTAGCGACCTTAAACCAAGCGCTTCTTGGGAGGCAACCCAAGGTATTGCTTTCTTCTCCCTTTTCTAGTTTAGTTTAGATAGTTGCTTTGTTTTTGTTTTCCTCTAGACAACAACCAGGTATTCCAAAAGGAAGGATCACAGTTCAGGAGCTACACTAGAAGAACGAAGTTTCGAGAAGTTGAGGAAACGAGCTTTACTGAGATACATCTCGGGTACTGTCAGAACACCTCGACCGAGATGTACTTCGCCAACCGAGATGGTCTTATCTGGGAGCTGTTTCTTACTTCTTCATGCAGTTTAGCTATGTTCGGTGAGTATCCTGTCCTTAGACTTATTCTGACCCACTGGGACAGTGTGTCCCAAGTATGGGGTATTTGATGTACTTATTTGATGACTTTGATGTATGACTCACGCTTTATCAGATATTTTATATTTATGCTTCACTTTTGCATCTATGTGTCTATCTGAGACTACATGCATACTTACAGGTTATTTGATTGAGAAAAACGTCGAAACCGAAAAAAAAAAAATAAATGGTTTTAAAAAAAAATTTTTGACCTCGACCGGGACAGTTCTGGCAAAACGAGGTGTTTCACCTCGGTTGAACCAAGAACACCTCGACCGAGGTGGGTTAACTGAGAGTTTTCGAAAACGATTTTTGTGTTACTTATCTGGATATGATCTCAGTGAAGATCTTGTTTACCGACTGGATTTAAATTCTTTATATGTTTGAAATGTTTTATGATATGTTTAAGTTGCTAAATGCTTTGTTTGAAATTATTGGCATGTTTAATACTTTATTTTTATCCAAATTATATTGAATTTGAAGGTTGACACCGCAGCATAAGTTCTCTCACGTTCTTCTTGGAAAGACCAAGGCAATTCATTCTTCTTCTTCCTCTTCTTCTTGATCATGCTTAGCCCCTCATATACATATTGCCTCCCTTTACCTATCCGGGAATTTGGAAGCAAGCGAAGTGGTGAAAGCAAGTCAAAAGTTGAGAAGTGGCTGAAAGTGAAAGTGTTAGAAAGCAATAATAGGTTTGGGGAAGTCAATCATGAAGATGAGTAACTCGGCACCATTCACATAGCCGGGTGTTTGTGTCTTGCCAAAGTCGGATTGAGCGATATTCCTAACGGGTCATGGTATGTGCATCAAGGGTTTGACGCATCTCGAGAAATTGATGATTGCGGATTTCCTAGGCTTCGGTTATTGTGCACCTCTGTCCATGCATCCCAAAAAGTAAAGTAAAAAAAAAAAAAAAAAAGTGTGAAATAAGCAAAGCTTATTGGTGGAAGATGTTGCAAGTCAAAGTGAAAGTGAAGTTCATCCTTTTCCCGGATTCTAGCACCACATTACCTTACATACATCCCTACCCTACACGTTTCTTGACCTTTTCTTTTGGGAAGCCCTTGAGACCTTGAGCTTGTTGATTGACTTAGCGGTTTAAATCGGATTATACATGATTAATTTTGATAATTATGATTTATTATGCATTCTATGATTTTATGCAAAGATGAACAACTTTCCTATATTTATAAAATGTTTTGATCATATTGAGTTTTTAATTTCCAGGAAGTACTCTCTTAGAGTGATCTATGATAGTTGCACACCATAAAAATATTTTTTTGAAAGACTTTTTCATTGATTTTCTTGACTTATAATCCATTCTATCTTGATTTCTATATGAGGAACTTGCTTAGGGACAAGCAAGGGCTAAGTATGGGGTATTTTGATAGCATGAATTATAGTCTATATTTTGGGGTTTGTTTGGACGTTTTATCTTTCATAATCTGCATGTTTGTATGTACATTATGTGATTTTACTACCATTTCATCTACCTTTGCGAGAATCGAGGTCTACACCTAGTTTCGTTGTAATTGCAGGTAATATGGTACGTTTTGCATCAAAAAGGAGCAAAAGGAGTCAAGAGTCATTTGGAGCTACATTCAGGAAGCACAACCATGGATTGAAGATTTACTTTGGACCAGTTTTGAGAGATTCTACATTCAGTTATGAATCACCTCGGTTGCCCAGAGATTCATCTCGACCGAGGCGATCCAGAGACGCCGACTCGACCGAGGCGAACACCTAGGACGCGGCGAGAATATTTTATTCTTGGCTGAGATCTTTTAAAATTGGAAAGTGATCTTATATTTTTGGGCTGAGCTTCTAGAAGGAAGGAGATATGCAGAATCATATATTTTACCTATATTTATGGGATAATATCTTCTTAAGATTTATTATCTTTGGAGGTTTATTTTTCCTATAAAAAGGATTGGATTTTCCACAAATCCGATCATGCTTGGAGGCTGCATACACCGCATACAATCCGCTATCAGCGCAGCAGCCGCATCCTACTCCAATTTGGGAGAGAGTTGAAGAACCTTTTTGAAGGTTGAAGGAAGATTTGAAGACTATAGCTTTATAGCTTTTTTGAGGGTTTTGTAAGATTGTCTTCAATTCCTTTCCTTGATTGTCTTGTCTAGTTGGATTATTATCCAAGGAACGATTTTTGTGTGATATTTGATTCAGTTATTGAAGTGTTTTCATTAAATTCTTCTTTGTTCAAATATTCACCTTCTTCCCATATATTTAATACTTTCATTATGATGATGAGTGGCTAATTTCCTTGTGTGATTCTAGGGTGATTGGCTGAAGGTTGTGGGAAAAACAATGATAGAATGATCTTAATCACAGTAGGATCCTGAAAGTTCGAGTCTTTAACCTTAACCCTAAGCATCTCGTTCAGTCGATGAACATCTCGGCCGGGGTGGAATTCTTCTGACCGAGGTGACTTATCCGACCCTAAACTGAGAGTTAAGTGATAGAGTTTGCCAAATCCTATTCTTATTATACCTTTCTGGTTCAAAGCAAGCTTAGGATGAGACTTACCCGGTAATTCCTTAGTTTGTGTACCAACGATCATAAGTGTAGGTAATAAAGGCTTGTCCTTTATTGGGGTTTGAGTGTGCTTCCATCCCATCTTTGTGAGTTAGCCTGAGACTTACCCGGTAAAGGTTGATTCTATTCCCTTAGATGGTGTGTTAGTTTGAGGTAATAGTTCTTTATCTTAATTCCTTGAGACTTACCCGGTAATAGGAATTACGGTTTAGGATTAGTGTGTAGTGAGACTTACCCGGTGATCTACTCCACTTTAGAAACACCTTCCCCACGCAAAAATCTCAGCTTTGTCCGCTTATCTATAGATCTTGAGTTGGAACCACAACTAGATGCTTTAATCCCTAGAATTGCATGTTTGTTTATTTGACATCTTATTCATCTTTGATTGTATTACTTGCTCTTGTGGTTAGCATCAACACTAGCATACCGTATTGGACTTTGTTTCACCAAGTCCCTGTGATCGACCCCTGGAATTTTCTTGCTTTTACTACGATTGACCCGTACACTGCGGGTTCGCATCCTTGTTTTAAGCTTAAGTCTAGGGTTATAAATTTAAAGCTTGCACACACCGTTTGGAGCGAACAAGTTTTTGGCGCCGTTGCCGGGGACAGTTCTGATATGTTTAAGTTGCTAAATGCTTTGTTTAAGTTGCTAAATACTTACAGGTTATTTGACTGAGAAAAACGTCGAAACCGAAAAAAAAACAAAATGGTTTTAAAAAAATTTTTGACCTCGACCGGGACAGTTCTGGCAAAACGAGGTGTTTCACCTCGGTTGAACCAAGAACACCTCGACCGAGGTGGGCGTAACAGAGAGTTTTCGAAAACGATTTTTGTGTTACTTATCTGGATATGATCTCAGTGAAGATTTTGTTTACCGACTGGATTTAAATTCTTTATATGTTTGAAATGTTTTATGATATGTTTAAGTTGCTAAATGCTTTGTTTAAAATTATTGGCATGTTTAATACTTTATTTTTATCCAAATTATGTTGAATTTGAAGGTTGACACCGCAGCATAAGTTCTCTCACGTTCTTCTTGGAAAGACCAAGGCAATTCATTCTTCTTCTTCTTCTTCTTCTTGATCATGCTTAGCCCCTCATATACATATTGCCTCCCTTTACCTATCCGGGAATTTGGAAGCAAGCGAAGTGGTGAAAGCAAGTCAAAAGTTGAGAAGTGGCTGAAGGTGAAAGTGTTAGAAAGTAATTTTAGGTTTGGGGAAGTCAATCATGAAGATGAGTAACTCGGCACCATTCACATAGCCGGGTGTTTGTGTCTTGCCAAAGTCGGATTGAGCGATATTCCTAACGGGTCATGGTATGTGCATCAAGGGTTTGATGCATCTCAAGAAATTGATGATTGCGGATCTCCTAGGCTTCGGTTATTGTGCACCTCTATCCATGCATCCCAAAAAGTAAAGTAAAAGAAAAAGTATGAGATAAGCAAAGCTTATTGGTGGAAGATGTTGCAAGTCAAAGTGAAAGTGAAGTTCATCCTTTTCCCGGATTCTAGCACCACATTACCTTACATACATCCCTACCCTACACGTTTCTTGACCTTTTCTTTTGGGAAGCCCTTGAGACCTTGAGCTTGTTGATTGACTTAGCGGTTTAAATCGGATTATACATGATTAATTTTGATAATTATGAATTATTATGCATTCTATGATTTTATGCAAAGATGAACAACTTTCTTATATTTATAAAATGTTTTGATCATATTGAGTTTTTAATTTCCAGGAAGTATTCTCTTAGAGTGATCTATGATAGTTTCACACCATAAAATGTTTTTGAAAGACTTTTTATTGATTTTCTTGACTTATAATCCATTCTATCTTGATTTCTATATGAGGAACTTGCTTAGGGACAAGCAAGGGCTAAGTATGGGGTATTTTGATAGCATGAATTATAGTCTATATTTTGGGGTTTGTTTGGACGTTTTATCTTTCATAATCTGCATGTTTGTATGTATATTATGTGATTTTACTACCATTTCATCTACCTTTGCGAGAATCGAGGTCTACACCTAGTTTTGTTGTAATCGTAGGTAAAATGGCATGTTTTGCATCAAAAAGGAGCAAAAGGAGTCATGAGTCATTGGAGCTACATTGAGGAGCAAAAGGAACCATCCAGGAAGCATAGCCATGGATTAAAGATTCACTTTGGACCAGTTTTGAGAGATTTCACATTCAGTTATGACTCACCTCGGTTGACCACAGATTCACCTCGACCGAGGTGATCTACGAGAGCGTCTCGACCGAGGCGAATATCCTGACGCGGCGGGATATATTTTATTCTTGGCCTGGATTTCTGGAAGGAAGATCATATATTTAGGAGATCTATTTTGGAGATAAGATATATTTTATTAGGAAATTATCTTTTAAGATATTTCCTATAAAATTATCTTAGAAAGATATTTATTTTAGGAGATATGGATATATTTTATAGGAAATTATCTTTTTAAGATATTTTATCTTTAGAAGATAATTCTCCTATATAAAGGGTTGGATTTTCTACAATTCACCCATCTTCGGATCATCGACATCTTGCTTACGAGAAGATTACGCAGCAGCAGCATACTCCAGTTGGGAGTTTTGAAGAACCTTTTTGAAGGTTGAAGGAAGATTGAAGACCATAGCTTTATAGCTTTTTGGAGGGTTTTGTAAGATTGTCTTCAATTCCTTTCCTTGTTGTCTTGTCTTGTTGGATTATTATCCAAGGAACGCTTTTGTTTGTGATATTTGATTCAGTTATTGAAGTGTTTTCATTAAATTCTTCTTTGTTCAAATATTCACCTCTTCCCATATATTTAATACTTTCATTATGATGATGAGTGGCTAATTTCCTTGTGTGATTCTAGGGTGATTGGCTGAAGGTTGTGGGAAAAACAATGATAGAATAATCTTAGATTCCAGTAGGATCCTGAAAGTTCGAGTCTTTAACCTTAACCCTAAGCATCTCGTTCAGTCGATGAACATCTCGGCCGGGGTGGAATTCTTCTGACCGAGGTGACTTATCCTATCCTAAACTGAGAGTTAAGTGTTAGAGTTTGCTAAATCCTATTCTTATTACACCTTCCTGGTTCAATGCAAGCTTAGGATGAGACTTACCCGGTAATTCCTTAGTTTGTGTACCAACGATCATAAGTGTAGGTAATAAAGGTTTATCCTTTATTGGGGTTTGAGTGTGCTTCCATCCCATCTTTGTGAGTTAGCCTGAGACTTACCCGGTAAAGGTTGATTCTATTCCCTTAGATGGTGTGTTAGTTTGAGGTTATAGTTCTTTATCTTAATTCCTTGAGACTTACCCGGTAATAGGAGTTACGGTTTAGGATTAGTGTGTAGTGAGACTTACCCGGTGATCTACTCCACTTTAGTAACACCTTCCCCACGCAAAAATCTCAGCTTTGTCCGCTTATCTATAGATCTTGAGTTGGAACCACAACTAGATGCTTTAATCCCTAGAATTGCATGTTTGCTTTATTGACTTCTTATTCATCTTTGATTGTGTTAATTGCTCTTGTGGTTAGTATTGACATAAGCATACCGTATTGACTTTGTTTCACCGAGTCCCTGTGATCGACCCCTGGAATTTTCTTGCTTTTACTACGATTGACCCGTACACTGCGGGTTCGCATCCTTGTTTTAAGCTTAAGTCTAGGGTTTTTTTTCAGGATTTCCGATGACTACATTTGATCCAGCCTGGATAGCGAGACAAAGTGCTAGGGCGGACCATTATGAATACTTGGAGGAGAAGTACTCCTTCTATTGGTTCAACAATGAATGGGAAAGAGAAGAGGTCATTCAGCATGAACTTGCGATATGGGATGAGAAGAATGTCCCTAAAAACATTTATGAGCAACCTTTTGAAGACTCTCTCGAATCAAGATTGGAGAAGTTGATGAAGAAGGTGGAGGAGCTCAAGGAAAGCACCCTATCCTATGCTAAGCCGAAAGAGGAGCATAAGGAAGTGTTGCACGTTCCAAGCATTCCTCTTGTTCAACCGGAAGTTTCTCCTGAAGCTTTTGTGGAAGCGGAGAATATGGAAGATCTCGATCCAACTGCCGAGACCTCGGCCGAGGTGTCAGAGATCTCGACCGAGATGGAAGAAGAATTTGTAGAACTGCAAGATGCAGCGAACCCTGACCAAATTACTGAGACTGTGGTCAAGGTGGAGGAAAGGCCAGCTGAGCTGGGAGAGATTTCGTGTGTGGACTATCAACCCAACATGAAACTTGTCTCAAGCTTTGGAGAACTTTGCAAGGTACATTCTCCTACTTCATTTGAATTCCCTATTAATATTTCTAAATTTTTCAGGAATGCACCGGAGAGTTGGAGGTCTCTTCCGAAAGAACCTCCTAAGATCAAGATGAATCCTCCCTTGAAACCGTTGGAAGAAGATGCTCCTTGGATTATAAGGAGTGAAGTTAACAAGCACTTCACCACTAAGGCAACGAAGTGTTATTTGTTCAAGTATGGGGTCCCTCGCATGCTCAGGACCCTGCACCATCCCCAAACTATAGATGGGGAAGCTGCTATGATTCTCGAGAAACTGTTTTCTCGATCAAAGAAAGGATGGGACGCAAGGCTAGATTATATCCCATTGAAGTGCAGGAAGTCTAGAAGGATTCCGGTGAGAATCAAACCGTACAAGCTTGTACGTGGGAGATCTTACCATTTTCCGGTGAAATTAGGAACCGGAACCTTTTTGGAAGAATTTTATGATGGATGTGATGAGTACTCCATGGTGTTCAAGGTACATTGAGTAATTCTATGGAGAAGGGTCCAGCTAGCGACCTTAAACCAAGCGCTTCTTGGGAGGCAACCCAAGGTATTGCTTTCTTCTCCCTTTTCTAGTTTAGTTTAGATAGTTGCTTTGTTTTTGTTTTCCTCTAGACAACAACCAGGTATTCCAAAAGGAAGGATCACAGTTCAGGAGCTACACTAGAAGAACGAAGTTTCGAGAAGTTGAGGAAACGAGCTTTACTGAGATACATCTCGGGTACAGTCAGAACACCTCGACCGAGATGTACTTCGCCAACCGAGATGGTCTTATCTGGGAGCTGTTTCTTACTTCTTCATGCAGTTTAGCTATGTTCGGTGAGTATCCTGTCCTTAGACTTATTTTAACCCACTGGGACAGTGTGTCCCAAGTATGGGGTATTTGATGTACTTATTTGATGACTTTGATGTATGACTCACGCTTTATCGGATATATCATTTATGCTTCACTTCTACATTTATATGATTATCTGATATTACATGCATACCTACAGGTTATTTGATTGAGAAAAACGTCAAAACCGAAAAAAAAAATGGTTTTAAAAAAAAAAAATTTTCTGACCTCGACCGAGTCAGTATTGGCCAAACGAGGCATTTCACCTCGGTTGAACCAAGAACACCTCGACCGAGGTGCGTAACAGAAAGTTTTCGAAAACGATTTTGTGCTACTTATCTGGATATGATCTCAAAAGATCTTGTTTACTGACTGGTTTTAAATTCTTTATGTGTTTGAAAGATTTTATAATATGTTTAAGTTGCTAAATGCTTTGTTTGAAATTATTGGCATGTTTAATACTTTGTTTTTATCCAAATTATGTTGAATTTGAAGGTTGACACCACAAGATAAGTTCTCTCACTTTCTTCCTGGAAAGACCAAGGCAATTCATTCTCTTCTTCTTCTTCTTCTTCTTGATCATGCTTAGCCCCTCATATACATTTTGCCTCCCTTTACCTATCCGGGAATTTGGAAGCAAACGAAGTGGTGAAAGCAAGCTAAAATTGAAGATGGCTGAAAGTGAAAGTGTTAGAAAGCAAAATAGGTTTGGGGAAGTCAATCATGAAGATGAGTAACTCGGCACCATTCACATAGCCGGGTGTTTGTGTCTTGCCAAAGTCGGATTGAGAGATATTCCTATCGGGTCATGGTATGTGCATCAAGGGTTTGATGCATCTCAAGAAATTGATGATTGCGGATTTCCTAGGCTTCGGTTATTGTGCACCTCTGTCCATGCATCCCAAAAAGTAAAGTAAAAGAAAAAGTGTGAGATAAGCAAAGCTTATTGGTGGAAGATGTTGAAAGTCAAAGTGAAAGTGAAGTTCGTCCTTTTCCCGGATTCTAGCACCACATTACCTTACATACATCCCTACCCTACACGTTTCTTGACCTTTTCTTTTGGGAAGCCCTTGAGACCTTGAGCTTGTTGATTGACTTAGCGGTTTAAATCGGATTATACATGATTAATTTTGATAATTATGATTTATTATGCATTCTATGATTTTATGCAAAGATGAACGACTTTCCTATATTTATAAAATGTTTTGAGCATATTGAGTTTTTAAATTCCATGAAGTATTCTCTTAGAGTAATATATGATAGTTGCACACCATAAAATGTTTTTGAAAAACTTTTTCATTGATTTTCTTGACTTATAATCCATTCTATCTTGTCTTTTATATAAGGAACTTGCTTGGGGACAAGCAAGGACTAAGTATGGGGTATTTTGATAGCATGAATTATAGTCTATATTTTGGGGTTTGTTTGGACGTTTTATCTTTCATAATCTGCATGTTTGTATGTATATTATGTGATTTTACTACCATTTCATCTACCTTTGCGAGAATCGAGGTCTACACCTAGTTTTGTTGTAATCGTAGGTAAAATGGCATGTTTTGCATCAAAAAGGAGCAAAAGGAGTCGTGAGTCATTGGAGCTACATTGAGGAGCAAAAGGAACCATCCAGGAAGCATAGCCATGGATTAAAGATTCACTTTGGACCAGTTTTGAGAGATTTCACATTCAGTTATGACTCACCTCGGTTGACCACAGATTCACCTCGACCGATGATCTACGAGAGCGTCTCGACCGAGGCGAATATCCTGACGCGGCGGGATATATTTTATTCTTGGCTGAGATCTTATATTTTTGGAAGGAGAGATCTTATATTTTTGGGCTGGATTTCTGGAAGGAAGATCATATATTTAGGAGATCTATTTTGGAGATAAGATATATTTTATTAGGAAATTATCTTTTAAGATATTTCCTATAAAATTATCTTAGAAAGATATTTATTTTAGGAGATATGGATATATTTTATAGGAAATTATCTTTTTAAGATATTTTATCTTTAGAAGATAATTCTCCTATATAAAGGGTTGGATTTTCTACAATTCACCCATCTTCGGATCATCGACATCTTGCTTACGAGAAGATTACGCAGCAGCAGCATACTCCAGTTGGGAGTTTTGAAGAACCTTTTTGAAGGTTGAAGGAAGATTGAAGACCATAGCTTTATAGCTTTTTGGAGGGTTTTGTAAGATTGTCTTCAATTCCTTTCCTTGTTGTCTTGTCTTGTTGGATTATTATCCAAGGAACGATTTTGAGTGATATTTGATTCAGTTATTGAAGTGTTTCCATTAAATTCTTCTTTGTTCAAATATTCACCTTCTTCCCATATATTTAATACTTTCTTTATGATGATGAGTGGCTAATTTCCTTGTGTGATTCTAGGGTGATTGGCTGAAGGTTGTGGGAAAAACAATGATAGAATGATCTTAATCACAGTAGGATCCTGAAAGTTCGAGTCTTTACCTTAACCCTAAGCATCTCGTTCGGTTGATGAACATCTCGGCCGGGGTGGAATTCTTCTGACCGAGGTGACTTATCCGACCCTAAACTGAGAGTTAAGTGATAGAGTTTGCCAAATCCTATTCTTATTACACCTTTCTGGTTCAAAGCAAGCTTAGGATGAGACTTACCCGGTAATTCCTTAGTTTGTTTACCAACGATCATAAGTGTAGGTAATAAAGGTTTATCCTTTATTGGGGTTTGAGTGTGCTTCCATCCCATCTTTGTGAGTTAGCCTGAGACTTACCCGGTAAAGGTTGATTCTATTCCCTTAGATGGTGTGTTAGTTTGAGGTAATAGTTCTTTATCTTAATTCCTTGAGACTTACCCGGTAATAGGAATTACGGTTTAGGATTAGTGTGTAGTGAGACTTACCCGGTGATCTACTCCACTTTAGAAACACCTTCCCCACGCAAAAATCTCAGCTTTGTCCGCTTATCTATAGATCTTGAGTTGGAACCACAACTAGATGCCTTAATCCCTAGAATTGCATGTTTGCTTATTTGACATCTTATTCATCTTTGATTGTATTGATTGCTCTTGTGGTTAGCATTAACATTAGCATACCGTATTGGACTTTGTTTCACCAAGTCCCTGTGATCGACCCCTGGAATTTTCTTGCTTTTACTACGATTGACCCGTACACTGCGGGTTCGCATCCTTGTTTTAAGCTTAAGTCTAGGGTTATAAATTTAAAGCTTGCACACACCGTTTGGAGCGAACAAGTTTTTGGCGCCGTTGCCGGGGACTTGGTCTAGACCGAGTCCGGTACGGTTTGCTTTCGGGGCACTTGCCCCTGTTGCTACTAACTACTCTTTCTATGAGTTTTGTAGTTTTCAGGATTTCCGATGACTACATTTGATCCAGCCTGGATAGCAAGGCAAAGTGCTAGGGCGGACCATTATGAATACTTGGAGGAGAAGTACTCCTTCTATTGGTTCAACAATGAATGGGAAAGAGAAGAGGTCATTCAGCATGAACTTGCGATATGGGATGAGAAGAATGTCCCTAAAAACATTTATGAGCAACCTTTTGAAGACTCTCTCGAATCAAGATTGGAGAAGTTGATGAAGAAGGTGGAGGAGCTCAAGGAAAGCACCCTATCCTATGCTAAGCCGAAAGAGGAGCATAAGGAAGTGTTGCACGTTCCAAGCATTCCTCTTGTTCAACCGGAAGTTTCTCCTGAAGCTTTTGTGGAAGCGGAGAATATGGAAGATCTCGATCCAACTGCCGAGACCTCGGCCGAGGTGTCAGAGATCTCGACCGAGATGGAAGAAGAATTTGTAGAACTGCAAGATGCAGCGAACCCTGACCAAATTACTGAGACTGTGGTCAAGGTGGAGGAAAGGCCAGCTGAGCTGGGAGAGATTTCGTGTGTGGACTATCAACCCAACATGAAACTTGTCTCAAGCTTTGGAGAACTTTGCAAGGTACATTCTCCTACTTCATTTGAATTCCCTATTAATATTTCTAAATTTTTCAGGAATGCACCGGAGAGTTGGAGGTCTCTTCCGAAAGAACCTCCTAAGATCAAGATGAATCCTCCCTTGAAACCGTTGGAAGAAGATGCTCCTTGGATTATAAGGAGTGAAGTTAACAAGCACTTCACCACTAAGGCAACGAAGTGTTATTTGTTCAAGTATGGGGTCCCTCGCATGCTCAGGACCCTGCACCATCCCCAAACTATAGATGGGGAAGCTGCTATGATTCTCGAGAAACTGTTTTCTCGATCAAAGAAAGGATGGGACGCAAGGCTAGATTATATCCCATTGAAGTGCAGGAAGTCTAGAAGGATTCCGGTGAGAATCAAACCGTACAAGCTTGTACGTGGGAGATCTTACCATTTTCCGGTGAAATTAGGAACCGGAACCTTT
Source organism: Fagopyrum esculentum (assembly GCA_033239045.1). NCBI lineage: Eukaryota > Viridiplantae > Streptophyta > Magnoliopsida > Caryophyllales > Polygonaceae > Fagopyrum > Fagopyrum esculentum. Next base: position 131,311,882 of record BSUD01000005.1, on the reverse strand, counting down.
TTGGAAGAATTTTATGATGGATGTGATGAGTACTCCATGGTGTTCAAGGTACATTGAGTAATTCTATGGAGAAGGGTCCAGCTAGCGACCTTAAACCAAGCGCTTCTTGGGAGGCAACCCAAGGTATTGCTTTCTTCTCCCTTTTCTAGTTTAGTTTAGATAGTTGCTTTGTTTTTGTTTTCCTCTAGACAACAACCAGGTATTCCAAAAGGAAGGATCACAGTTCAGGAGCTACACTAGAAGAACGAAGTTTCGAGAAGTTGAGGAAACGAGCTTTACTGAGATACATCTCGGGTACAGTCAGAACACCTCGACCGAGATGTACTTCGCCAACCGAGATGGTCTTATCTGGGAGCTGTTTCTTACTTCTTCATGCAGTTTAGCTATGTTCGGTGAGTATCCTGTCCTTAGACTTATTTTAACCCACTGGGACAGTGTGTCCCAAGTATGGGGTATTTGATGTACTTATTTGATGACTTTGATGTATGACTCACGCTTTATCGGATATATCATTTATGCTTCACTTCTACATTTATATGATTATCTGATATTACATGCATACCTACAGGTTATTTGATTGAGAAAAACGTCAAAACCGAAAAAAAAAATGGTTTTAAAAAAAAAAAATTTTCTGACCTCGACCGAGTCAGTATTGGCCAAACGAGGCATTTCACCTCGGTTGAACCAAGAACACCTCGACCGAGGTGCGTAACAGAAAGTTTTCGAAAACGATTTTGTGCTACTTATCTGGATATGATCTCAAAAGATCTTGTTTACTGACTGGTTTTAAATTCTTTATGTGTTTGAAAGATTTTATAATATGTTTAAGTTGCTAAATGCTTTGTTTGAAATTATTGGCATGTTTAATACTTTGTTTTTATCCAAATTATGTTGAATTTGAAGGTTGACACCACAAGATAAGTTCTCTCACTTTCTTCCTGGAAAGACCAAGGCAATTCATTCTCTTCTTCTTCTTCTTCTTCTTGATCATGCTTAGCCCCTCATATACATTTTGCCTCCCTTTACCTATCCGGGAATTTGGAAGCAAACGAAGTGGTGAAAGCAAGCTAAAATTGAAGATGGCTGAAAGTGAAAGTGTTAGAAAGCAAAATAGGTTTGGGGAAGTCAATCATGAAGATGAGTAACTCGGCACCATTCACATAGCCGGGTGTTTGTGTCTTGCCAAAGTCGGATTGAGAGATATTCCTATCGGGTCATGGTATGTGCATCAAGGGTTTGATGCATCTCAAGAAATTGATGATTGCGGATTTCCTAGGCTTCGGTTATTGTGCACCTCTGTCCATGCATCCCAAAAAGTAAAGTAAAAAAGAAAAAGTGTGAGATAAGCAAAGCTTATTGGTGGAAGATGTTGAAAGTCAAAGTGAAAGTGAAGTTCGTCCTTTTCCCGGATTCTAGCACCACATTACCTTACATACATCCCTACCCTACACGTTTCTTGACCTTTTCTTTTGGGAAGCCCTTGAGACCTTGAGCTTGTTGATTGACTTAGCGGTTTAAATCGGATTATACATGATTAATTTTGATAATTATGATTTATTATGCATTCTATGATTTTATGCAAAGATGAACGACTTTCCTATATTTATAAAATGTTTTGAGCATATTGAGTTTTTAAATTCCATGAAGTATTCTCTTAGAGTAATATATGATAGTTGCACACCATAAAATGTTTTTGAAAAACTTTTTCATTGATTTTCTTGACTTATAATCCATTCTATCTTGTCTTTTATATAAGGAACTTGCTTGGGGACAAGCAAGGACTAAGTATGGGGTATTTTGATAGCATGAATTATAGTCTATATTTTGGGGTTTGTTTGGACGTTTTATCTTTCATAATCTGCATGTTTGTATGTATATTATGTGATTTTACTACCATTTCATCTACCTTTGCGAGAATCGAGGTCTACACCTAGTTTTGTTGTAATCGTAGGTAAAATGGCATGTTTTGCATCAAAAAGGAGCAAAAGGAGTCGTGAGTCATTGGAGCTACATTGAGGAGCAAAAGGAACCATCCAGGAAGCATAGCCATGGATTAAAGATTCACTTTGGACCAGTTTTGAGAGATTTCACATTCAGTTATGACTCACCTCGGTTGACCACAGATTCACCTCGACCGAGGTGATCTACGAGAGCGTCTCGACCGAGGCGAATATCCTGACGCGGCGGGATATATTTTATTCTTGGCTGAGATCTTATATTTTTGGAAGGAGAGATCTTATATTTTTGGGCTGGATTTCTGGAAGGAAGGAGATATGCAGAATATATATTTTACCTATATTTATGGGATAATATCTTCTTAAGATTTCTTATCTTTGGAGGGTTATTTTTCCTATAAAAAGGATTGGATTTTCCACAAATCCGATCATGCTTAGAGGCTGCATACACCGCATACGATCTCGATTACAGCAAAGATTACGCAGCAGCAGCATACTCCAGTTGGGAGTTTTGAAGAACCTTTTTGAAGGTTGAAGGAAGATTGAAGATCATAGCTTTATAGCTTTTTGGAGGGTTTTGTAAGATTGTCTTCAATTCCTTTCCTTGTTGTCTTGTCTTGTTGGATTATTATCCAAGGAACGATTTTGAGTGATATTTGATTCAGTTATTGAAGTGTTTCCATTAAATTCTTCTTTGTTCAAATATTCACCTTCTTCCCATATATTTAATACTTTCTTTATGATGATGAGTGGCTAATTTCCTTGTGTGATTCTAGGGTGATTGGCTGAAGGTTGTGGGAAAAACAATGATAGAATGATCTTAATCACAGTAGGATCCTGAAAGTTCGAGTCTTTACCTTAACCCTAAGCATCTCGTTCGGTTGATGAACATCTCGGCCGGGGTGGAAATCTTCTGACCGAGGTGACTTATCCGACCCTAAACTGAGAGTTAAGTGATAGAGTTTGCCAAATCCTATTCTTATTACACCTTTCTGGTTCAAAGCAAGCTTAGGATGAGACTTACCCGGTAATTCCTTAGTTTGTTTACCAACGATCATAAGTGTAGGTAATAAAGGTTTATCCTTTATTGGGGTTTGAGTGTGCTTCCATCCCATCTTTGTGAGTTAGCCTGAGACTTACCCGGTAAAGGTTGATTCTATTCCCTTAGATGGTGTGTTAGTTTGAGGTAATAGTTCTTTATCTTAATTCCTTGAGACTTACCCGGTAATAGGAATTACGGTTTAGGATTAGTGTGTAGTGAGACTTACCCGGTGATCTACTCCACTTTAGAAACACCTTCCCCACGCAAAAATCTCAGCTTTGTCCGCTTATCTATAGATCTTGAGTTGGAACCACAACTAGATGCCTTAATCCCTAGAATTGCATGTTTGCTTATTTGACATCTTATTCATCTTTGATTGTATTGATTGCTCTTGTGGTTAGCATTAACATTAGCATACCGTATTGGACTTTGTTTCACCAAGTCCCTGTGATCGACCCCTGGAATTTTCTTGCTTTTACTACGATTGACCCGTACACTGCGGGTTCGCATCCTTGTTTTAAGCTTAAGTCTAGGGTTATAAATTTAAAGCTTGCACACACCGTTTGGAGCGAACAGGTGACTAACTAGGTCTTTTACAATTATTATTACCTTAAGAATAACCATAGCATAAATTCATTTAGTAAATATACTCCTATTTAACTCAATCCTATCATCTAGGGGAATTATGTATGGGGTAAAATTGAAGGAGTCTACAAAATAAAAGCCTATATAAAAAAACCTATTTAACCTAATTTTTTCGATTTTATTTGTAATTAAAAATAGAATTTTGTGTTTTGTAACTAAATTGAGTGGAAAGAAGACATCGATTATTAAACAAAGTTTTTTTTAAAAAAAATTTAGATTCCTTATTATTTATTTTGTATATTAACTATCGTGGTATATATTTGACAAGTTTCTAGTGGTTGTAGAAAGAGACGTTTGCGTACAATAGATAATTTAATGGTAAAATTAATTAAAATACCTCAAACTAAAGTGCGTGATAACTCTGTACCACAAACTTGTAACGGGAATAAAAATACTCCAATCTTCAGTGTACATGGTAACACAGTGTCATAAAATTTTACTCCGGTCAAAATTCTGACAGAGAGCCTAACTTGTCATCCTAGTGGCATCTGAGTTGAATTTTTTTTAGAATAAAAAAAAGTAAAAGAAAAAACAAGTCAATATTGATTCATCCATCAGAAGAGTAAATCGATTAGAGATTTCGCCATAAACAGCCATAACATTAGTAAATCGATTAGGGATTTCTTCATCCATAAACATCCATAAAAATTAGGGGCTTCTTCTTCATATCCCCATTGATTCGCTCTTCAGTCAAATTAGGGCTTCTTCTTCAATCGATCCGCTCAATTGATTCACTTGTTGATGAGAGCAACGTCTAGGGATTCGAGTTCATCGAGAAGAAGTTCTATGGCCAATGAGTCGATCTTGTGTCGACATGGTTTGCCAGCAATTGTGAACACGATTTGGAAGGAAAGCAAACATTATGGAAAATGCTTCTGTACTTGCTCAAAGTGGAAGATAATTTGTAATTTCTTTCAATGGTATAATAGTAATGATGCACCCTTGACCCCTATGTCCTAAGATGAAGAAGACGAGGCATTCCGGGTTCGCTCCGATGGACCGCTCATCCGTTCCCGTGCTAAGGCCATCACCCAAACTACCGGCTCCATCATTTCCCGCAGCGTTGCTTGTCACGGGCCCATTGGTTGAAAACCGTGTCTCTACACCACCATGGCATGAAGCTTGTCAAGCCGGCACCGTTCCGGCGCATTTTTCGTATTTTAGCGTTTTGTAATATAAGTCATTTTATTTTCAGAATATTAATTTTCGGGACTTTATTTCCGGAACTTAATTTTCCGAATTTAAGATTAGGCTTTTGGTTTCGGAATTTAATTCGAAAACTTAATTCCGAACTTAAATTCCCAACCTTTAACATTTTTAGGCTTTTCATTTTCGAAACTTTAATTCCGACTTTATTTCCGTCATTTAAGTTCCGACCCTTTGTATGGCCTTCATCCACTATATAAGGGGGTGTTTGGCTCATTTGTAAAGCATGTTCAATTTGATTAAGTATTTAAGAAGTATTTTCCTCCTACTTACTTGAGCATCAATCTCTCTTTCATCCTCTCAAAGTTCTTCTTTTGGATCTTCGATCCAAACTCATCCACATTCGAGGATTCTTCAGGAATCAACTCAACCGATCCACTTCAAGGCTTGAACGATCAATCTAGATCGACTCAACCATTCAACTTCCGCCTCCATCTCTAAACTTCCGCAATCCACCTTCAAACGCATCCGCACTTCAACTAAGGAGTAGTTGAGCTTCAGCTTGATCTAGATCCGGAATCTTTCGTTGACGTGTCCAAGGACGCATCAAGTAGTGGCGTGTGTATTGATGTATTTGTGTTCAACACAAGTGAACTCCTATAATTGCTTTCAATTGTATGATGATGAGGTTTATAGTCCTCATGAAATTGTGATGATAGATTTGCTGAGAAAACAAAATAATGACTTGAAAGTTGAATGCAATCAATGGAGGTTAAGGATAAGCAACTCAAACCAGACAAGACACATTTGATGAAGGCCAAAATTATAGACTAGTTAGATGTGAAGAGGAGGATAAAGTAATTGAAAATAAAGTTGATGCACTGAAGTTGAAGAAGACTGCTTATAAGAGTCAAGTGAAGATTATGCAAGCTGAAATAGAGAAAATTAAATTGACTCATGCAGCCAAGAGTGAGATAGAAAGCTTTGTTATTAGAGTGCTTCTTGTGGCTGGTGTTATGGTTGTAGTTGTTTGTTCAAATGCTACTGTTTTAAAGTAGTTTATGTAACTTGTTGTCAATTCAGTGTTTAGGGTTGTAAACATGAGTATTGTCAATACAGTGTTTATGGAGCAAGTTTTGTTCAATTGTTATAAAAGCTTTGTTTGTTGAGCATTTTTTAGCATTTGTTTCTTGAGCATTTTGACAGTAAAATCTTGAGCATTTGTTTGTTGAGCATTTTTGACAGCAAAGTGTTGAGCATTTATTGAATTTGTTGAGCATTTTGATATCAAAATGAATGTGCCAATTTGTTGAGCATTTTTTTACAATAGAAGGTGTACTTGGAGCATTTTGACAACAAAACATTTGTATGTTCAATTGCTAGAAACCTTTGTTTGTTCAATTGCTAGTTCAGATTTTATTGAACATTTTTTACAACAAAATGAGTGTCAATAATAAGCATTCTTACATCAAAAGTTCGACAACAAAAACTTAAGTATTTTTTACAGCAATAGTTTAACAGCAAAATGTAAAGCAGTGTTGACAACAACAACTGAGAATTATAAAATCTTGAGCATTAGTTCTCAAAAACACAGTAGGAGAATTTTTTACAACAGCCTTCATCTAGAGAATTACAAAAGAAACTAAGATTTGAACATTGTTGAGCATTAGTCTTCATCTAGACTATTACAAAAGAAAATAGTAGAAACTGAGAATTAAAAATACATGTCATTTGAGAATTACAAAAATTTTTGAAAGCAGTAGGAGAATTTTGACAACGGTAGGAGAATTTTGACAGCAATAACAAAAACTGAGAATTGTTGAGCATGAGTCTTGATCATCCGTTTTGAGATGCACTTGGAGCATTTGATGACTGTGATAAGACATTAGCTTCTACTTGACTAGGCTACAAGTCAAAAGAAAGAAGAGTAAAAATTTTATAATTTGAACATATAAGTCAATGAAATAGGAGATTTTAATATGCTTACATTGATATAAGTTCTTTGATTACCAAAGTACTCTAATCCATTTGGAATTTTTATTTGAGACTTAGTTGTTGATTTCCCTATGGGTATGCCTCTTTATCTTTTTGGCATGACAAAAAGGAATTCCAATGAGGTCCCATTTTCGACATGAACATGTCATCTTTTCCAGATTGACTGTGAACATATCCATGTGATGCAAAACTTGAAACTCATTCTCACTTGTAATCTTGCTCACACGATTTTCTTGTCTCTTCCTTTTCTTCATCCAACCTTCTTTGAATTTTAAGACAAAGAGTATCAAAATTCTTGTTCTTCATGAGAAGACTGTTTTTGTACAACCTCTTCATCATTTGTAGCCTTAAATCTTCAATCATGTAAATGATTGGTTTCCCTCTTGCTTCTAGTATAAAGCCATTAAAAGTCTCTGTCAAATTTTTAAACAATTACTTCAGATCTACTCCGTGTTTTCAAGTAAGATCTACAAAAGTGGCTTGGGTCCTTTTGAAGAAAGTCTTTAACAACATTTGCTCACCATTCTCATCTCAATCAATGCATCTTCAAAATCTGTAAGTGTGAAAGCTTTTGTTGCCCTCCAAAAATGCAATTTAAGTTCAATCTCTATGTTTTTTTTTGGCCAATTATCATATATATGTCTTGCACAGTTCATATGATTTACATCATGTCAATGCTCTTTCACATCATTACAAAGTCCCTTCACGACACCTCATACAAACAAGTAAGTAGTTTAGATATATAAACTAGAATATTGTAATATTAGTGTTGTAAATAATTTTACTTTTTGCTGATCAGAAGAAACTGTAGAATTTTCACTACAAAAGTATGACAAATCCTTTTTCAGAAGATCTATAAACTAACTCCATGAACTATTGTTCTCAACCTCTACTACATCCCATGCAATTGGAAACATCAGATTATTTCCATCTCTACGTATTGCGCATAACAACATACCTTATATGAAGGTTTTCAAGAAGCAACCATCCAGACATATTACTGGCCTACAACCTTGAAGAAATCTTTGTCTTGTTGTAGGAAAGTTGATGTAAAGTCTTTGAAATAAAGGTGGTCCTCTTGGAATTCCTTCTTTTATAAGCAAATCTGTAGTTGTATTCTTCTCAACTCTGTGTAGTTCAGCTAAATATGATCCTATCTTGTTATTGTGAGTTTTAAATGAGACATACAAAATCTCATGGCATATTTTTTTTACCTTATAAACGTGTCTTTTTATTCTGACACCAAATCTCTCCTTCACTTCAGCTCGTAATGTTTTTCTTGGATACTTGGATTTTTCCTATAATGAAGCAAATACTCATTTGCTAAGAATCTTGGCTTCACTTGAGTATTGTCATAATCTTGTCTTTGACATGTGTGAGTAGGATTACAATACTTTTCTTTTTTTTTTCATCCCATGAAGTATATACCCTCCAATCACATCATTTCTTGCACTTTGCACCAAGTTTCTTATTCACATCACTCTTGTACCAATTAATACTATATCCAACAATTGCATCATACCTACAAACGTGTTCCTTGAAAATATCAGGTCCAACAAACTTCATACTAACCCTGCATACAAACTTCTTCAAATCGGCATCACTTTCAACTTAAAAAAAAACTCTCTCTTGTAGAATCATCCTCATCACTTCTAACAGTTTTATGAAAACATTCATCATTTTTATCAAAACACGATTGTGGTGCATTGTCTGTCAAGATAGGATGTGTAAGCTTAAGAACCTCATGATCAAGCTTCTTCATCTAAAAATTGTTGTCTACTATCATGCAATTCCTCATCTTCTTCACTTGAACCCCCCCCCCCTCCCCCAAACTCATATCACTATCTTCGTCTGTAAATTATTCATTCTCACTATCTTCATCAGTAGTCATTCTCACTATCTTCCTCAGTAGAGTCACTATCACTACCTTCATACCCATGAAGCATATCATCATTTTCTTCTGCGACTGTTCCACTTTTCAAACCAAAGGCAACCATATCCATTACATCTCGGTCTAAGTTTATGTTTTTAACCCTTTACTCAAAGACACTCTAGGCACACAATTAAAGACCTTCATGGTTTATACTTCTTCAAACACATGGTCAAGATCTCTAATCATGTCAAGTAACTCAAAATGGCTCAAATAATCTACATCAAGTATGTCAATCGCGCTCATCAACCCCCCTTTTGTACGACAATCACTACAAAAAATAATTCAATTAGCGACGGATGTTGGCGACGGCAGAAAAGCTATTTGCCGTCGCCAATAATCAACGGCAACGGCTTGACGACGGCAAAACGGGGCGTAGCCCGAACAGGCGACGCGAAAATTTTCGCGACGGCATTTTGCCGTCGCTAATATTTCGCGTCGGAATTTGGCGACGGTTATTATCCGTCGCCAATTTTTTGCGTCGGCTAAAGCCGTCGCCGTCCGTTGTGTCGCAAACTTTGAAAATTGGTACGAAATTTAAATTTGCGTCGGCAGTACCGTCGCAAAAAGTGGGGAATTTTGTATTTTTGGCGACGGCACAGAGCCGTCGCACATTGTTAAAAAAAATTTTACAATAATAATTTTTGACAACAGTAACCTGCCGTGAAAAATTGTAAATTTGGAGGGAACCTGTATTATTTGAAAACATTTAAATTATTTAACATTCAAAACAATCAAATAGCACAATTCAAAGTGTAAATAAGTTCACAATCTAAAAGTACAAAATCTAGATGTCCTTCATCTTAAACAAAATGAATAAAATTCACATCACACACTTCCACGATATAAACATCTTCAACTTGGACAAATTCTTCATCAACCGCATCATTTGTTAATGACGTCATAAGTAATCTTTTGTTACAAAATTGAAAATACTAAACTACATAGTCTACATGAAATATTATGAAGTTTGTCCATACCAAAAGTACTAGCCTATAGTTATTCTTACTTTACCTCCTCCTTATGTTACTAATCTAATTGAATAACAAATTTCAACAAAAAAAAATAATATTACAAGAATTTTGAACTTTATACAAACGAAAATATATATTAATTTCCCTTTTTTGTCTTTTGGGATTTAGATTACTGTACTAAGCTCAATGGCTAACCTTCTCCGTGAACTTCTGCATTGATTGCTGCCTCTGCAACCTCATTTCCTTGTTAACTTTGGTGATGAACGCTTCCACTCGCCGGTTCAACTCGTCCTGACTCAGTGACGGATCCTTTTTCAACCTCGCTGTCACAGCCGCTGCGCAGATGTTGGTTCGATCTGTGAACGTCTCTGACTTCTTTACTATCGAAGTCGTTGATAGATCAGATGAATCTGGTTGACGGTTGTGATTCTCCCACGTGTCCAATTTCTTCAGGTGGCGCGTGAGCGACGTGTGACATCCCTCTGTTATCGTCTTCCATGTGCTCTCTAGCGTATCACTCTTTCTAGAATTTGCCACTCGAAGTGCCTTCCCACCTATAATAAAGAATAATAATTCAATTAACACCGTGAGATGACGTTGTTTAAGAAATGATTGCATCGCTTACGATTGCTATTATGACTAATTGAGTAATTAAAATGACATGGAAGGGTGTTTAAACTGTTGTGTTTGGGAGAAACACTGGCACGTGTATAGATTCTACCTTGAGCGTGACATACAAGCTAGTCAAGGGTCAACGTTTACAACCGCGATCTTACGATCCACATGTTTAATTCGATCTAAATTCAAAAATAAATTCATGGAATTCTTGTGCAAATTCAAACAGATTATTGTTAGGTAGGTGCGAGATCGACTGACTACTCGAAAAATACCAAAGTGATATCTTATAAGCAATTTACACTTATTACCTTAGGAGGTTTGATGTCAACCTTGAAAAAGAGCTCAGGATTCATTAAAGGAAGTTCTATAGACTCCATCAGCTCTCGAATTTGGTCAGAAAGACCACCAACAACTGAGTAGCTCACATTATCAGGATCTTCATCTAGCATGTTGCATACAACTGGATAACCTAAGAATGACATACAAAATATATTTAAAAACAAAGTTTACAAAATAAACATATGGTTCATATAGCTGCCAATCCCTCAATATAATTGTGTCATAACAGTGAACCAGAATTGAACCTTTGAAGAATAAAAGACATTTATGTTCTTAATAATAGCAACAACTCAACAAGGCCTTATATAGATATAACTATTTGTTCCCTTTTGAATTGCAGAACATAGATATTACGAATTAACCTAAAAGGATCATAGTAAAACATACAAATAGAAGCCTTCTCAATCTTAGAACATGTGAGTGTCCATGAAAGAAAGAAAGAGGGAGAGGAGGGAGAGAGAACTCACTTCACGAGGTAGAGCTCGCATGATGGCCAGAGTTGTCATCTTAAGACCTACACGGGTACTTGATGTTAGTTTCTCCTTGTCCACTTTATTGCGACAACCTACTACATGGCTTGGTCCACTACTGCTTTTACAATCACTGAAACAGAAAGTACAACATCAGTTCACCACATTAATATCCTATATTCACCATCAACTATATGGGGATAAACATCGAAGTGAATTCCCAAAGGTTTAAACCATGCAGCTAGCATGATTATTGACATTGTTTGAAGACTACATTTGGGTATCAGCATATATTTGTTCTGCATCCAAGGAAGTTAAGTATAAGCTCCAATTCCTCTACACTATCTTAAAAGCAAATATAATTGACCAATCATGGCTAGACAACAAAATATGAAGATCAAACTCAGTTAACTTGAATTATTAAACATTGAAACGTCAATATATCCAACCCAATTCAACATCTCATCAATAATTTAAATGAAACAGTGAGTTTCTATAGTCTTATGCTGCTGTCAAACAATTCAGTGTACACATAAAAGATAGATTTACTCCTCCCTGTATTTACAGAGCACTGAAAAAAAATAATGAAAACAAATATGATCATGTGGGAATCAAAAGACTAAATCATGCAAATTTGATGCTGCTGTTGTGAAATTTACCTAAATATGTAATCTAATTCATGCAAAGACAGAGCTCACATTACAAATATCATGACATAACATAATCAATGCTTAAGATGCACCCAATTAAATGCCTTAATTTAATCATCCTTTTTTTTGTTCTTTTTTTTACTTTTTACTGATAAAGGTAGGTTCCCTTGTTGACCCTAACAAGTTAGGGTAGGTAAAGAGAGTGGAGAGAAAAACTATTTGGCTTACTATGGAATATTATTCATTCAATTTACTAAAATGGATCAGATTATCTGTAACAGTATGGGTTTCAAAGAAAATATTGGCATAGCTAGTATTAGCTCAAGAAAAGAGAAACACAGAGATGTGTGCAGAAAAAATTGATGATGATGAGTATTTACCCTTGCAAAGTAATTACCCAATGATCTTTTCCTTGCAATTAAGTAGATGACTTTAACTTGCTTCTTCTCAAGGTTGATGCTTTCTTTTTGCATCTTTGGTTTACCCTAAAACCTAACCTCATTTCACTTGGCCATGCATAGTGGATCTTCATGTGCTGTCAAAAACTATACACTTCCACTACATCCTCATTTACGCTTTCTTTATGTTAGTTTTTCATTTAACCAATTCAACATCATTCAATGTCTTTCCTAAGATATGAAAGGCATCAGGACAGGCGAACAACAACAACCAGCAGGCAAATAACAATCAATAGACAAAATATAATGACAACTCAAAGAATGATAAAGTAAGCCAAATTACTTTAGTGATCAATGTAAGATTGCAGGACACAACATTAGCAGATGTTCCAAGATACATGGATATCCAAAGGGAGATAGACCAAGAAAATTCACAGGCAACACTTCTTAATAAGATGAAGGCATCAACCATTCTAATACAAATCAATCAAACGATGTCCCACACTTCACTAAGGAGCAATATAACCAATATGATGGCATGCAAATGCTTTAATTCTTTATTTCATGGCATAAGAGAAATTTGGACTATAGACAGTAGAGCCACTCATCAAATTTGGACTACAGTATAACAAATTGAGATTGAGAGGAAGTAGTGAGAATCCTGAGAACGTAGAAGGTCTGAGAGACGAATCGAGATTGAGAGGATTGAATAAAGAGAGTTTAATATCCATCACACACATACCTTCTCTTCTACAGTGGGGAATGGGCGAAGTCGGGACTCAGGGTCTCAGCGAAGTGAAGCAATGCAAGGAAGTCGGGATTTAATGAAGTTGGGACTCAGCGGCGAGGGTCGAGCAGCCAGAAGGGGGCAGGCCGGCAGCGGCGGTAGGGTGCGCAGTCGGCTTCGCCGCTTCGTTTCTCTCAGCCTTAGTGCGAGGCTGCGTTTCTGCGAAGGGAAAAGTCTGAGAGTGAAGGTCCAACGCAGTAACACTCATCCGTCTCAACCCTAATTGGAAAACGGAAACTTTACTTTAGGGTTAAAACCGGTCCAACCCGGTTTTTTTATAATTTACGGTCCGGACCGGATTTTTAATTACGGTTCAACCCGGGTTACGGCCCAAACCAGTCCAAAACCGGATCTGAACCGTAACCCAGATTTTCAGAAAATCATGGACCGTAAACCGGACCGGAACCGGTCCGGTCTGCTTTTGCACATCCTACTATTTATGAATTAAGGAAATTCATATATTTAAACATATCTTAAGTTTGATTCTACTATATAAGCAAGTATATAATGTTTGATTCATTATTGTTGATATTTATAATTTTAAGGAATTCAAAGTTTTCAACATATATTATCAACTATATAAGGGCCTACTAAACATGATATAGTGTAAAATGGTTTCAATAGTAGTAGTAAATGAGCTTTTGCGCACCGCTCATCTTCGGCTCAGGTTCGTGACGGCTTAATACCAGACTCGTATTCGGGTCGTTTTATAATATGAACGAGCTGAATACGAGCTTTTGGCGAGCCGAGCCCGAGCTGAGAAGAACATGATGGACAAGTATGATGCAAAACGGGTAAAAAGGGTTATTGAGGAGAACATGAAAGGAGATTAAGTCGGACATCAAACTGGAATCCCGAGAATTGATTGTCGGCTTCTTGGTAACGACGATGGAGAATAAAAACAACACGGAAGAGAGTAGAAGATGGTGGCGAGTAGAGGACGGTGTCAATCGATTAATCGATACGTACTTTGGGCGAGGGTTTTTGGAGAAGAGTAGAGGACGAATCAACAAGGAGGAGAGTAGAGGACGGTGTCAATCAATTCTAACTATAATTTCGTCTGTAATCAATACTTTTGGCGAGGGTTCTTGGAGTCAAACAAGTATGAGAGTTCATCATCTCTTCGATGAGATGAATTTGGTTAGTTTTTTTTTTTAAGTATTTTTAACAGGCTGTCATTACTGGATAAAATTTTAAAACTTTTATTGATGGAAGGTTTTTGGAGATAAAATTTTAAAATTTATAAGAATTTTTAATTATTTTGAAAGAAAAAGAAAATTAATTATATTAATTTTTAATTTTTTTACCACAATATTTCATATGGCGCCAAATAATTTGGTTGTTAGCGTCGGCGATATAGCCGTCGCCAACGGTACCTTTTATTAGCCACGGTAAAGATTAGCCGACGCCAATTACAAGACTATTAGCGACGGTAATATACCGCCGACGCAAATAATTGGTATTTTTGCCACGCTGATGTTGCCGTCGCTTTGCCGTCGCCAAATAAAGACCAATGGCGACGGCAAACCCTAGCCGTCGCCAACAAGCGTCGCCAATTGAATTATTTTTTGTAGTGAATTCAGGATCTTTTCCAAATAATCCATCATATCTTACTACAATTCTGAATTTTGTCATACATTTGCACCTATTTAGTTAACTAAAAATCAAACAATGGAGATACAAATAACAAAAAAACCCTTTTTGAAACAAAAGAAAAGTTGTATACATACCAATTTGATGATGAAGAGCGAATCAATTGAACGAGGAAGGAAGTAACCCCTATTTTAAACGAGGAAGAAACCATTAATCGATTGAAGAGAGACATTTATGTGGCTTGGTTGATATGAAGAAGAAATCCTCATTTTTATGGTTGTTTATGGTGAAATCCCTAATCGATTTACTTTTCAGATGGATGAATCGATAGTGACTTGTTTTTTCTTTTAGCTTTTGCTTTTTTTAATTCCAAAAAAATCCAACTCAAATGCCACTAGGATGACAAGTCAGCCTCTCTGGCCGGAGTAAAATTTTATGGCACCATGTTACAATGTATCTTGAAGATTGAGGGTTTTTTTTTCTTGTTACAAGTTTGTGGTACAAAGTTACCCCCTTAGTTTGGGGTATTTTAATAAGTTTTACCTAATTTAATACACCAAATTTAGACCCATTGTGTTGTACCACTTGTTAAAAACAAATTTTTTGACCATGAAAAGCGCTTCGAAAATTTAGACGATACGTCGTCTAGTGGATCGGCAAACGGACTAACCGTTATGAAAAATCATACGTAAAGAAAAAGAAACACACAAAGTACATAAAAAAATCCCAAAGCAAAGAGATCTTCAAGGAAAAGTAGGATATCCATTCAACAGGAAGTGGCAAGTAGGGGTGAGCAAAAATATCCGATCCGACCAATCCGATCCGCCAATCCGAAGTTCTGATCCGGAAAAATCCGAATCCGAAGATATCCGACAATTGGTGATCCGAGTCCGATCCGGGCATATTTTTTGGATCATCGGATACGGATCGGGGTTTGGAGGAAAAAGTCGGATCGGATATATCCGACTAGTCTAAGAATAAATGTCCGGATCGGATCGGATCTTCGGATCGGATATCCGTCCGGATAAAACTGTCGGATATCCGAATGTTCTCGGATCGGACTTTTTAAAGTTTGTCGGATCGGATCGGATATCCGGAGATGCTCACCCCTGAACATAACGTTCATCTTTGAAAGTATGTCGATCCGCTCAACATTTTCCGGTGACTATGAAAGAACCTAAAATCGTTACTGCAAAGTTCTTCGTTAAATGGTGGTTTGGAGGAGATGAAGTCGGCTTCTCGGTGGAGAAGGAGATCTTAGGGCTTCATTTAGTAACTTGGTGGAGAAGGAGATCTTGGGGCTTTATATATTTTTAATTTAATTTGTAAAGTTAATCCATTACTTGATTTTCAATTTGCTAAATTTGGGCTAATTAGGTAAGTAGGCTTTTTTTTATTTATAACTAGTAACTGGGCTAAAACCAGTTTATAGTTTAGTAATTGTACCCCATGCCCTTTTTTACCGTGGAAACAAAAACCCTAACCCAAAAAGCCCCCTTCTCTCTTTTCTTCATCGCTGAAAATCTCCTTCGTTCTTCTCTTCATCGCCGATTTGGAATTCAATCAGAAGTCGGTAAACTCGCAATCGTTGCCGCCGCTATCTTCCCTTCCCTAAGTTGATGTAGCTCACGGCATTTACAACAGAAGGAAAATAAAACATCACATTATCATAGGATGGGCTTGAACTAAGACCTTACCAGATTTTGGGCTTCTTCCTGCTTAGTCAATAGTCACTGCTCAATCGCTCTGGTCTTGTACAGGGGAGGTTATTTCCCACCTCAACAGCCATTGCAGCAACTCGGAAGTTTTCTAGGGCATAACAGCAGGCTATAATGACCACTCGAATTGCTCCTGGAGTCGGGGCCAACCTGCTTGGTCAACATTCTGCCGAACGAAACCAGGACGCCACCGCTTATGTCGGTAATCTCGATCCCAAGGTATTCTCCTCTTCTATCGCTTCCCTGGTTCTCTTGATTACCTTAATAGTTCTATGTTTCGCTGCTTCATTCTTTAACTATTGATAGACCATTTCCCCCTTGTCACTGGTCCGAAACCCTAATGTTGTACAAGGCTCACAATGTAACACCCCGAATTCTCAGAACTCGGAGTATTACTGGTTAGGACCTCACAATGGGTCCCGACCTCAGTTTGACAACAACATTACTAGGATCTTGCAACAAGACACAAATAAAGAAACCGAAATTCATAAAAAACATGTTTTTAGGGTAATGAATGCAACACTGTCTAGCAGCCTATAGTACTTAAACAAAAGAAAAGAACAACTGTCTTAACCAAAAGAAAAGAAAGACAAAACAACCCCAACCCCGCTCTAAGGAGTACGGAGACCCGGCTGACCACTACTTCCGGATCACTCAGCTGCTGATCTAACCTGTGGTAAATCTAAAACAACAACAAGAAGAACCGTTAGCTAGTTATCTAAATATTAGCAGAATAATAGCAGCACAAACACACTCAGATAAACATAAACACTCAGCATGCTTTCAAACAAGTCCGTTTTATTATCTTGCTTTAATTTACTCGTTCACTCTAGTGATACTTATTTTGTGACACGAGGGATTCCCAAACCTCGCCTCCGCCCCCGTGTAACCATCAGGAATGGATCCGATGCATCTCACCTTGTACCTACATGGTCTGGGTATAGAGAACCTCCCAGTCTCCTGTCAGAGCTGGGCAGTGATGTCACGGCCCGTTATACATACACTTGGGCCTTAAACGTAATAATAACAGTCGTCCTAGCAAGTTATTATTATTAATTCACGCAATAGCACACACCACTACTATCATTCAACTAACACTCAGAAACTGGCTAAGTAAGTCACAAGGACTTACCTGAGTCAAAATACTCTCTAACACGTCTCAAACGGTCCGAACCCGTGGTAACTCAAACGCCTGTCAAATAAGGCATGAGTATCAAAATCACATCTCGATGTCCAACCTCGTGCGAAGGAATTACGGAAAAAGCTCTTTTATGGTAAAAGACCATTTTACCCTTGGTATCGTAAATTCTCGAAGTTTATTCTTGAATTCTACTAAAGAAGACAACTAGTCCTATTAGAATAATGAAACGAAAAGGTAAAACCTTAATCCCGGAAGGTAGTCCTAAAAAGCCTCAAGATGTAACTAATCTAGACCCGCATGCCTCCAATAAAACCAACCGCGTAAACACCCTCAAACTCACATGTATCTAGGTTATAAAAAAAAATAAAAACCGGTTATTACACACAATGCTATGCTAATTGAATTTTCGTTGTTCGATTTATAAATTTCCTTTCGTCACTTAATCTGATGCTCTACTTGCTAGTGCGTTTTGGTCCTTGCGTTGGGCCGAAACAGTAGATTTTATACATTGGAAAGGAATGAAGAAATCGTGCTCTTTTCATGTTTCTCAGATCATTGTTCTAGAAGGCAAATGTGAAAATGTGAAAGTCATAGGCTTCTTGTGTGAAACTTGCAGCACCGACGACCGAAAGTGATTGAAGATATGGTGTGAAATATTTTTCTGGTATTAAAATATTTTTATACCAGAAATTCACTGTTAAACTTATCAGTGTACTGAAATTAAAGAAGATGAACTTTTTATCTACAATGTATTCATGTTGTAAACATCTTCTCATTTTTATGTATGAATGATGGACTTGTTAAACATGCAGTATATCTTGTTTTGATATTGATCTAGTATGAATTTTTTCATGCCAGAATAATCAATTATGAAGTTATGTGAGTTTTTCAAATTCTGGTATGTAATATTGATAGAAAAAAAATTCTGGTATGTAATTTTCGTAGAAAAAAATTCTGGTATGAAAATCTATGGTTGAAATTCTGGTAATAAATTCTGGTAAAATAAATTCTGGTATGATAAATTCTGGTATGAAAAAATTTTCTGGTATGAAAAAATTTCTAGTATGAAAAATTTTCTGGTATGAAAAATTTTCTGGTATAAAAATTTTCTGGTATGAGAAAAGTTAATTATTTTTACCTACCATTAAATGAAAGTGGTAAAAAATAATAGGGTACATTTACTAAATCATATTCTTAAAAAAGCCTAGTATATCAAATTCTCCCGCTAAATTTTATCTTAATTTTTTAAATATCAAATCGGTTATCAAAATTTAAATAATTTTAAATTTTATTTAAATTTCTAAATTAATCTTGATAACTGTAACAAATATCAGTGCATGCTAATAAAAATATTAATGAATGATAAACTTCCGATCTTATTTTCATTTTGATTAGTGAATTGTGTTACAAATTCCAATTTTTTATATTGTAATTGTATAGTTGTGATTGCAAATAATTTAGGACTCATAATTGAATTTATATTCATTCATATTTATAAGTTATACTTTATTTATATAATAATATATAATTTTTTTTAAAAAAAATTAAAAATATATATATTTAAAAAAAAAACAATTAGTTTTTAAAATAATATATTATCCCGCATAATTTTTGAAGGAGCGTTCTTGTACCAAACATTTACCTACCCTAATTTCTATACTTGAACCCCGAATCGATCGGCAATTTTCTATACCTTTTTGCATCTTTTTCTACTATAAATTTCACTGAATCTGTTTTTAATCCGTTTCTTTTGGAAAGAAATAAAAAAGTAACTATTTGGTGAAACGAATTCGTATGAGATTGCCTTGTGCAATCAATCTCTTGCTAAACTTTCACACAGACGCAAGCAAACACACACAAATTCCAAAATTCATCTTTCATTCATCTCCAAGCGAAGATTCATTCATGGCGGATTAGTCCCGAAGAATCAGACAAAGAACATGGTGCTGAGCAGCGAGGTTGTGGTCAGGGTGGCGAACGTGTCGGCAAATCTCTGCCAGTACATAGCCTGCAACCCTGAGCGGCTGAGCACCGACGAGGTTCTCGATCTCATCTTCTGTTTCCCTTTCCAACAGTTTCGTCGCTTCTCTCTCTGTCTCTGGACTTTCTTCTGCTTCCCCGTCGGCGATCCCTTCTTCTCTCCCTCATCATCTTCTTCCTCCGACGCCGAAGATCTCCATCACGATTAATACTTGTCCGCTTCTAATTTGTATGATTCGTTCCTCTCTTTCTCTTTCCATCGGTAACGTGTTATGGCTGTAGCAATTGTGGTGTTATGGTGTATTGCACTACAATTGATCGATGGGGTGTTTCGATTTAGGGTTATTTACGTGTTTGCAGCGATTTCTGTAAACGCTTCCTGTTATTTCGTTTTTTCGGATACACGGCAAATTTTTTGCATGTCTGGAATTATTTCAACATTACTGATCCTACTAATTTTTTGAATCTGCTACCATAGCGGTTGTAGTCAAATAATGATTGTTTCTTGTGTGCAGAAGGCTTTCAGGCTGCTTAACCTGCTTTGATTCCATTAACTGCATTTGTTGAATTACATGGTAATTGAAATGTGCGTTTTCTTTGCAGGGATAGAATTTTCACAAGGTTCACTCTGGAGATAAACCCCTTTCTCTTGCAAATTGCTGTAGGAGAAGTCATCTTGTTGTAAATCAAGCTTATGGAATCTGTTTCCTGGCCTAGTTTGAAGATGATTCTATACATAATTTGCCCTAGATTGTTTGGGCATGCACATCCTATTGATTGTTTTTTGACAAATTAATCAGTGATTACTACTTTGCAACGTGTTAGTCTACAGTTTGTAATCTTCATCTTCTTCAGTGAAAGGTAAGATTTCATTTATATGAGAAACATTGCTTAAAACTGAATCCAGGCATACCGGGGATCAACAACACGCGTCTGTACACCGAAGAATTGGGGCTTGTTCTTTTCTAGTTATGGAGGCAAGTTGGTTCTATTTGTGACTATACTTTATGCAATCCTGCACTACATTGTCTCTGTAGGTGCGTGTGCAGGTAAATGATAGTGCTATATGTTGTAGTGGTAGTAGTACCTCTTGTTTTCACTTTGTTTAAGCAGTCCATGACTGCATATCAAAGAGATCTTGGAGATTCTTCTGTCACCTGCAATGCTTCTGTCATTGTCAGTGAGAAGTGTTGTCGAAGTATTTGATGTTGTGTTTTCCCATACTCGAATGTGATCTGAACTTCCTTATGCTTTTTTGCTTGTTTGCTCAATGCCTTGTCACTCGTGAACTTTATCAGAAACGCCCTACCAAAATCATTATTCAGATCAAAATCATGAGACAGTCTGTTTATATGCTGCATGTGGTAGGTAATCACTGGTTATTGATTTGCATCATCTCCTCTTGATAAAACCTGGATAAATATGATCCAAACCATATCTAGTCCTGTTCAATTGCCCTTCCTCTAATGGTAATGCCGTTTTATGTTATTGCCTATTTTCAGAATTATTTAGTGTTATTACATCTGTCAGTTGTGACAAAAGAAGCACTTAACCCAACTCAACTTGGTAGTTAACTACGAGTACTTAAGCAAGAACAGTGAAACAGTGGGAAAATAGTTGGAATCGTAAACAATTACTTCACTTGTGTAAAGAATTTGATTGTAAAGTACATGTAATTTTTTTAAAAAAAGAAACTTATTTTTTTAAATCCATAGGTAAATTAATTTTTATAACTTTAGCATGTGAGATACTTTGTATTACATAGAATGGAAAATATAGCGATCATTAATCATTATTCTGTAGATTTGATTGTCTCTTTGAATGTAAAACACTGGCTTCAATCCTGTGACTGACTGGTTGTCGTATATACTAAATTTTTTGCCTTGTATGCAGTGCTTCTTGAATGTTACATCTTTCAATTGAAAACAAAATACATTATTTGTAACTATTACTATTTATTTCAGGATCCATGGATCAATACCTCCAAGCTCCAACCCTATATTAGAAGATGCTATGCGGCTAAGGGGTAGCTTGGCATGGTGGCTATGCCACATGTGCCTTCTGGGTCACCTCCACTACGCAACATTCTGATATAACCTTTTTCACCCCAGCTAGTACCCCAAGAATTCCTCACGATCCAAAACTTCTTTGAACCCTCTGCTCCATATCCAACTATTGTTACTGCATGATCTACTTTTGTCCCACAGTCGCCTTCGAAGACACCACTCTTATAAAGTTGGAAAGGGGACCTACTGGACTCCACAGCAACTGCAACAGGTTGTTGAGCAACTGCTGCCATGAGGCTGTCTTCGGAATTTTTTTTAACTGTCTTGTAACCTGAAATAAGCCCTGTTTTTTTGGCAGGGGCCTTGCAAGTCCCTTCTTTACCTGTGTATGGGTACTCTTTCTCAGTTGATAGACCTTTTGCACTTTGGACGTACTTGTAAGCCTCTTCCATAAGCCCTCCATCACAGCCCTTGTTTGTGCCCTTTGTGTCACAATCCACTAGCTCTTGCTCGGATAAGGAGACTAGTTTCTTTGTCTTGATTTGAATTGCGCCTTCAATTGCTGCACATGTCGAGAATGCCCAACAACTTCCTGCAAAAAGGTAACCGGACGCGTTTTGTTTGGATCAATAGATTAGGAAAAATCCAAGTTCTGGGTCTCAAGAAAGAGGTTTTGCTTCGCATTTTTGTGGATATAAAATAGACCGGCTTACCTAGGATCACCCTTACTAGGGGGCTATTGCCTTAAAACCACCCTTTACCATGGCTCCCTTGGCATTTAAGCTACCCACCTCTACCTCTGTCTAGATAATGCTAACCGAGCCATGGTGAAGGGTGTGGTTGAAGCAATAGGCCCCTTACTAAGGGGTTTCGGCTAACCGCCCTAAATACTAACCACACGAGGGTAAACCAAATGCCATTATCTGAATTTTGAGATGAAGAGAAATCCAAGTCATGGGCCTCAAGAGAAAAGGCTATGCCTTATATCTTTCTGTGTGTGTATATATATATATATATATATATATATATATATATATATATATATATATATATATTAATGTATGTAGTAAAAAAAAGGGTTCTCCTTGTAGAGAAGGAATCATACCGCATTGACCCTGTTGCTTCACGTCATTAACTGCACCCTTAGTACGCCAGTCAACGTCTGCAGGGGGAGCCTTGTGCACAATGGGGATGGTCAAGTTCATACTGTGACTTATGGGCATTATGAGATTCAAGCGACCCACGTACAATGCCCTGAATTCCTCGTTGGTTAGATCTGCAAACTCGTTGTCACCCAACTGGTATGATTTGTTTTGAGAGTTGAAGTAGTCGATGAAGTTGAGGTTAGCTTGGTAGATCCCGAATCGAAGCATCCATTCGTCTCTGTCTTTGTAATGCTTGTTGTTCTCTTCGAGCCATGATTTGAACCTCCTCTCAACGGCAGTAGTGTTGTACTCTGCACCAGTTGTGGTACGAGAATTAACCGTGAAAGATAACAACGTGATCCAGAAAAGAAAGGAAATGGCTTTGATATTCATATTTGCCATTGTCATGGCTGCGGTATTTTCTGCACTCCGGATTGAGATAAGCTTTGTTTTTGGAGTATATGTATAGATGATCATACATATGAGGCTTTTGTTATATGTTACGTTTGTGGTTTTCTATTCCCATGTTCACATAATTTGCATTGTTCTGAATTTCCGGAAGGCAAATCTAGTTTGTTCGGCTAACCCTTGTTTTTATTGAAACTTTTGTCCACACATTTAACAAAAGATGTGATCCTCAATCACCATTAGAGATGATCAAAGAATGCTCATGCGTTTGAGAAAGGAAATTATATCGGTATGAAAAGGGTTCATGGACCCTAACATCTCAAAGAATTGGTATTGTAAGTTTGTAACTCGTACACAAAAAGTAACAAAGTATGTGACACGTTTGATCCATGATTGCAAAATGGTGAAAAGTTTTTGACAATTTACTAATGGAATCAAAAGCTACTTTACCATCAGATTTGGATAAAATAGGAATAGAAAATATCTAAAGGAACTAATAATAAATGAATGAACCAATATAATAAAAGTTATATTCGAAATTAAAATTGAATTCTCAAGAAAATTCTTTGATTCTTCATTGAGCCCGTCCCTCTTGGAAGACAAACTCCATCCGATTAAGCCAAAATTATGTGATGAAGATGATATGAAACTAACAAAACCCTCAACAAATGAAAAATTAAAAATGTTTTTTTTATATCTGTTGCGATAAATTATCGGGATCTGATGGGATGTGTGATAGATTCTATCGAAAATATTAGCATATTGTGGGACTTGATGTCACTAAAGCAGTCAAAGGGTTTTTTCAGAAGCGGAAAAATGCTTAAACAAATAAATCATTTCGTAACCCTAATCCCAAAAATGGACAACCATGTGACAATCAATCACTTTAAACCTATAAGTTTATGCTCTACGATTTACAAAAGAATTGCAAAAATAATAACAAAAGGATGGAAACAATCATGTCTAAGCTCACTCACCCCTTCAAAGTGCGTTCGTTTTAAATCGATCAATACATAATAATATCCTTATTGCCCATAAAATTTTTCACTCTTTCAAGTCCAAAAGGGGGAAGGGAAAGTTGGGTCGCCATTAAATTGGATATCGAAAAGGCTTATGTCCAAATTAATTGAGACGTCATTCTCTCTATCCTCAAGAATTTGGATTTTAACGACAAATTCGTGGAATAGATTAAAGAATGTATTACAATAGTCTATTTCTCCATTTTTGTTAACAACTGACCAACGGAATAATTCTTCCCGGAAAAAGGATTGGGACAATGAGATCCCATATCACCTTATCTTTTTATTATAGGGGGCGAAATCCTTAAACAAATGTTACAAAATGATTGTGACAACTATGATGACCATATTGAGTTATCGTTGTGTAGATAAGAAATCTCAATCCCGTTATTGTCTTTTGCGGACGACAAGATAATTTTTGCTAAAGCAAATGTAGCTTCTTGTCAAATGACCAAACAAATATTAAAAATTTATTGTATTATCTCAGGACAAAATAAAAAAACTTCCAAAAACTAGTTTTTCAAACAACAAGGAATACAAGTGACAACTACGTAAATCAATCAAAATTTGTGCTTGATATGAACCACACTACCTTCCTTGACAAATATCTTGGATGCCTGATAACTAATGGAAGGGTTACAAAAAATAATTTTGAAGAAATAAATACAAAAAAATCAACAACTTACAAAATTGAAGGCTACTTTGCTCTAACAAGAAAAAATACCCTTAAAAACACAATTTGGTTGTCAAACCAATTTTTACAATGCAAAATTTTATTCTTTCAAACGAAATATGAAAACCAAAACTCGTAAAAGATAAATTCATGAAAAAAGAATATTGAAATACTTCATTACCAAAAGAAAAATTCATGAAAATGATATATGTAAAACAAGAATGAATAGTGGCCTCGGTTTGAGAAAAGCTATCATCATGAACAAAGTCTTACAAATGATGCTTTTGTAATAAATTTTGGCAGAACCGAACCACATGTGGGTAAAAATTGTAAAAGACAAAATTTATGAAAAATGTTGACATACTTCATTAACAAAAAAAAAGGATCAACCTCATGGTAATGGAATAATTTAATGAAAATCAAACCCGAATTTAAGAAATGACTTATCTAGCATATTGGTAATGGAAAAACAATCAATTTTTGGCATAATAATTGGGTCACCACATCGCCACTTATCAAATTGGTCCAAAATATAAATCAAATTAATACCAACACCAAAGTCATTATATAAACAATTCTAAGGAATGGGGTGTTAGCAAATTTAACAACGAGATCCAAAATATTATTAGCACGAATATCTTGGAGAAATTAAACAAACATTTTTTCCCCAAAAATGAAATAAAAGATCGTTAAAATTGGCTGTGCAACCAAAATGGGTGGTTTCAACCAAGTTTGTTTTTGAGCTACTAATGGAGGATAAGTGTGTCACTCTTGATAATACATGCAACTGGATTTGAAAACTTAACGCAAAACCTAAAATAAAGAAGTTCTTATGAAAGAGTTCAAATTATGGAATACCAATAGAAGCAAAACTTGATGACGGAAAAACTGCAATTACTAAAAACTGTGAATTGTGTAGCCACCAACTTGAGGACTTACGTCATTTACTTTTGGACTGTCATTTTATCAATAAAATTATTAATTAAATTGACAAAAATAATCTTAGACAAAACTAATAACATCAAACATGAGAATAAAATAAATAAATGATATTCTTCAAGAAATTGAAGATAAAATTAGACAAAAGAAGATCACACGCCTTACTACCACATGCTTTCATTAAGAATTAAATCCACGAATGGAAAAAATTTGTCAAAGACGATGATGACTATGACATAGGCCCCTATAAAAAAAATAACAACACTACTAAACAAAAAGACAACAACAACAAATGTAAAAAACCAAAGTCTCGTTTCCACAAAATTAATTTTGATGGCTCGAAACTTGATTATGGGGCTACCTCCATCAGTTTTGTTAGTCGGAACCACCATGGAGAGGTTATTACTCTTGATAGAAAAAATCATTAGAATGCGATACTAAAAGCAGATGCATTTACTCTTAAATTTGACCTACAAGAAGTTATCAGATTGCAAATAAAAAAGATCGAAATTGAGGGTGATAATTTGTGTGTCATCAAGACACTCCAAGGTTTGTGGAGTTCCCGTGGGAGGTCAAGATGATATTACCCGGCTCCAAATTGATCTTCTTTTCTTGATGAAGTCTATATTATGCATGTTTTCAGATAAATGAACTGTGTTGCTGATCGGATGACACATTTGAGAATCACGACACCCAACACTAGTTTTTTTTATGATCCCAAATTTCGTGTTCTCATCCGCGTGGAGCTCTAACTGTTTTCGGTTTAAGAAAAAAAAGCTACTTTACAATGACATCCTCGTGAATGTTACCATAACAGGCACTTCTGTTTATACCACCGTATGTCCTTCACTAACGGCCCCATTTTCCAAGTTTAAGGGCATATTTGGTATTATGAAATTCTTAAGTAATTAGTTTAGTGTTCGTGCGTTACACATGTATATATAATATAATTATATTTAAAGAGATTTTTATATGTGGGTAAAATGTTATATGTGTATTATTAGTTAAACTTTATTGGAGGTAAATTTATATATGTATTATAAAGTATGCGCGTTTAGTAGACAAAATAACTCAATAATTGTTGACTCAATTCGTCATGTACTTATAACCGCATCTAGAAGTATTATCAAGCCAAGTATGTTCACTATATTTGTATGATAGAAAGTAAAATTAAAACTTGATATTAAAAAGTAATAAAAAATTGTGCAATTAAAAAAATAATACAAAATAACAATAAAATGGTGCACATATACTAAAATACCCATTTATTTGTTCATATTTGTAACAAATTCATGAGTGTTTGCGAAAAAATCTGGTTTTGAAAAAAAAAAGAGAAATTAGGAATGAATTAATTAGGGAAATAGGACCACATGAAATTCTCATTTGTAAACTAGGATTCTATACAAAAAGAGGAAAAAATAGGTATGAAAATTAGAAAATAGGGGCAATAATTTCTCTGATTGAAATAATGGTGATTAGATATTTACTTTTGGTTTAAGTATCTTTTTTACATGTTTACTTTTTATTTTTGGTTAATGTAGCTAGTTTGATGAAATTTTTAAATCCATGAATGATTAATTTTTGGGTGAAATTGTTTTCGTTACCCAAATATAAATTGTAGTATTTTTCTAATTATTGGGTATATGTTAATTGTTTTTGTGGTATGTTTCTTATTGTTGAGTATGCTTAAAGTGATATTTTTGGGTATGTTTTATGGTTACCCAAATTGTGTTACAATAACCAAATGTCATTTGACATTGATGTTTGTGTACAATATCGATTTGTGTAAATTTTGGTTATGACAAATTCAAATTGGGTATACTTTTATACGTGTATTGACTTTGTAGTATATTTCTTATTATTTAGTAAATAGTTAAAATGATATCGTGGGTATGTTTTATGGTTACCCAAATTGTGTTATAATGATCAAATGTCAAGCGGATTTTTGGGTAATGATCAAATGTCATTTGATATTGATGTTTGTGCACAATATCGAGTTTTGAACATTTTGGGTATGATAAATTTAAATTGGGTATGGTTTTTGTATTAAGTGGTGTTTAAATTGGGTATAAATATAAAATATTATCCAATTTATGAATATTGTTTTATTTTGATATTTGATTTTTTGGGTGTGTTGTTTTCGAGTATGTGTAATAACTGAAAATTTTAAACTCCGTTTAATACTGGATCGAACCGGATTCCGATCCGCCAACCTTAATTCTTTTAAATAAAAGAAAACGATATTAAATTCTATCATTTTATGTGACCTTGATTCACATAAAATAATAACTTAAATAATTTCGTACATAATTCCGTACTTTTAACGGTTCCGGGCAATAACGAGTACATAGTCAGCCATTCCCTTTTCTTATATTGGGGAGCAGGCCCAAATAACTAGACCCATTTTTTTTATAAACAGCCGGCCCAATCAACCCTTAATCAGCCCTTAATCACCTTTAACCTAATCTACCTATCAACACCTGCTTACCGTCTCCCCTCCCTTCTGCGCCAACGACAGGAACGACGACAGCAAAGCTTCAACCATCGAGTCCCAGGCGGCCGTCCCTGCGCCGGAGCCGCTTCGTCCGTTTCATCCAGGTGAGTACCGACTCCTTCTTCCTCCTTCCTGAGAGAGAGAACCACACCACGCTGACCCACTGTTGATCCACAACAAGGGAGGATGTTCGCACCGGTTCTTCCCCCGCTAGGCCAGGTCGCCGCCGCCGTCGTCATCGCCGCCATCGTCGCTGCAGCAGGTGAGGCAGTTGTCTCCTTTCCCTCTCCTTCTCCTCTTTGTCCCCTTCTGTTTCATGTGGTAACAGCCAGAAATCTCGTCCCCATCTGATCCCTGCAGTGACTAGCCAGAACGAGTGGTTCACCTGTGGGAGTGCGGTCGAGTCCGTGTACGAGCCTAGCTAGGACGAGTGGTGCACCTGTGGGAGTGCGGTCGAGTCCGTGTACGAGCCTAGTCCAAGACGCCTCTGCTACGTCCCAGCCACTGTAAACCCGGACCTTACCCCTTGCGTTCCAAGCCGCTGTACGGTTTTGTCGGGAAGGAGACGACAGTAGATCGGCTTCTTCGCTGCTGCAGACGAGAGCCTGTATCTCACCTCCTCTCTTGCGCCGGACGGACCTCCTTTCGGCCCACTCTAATGCAAACAGGGAGACCGTATAGAGTCGAGCCTAGTGCGATCCTTGCGGTGACCAACCTCTCCAATGCTGCAAACCAAAGCTTGACGCTGAGCCATTCCTCGTTTAGTCCAGCTCGTCGCGAAGGCCGTCTTTGAGACGGATCGAAGCAGACTGTTGGTAGTCTTAGGTACTGCCTCTTCTGCGATTCTTTCTTTTAAAGAGTAAAGGGATTTACAGTAGTTTAGAGTTATGTATATAAGGTTGAGAGTTATAAAAAAAAATGTGGATATGAATAAGTGAGACGGACATGTATCTTATACATAATTAAATAAGTTTGGAGAGATGTGTAAGTTTTATATACCACTAATGATAGTATGCTAGTGAAAGTATATATATAGATAGGTATTTATATGTATAAGTATAGTATATATATATATAAGTAAGTATATATATGTATATGTGTAAGTATAAGTATGTACAAGTGTAGATATACCATT
Source organism: Fagopyrum esculentum (assembly GCA_033239045.1). Classification (NCBI taxonomy): domain Eukaryota; kingdom Viridiplantae; phylum Streptophyta; class Magnoliopsida; order Caryophyllales; family Polygonaceae; genus Fagopyrum; species Fagopyrum esculentum. The sequence goes on along the minus strand of BSUD01000005.1, from coordinate 131,282,682 downwards.
AGGTATAATGTATATATGGGCACCTAAGTTTTTAGACATAACGGATTAAGAGTAACGTATTAGATACGTACACATATACATGTATAAGAATAGAGTACCCGGTAAAAGGGTAATATGACCTCCTTTGACGAGTGTTGAGATTAACCTTATAACCCCTAGCAGACTGTCCTGGAATAATCCGATTATGGAAACACGTTCAAAAAGAAGTATTAGAAGTTAAGAGGTGGTTTTGAGAATTGTCGACACTAAGGGTAAAACGGTCTTTTGCCGTAAGAGAGCTTTTTCCGTAATCCCTTCGCATGAGGTTGGATATCTGGATGTGTTTTTGATCCACATGCCTTATTTGACAGGCATTGGAGTTACCACGAGTACGGACCGATTTGAGACTTGTTAGAGTGTGATTTGACTCAGGTAAGTCCTTGCGACTTACTTAGCTAGTTTTGTAATAGATAGGATTTCCGAATTCTAATTAATGTTGATTAACTTAATCGTTGATAGTAATTGACATATAACTTGCGAAGATTTCCCAAGTGATGAGTATGAGTCCCACCGTTATGTTCCTCGCGTAATTTTGGACGTTTGGGGAAAATTTTACTTTTTCCTCCGGGTAATTATTTTTACCCTCCGGTGTTATTTGGAGCATTTGGGAGCTCCAATTAATTAAAATGCAGTTGAGAGAAATGATCAGGACATCAGATATGTCTTAGATATGAAATAACATGGAGAGGCAAAACGGCCAAAAGAGTCGCTATTTCGTTTCTTAACGGCTAAGAAAGACGGTTTAGGAATACACGTTTTCCGAGGTAGTTGTGTAATAATTATCCCTACATATTCCAGATTTAATGTTCCAATCTCGAGAAGTTTGGAGAAAGAGGTTCGACCCGCCTCTGGATCGGTTAAAGGATAATTATCGACTTTAAAAAGGATAATTATCGTCTTCACTATAAATAGCGGAAAATCCTTTATTAATTCATTTTCTTTCACGTTTTCTCGTAAAAGCTCTGATTTCTCTCAACCTTCAAACTCAGATCTACTCTTCGTTTCTAATCCGATTTCAATTCCGTTTGAGTTTCTGGATTCCTCTCTTCATTCTCTTCATAACGGTACCGAGTTTCTGCATTTCCGAGTATATGGAGGGCTGGTCGAGCATATATGTCACCAGGACGGTTCCGTCGCTCAGATTCCGATGAATTTGATGTTGTCCATGCGTAGCCTGCGTCGTTGTGATTCCTAATCTTCTTTCAATTCAGATCGTCAATCGGGTTAGTAACGAATAAGTTATGAATTTATTCGTTTTCCGTACTGCGATTTGGCCTAAATTGACTTTAGGCTTGTCAAATAGGACAATTAGAAATTCCATTATGGTCGTTATATTATTCTGGTGATTATGGGTTCTTGTTTGATGAAATCTGATGCCAGGGGGTTTAGAAATTGCCTGCGGGCAAAACGTTATTCTGGCGAAATCTACTTAATTAATTAAAGGTTAATTAATTAAATTAGGATTAAAATTGAGATTGAGGAATGTTGATTAGATACTACCTTGAGATTTGAGGAATTGTGAGTTATGTTGAGATATTGAGGTTTAGTTGGTTGTGAGGCTCATAGATTGAGTATGATCCTTATGGATCCCTTTGGGTCTAGGTGTGACCCCTTTGATGAATAGAGGTTGATATATCTCTTTATGTCTTTTTATAGGCCGTGTTGTCCCTCCAATGTAGAGGTGATCGTGGTTGATTTTGTACGAGGTTGAGGTAAGTCCGTAGGACTTACTTAGCTACCATCCCTATATTGGGTGTTTGCATGAGTGGTGTGTGCTTTATATGTTTGCTATGATAGCATGAGTTGTCGTTTTTATCGATCTATGTTCTATTGACTGCCCCACTGCGTGGCTGTGATAACCTTTCCCTTTCATCCCGCCGTGGAGTCTGGGAGGTTCTTTGATGTCGGGCCAGACTGGTTTACAGGAAGGGCGCAATCCACTCCCATAGGGTACACGGATTGTGTGACCGATACTCGTACAGCTGGACATTGTACTCAGAGGCGGGGATGTATCGGTCCTCGTGTCACATACTTTCATCTATCTATATATATATATATATATATATATATATATATATATATATATATATATATATATATATATATATATATATATATATATATATATATATATATATATATATATATATATATATATATATATATATATATGCGGCTGTGGATATATTTACAATTGCAATTGTGAATTGCAAATACAAATGAATGAAAAGGCGGCTACAACCTTCTTCACTTACACATTCATATATAATATATTATATATATATAATAGATGAGTAGTGAGGACTGCTGCCACTTATCCTATCTCCTTCATTTGTAAGGTTTCATTTACAGAGTGAACAAGCGAGAACAACCGAGCGAACGTATTAACCAATCTTCAACCTTCCATAATTTGTCCATCTTCGATCCATTTTCAGATCCGTTTGTATCAACGAGTCCCTTATCTTGTACTCTTCAACGTGGTACCAATTTATTTTCCGTTTGTTAGCTTTTTGGTAAAGCTTCCGTTTACCGCTATCGGAACACCGACAGACCACCGCAAGTCATCAAACGTAAGGTTTCATATTGTGCTCTTACTCCCCGTATCGCCAGGAGTCCGTACCTTCTTCCGGATCGTATATCGGGTTAGTAACGAATAAGTTATGAATTTATTCGTTTTCCGTATTGCGGGTTAGTATAAATTGACCTTAAGTTGGTTAAAATGGATAATTGGAAATTCTATTATGCTCGTTACATTATTCTGGTAATTATGGGATTTTTAGTTTGATGATGATATAATGAGTTGGATATATGCCCTAATGTGGCTTTAAGGTTTAGCATACTATTCGAGGTTATAGGATGTATATGATCCCTATGGATCCCTTTGGGTCTAGGTGTGACCCTTTGCTTGATAAGAGATGTGACATCTCTTTATGCCTTGTTATTAGGCAGTGCCCTCTCTCAGAATTGGAGGTTGTTGTGGTTGAGCTGAGTACGAGGTTGAGGTAAGTCTGTAGGACTTACTTAGCTACCATCCCTATATTGGGTGTTTGCATGAGTGGTGTGTGCTTTATATGTTTGCTATGATAGCATGAGTTGTCGTTTTTATCGACCTATGTTCTATTGACTGCCCCACTGCGTGGCTGTGATAACCTTTCCCTTTCATCCCGCCGTGGAGTCTGGGAGGTTCTTTGATGTCGGGCCAGACTGGTTTACAGGAAGGGCGCAATCCACTCCCATAGGGTACACGGATTGTGTGACCGATACTCGTACAGCTGGACATTGTACTCAGAGGCGGGGATGTATCGGTCCTCGTGTCACATACTTTCATCTATCTATATATATATATATATATATATATATATATATATATATATATATATATATATATATGGTTTTTGAGTGAATGGTTATTATATAAAGATAATAAAATGGGTAAATGTGTGAAAGCATGATGATGTGTTTATCTTCCATGATTGTGTTTGTGCTTATGCATTACCTCATATATGTATGGTTAGCTAACGGTTTCATACCGTGTTGTAGATGTTTACAGGTTAGGCACTGCTGAGTGATCTGGCAGGGTGACAGGCCGAGGACTCTCGTACATTAGGTGGTTGGTTTGGGTTTGTTGTGTTCCCCTCCTTCGTGAGGATGTTCTTTTGTACCTCCTGTGTGAGGTTGTCGTTTTATATACTCGGCTATGTTGTTGTTTACTTTGGATTGTACAATTTATACTGTTTTATGTATTTGTTTTATATCTGTCAGTGCCATGTTGTAAGGTCCAGTGAACTTGTTGTCAGGCTAGGGTCAGGATCCATTGTGAGATCCTAGCCCAATGTGACATCCCGAGTCCCGCGGATTCGGGGTGTTACAAAGTTGGTATCAGAGCCCAGGTTGACAACAATGGCACTTGCTACCTGCAATGAGGTTTGATAGGTAAAATAAACAGAACCCACATGGGATCTGACGTTTTCAAAGGTTTTGGTTTTAAGTGTGGTTTTGGGTTAGAATGTACGAGAAGTCGTCACCTTTGCCATGGATCTCTGCAGCGTAGATATGTATATATATATGTGTGTACTGTGGATTATGTGGATGTATTAAATATATATCGATACCTATGGCATATATATAGCCTTATAAGATTAGGTGCGTATATCCTACAGATGACTCAGACTAGAGCAGTATCTGTAGTGGGATGAGGTAGGGGTACACCCCCTCTTCATCCAGTGGTGATAAGTCAGGGACCAGTTTCCGCTATTGTTTAGCCTATGGCAGAGAACGTGTTTGAAGAGGTTGATCGTGTCTCCATGAGTAGATCCGAGTTTCAAGAATATATGTAACAAGTATATGAAGCGGTGATAGCGGTAGATCCACACCGGATTTACCAACAATTGTGAGATCAACTGAAGCTTCTGGATCCGGAAAGAAGCAATGGACTGTATCAGTTACTAGAGAAGCAAAGATGATGAATGGGGAACTAAGTCCGATATCTGGACAATCTAGTGATCCTTTGGCCATGAAGATGACTGGCAAGGGACTACAATGTTTTAATTGCGTGGAAGTTGGGACACTGGCGAGTTGTGTGCCCAAAGGCGCCCATCATATGCTTTACGTGTGGTAAAGCAGGGCATAGAGCGAAGTTTTGTCGACAAGGCAAGGCATTGCCTTTAAAGGTTCCCTTCAAGAGTGAGATCATTCCAGGTGGACGACGAAGGTCGAGTTACCCTTCAGTTGCACAGGTTGCAAGGATGGGATGATTATGTTTTAGTTGTGGATATCCAGCTCATTTGCGTTTTGTGTGCCCTTTGGCACTGATAGCTTGTTTCACTTGTGGTGAGCTAGGCCATCTGGCCCTTTCTGTCATCACGGTGGTGTTTCTTCCCAACAAGACCTTCCTCTTTCCGGTGCAGAAAGAGTGGAAGTGGAGGCTATAGTGATGACCTCAGTGATACCTGAGGAGCATGGATCTGACATTGAGTGATGATATGTAGAGGAGCTACGAGTGTTAGCTGTTATAGGTACCCTTCTCGTTAATGGTTTACCATGTGGAGTTTTGCTTGTTGTGAGTGCTATGCACGTCATGTCTTTTGATGCATGCGTTAATGGTTGAATTTTGGTATATAGTAGAAGGTGGATTTTCCTTTACAGGATTACCTTTTTGGGTCTGAGATACCCGTGAGATGCGTGTTTGTTCCCTTATTTCAGGGACCCGTGTATGATTGCAAACTTCTTGGTCATGTCGTAGGTGCATGAGGAATTCATTATGTGTATGGTTTGGATGAATAGATATCATGTGGTGTTAGCTTTTAATAGTAAGACTATTATAGTCTTTATTGAGTTGAGTTAAATAGAGGTCTTCTGAGGTTAAGACCTTTGAAGAGACGGGTTTGTCATCAGGAATGTGCGAGCAGTGAGCTGATAGCACAGGGATGTGACGCCTTCTAGTGTTATATCATGAAGGAGCGAGATAGTCCAACATTGGAAGGTATTCCAGCTGTTTATGAGTTTATAGACGTGTTACTGAACCGTCTAGCTGCCACCTCAGCGGAGTGTGGACATTGTTATCGAGTTGAAGTATGATACAAGATTGAATGGGAAAGCCACACTATATGGTGCTTGTTGAGATATTGTACTGACAACTTGAAAATTTGATTGAAACGGGCTTCTTTTACCCTAGTAGGTTCCATGTTCCGTATTGACGACCTGATGTGTTAGCTTCAAGAAGCAATTGTGTTTTCAGGATTCCTTTGTGCTCAAGATATCCCTAGTCATGGATGAGAGAGCAACATGTGTATGAGATAACATCTCATACCCGTTATGGACACTACGAGTTTGTAGTGATGTCATTTGGGTTGACGAATGTTTTAGTAGTTTTTATGGAGTTGATGAATAGTATCTTCATCGACTTCCTTGATTATTTGGTGGTGGACTTCATGGATGACATGTCGGTATACTCTCATAGCAGAGAATAGTAGACCGATCGTCTGAGGACCGTTCTGTAGATTTCGAGAGATAGAGGGTTGTATGCTACGCTCTCTAAGTGTAAGTTGAGATGCCAGTGGTAGCCTTTTTAGACCATGTTGTCTCCGCCAGTGGGATCATGGTTGACCTGGCGAGAATTAAGTATGTTGTAACATGGGAGATACTGATGAACATTAAGGAATACGTAGTTTTCTCGGCTCAACCGATTGCTACCAATGCTTTGACGAAGGATTTTATATGATTACGTATTCATTTGCAAGTCTTTTGAGAAGACCACCATAACTACGTGATGAAAGCAGTGTGTCTATGTTCTGAAGAGTTGAGGAGACATTTGACCTCTGCTTCCATTCTGTTGTAGTTAGAAGATTTTTGGGATCCCGTGATTTACGGTGATACATCCCAGCTAAGTCTGAGATGTGTATTACTACAGAGGAGTAGGGTTATTGATATGTGTATTTACAGCTGAGAACGTATGATGAGAACTACCCGATTCATGATTTAGAGTTAGTAGTGGTAGTTCAAGCCTTTAAGTTTTGAAGACCGTACCGGTGTGATCTTCATGTCAGATTTCTATAGATCATAGAAATCTGAAGTATATTTTATGCAACAGGGGTTGAATAACCGCTAGTGTTAAGAGCTTAAATTGATCAAGACTTTGACCTGGAGGTTCCATATCATTCCGAGAAGTTGAACGTTGTCACCGACAACTGGAACCGAAAGACGCTCCAAGAGAAGATGATTGTGAGACAGATAGTTCAACTTCAGCTTCAGAGAAATCTAGCTTGGCTAGAGTTGGACAATCAGTTCCTTGATGAGGATACCCAATTATACCTCAGAGGTTCTACCTGGTCTGTTGGATAAGGTCCAACAGAAGCAAGAGACCTACCCGGCCTTGACAAGGTTTAGAGAAAGGATGTCTCGTACTGAGGCACCATAGTTCTCCATGGGAGTAGATGGACTGATGAAGAGTCATGACCACTTTGTGTACCTGCTGATGCAGATGGAGACAAAGAATATTATGGTATACCCACTGTACGCCTTATTCAGTACATTCAGGTACGAGTAAGATGTACCACGAGATGAGACGATTATATTGTATGAAGCCGATATAACTAGATTTGTGATATAGTGTGTGACATGTCAGCAGGTCCAGATAGAGTATTTCCGATCTAGAGATAAGCCCCCACCCACTACCAGTGCAGTAGTAGAATTTGGGAGGACATCTTTATGGACTTTGTTATGGGATTGTGACCCTGCAGAAGATTGATGTTATTTGGATTGTTGGTAATAGATTAATGAAACCGGCACGTTTCATTTCTATCAGAAGGACGTGGCTAGTGAATGAATTGGTTGAGGAGTACACTAGACAAATAGTGAGACTCCATGGTATACCGAGAACGATCATTTCTGATCGAGATGGATGTTTCTACTTTGAGATTGTGGGCAGCAGATTCAGACTGCTTTGGGGACAAGTATGTACCTCATGACTACACTTCACCCCCTGACAAATGCTTAGTTAGAGAGGATCATCTAGATCTTAAAGATCTATTATAAGTTGTAAGTTGCATGGGAAACGTGGAGGGTTATATTACCTTCCATTAATGAGTTTATTATATAACAATGAAGGACGTGCATCTTTTTGGGATGACCCTATGAGTCAATATATAGACATAGATGTCGTATATCCTTATGCTAGAAGTGATCTAGCAATAGAGTGGAATAACACCTGACCAGACTCAGGATTTTATAGTTCAAGTAACGTTGATTGAAGGAAGAATGCTGGATGTACAGAGTCACCATATATTATATGTAGACAAGAGGCGTTAACCTCTAAAGTTCAAGCAAAAGTTCATGTCCGGCTAGAGGTATCTCAGCTGTGAGACGTTAGTTGTGTATTATGGAAAGGGGGAACTGAGTTTCCAATATGTCGGTTACTTGAGATCTTGATCAGTTTTGTGAAGGCAACATGATGTTTAGCTTTCACTCTGAAGTTGGTGGATGTTCACCCAGTGTTCCTGTGTCTCAACTGAGAAAGTATATACCAGGTTGGAAACACTTTGTGAGTTATAATGATCTAGTGGTTAAGTTGAACCACATCGTTGTTGAGCATCTGATTACATTCTTGGAATAAGATATGAAACGCTTGCATTTGAAAGACATGCCCATATTGAGGATATGATGGTCGAGATGAAGACCTGAAGAGGCTATGTGAGAGACTGAGGATAGTGTCCTGAGGAACTATCCAAAGTATATGTTGGGACAGACCCATTTGTGGGAGCACGAGTAGATCTTAGTGCTATCTTGATGAATGTTGTGCTTATGTGCTTATATGCCTTGATGTGTTATTTCATGCTAGTTGTGATGTGATTTATGATCTTAGTAGATCTTGATGTGCTAGCGTGATGTATGTTATAGCTGGAGATGATTACTTCCTCCACGCTACCCGACTATGATTATATTTATAGCTGGAGATGATTACTTCCTCCACGCTACCCGACTATGATTATATTTATAGCTGGAGATGGTTCTTTCCTCCATGCTATTTGAGTGGGATTAGGATTCAGCTGGAGATGGTTCTTTCCTCCATGCTACCTTGATGGACATAGTTCAATGGAGATGTGATTCCTCCATGCGATATATATGTTTATGGGTTGGTTAGAGACGTATTTCCTCTATGCATGTGATATGTTTTGGCTAGAGATGTGCTTCCTCTATGCCTTGTGATGTGGTATGGCGAGAGACGTGATTCCTCTACGCCTTTGGGTAGCGTTATGGCCCTTTTTCCTGGAGATGATGATTCCTCCATGTTTATACTTGAGGTTATAGATTGTTATAGGTTGTGATCTTTTGAACAGAGATGTGATACCTCCGATAGAAAGAGTGAGAGTTATACCTCGACATATGGGTCCGAGAGGATTTGGGAATTGTTCAAGTTTCAGGACGAAACTTTTTTTTAAGGGGTGTGTGATGTAATAGATAGGATTTCCGAATTCTAATTAATGTTGATTAACTTAATCGTTGATAGTAATTGACATATAACTTGCGAAGATTTCCCAAGTGATGAGTATGAGTCCCACCGTTATGTTCCTCGCGTAATTTTGGACGTTTGGGGAAATTTTTACTTTTTCCCCCGGGTAATTATTTTTATCCTCCGGTGTTATTTGGAGCATTTGGGAGCTCCAATTAATAAAAATGCAGTTGAGAGAAATGATCAGGACATCAGATATGTCTTAGATATGAAATAACATGGAGAGGCAAAACGGCCAAAAGAGTCGCTATTTCGTTTCTTAACGGCTAAGAAAGACGGTTTAGGAATACACGTTTTCCGAGGCAGTTGTGTAATAATTATCCATACAATATTCCAGATTTAATGTTCCAATCTCGAGAAGTTTGGAGAAAGAGGTTCGACCCGCCTCTGGATCGGTTAAAGGATAATTATCGACTTTAAAAAGGATAATTATCGTCTTCACTATAAATAGCGGAAAATCCTTTATTAATTCATTTCCTTTCACGTTTTCTCGTAAAAGCTCTGATTTCTCTCAACCTTCAAACTCAGATCTACTCTTCGTTTCTAATCCGATTTCAATTCCGTTTGAGTTTCTGGATTCCTCTCTTCATTCTCTTCATAACGGTACCGAGTTTCTGCATTTCCGAGTATATGGAGGGCTGGTCGAGCATATATGTCACCAGGAAGGTTCCGTCGCTCAGATTCCGATGAATTTGATGCTGTCCATGCGTAGCCTGCGTCGTTGTGATTCCGAATCTTCTTTCAGATCGTCAATCGGGTTAGTAACGAATAAGTTATGAATTTATTCGTTTTCCGTATTGCGATTTGGCCTAAATTGACTTTAGGCTTGTCAAATAGGACAATTAGAAATTCCATTATGATCGTTATATTATTCTGGTGATTATGGGTTCTTGTTTGATGAAATCTGATGACAGGGGGTTTAGAAATTGTCTGCGGGCAAAACGTTATTCTGGCGAAATCTACTTAATTAATTAAAGGTTAATTAATTAAATTAGGATTAAAATTGAGATTGAGGAATGTTGATTAGATACTACCTTGAGATTTGAGGAATTGTGAGTTATGTTGAGATATTGAGGTTTAGTTGGTTGTGAGGCTCATAGATTGAGTATGATCTTTATGGATCCCTTTGGGTCTAGGTGTGACCCCTTTGATGAATAGAGGTTGATATATCTCTTTATGTCTTTTTATAGGCCGTGTTGTCCCTCCAGTGTAGAGGTGATCGTGGTTGATTTTGTACGAGGTTGAGGTAAGTCCGTAGGACTTACTTAGCTACCATCCCTATATTGAGTGTTTGCATGAGTGGTGTGTGCTTTATATGTTTGCTATGATAGCATGAGTTGTCGTTTTTATCAATCTATGTTCTATTGACTGCCCCACTGCGTGACTGTGATAACTTTTCCCTTTCATCCCGCCGTGGAGTCTGGTGGAGGTTCTCTGATGTCGGGCCAGACTGGTTTACAAGAAGGGCGCAATCCACTCCCATAGGGTACACGGATTGTGTGACCGATACTCGTACAGCTGGACATTGTACTCAGAGGCGGGGATGTATCGGTCCTCGTGTCACATACTTTCATCTATCTATATATATATATGGTTTTTGAGTGAATGGTTATTATATAAAGATAATAAAATGGGTAAATGTGTGAAAGCATGATGATGTGTTTATCTTCCATGATTGTGTTTGTGCTTATGCATTACCTCATATATGTATGGTTAGCTAACGGTTTCATACCGTGTTGTAGATGTTTACAGGTTAGGCACTGCTGAGTGATCTGGCAGGGTGACAGGCCGAGGACTCTCGTACATTAGGTGGTTGGTTTGGGCTTGTTGTGTTCCCCTCCTTCGTGAGGATGTTCTTTTGTACCTCCTGTGTGAGGTTGTCGTTTTATATACTCGGCTATGTTGTTGTTTACTTTGGGTTGTACAATTTATATTGTTTTATGTATTTGTTTTATATCTGTCAGTGCCATGTTGTAAGGTCCAGTGAACTTGTTGTCAGGCTAGGGTCAGGATCTATTGTGAGATCCTAGCCCAATGTGACATCCCGAGTCCCGCGGATTCGGGGTGTTACAGGTTTCTGGATGCTAGTTGGATGACGATAGTGGTGTGTGTGTTGTATGTTTATAATAACAACTTGTTAGGACGACCGTTGTTATTATGTGTTAAGGCCCAAGTGTATGTATAACGGGCCGTGACATCACTGTCCAGCTCTGCCAGGAGACTGGGAGGTTCTCTATACCCAGACCATACAAGTACACGGTGAGATGCATCGGATCCACTCCTGATGGGTACACGGGGGCGGAGGCGAGGTTTGGGAATCCCTCGTGTCACAAAATAAGTATCATTAGAGTGAATGACTTAAATGAAGATAATAAATGGATTGTTTGAAAGCATGATGAGTGTTTATTATTTTATGTGTGTGTGCTATTATTATTCTCCTAATGTTTAGATATCTAGCTAATGGTTTCTGTTGTTGTGTTTTTAGATTTACCGCAAGTTAGATCAGCAGCTGAGTGATCCGGAAGTAGTGGTCAGCCGGGTCTCCGTACTCCTTAGAGTGGGGGTTGGGGTTGTGTTTTGTCGTTCTTTCTTTTGTTAAGACAGTTGGCCGTTTTTCCCTTTTGGTTAAGTACTGTAGGCTGCTAGTCCGTATTGCATTCATTCCTTGAAAAATACTATTTCATGAATTTCGGTTTTCTTATTTGTGTCTTGTTGCAAGATCCTAGTAATATTGTTGTCAAACTGAGGTCGGGACCCATTGTGAGGTCCTAACCAGTAACGTCCCGAGTTCTGAGAATTCGGGGTGTTACAGTATGTTTATGTACTTTGACAAATTTATTTTTGGGTATGATTGTGACATTATTTGGGTAAGCGGATTTTTGGGTAATAGGTGAGAAAGTAAGGATGTTGGAAATTCCTTTTTCTAATTGATGTGACATGTGGGATAATACAACATGTCACATCCAATGGTTTGTCAACTTTGCCCTCTTTTTGTACTATATTTCCTCTACTCTATTTTATAGAGGGTCAAAATACCAATTTCAAATACTAGGGTTTTTTTCTCAATTGATTTGCTTAAAAGCCCTAGTTTGCCAATTTTGCCGAATGAATTAGTATAAAGTGTAATTCAATTATGATTGTTTGGTAAATATTGATTCTTAAGTGATAAAAGATATAACAAATATTAACTAATATCAAATTAAATAGAAAGTGTATGTACGCCAAAGTATTTACGAACACTTCATTGAATATTACAATATTTGTAGTATCTTGTAATATTAATATGATATGAATAAAATAATAAATTGTCTGACTTACATGATAACTGATGTAGGGTAGCAAAATCAATTAAAATATGACCGGATAAAAAAAATTGTGCATGACAAATATTTTTTTAAAAATAATTATGAGAAAACAGATTTAAAACAAAGAAAATATATTATAGCGTATACATGCGTATTTGACTTGTTAAACTAAATAATAGTAAAATGACACTACATAAAAATAATATTATGCCGAATAGATACTTATTATAACAAATAGTGAAAAAGATATTGTTAGGCTCAAAAGATCAAAGACAACATACCATATATTAAAAAAATGATATGAATAAATACATCGTAACCAAAAGACCAAGAAAAATTATCACTTGTTCAATCTTTGAACCCTCTATTATACAAATAATTTTAAAATATAAGACCAAATATAAAAAAATCGTGGGTAACGATTTTTAAAAAAGTTATTATGAGAAGAAAAAAAGACAAAAAAGTTAAGCCGAAAACATATGTACTTGACTTTGTAAACTAAATTACAAAGCCAAATTTGTATCCATAGTTCAACAAATTTATTTTAATTTTATATAGACAATGATTTAAAATTATGCTTTATCATAACCAAAAGACAAAGAAAAAAGTTTGATTTGTTTAATCACCAAACCCTCTATTTATACAAGTTCTCACGTTGTCTTACTTGATAACGGTGTGAGATAACAAAATCAATGAAAATACGAACAAATTAAAATGTGTGGATTAAAAACGATTTATAAAAATAATTATGAAGAAAAAAATTTAAAAATAAAGAAAAAAAAATAGTATACTGAAAATAAACGTACTTGAATTAGTTAAACTAAATTACAAAGTCAAATATATACTAGTAGGCCAATGATGTTTTTTTATTTATATAGACAACGTCACAACGACTCACATGTCAGTAAGTCAACCACTCACATACAATTATATACCCGGTATAATTAAAAGTTATAGTTGAACTTAACCAAAAAAAATACAAGCAAAGTAAAGGTAAAAATTTAATGATGTGACTACACAAAACTGCGTCAAATATCAGTTTATGGGACTACATTAGTATACATAGAAAGAGAGAGATTTTTAAACCTTTTCAAATACGTTCAACTAGTTAAGTAGGGTTTTGATAAAGTTAAAAAAATGGACGTGAATTAAAAAGTTGATAATTATTTGGTAGGAATAGATTTGTAAATAGATTTTTATTGTCAACTAGTGCATAGCCCGTGCCTTGTACGGATATTTGTTAAAAATACTTCTTCATATTTTTCAGATTGATTCAAGTCAATAGGTCATCTTAGTTCGGTCTCGACTATTTTACATTGGACGAACGGTATCGAGACATGCCTTTTTTTTACTGAATCCACACGGCCTTATTCCGTTAGGGATCGGGATGGGCTCATTCCCGCTTGCCCGTTAATTTATTTACCGTGATTAAAATTTACACTTTATCCACAAAAATATACGTATATTTCGTACTTAAAACGCAAGACAATACATTTTAAATATCCATAATAAATGAAAAATATACTAAACATCCAAATAAAAAGCCCAACATCCTAAAAAAAATCAAAAACTTTACACGTCGATACATAAATAAGAAATGGTGTAGTTTTAGAGTTGATTAAATATGAAATTATTTTAAAACTTGTGCCATACTCTCGGATGTGATTGTTTAGATATTAGGTTTAGTAAATAAGATTAGACGAAGATTGTTTAGGAAGATTTAAACATAAATAATATTCTTTTTTTGAATTTTGACTAACGTAAATATAAAATACCCATAATTATAATTAAGATTTGTTTCTTAGTAAAAAATAAAGATGGCTTAATTAGTTATTTAGTAATTAAAACTATTTCGAACAAAAAAAATGTGAGGCCTCTACATCATCATCAACATCGCCTACCTTAGTAAAAATATACATTTATATCCCGTGCAGGGCACAAATTTTAGTAAATTATATTTTTATATCCCGTGTAGGGCACAAACTTTAGTAAATTATATTTTATATCATGTGCAGACCTCGTGCCCACGGATATTTGTTAAGAAATAATGTGTAGATGAAGAAATTGAGAATGTTTATTGAAATGAATTGAGATGAACGTAACTCACATAAATACGAGAAGATTTAGTTATGAGTTAAAAATATTATTAGCGCTAGATATGTTTACTTACTAACTAATGTTTTATTTATGGAATATTGTTTTAGAAGGTGGACGGATTTATATTAAGCTTCTCCGACAAGAAATTATGTCAGAAGAGTATGCACATATCAAATAGTCTACTTATTCATGTATCCGAAAAATATATCTATTTTATTTTAAAGAAAGTTATACTTGTTAAATTCCCGTATTCCGAAATATTAAGTTAGAAGTTTGACGGATATAATCTTTTATAAAATATAGTTTTAGTAAAATAAAAATTTGTATAGCTTTATTATGAATTTAGTAAAAATAAAAAATACAATTCAAAAATAATGTTACATGGACTTATAAGTAGGAAAATAGATAAGAAATAAATACTAACACTTAGACTACGTGGAATCAATAAATACAATCCAAAAATAAAAGAAAATCTTTATATACAATTTAGCTAAAATATGTAAGTAGTTATAAAAGCCTTAGCCATGTTCCTAAATCCTAAGTATAACCACTCTCTAACGTATCGTATTTTTTTTATACGTGGAATCAATAAATAAAAGAAAATCTTTAATAGGTTCTATTATCAATTTTGAAAATATCAAATTTAAATTGAATTGATTACCAAGAGGCCAAAATCGAGGCTGACAATTACGTTAGCGTTGGAGATGCCGGCGAGTTCAAGATCGCCAAGGTGGCCGGCAAAGGCTTGGGTGATGAGGAACATGGTGTAGGAAACCACTCGGATGAAGATGGGGGAGGACCCATTATGTGAGTTATAGCTTCTTTGACTCAACCCATACTCTATCTACAATCCTTTCTTCATTGTTGATGTATGTTGCTTTCGAATCGCTGCCAAGTTTTTCTATTGTTTCTAACAATAGAAGCTCTGCTTCCTTTGCTCCATTCAAAAAGAGGTCAACCAATAGGAGTGCGTTATACCTATAAAAAAAAAGTCGCTAAATCAAATATATACAATAAGAGGACCATGAAAGCAACCTTTTCTTGACTATCAAACAAAGAAGTAGCTTAAAATAGTTGCACATTTATATGGATTGCAAAACAAAGAGATTAACAATTAAAAGCAAAAGAGAAGAGAGTTATGTATAAAGGAGATTGTCCGCTATTCATAATCTTTGTCAGCTTCTTTCATTGACACAAGAATGCACATGCAACCTAAATTGTATCCTTCAGCACAACAAATAATTCAATCGAACCAATTTGATCGCAATAGGAAGGCATTTATTTTACCGGAAAAAGGTACGACGAAACTGGATAGAAGATGCCGGAACCTGAAAAAGAGAACGAAATATGATGGAAGACAATGGAAGTGATCCGTATATATAGAATAAGAATCTAAACGTATAAGAGAAGTTTAGAGATTGTTGATTTAGTAAATTTCGAGATCTCAAAATTAAAATTTAGATATTGTTTTAACTTATAAGAGAAGTTTAGATATTTATTAGTTAAAAGAAATAAATCGTAAATTCTCAACTGTAAAAAATAAATATATATTATAATCGATTTCGATTCTGATAGATACCTTAAGTAACAACCTCAAAAAAATATAATTTTTAAAAACCTCCATAATTAATAATTAAAAAAGTGAAAAATAAAAACACGTAACAAAAACAGCTTAAAATCTGATTTTTTTTAATTAACAAAAATACTTATATAAAGAATTTTGTTGACAGTATGATTTTGTGTAGTGAAAAATATTTTGTTTCCTAAAACTCCGGTTACAAATTTTTTTCCAGATTCGGGATTTTAATAAAAAATACAGTTTAGTAATTACTTTATATAATAGCTAAGGAATATACCAGCACAATATATATTGAAAATTAAAAATCTACAAATATAAATCCCGGAAGATAACAAAAAGATTCGTTAACAAATTATTAATTAAAAAGTTATTTTGGTTAAAATTTAATTTTAACACCAAAAATATTGTAACAAAATATTGATTAGCGTAAAATTTGGCCAACAAAATATTTCGGCAGCTAACAAAAATTTTGTAACAATATTTTTATAATAAAATTATAATAAAAATAAATAATAATAATAACATTTTACTAATTAATTTAAAGATTAATTAAAATGGCATTTTAATAAATGTTTTACAAAAAATCCTATGTGGCATTACTGATGGATTGACATGTGGCGGTAGTGTCCTTAGTTTTAGTAATAGATTTATGAAAAACACTGTGAAAAATCTAAATATAAAGACATGCAGGAGAGTTGATCAATTAAAAAATAAGTTTAAAGGTTTATCACCAAGTTTAATTATTTATCGTATAGTATAAAAACAATTAATGGGTTTAGTTGTCCAAAAACAATTAACAAAAACAATTAATGTTTGTCATTTTGATGCAAAATATGATAAATTATCAAATAGTAATAAACATATTAAAAATCATAAAATAATATATAAAAATCTTATATTTTAAGAAATTCATAATTTATTAATAGTTGATTAAATTGGTTTAACTAAAGTATACTTGTCTTCAAATTTTATATAATATAAAATTGTTATCATTTTTTAATATAAATATAATATAAGAAACGTTATTTTAGAAAAATAATAAGAAATAAGGGTACCATCCGGAAAAACCGAAATCTCAGGGGTACCAAGCGGAAACGTGAAAAACTTTGGACGCCATCCGGAAAAGCCAAAAACTCAGGGGTACCAAACGGAAACGTCAAAAACTTTGGGCACCATCCGAAAAAGCCAAAAACTCAGGGGCACCAAACGGAAAAATCCAATAATTAATTCATTAATAACTAATTGCTCAAAGGAACCAGATAGCTTTTATTTTTCAAAATAAGATATATACAAAAAGTCTTGGGGTATAAAAATCCAAGTCTTGAGGCGGAGATTACGCCTCTGTGCTTGACTCCTCGGTAGTCTGGTAATCATCTAAAGGTCATCCGTGCTTATCGCCTTGCTTTACTTTTTCATTGTAAAACCTATATAACTATGAGCACAATGCATTCCCATTCAAAATTCTCCTTTACCACTACTAAACTTATCAGGATTCAGGGCATGGACCCACAAATACTTCATGCCCATCTTGTGCAAACATTCCTCCTCACGCAACCTTTACCACAACTCAACTTCATTTGATTATACAAAGGAAAGGCAATGAAATAGAAACAAATTATCCCCAACTTGGTTTATGTTCAGTTTAGGATAAAGCTTTGAGACAACAACAAGCACCAACAAACGAGTGAAAGATACACCCGTTGCATTCACCTATCAAAACAAAAACAAAAATAGGGGCACAAACAGGCATAATTTTATTTATTTTGTTTTAGTTTTCTTCTATTTCTAAGATACTTTGAACAAAATATCTGCAAATTAACCACAAAATATAGTGAAAGGTATTGGCGAGATACCATGGCTGAAATCACATTTACTCCCTCTATTCTTCAAGGACGCTTATGCCGCTGGCAATTCCAAGCAGCAATGTCGATCGCGTAACTGGCTCAGAGCAAAACTAAAAACCCAGTTCACATGATCGACTTACGTGACAGGAAAAGAAGCACAATTGCAAGCAAGGCCTTCATTTCCTCGACAAAACAACAGTTGTGTTCATACTAGCAGCAGGGTCCATAAAGATGTGCAGGAATCTGATCCAAAAGATTACAGAGGTGTTTAGGGATCTCAACTAGTTTAATGCTAGTTTGCATATCCCCACAAGTACAAAAACCATTGGTGCTTACTGCTTATACTAACCAACTCTACCAACATAATCAAAGCATTGGTTACCAACACATTTACAATTCTTGGCTCCACCAACATAATCAATGCTTGATTACCAAGACAAGTGTTTAAGATGAGGCAAACGAAATTTTCATTCCAAAACAGCTATTGTGCACAAGGGATACACAATATATCAAGATAGTTACCCATTCTAAATTCTACTGCCTCTTCATTCTGAATCGCTTTCCAAAGTTCCCATGGCCTTTAATCCTCTGGGTCTCTGCTACAAACGAAGATCAGACATCAATCAAATGCGCCACATTAAAGAGGAAAATAATTCTGAAGACTAGGACCACAATCAGATCAACCACAGATAAATAGTTCCTTACAAAGGAACTTTTAGATCGCCAGATTTATACCTTCTTGGATGACTTCTTTTCTCTGACCTCATACCTCTCTTGGCACAAATCAGATAGCCACGCCCCTGGGCTTACCAACTGCTAACCATGGCCACCAAAAACAGCTAACAATGATCAGATTAAGAAAATTCTGTTTCTCAAGGAAGGAATTAGAAACCAAAATCCTTCATGAATCAAAACTGTAAATTGGGATCTAGACCAGAACTTAGGTTTTTTAAAGACAAGGACGGAGACAGGGAGGAGGCTTACAAGTAAAGTCCGTTGAATGAATTTAGCCCTCTTTTTAGGTCTCTGTGGAAGTTTACAACCTTTCATAGCCAAAAAATCTTCTTCCTTCTCCTTCTTAGAGAGTGTTATGTAAAGCTTTGGCCAAACAAAACCACTACCACCACCACCAACTAATACTCCTTTATCCTCTCCTACTACATCAATACTCGGCTTCCGATTCTCTTCTATTGCACTAGCACTGCCGCCGCCGCCAACCAATGAGCCTCTCGTGGTGTAGTATCTGTCCTCCTTATCCGGAGACTCGGATTTCCGCCTATCAATCGACGGCGATCTAAACCCTGAAGCCTGGGATCCCCTGTGAAACAAAGACAACAGAATCACATCGATCAGAAAGATTAAAAAAAGAGCGAAAAACCACTGGATTGAACATATACTTCGCAAATTTCAGAAGAAAATGTTGGATCGAGGTCAAGAGAACCTGGCGAAACCATTCGATTGAGGACGAGATGGCTCAGCGCTGGCGCCAGAAGTGATTCGTCGCCGAATCCCGCCGTTTGAATTAGGTGATTGGTTGGAGTGTTTAACTCGATTGCACCTCAATCTCTTACCCCACTGCAGCACGAATTCCGGCTCTAACGGCCTACTTGCTCCTTGATTCCTCTCTCCTCTATCCATCAAATTCAAAGAACACTGCAACAAGCAAAGAACAATAAAAACATTAGTCTAAATGCACCTTCGCAAACTCCATCCATCATATATGAAAGAAGTATATGTATGCAGATAGAATTAGTAGATTTTCAATAATTTACCTTCAGATCTGAGCTTGTCCACAAAAATTTTCAGCCAAACCAGTTGGTTATTCGCCAGCTAACCTTTGATTTGTCAGAAGATAATCGGTGATCGAATTAAGACGATGGAGTCCGCGTGAAAAGATTAAAGGTCGGCGATGGTTTTCTCTCTCATGTAACTGCCGCTCAGTCTCTTCTTCTCTGTGTTTATCAAATATCAATCAACTAAGAACCTTACAGTGCACAGGAGGACGCTCTTCTCCAATAAAACCTCTAACGCTGCTTATCAGGAGTAGAAAAGTGGATCTACAGCCGTCGGATTCTAATTGCCACTATCAAGCCCAACCCAATTCGGCCCATCTTTGGCCCATTGGCCCATCAGGGCAAAGAACAAAAGTTATAATCCATCAAAAGCGAATAATATAGGATGTGTTTGATATTTGAGATGTTAGGGATTAGATTATTTTTTATAAGCATTTTGGTATTAAATGGTGATTATAGATTTGATTATCAAATTTTTTATGAGTGAAAAATAGTCATCGCTCCTTAGATGGTTGTAAGCATGATATTGTTGTAAATTGTTGTAAAAATACCATTTAACGATCACAAGATAAATGTTTAATTTAAAAGATAAATTAGCAGGATAGTCATTGTGCATTTCGGTTCACATATCACATATTTTAGTTTCTATTTAATAAACCTTCACATTAACACATTAAGTATGTCCAAAAAATATTATAAGTTGAAAGTCCGACATAAACTCTAATAAAATATCATTTTAAAATAATTAATAATAAAAGAGGAAGTTCGTCAATATTATATATAGTGTATTCAATGTCATGTGTACAAGATGAAACTATGTTAAGTAACTTAAGTATATGACTGTGAATGACTGATAGATATTTGTCACATACATTCTTTTCAAAACTTATAAAAAAAATTCTACATGTGAAAAATATATTTTCATCTCATAATTGATTTTGTAATTCAAATAGCATTACCAATAATAATTCATGAACCAACAAGAATAAAATATTTTGATTGTAAAGATATTATATTGATACTTTTTTATGTAGTATTGAACTTATTTATTTAAAGTAAGGTACAATCACAAATAACATGTTTACATCGAGTTAGAAGAGATACCGACAACAAGGAGACATAATGTTTTAATGCAAGACCGACATAGGAGACATAATGTTGACAAAGACTCATTGCACCGTCTTGAGAATTTCAATAGCATCGGGCGCAAGAATACCAAAAGTGTCGAAATCAAATACAAACTCTTTCATAGTCTTACCGACCACAAAATACCCACTACCCAAACAAATAAATAAAAACTCGAGTTAAATCGAGGCAAACATGTTTACCACCCCCTTGTCCAAACATCACATCCATCGGCCTCAAAGCACCTTCCCTCACGTGGTGGGTCAGTAGTGAATGACAGAGATCATGCCTATATTTCTCGAAACTTCAATTGAACTCGAGCAAACTCCATTACCTTAACAACCAAAATTCAATTGAACTCGAAACATAGAGCTTGCTGAGGATAATTCGTAATTGCGCTTGAATTCGATAAATTTTGTTTACTGTGCAATATTTTTGTAAGGTTTGAGGCATAATTCAAGATTCCATTGCCAGGATTTCGCGCAAACAAATAAACTCCGATGAACTTCCGATGTAGATATATATATATTACATCAAATATATATTCATACAAAAACCAAAGAATTCAAAGGGATACAAAAATAAAAAGAGACACAATATTAAAACAAACAATTCATCCCGTACAATAACCAATCAAAACGCTCAGCAGAGAAATCCGAAAGCGAGAGCCGAGAAGGAAGCGACGAAGGCGGCGATTGGGGCAAATGAGGCCGCATCTGCGGTGGGGCCAGGCGCCGGAGCCAAAGATGGAGACTCCTGAGCGGCTGCCGCTGAGATTAGGGCCATAACGACGGCGACGGCGAAGAGTCTGAATCTCATGGCTTCCATTCTTTAAGTTTGTAGAAGGGATTGGGATTTAGGGTTTTGGGTGGTGGAAATGAGAGAGAAGATTAGTGAGTTTGATTTGAGATGGAAATGAAGAGGAGATTGGGGAATTTTTATAGCCGGAGAGAGACAGACAATTGCGGGTAGGGTTCAATCGTAACGGTCAATTCCTTTCTTTTTTTATTTTTTTCATCAATTTAGCTTTGGTTTTTGCTACAATTATGATATGTGTCTGCTTTTTAAAGCCTTTGCTATTATTGTCCCGATTTCATCAATTTAGCTTGGGGAATTTTCCGTGATTATTGTAGTAATTAGATTACGTAAAGTTAAATTAGTCTAGAAATCACTTTAAATACGAAAAAACTAAAGACACGTTTGTTTTACTATTGTAAAATATAAACGCGTTTCGATGACGCTCAACCAATAACAAAAATGAAACAAGATTTGAGTGTC
Source organism: Fagopyrum esculentum (assembly GCA_033239045.1). NCBI lineage: Eukaryota > Viridiplantae > Streptophyta > Magnoliopsida > Caryophyllales > Polygonaceae > Fagopyrum > Fagopyrum esculentum. The sequence continues at coordinate 131,260,615 of BSUD01000005.1, read as the reverse complement.
AACGCTTTCCGACGGCGCTCAAATTTTTTTAAAAAAAAAGGACAAAAGTAAAAAAAAAAAAAAAAAAAAAAAGTAGGGTTTTGGACGCTAACGCCATGCACCGGCGCTCAAGAACTAACTTTTTTTTCAATTTTTACCTAATATTTTTTTATTTTGATTTGAGCGCCGTCGAAAAGCGTTGGCGCTCAAATCAATTTAAACGCCAACGCAAAACGCGTTTATATTCGATAACAAGTAAAATCATTCAAAATTGTGTATGTAAGACGTCACTTTAAATATGTGATTTTGATTTTGAACGTTAAAATTCAAAAAGAAGTTGTTAGGCTTTCTGTTGTACTATTATATATATTTGAATATCTTTATAAAAATAAAGGAGGAGAGAGAATCCGGTGGGCGCGGGTGCACATGCAGCTGTCACCAACGGCAGTGTATGAGGTAGTTGGGCCCCGCCAACTTCACTTGCTAACATGAATGTGGACTATTTTCTCTCAACACACAGCTCAAAAGAACCTAATCAATAATCACCATTGGAATTGATATGGTTAAACAAATTGAGGGTTTCAAGTGACTATACACTTTCCGCAAAATCCCTCTAAATTACAACTCACACCACATTGGATAATATTTATAATAGAGTATTTGATTTTTTGGATATTTGTAACGTATTATTTATTAAAAATAGTATTTGTATCAATAATGCATTATGATGTGTTTTTTTCTTTGTAAATCGAAAAGGTAGATATTTTTGAAGCAAATGAGCTGTAAACAAAGGTTGGTCTGCGCCACCCACCGCCACCTGTCTGTTAGCGGCCTCGCCGTTTTCAAAGATGTGCCGGTGGCCCACAACCCAACTAAAATATCATTTTTGTTTGGACGGCCAACTCTGCGTTCAGTGCTTTTCCATTGTTTTTAGGGTTGGGCACAAATCTCGGTTAATCCCGTTCCGTTCCGATCCCGTTTCGATTTCGGTGGGACTTGAAAAAAAATGTGTATTCCGTCCTGTCCCTTGAAAAACTTGTGAGACGGGACGCGGACGGAGACTTTTCTTCCTGGTTAATCACGCCTCGTCCCATATTTATAAATAATACTTGTATTTTTAAAATTATATATACATATGAAAAATATATACAAATTATAATTTTATATTGATGAAAGTTATAAAACACAAAAACAAATATCTGTTATATAGATTAAAAAGAGAGAAAGAATAATGTAAATATATGTACAAATGTCTAATATGGAGTATAATACTAACACCGTAGTATATTATATCGGTAATTCAATATCAAACTTTTTTTTATCATTTGTATCTTTAAACATGAGAGAATACAAGTACAATTGTTGAATAAAATGAGCGAATAATTCTTGCAGAATTAGGTTTGTCTCGTCCCACATGAGACAGGGTTCGCACGGGACAAAAAAATTAATAAATCTCATCCCGTCCTGCTTAAAATATGCGGGACAGGACGCGAAATGACCCAATCTCATACCGTCCCATGCCCGACCCTAATTTTTTCCATATTCATTTTGTCAAATTCGAAACTATTACCCTTTTTTCATCAAGTGTAGTATCTTCTAGACATTGATTAAACGATTTATATGATCTACAAAACTACAAAATATATGATCTTACTCTTATTAATCAAATTTGATTTGATTATATTTATACCGGTGGACTGATTCGTATATTGTCTACAAATTTGTATTTTTTATATTATGTTCAAATTTTACATTTATTAAAATTTTGTATCTATTCAAGTAAACCCAATTCATGCGGCCCTTACAAATATTTTAATCAAAAGTTAATTTTAAAAGTTGATATTAGAATTTCCCGATCAATGAATAAAAAGTTTCTATAGATTTTGTAATTCCTTAGATTTATATGGCGTTGGCTAAATACATTTGTTTAGAAAGTTGTTTTAAACCCTTAAATGAAGCAAAAACTTATACATAAAATGAATTAAATTCATTAAAAGTTCATAGACATTGCTCAATCATGTATTGTTGAAAATGAAATAAAACACTGTAAAAACGCTTCAAAACACAATTTTAGAAACAAGCCCCACTAATTCAATCTTCATGTTTAAGAATGAATATAGATAATAGGGTACTTTGCAAAGTAAACAAATAAAGTTTCATTAAAAATCAAAATTGTAACAAATAGGAAGATTAATGATGGTGCAATCACGGGAACTAGTCATGGGTGTCAATGAAGAAGGTAACCCATCTATTCGGACTCAACTCCGAGTTACGTAGCATAGAATTCATCCACTCTTTCCAACTACAAATTTTTGCAGCGGATGAATCAACTGAATCCAAACAACCGCGATTTTTATATGGAGTGGCCGGAAGTAAGTAATTTTGATCCAACTACTATTTTGATGTAGTGGTCGAAAGTAAATACCTTTGATCCAACTACAAGTTCGGTGTAAGCGATCACACGGTCTAATGCTGCGACGTAACCAATTAGTTTCATGTAACATCCAGTTTTTCAGGTCACCACCCCCGCGGTGACAGGAGCCGCGGTCGCGGCCAAGCGTGCTTGCCGCAGTTGCAGCATGGTTCAACCGCGGGTACGGCTCACCCAGATCTTGCCCGATCTGTTTTAACCGTTTTTCCTTTTTGGGATTATCCGATCTTCTATCTTTTGGGCCCCTTTATCTTCGAAGCCATATCAGACTGCCTCCTTTTTTCTTTTCTTCCCACGTTCCCTTCCCTTGCTTCTCTTCTTTCACTTGTTCTCCCTTCATCCAAGCTCTCAAGCTGCAACCCTCTTCGTGGTTACAGCATAGATTCGGAAAGCATCCTTACTCTTGTTCTTAGTTCTTGATTACATGATTTATGACAGGCTGAATTGGCATTTAGGGCCTTTTACACTATAGAGTTAAAATTTAGGGTCCTATCAATTACAAATTGAGAAATAGGGCTCCTACTTTACTAGACTAATTCATAAATGAGAATATTGGTAAAATAGGGCCCTTTTTGTTTAGTGTCGACTAACTAGGCCCCTCTTATTTTAGGCTGAAATTTTAAATGTATAAATAAAAAATTAGAGGGGCATAAAAGTAAAACGTAATTTATAAAGCCTATAAAATAATCCCAAATCCCATGTGAAGCCGTTTAGGGTTTCCCGATTCCAGATCTCATCGTCTTCAACCTCCTTCATCCTAAGCTGCAAAATTAGGGCTGCTAGGGTTACGAGAAGTCACCGCAACATATCAGGCGACAAATTTGCGGAGGAAGACGATGGAGGTCAGTGGGCGGTGGACTGAACACCTTCTGCGACAGCCACGCCGAAGATCGCAATACCTTCCCGATCAAGCGGAAGTAGAGTTTCACGGATAGCTAAAGCGCCTGGCACGCCGGTGATGGTAATGAGTCCCTGCCCGGTGAGCCCGATGTTTTTGGTTATTGCTTCGGAGACTATTTCGCGCCGTCGGAGACTATTCCGGCTATAAGTTCGGTTGGAAAAGAGTAAATGTTTGTTGTAATCGAAACCTTCCAAACAACATTCTTGGCACGCCGGTAACGGAACGAAGAAGACGCCGCCAGTCAGCGTGGAGGATCCGCCCTGCCACCCGCATGGAGCAACGACACCAGTCGCCTGCGTGGAGGAGCCGCCCGCCCGCCTGGATGAGCTGACCAATCGTTTGCGTGGAGGAGCCGATGTTGCTGCTTGTTGGTGCCGCCGCTTGATGTTGCAAATTGGAGAAGAAGCTCATCAGGAAGTTAGGGTTTACTTTGTGAAATTTGGCTAAATTACAAAAACTAACCCCATTTTTAGAAATTTATAAAAATGGCCCTACAAAGTTAATTACAGATTTTGGCCTAGGTTTTATAATTACATAAAAGGCTTAGAGTTTTATATATACGGGATATTGACTACATATTTTATAAATACGGGATATTGACTACATATTTTATAAATACGGGATATTGACTACATATTTTGTATATATAATTGGGCTTGTGTAACTCGAATGGGCTTGAAACAAAGACGGGCTTGTGTAAACTAAAGTTTAATTTTTGCAGTTATAAATACGGGATATTGACTACATATTTTATAAATACGGGATATTGACTACATATTTTATACATACTGCATATTGACTGCATATTTTAATAAATACGACATATTGACTACATATTTTACCGTTATAATTGGGCTTGTGTAACTCGAATGGGCTTGAAACAAAGACGGGCTCATGTAAACGACGGACTTGTGTAAATGAAAATTATGTATTAACATTGTGTAATTGAACTTGTGTATTAAAATTGTGTAGTAAGCATTATGTACTAGTACCGTGTATGAACAAGAGAATACACGAAGTTCAATTAGTCCAGCTGGTATAAGGGTGGGAGGGAGGGGCAGTCGTCCAGAGTTCGATACTCACTAGCAACAACATTAATATTTTGTAATGGACTTATGTAACTCGGATTGGACGACTTATGTAACTCGGATTGGGCCTGGACGACTTATGTAACTCGGATTGGGCCTGCTGATATTCAATTGAAATTGGGCTTGGACTCAGTTAAATTAAAATGACTAATTAACCCTTTCAATTAATCTTTATTAATAAATGAGAGGGGCCTAGTTTGTCTACAAGATACAAAAAGGGCCTACTTTATACTACAATAGACAAAAAGTGCCTACTTAGCCAACTCATCCTTCATAAATAGGACAAAAAGTTGACAAAAGTGAGTGATGGCTGATGTGAGTGTTGACTGTGACACTTTTGATTGACATTTGGAGGGAATTTGGGGGCCAAAAAAACGCAGCCCTTTGCCCAAAAAAAATCAGCTTACCCAAAAATCAGCTTACCCAACTGATGTCACAATCATACTCAAAAATAAATTTGTCAAAGTACATAAACATACTCGAAAACAATACACCCAATAAATCAAATATCAATATAAAATAATATCTATAAATTGGATAATATTTTATATTTATACCCAATTTAAACATCACTTAATACAAAATCCATACCCAATTTAAATTTGTCATACCCAAAAATTTCAAAACTCGATATTGTATACAAACATCAATATCAAATGACATTTGGTCATTACCCAAAAATTCGCTTGACATTTGATCATTATAACACATTTTGGGTAACCATAAAACATATCCACGATATCACTTTAAATATAACACATTTTGGGTAACTATAAAACATATCCAACATTTTAACACATTTTGGGTAAGTGTTTTTTAAGATATTGATATGTTTGGGTAAGTGGTTTGTTCGTATGGTTGTCAATATAGTAGATTGAACATGGTAAGTGCATATCCTAATTTTGAGATCGGAATTTTGGGTAATCAAACATAAATCGTCATACAGCACAAAAAAATAAATAACACACCTAACATACCCAAAAAATAACAACTCAATTTCGTCATACAATATCCAAAAAATAAATAACACCCTAACATATGAAAGATTAAGTGGGAGTCTCCCTCACTTTATTTAAAAAACCAAAGAGTATGAATAGTAAACATTCCGTCAATATTTAAATGTTGTGTAGTACCATCATTTCAATTATGTCCTATTTCCCTAGGTGTAGGCCTAATTTTTATTGTTTTCTCTAGAGACCCATTTTACAAAAGCAATATATAAAGGGTCCCATTTTCCTAATTTATTCTTTATGACACTAGTTTAGACATTCATTTAGTTAGTTTTTCTCTTTATTCATACATGACTCCGCACTAGTTCGTGACATTTATGCTTAATCGAGTCATGTTGATAGAAATGGTGTCTACACGAGCTTTCGTCGGTTTTGTAGATATTTTGGGGATCTTTGAGACATTATTGATACATTTGAGGTTCAAGCTTCATGATGGTCCGGATTCGAGGTTCCAAAAGACTCATGCTTGGAGAAAAGAAGAAGAGATGGACCCTACTTGGTGCAAGGCTTGGACAAACTCATGTTCAAATGATGATTAGGGCTGAATTGGTGCAATATTGGTCCAGGTACAATACATCTCGGTCGATATGGGTGCATGAGCAATCCGATATTCCTGTTTGGACAGCCACGACACTTGGCACACGGTCTCTTTGTCCGACCTTTGCTTTCCCTTGGAGTACTTGAGTTGCTTTGTAGGCTGTTTCGTGGGATCTATCTTCTCTTCCAGCTCTCTTCCAATCCCCATATGGGTGTTCTTGGGGGAGGTTGGTGTAGAACATTATCCCATCTTAAGATCTAGAGTGCGATTGAGTTGTTTTAAGTGAGGTTCTCTTGGAAACTTGTAAGATTTGCTTGGAGCTGCTCTTGATATGTTGTAAGATTGTTGTAAACATCTATCCAGCTAAGTTCATTTACTTTCATTGTTCTTATTCTCATTATCTTTCCATGGAATGCATGCACGCTTGTATAATGGAATTTGTCTTTGAAGTGTATGTTATTGGCTGAATAGTTGTGATTCTAGGGTGAAGGATATATAGTTATGGTTTGGATGATGATTGTATATATGGACTTGCATGTTAGCTTAGGATGATTTTGTGTTCGAAAACCTAGCACAATGTAAGATCTCGGCATGTTCTTCATGCCATTTCGTCCGAGATGTTCATGATTCACCCGAGATTTTTGTGTTGTTGTTCTTAAGTTGATGAATCTGGATGTTAGGATGTAGATTTGTTGAAATCCTAGTGTTTGTTGAGCCTAATCTAGCTTAGGGTAACCTATGTTAGCAACCTTATCAAGGAATGAGGCTTAACCGGTGATTTCCGCTCTTAGGTTTAGAAGATGATGAACTCTAGGTAGTAGTGAGCCAAAAAAGCCGCTATTGGATTGAGATTGCTAGAATTGTTGCTTAAGACTTACCTTTTCCTAGACTTACCCGGTAAGGAGGGGTTTGACCCTTTGGTAGTGGTCTGGTTTGTGTAGAATTCTCGACCTTATCTCCTTGAGACTTACTCGGTAATAGGACTTTGGTTTGAGACTAGTGGAACATGAAACTTACCCGGTGATTGTTCCCATTAGAGAAATGCTCCTTCCCAATAACCGCAGCTTATCCTTTGATGTTTAGATGCTTGAGTTCATGCCATAACCGGAATTCCGAATCTCTAGAATCCGCATTTCTTACCTCTTATCACCTATCTTTGTGTTTGCATGTTGTTTGTTTGATAGTTAGCATACAATTGATCCTTGTTTGATCGTCACAAAACCAACAAAAAACATTGTGATTTTCATTTCTTTATTCCCTATCCTATCTCTTAGTTTAGATTTGCACTATCTATGATCATTGAATGGTTTAATTTCACCTCATTCCTTGTGTTCGACCTCATAATACTTTTCTTGCTACGAAATGACCCATACACCGTGGGTTCACTAGGTAGATTAGGAGAATAGATCGAGTTTATAAATGTAAAATCTTTTTGTGCTACTATCTAGTGCGAACAAGTTTTGGCGCCGTTGCCGGGGACTAGATTAAGTCATTTGTTTGTGATTATTTTTAGTGTGACATTTTCTTGTTACTTTTGATCTTGCTTGTTTGTGTCTTTGCATTTTCATGTTTGTCATGGACGGATTGTACTTTCAAAACGACCTTGACGACATAGAGTATGAGGGATGGATGGCAAGCCAAGATCGAGGACCACTCCACGATGAACTTGAGTAATGGGAAAAATTCAATGAATATCATGAATTCCATGATCAAGCTCACGTGACCATATTGCCTCATGCGGAACCTTCCCAACAACCTCACGAAGACAAATTGGAATCGATGTTTGAGCATGTGATGAGGAAGTTAGAGGACTTAGAAGACACCGTCACTTCCATTTCGAGGGCCCAAGTGGAGCTTGAAGCGGAAGTGTTTAAACAAGAGGAGGTACACCATGAAGAGATCTAAGAAGTGCCCGAATCAACCATAACCATTAGAGACCTTCAAGTAGAGTTGAATGATGCTTGGGAGCAAGTGAGACTAAGGGATTTGACCTTGAAGGATGAAAGAAGATTGTCATTCGAGAAAGAAGAACAAACTAGGAGGGCGATTGATGAGATTAGGCATTCTCAAATTCAAGGAAAGCCTACCCTTCTTCAAGACTTACCTCCACCTCCTTCACACTTGGAGGAGTGCAATGAAGAGCTCTAAGCCCTGGACTTCCTTGCCATCAATCTCGGAACCACACTTGAAAACTGACGTGGAAGAAAAAATGAACAAAAATCTCAGTGCAGCCCACCTTATCTCGGCCGAGATTGTACATATACCCATCCGAGATTTTTCTACAGGAGCTCACCTTGACCAAAATCTCGGTCTGATCAACCTAGATGGCCATCTGAGAGCCCGTGGAAAGAATCCTAAGCTTACCTCAACTTCTTTCGATCCTTTCTCGCTTGCCTGGATGCATCCGAAAGCTGGAGGTCCTTATCGAAGGATCCTCCCATGGTTGACATGAGATCCCTCCCGGTTATAGAAGATGGATTCATGATGGTTGTGGAGCACTTCAACCAAGCTATCTTTCCAAGAATCGGCTTTCTTCGAATCATGATGAATGAAGGAGGCAAGCACTTCATCAAAAAGACCCCATAGTACTATTTGTCTAAAAATGGGGTGGCCCATGTGGTTGCAACCCCACTCCATTATCAAGGAAGCAGCCATGAAGAGTTCTACCACTCACCGGTGAAGCGAGAACTTAAAATTTATTTGGGGATCAAATGACCCCTACTTGTCATTAGAGATGCCGGAAAGAGATGGTTGCTTGGACTCCTCAAAAAAACCAAGATTTTTAGTGTGGATTTAGGCATCATGGAGTTTGGTCAAGCTAATGACCTAAAAGAAGCGCTTCTTGGTAGGCAACGCAAGGGTAAACTCTTTCCCTTTTCATTTTTTTTTGCTTTTGTTTTTGTCTTTTTGTGTTTTGTGTGTTTCGTGTTGTGTGTTAGAGTCTAGGTAATAAAGAAGACAAGGCAAGCAAGATGATGATGATCCCGTTTCAACTGTGGGTGGAACGGACGTGATACTTGGACGGCTTGAGGTGCCTTGGAGGGGTGGAAGAGCTCCCATCTCGCATACACCTTGGCGCGAGTCCCGACGTCGGAATGAACATGAAGAGCTCTCTACCACGATTGATTGATCATCCACCACCGCCACTCCACACGAGTAAACCAAAATACCAAAGCACGACATTTTTACATTGTGAGGACTTTCTTTTACTTCTTTATTTAATTTGCACATTGAGGACAATGTGATTTTAAGTATGGGGTGAGGTTTTCATAATTCTCCGCATGATCGCATCTAGGATAGTTTCAATTTATAGTCAAACGTTTCTTTTCATGTTTTGCATTGTATATACTCAGTGGCGGCCGCAGGGTTTTTAAAGGGGAGGCGAAAATTTATTTTCGATAAAAATATCAGTGAAAATATAATAGCGATAAAAACAAAGTTAATATGTCATCTACTTACGAAGTTTTGACTGCAAGTCTACCAAAAATAAATAGTGAATGCTACAAATAAATAGTCAATTATTCCCCAAATACACGAGATTTTTGGGTTGGAGAACAAGCGCGGTCCTAGACCGCGTCTATTGCAAAAAGAAGAGAGGTTATAAACTGCGCTTTTATATTCTGATTAAACAAAATATTAAAAAAATTGAAAAAAAACATTACACTTAAAGACGCGGTCGTGGACCGCGCGGTCCGCGCCTTTATATTTTTTTAAAAAAAGATGCCCTATATGCGCGGTCTATAACCGCGCCTCTTTAGTTTTTTTTCCTTTCAAAAACGTCACTATTGGCGCGGTCTAGAACCGCACCTCTATTTGTGTTTTTATTATCTTTATTTCAGATATTAAAACGCTGTCCTCGACAACGCGTTTTACAAATAAGAGTGCGGTCTAAGACCGCGCTTCTACTCCGAACAACAAATCTCGTGCATTTTGGTGAATTATTTCACTCCGAGCCTAAAACGGGAAATTCTTTTGAAGTTTCGTTCACTTCGGCAAAAGAGCCAAAAAAAACATGTAAATATAACAAAAGAATAGTGATATTTAAAAAAATAATAATTTGTAGAAAACAATTTTATTAACGAAAAAAGCCACAACCCATCTTGAAATGAATTTTTTTTTCACCAGAAAAAACAAAAAAAAAATTTAGAGGGCGGGGCGGCTGCCCCTCCTCCCCCAAGGGCCGCCCCTGTATATACTTATCTCCAAATTCCAAAAAGTTGAAATTTTTTAAAAATTCGTGTGCTTCTAAGATTGGATATAAACCTTATGATGATCTTGTTTCATGCATTGGCTATGGATGACCTTTATATTTTTAATGAATTAATGCATATGTGGACTTGAATACTTCTCTTGGATTCCATATGAGGATTGTGATGATGTTTGTTATCTAGTTTAGATTGAGAATTGATGGTCGAAACTTCATAATAGGTTCTTACACATCATCTAGGAATGATTAAGGCAATTCATTTCTCTCTTCTTCTCATCTTGATCATGTTATTTGAAGCACCTCTCTTGGAATGAAAATAATTACCTCTTTTGACCCATCCGGGAATCAGGAGCATGATTAGTATGTTGAGTGTGTGAAAAGCAAGTGTGGGGTGTTTTGGTTGATGAATTAATGTTGTGAATGAAGTGGTTGAATGTGTTGTGAAAGTGTAGGAAAAAAATATAGGTTTGGGGATGTTTGTTATGACGGTGAGTAACTTGGCACCATTCACATAATCGGGTGTTTGTGTCTTGCCAAAGTTGGATTAACAGATAGTCCTAACGAGACTTGGTATGTGCATCCGGTGTGAGGCACCTCGGAAAACCTCCGAGGACCGCTAATCACCAAGGTTTCGGATTTTGTGCACCAATGCCACTTCCTCAAGTGAATTAAAAAAAAGAAAAGAAATAAAAAGAAAAAGAAGGAGAAAATTACACTTTGATGGATGAAGTACAAAATCGAAGTTGTGGTTAAGTTCCTTTCCCGGATTTGCACCACACGGCCATAAAATTTCCCACCTTTTACACGTTTCTTGACATCTTCTTTCCTAAATCATTAAGACCTCTTTGCACATGTGTTAGACTTAGTGATCTAGATCTGATATTCTCATGATCATCTTGACTTTATCGATTTGCTTTGTATATATGTTTTTGAGTTAACTATGATCGTCTTTCCGTGCCTTTATTCCTTCGATACATGATTGCTCATCCATTGCCATGAAACATCATTATGAAGGTCATCATTGTTTAGAAGCACAATTGCAAACAAAAATATTTTCTGTTTTTCCGCATTCATAACTCATGCCATCTCGTAGCTTAGGTTTGAACCTTTCTTAGGGACGAGCAGGTGGAAAGTATGGTGTATTTTGATGACATGATTTATGACACTAGTTTAGACATTCATTTAGTTAGTTTTTCTCTTTATTCATACATGACTCCGCACTAGTGACATTTATGCTTAATCGAGTCATGTTGATAGAAATGGTTTCTACACGAGCTTTCATCGGTTTTGTAGGTATTTGGGGATCTTTGAGACATTATTAATAAATTCGAGGTTCAAGCCTCATGATGGTCCGGATTCGAGGTTCCAAAAGACTCATGCTTGGAGAAAATAAGAAGACATGGCCCTAGTTGGTACAAGACTTGGACAAACTCATGTTCAAGTGATGATTAGGGTTGAATTGGTGCAATATCGGTCCAGGGAAAATACATCTCGGCCGAGATGGGTGCATGAGCCAACCGAGATTCCTCTCTGGACAACCACGACACTTCGCACACGATCTCTTTGTCCGACCTTTGCTTTCCCTTGGAGTACTTGAGTTGTTTTGTAGGCTGTTTTTTTTTTTTGGATCTCTCTTCTCTTCCAACTCTCTTCCAAGCCCCTCGTGGGTGTTCTTGGGGGAGGTTAGTGTAGAACATTATCCCATCTTAAGATCTAGAGTGAGATTGAGTTGTTTTAAGTGAGGTTCTCTTGGAAACTTGTAAGATTTGCTTGGAGATGCTCTTGATTTGTTGTAAGCCTGTTGTAAACATCTATCCAACTAACTTCATTTACTTTCATTGTTCTTATTCTCATTATCTTGCCATGGAATGCATGCATGCTTTTGTATAATGGAATTTGTCTTTAAAGTGTATGTTATTGGCTGAATAGTTGTGATTCTAGGGTGAAGGATGGATGGTTATGGTTTGGAAGATGATTGTGTGGACTTGCATATTAGCTTAGGATGATTTTGTGTTCCAAAACCTAGCTCAGTGTAAGATCTCGGCCTGATCTTTATGCCACTTCGGCCGAGATGTTCATGATTCACCCGAGGCTATTGTGTTGTTGTTCTTAAGTTGATGAATCTGGATGTTAGGACGTAGATTTGTTGAAATCCTAGTGTTTGTTGAGCCTTATCTAGCTTAGGGTGACCTATGTTATCAACCTAATTGAGGAATGAGACTTACTCGGTGATTTCCACTCTTAGGTATAGAAGACGATGAAATCTAGGTAGTAGTAAGCCAAAAATGCCGTTATTGGATTGAGTGTGCTAGGATTGTTGCTTAAGACTTACCTTTTCCAAGACTTTCCCGGTAAGGAGGGATATTAACCTTAGGTCGTGGTCCGGTTTGTGTAGAATTCTCGACGTTAGCTCCTTGAGACTTACCCGGTAATAGGAATTTGGTTTGGGACTAGTGGAACATGAAACTTACTCGGTGATTGTTCCCATTAGAGAAACGCTCCTTCCCAACAACCGCAGCTTATCCTTTGATGTTTAGATGCTTGAGTCCATACCATAACGAAATTCCGAATCTCTAGAATCCACATTTCTTACCTCTTATCACCCATCTTTGTGTTTGCATGTTTTTTGTTTGATGGTTAGCATATAATTGATCCTTGTTTGATCGCCACAAAACCAACCAAAAATATTGTGATTTTATTTCTTTACTCCTTGTCTCATCTCTGAATTTAGATTTGCACTATCTTTGTTCATTGAATGGTTTAATTTCATCTCGGTCCTTGTGTTTGACCTCGGAATACTTTTCTTGCTACGAAATGACCCATACATTGTGGGTTTACTAGGTAGATTAGGAGAATAGATCGAGTTTATAAATGTAAAGCTTTTTGTGCTACTATCTAGCGCAAACAATTCTATTCTACATCCTTTATCCTGCCTTCTCTCTTCGTTTCCTTTATCTTCCTTCTTTTGGCAAAATCAAGATTGAGTCTTGATTCGAGTTGCAACAGTTGCTTCATTGCAGTGTGTGAATCCAGGCTATAGTGGTTGATTGTCGTTGTGTGAGAAATACAGAGGAGAGCAAAGCCGTCCAAGAGAAGTTGTTGTCGTCGAAGAAGCCTGGACGTTCCCCTCTAGTACATTTCGTCCCTCGTGGCTGCATAAACCTGCCCCCGCTTTTTTTTCATTAGACGCCGCCCTCACGCCTCCTTGTTGCCGCGGCCACGACATCACACGATGTCGCCGAGCCTGTCTTCATCGCGGTCGCGCCTTACCTCTAATGGCTACCGTCTTTTGGTAAGTCGCTTCCCTCCTTGCTTCCTTATCCTTTCCTAGAGTTAGATCATGCTAGATTGGACCTAGTTGAACTACGGTGAATGTCAGTTAGTGGCTTGTGATTCATAAGGGTTTGTTATGGTTTTAGAACCCCTTGAGCTATTGGTTTTGATGTTTGTTCGGGACTGAAATTTCATGAATTTTATCATTTGTGAAATTAAATAAAAATGTCATGAAATCACCCATAAATATTTTTGGTGTAGTCGATTTCTTATTGTTATTTTTCTTAAAAAAGATGAAGAAGATGGAGGCTTCTATAAATTATAAAAGCCCAAAATATTGATCAAAAGCCCAAAATTACAAAAGCCCAATTTAGCTCATTAAATTTCAATTAATAAATTGACAAATTATACCAAATAAATTAAAACCAAAAGCAGCCTGAAAATTGTTAGTTTAATTCCTATATGACGGTTTCAGTTAAAAAATAAATAATAAAAATTATATTGACAATTTCAAAGAGGATTGGAGTTAGTGGGCTTAGTGGGTAGTTTACTATGTAACTCACCCCTAACCATGTATAAAAGAAAGAGATATGCAGAAATTAAGGAAAAGGAGAGAAAGTTCAGAGAAATATAGAAACGGAAGAGTTGGAAACTAAAACAAAATCGCACTCGGTCTCGATCACCACACAAACACTCGCGGTTGGTTGAAAAGGATTGATTTCCCGCTGCAAATCTGTAGTCATTTGGAATTGATCGATTCCGATGCTACAACTGAGCCATTTGGCCTCAATTTGGTTGAACGCATAAGATCGAAAATGGCTGTAAAGGAAAGAAACTGTATCCTGCAAAGAATACATAAACACATGTACAAAAAAGACTATCAAGAATCAACAAAAAAAAAAATCCAGAAGAACATTGTGCATCTAGAAATCAAAAGGCCAAAATATAATTGAGAGAGAAGAACATATAAGTGTTGACATGATTAAATCAAATCGATTTAGGCAATAACAATGAAATACAAGTTAAGTCATAAAATGCTCTCAAACTGAGATTTAAAAAAAACGAATATGCAAGAAAACATTAGTAGCTTGTTTGTCTTCTTCGGTTCTTGCCTTCGAAGTCATCAATCGAGCGAAAAATCGAACCCCGAGTTTCTTTTGACGTCCATCCGTGAATCTCTCGTCCAGACTAATTTCCGATTCGGCTTTAACAATGACTCTTCTCACGTTACTTTCGACTTTATCGAAACCGGGAGCGTGTTCACCATGGATTTCCATGGCTTTTCGCTTGCTTCTCCTGCAAAAGTAAATAAAGAAAGAAGACGAAGAGAGAGAGCCTCACAAAAGGCAAAAAAAAAAAAAAAAGGGAAAGAAACAATAAAAAAAAGAGTTGTAGATGAATTTACTCTGTTGGAAACCTTTTGAAAAAAAAAATAAAGTAAAAGAATAAATACAAGATGTAGAAAAGTTCACGCATGAAAAAACAATGATTACAAAATATAAAAAAATATAAAAAAAATAAAAGAAAATGAATTGTAGCCTACAATTGCAAACTGCAGTAATGCTATAGGAAAGTTCCAGTTTGTTTCAAAATTAAATTTGATTTATATAAAAAATGGACCCATAAAAATAAATTTTGTAAATAAAGCCTAATAAAACATTTTCTTTACAAAATTGACCCGTAAAGAAAAATTTTTATAAATATGATAACATATTTATGATCATATAAAATAAATTTTAGTTAGAACTACGTAAAGACTTGACGCCATTTTAAAAGGCTACGTAGGTAACTCGATATTAAGTTTAAATTATATCGGGTACCGTCGCAAATCAAATTCAAATTTTATGTCAAATGAACTACGAGTGATTTGATGTCTTAAAAATAAAAAGACTACGTAGAAAACTCGACTTATAAATTCTCGAGACCAATCACACAAATTAAATTGACTTTTTAAATATAAAGTCAAACACGGCTTGAAGAACTACGTATGATTTGATTCCGTTTTTACGGATACGTAGGAAATTTGATACAAAGTATTAAATTCAATCGCAATATATATTTTTGACTTTTATATGAAATGAAAGTTATAAAATTAAATTTCAAATTTTCATCCAGAACTACGTCATGACTTGATGCTCTTTCCGAGCTACGTAAGAATTCTCATATTGGATTCAGTCGCACCATCCAAATAAAATCAACTCCAAAATAAATCTTGGAGTTAAACCAAAATTCTCAAATATTCATGAACTCGATATAAAGCATCCGCTCGTCGAGTTAAACAAAAAAAAAACCTCAATCATTTAAGAACTACGTACGACTTGATTCCTAATAAAGGATACGTAGGAAATTTGGTAAACTAAGGACCAAATTCAGTCAAAAATAAAATAAAATAAAATAAAACAATAAACAATCTCTCACTAATCTTGATCATGCGCGTGATAGCGGGATGAATTAAGCAACCCTTCCTAGAAGGTTGGTTTAATTTAATCCTTTTATGCATGATCGAGATATAAATGTCATGCAAATGATAGTTGGATCATCGTCTAGGCAACCCTTCCTAGAAGGTGGGTCGGGACTTTGATTCTCTGATGCATGAAAATACCGCATTGGACTACGTGAGGCTTGATCCTCTTTAACGAGGTACGTAGGCAACCCGTCCAAAAACGGGTGCAGCCCAAATTACTAAAACCAACCAAATATCGGTATTATATAACTTAGAATCAAAAGGTCAAAAAGAGAGGGTCGAACTCAAATAAAAAATAAATAAAATGTGTTTTGTAAATTTGTATTCGAATAAAACATAAAAAGGTGTTTTGTATATTTGTGTACATTTTTACTCAACAATGTTGATCCTTGAGGATCTTGAGACTAGGAGTAGTGCTTCCTAGCATGTTGTAGATTTGGTAGAGATAATTGATACTAGAAGTAGAAACCTTCTAGCACGTTGCTGAAGACCTTGTAGAGGTCAATGTGACTAGAAGTAAAGACTTCTAGCATCTAGGTTAGTTTCCGATTTGAGATGCCTTGTTTGAGCAGGCATAGATATTTCCCTACGAGAAGCTGAGCGTTTTAGCTGATTGAGATTACCTTTGATTCAGATAAGTCCCTTGGACTTACTTAGCTGCATTCTGTGTATTAGTTTGACCGTGATGGTGATGTTTGTTTATTTATTGTTATAACAAAAAATTGGACTAGGACGACCTTATACAATATTTGGCCCAAGTGTATTATAACTGTGCGGTGACCACTTGTCCAGTTCTACTATAGATTAGGAGGTGCTCCTGCGACCAGGCCCACAAGTAACGAATAGATGCATCTAATCTATTCTTTTCGGTAAACGGGACATGGGCGAGTTTTGGGAGATTATCGTGTCACAAAAGAAGTTGAATTAGTAATCTGGATAACTTATTGAAAGATAATAACCGGTTGTGTGTGAGCATGCTATGTGTCTATATTTTATATGTGTTTGTGCCTTTACTATTATTCTGATGCTTATAATTTTAGCTAACAGTTTATCCGTTGTGTAGATGTCTTGCATGTTAGGGTACTATCATGTGATCCGGTCAGAGTGGTCAGTCGGGGGTCCCGTACATTATAGGACGGGATATGGGTTTATATTTCCTGTTGTCGTTTTATATCTATTTTAGAATTCGGCTGAGAGTGTGTTATTTTTACAAATTACAATTGTTACACCTTTTGGATATTTTATGGATTTAGAGTTTTTATTTATTTGTGCCTTGTTGCAAGACGATGACATTATTTATGACGTTAGTTTAGGCATTCATTTAGATAGTTTTTCCCGTTATTCATGCATGGTTTGACATTAGTTCGTGACGTTTACGCTTAATTCATCCACATTGTCGAAATGGACGTCTACACGAGCTTTTGTCGGTTTTGTAGGTATTTTGGGGAGCTTTAGGACTTAATCGATACGTTCGAGGATCATTCCTCGTGATGATACACCTCCGGACTCTTTAAGGAGCAATCTAGGTGCAAAGGAGAACACAAAAGACCTTGTTGGTGCATGTCTTGCATCAACTCATGACTTAGTGATCCAAGGACGGCTGAGCTGTAGGAACCACGACCCAGAGGCCAATTCCACGCCCGTGGAATCATTGTTTTGGCCGTGGTTTCTGTCTGGACAGCCTTGACACTTGTCACACGATTTCTTTGCCCGACCTTTGCTTTTCTTGGTTGAGTGTGGACTTGGGAGAGCCTGCAGGCTGGCTTTTGGACTCTCTCTCATCATCCATTATGGGGAAGAAAGGGAGAAGAACAAAACACTCTCATTTGGGAGAAGTACAACAACATCAAACTTAGATCTAGAGTGAGACTTTGAGTGGTTTTTAGTGATTTTTTTTAGAAGATTTTGGAAGTGTTGTAAGGAACTATTTGAAGCTGCATTTGAATGGTTGTAAGTCTTGTTTAAACTCATATTCAGCCAATATTTCTTGCTTTTACTTGCTTTCATTCACCATCTAGCTATGAAACCATGTATGCTTGTATGATGATTTTAGATCTTGAGATGCATGTTATTGGCTAAGTAATTGTGATTCTAGGGTGATGGACAAAAGGTTATGGCTTGGATAATAATATAATAGACTTGAATGCATCTTTTAATGACTTGCATGCTCGAACCCTAACCCCCGATCAAAGCCACGGCTTGTTCCTCCTAAACCACGGTCGTGGTTGTGTATGATCAAACCATGGTTTTGCTCTGTTGTGCTTATATTGATGAATCTGAATGTTAGGGTGTTAGATTGTTGAAATCCTAGTGTTTATTAAGCCTTATCTAGCTTAGGGTGACCTAATGCTAGCAAACTAAGTTAGGGAAGAGACTTACCCGGTAATTCCCGATCTTAGATACCAAAGATGACGAACTCTAGGTAGTAGTGAGCCTCACAAGCCGCTATTGGATTTTGTGTGCTAGGATTGTTGCTTAGAACTTGTCTTCCCGAGACTTACCCGGTAAGGAGAGGTTTGACCCCTAAATAGCAATCCGGTTTGTGTAGAATTCCCAACTTTATGTTCCTAGAGACTTACCCGGTAATAAGACCTTAGATGCGAGATTAGTGGACCATGAGACCTACCCGGTGATTGATCCATTAGAGAAACACCCTTTCCCAACATACCGCAGCTTGTCCAAGGTTGATTAGAAGCTTGAGTCCAATGCCATAACCGGAAGTCCTAATCCCTAGAATCCGCTTTTCTTACTTGATCACATACCTTGTTCTTGTGTTGTTTGATTGTGTTGCTTGATTGATTGATAAATCTTGCATGATTTGTGATCTTTGTTTGATCACCATAAAAACCCAAACAAAAATATCATGATTTCATTTCTTTATTTCTTTCTCTTTTCTTAGACTAGATTTGCACTATCCATGATCATTTGTTTGATTTGATTTCACCTTATTTTTCGTGTTCGACCTCAGAGTACTATCCTTGCTACAAAACGACCCATACATTGTGGGTTCTCTAGGAGTTAGGAGAATATATCGAGTTATAAATTGTAAGACTTTTGCGTGGTACATTTCTAGCGTAACACAAGATACGATGAAATTGTTGTCAAGATAAGGGTGATATGTCCCTAGATGGCGATGTCATCCGTACCTCCGGATTGATACACCTTTAACTCCAGTACCCAATGGAAGACTTTTCCATTATATTTATCATATTTCCCATATTTTATATTATTAATAATTAAAGGATATATTCTTGTGAATTTCTTCCTTTAAGAAAGCATGGAATGTTTGGGATACTCTTAATAATTAAAGGAGATATTCTTGTGAATATTTTTTTTAAGAAAGCATTGAATGTTTGGGATACTCTTAATAATTAAAGGAGATATTCTTGTGAATATTTTTTTTAAGAAAGCATTGAATGTTTGGGATATTTCATCAATCCGTTGTATGATGAATGTTTTGAAGAAGAAAAGGAAGAAACCGTCATCGACAAAGTTGAAGGCATCTTCGATATATTTGAAGCCGTCTTTGACAAAAACGAAGACGTCAACCCCAACACCGGCACCATAATATTGATGGACAGCAAATTTGAGCTGCAGAATCCGAGGTTCCTCTTTGTTATGTCAAATTACTTACTACCTGGCTTGCTCTTTAATTTTTCTAGACTGTCATCGGCGTTCACCATCAAGGGCCTTGACAACATGGTAGATAAACTCACCGGCGACACCATCTACGTGTACCACGAGGTTGAGCTGCCCAACCCAAAGTTTGTCATTGATATGTCGTGTGTTTACCATCCAGGTTTCCACCCATGCAAAGCTTTGTTCACAAGTTCCAAGAGTATCGACGCAAACAACCGTCATCACACCACTACCAGCACTCATTCCCGTGCCTTGACAACATATTCAACAAGCTTAGAGGCACCGGACTTTTGAATGATTACAGGTGTGCACCATCTAACCACGGTGAAATGGGGACGTTTCACAACCAAGAGGAGGAGAATGATGATAGCATTAAATATGACGTAGTATAGATGTGCATATAGGTAGCTTTTCCCTTTCTTTTGAGTACATGGACATGTTTTCATAGCATTTATTGAGCATATTCACATATTATCTTGGAATCAAGATCTACACAAGCTTTGTTGTGATTTTAGGTGAATTGACGCTAAATTAGAGTGGAAAAGGAGCATTTATAGAGTATTAGTCGATGTGGAGTTCATTAAGAAGCATTGGGGTGTCATAGGAAGGAGTATGAAGTGAAACAAAGGAGAAAAGCATCAAAAAGAAGGAACCACGGCCCAAAAAGGAACTTCCACGGCCGGAGTTTTGGTATTTCTTTGATTTTCACATGTGGAAAGGAAGGTCGAGAGTCATCACAGGATAAACCATGGCCGTGGTTTTGATGACGTCACCCGTGGTTTTCTTCGGAAAAGATCGCTTCGTTATTGCCACGTCAGCAACGAAAGAAGGAAGCCTTTAGACCTAATTTTATTCTATAAAAGAAGGTCGACGACTGCATTTTAAAGCACTACACATTTGGATTCACTTCCATACTTAGGATTTCTCCACGTTTGAGATTCTATTGCTTCATCATCGGTGAAGATTGAAGAGCTTTCTTGATCCCGACTTGGAGATTGGAGATTTTGTTAGATATTTCTTAGGTTCTTGATTATTGTCTTTGAGAACACATATTTTGGGATTACTTGTTGTTTGATTCAGTTATTGATATTTGAAGATTGATTATTGAAGTCTTCATTGTTCATCTTTGAGTCTTTCTTGGTTGCATGCCATTCATGATTTATTTTCTTAATCTTGAATTGAATATGATGATGATTGTTGGCTAACCCCCCTGCGATTCTAGGGTGAATGGTTGATGCTTGTGGTACAGATGATGATAGATTGAGCTTTAACAGATCGGACCCTGAGAGTTGTGAGTTGAAACCCTCGAACGAGGTTTTCCACAGCCTGTTCTTAAGGAATGATGCCCGTGGTTTGCCAAGATCCCGCCGTGGTTTCCTCTGTTTTGCACGTTTCACCTATGCCTTTATCCAAAGTTAAAGTTGCCTAAACCCTAATCTTGTTAAGCCTTCTTAACCATAGCATTGCTTGGTTGTTATCTTTTACGAGTTTTAGGTAATAGAGGATTCAAAACCCTCTATTAAGGTGGAGAGTGTCATAGCCTATAACTTTGTGCTTTCATTTGACTAACTTGGGTTTGGTTTGGTAATGAGAGTATAATCCTATCCTTAGAACCTCTTCTTGACGAGACTCAACATCTATTAAGTAGAATCCTTTGGGTCAGATAAAAGGGTGTTGGAACTTTACCGTACGATATTCTGCCGTAGATCACATGCCTTTGCTATCTAGCTCTGTCCGTACATATCCTTAGACATCTTGAATCGAACGCCATGATCGGATACTTGGATCTTTAGAATCTTCATTCCCAATTATTATTGCATCTTATTCATCACATTGATCATTGTTTTGCTTGCTATACAAGTTAGATTGCTTATACTGCTTTGTTCTCACCGATTCCCTGAGATCGACTCCGGAATATCAGCTCATACTACGATTGATCCGTACACTGCGCGTTTGTTATCGTTAGGCATTATTCTTGGATATAAATTTTAAAACTTATTTGCGCACACATCTTTTGCAGCGAACAAATGATACGTCCCTTGATGGCGATGCCATCCTTACCTCCGGCTTGATATGCCCTTGGCTACCACTATCAAATGGAAGACTTTTTCATTATATTTCCCATATTTTATATTCTTAATAATTAAAAGATATATTCTTGTGAATATCTTCCTTTAAGAAGACATTAATACTTAGGATAATTCTTGAAAGATTCAATCATATCCCTTCTTTGATGTCTAGAATATTTGTTTTAAATGTCTAGAATATTTGCCTTTTAATTATGCATTTAAGTATTAGGATTTGTCTCCATCCTCTCCTATATAAAGGATGTTTTGGCTCATTGTAAAAGCATGTCTAATAAGCAAGTATATTGAGAAATATTTCCTACCTACACGAGGATCCTCTCCTTTCATACTCGAGGATGTTTTGGCTCATTATAAAGAATGTTTTGGCTCTTTCATAAAGTTTTATCTTGAATCTAGTCTTTGATCCAATCCTTTCATACTCGAGGATCCTCTTTAAGGATCAACTATATCTACTCACTTTGTGGATGATTCGATCAACCTTGATCGGATAGACCGTACGCTTCCACATCCATCTCAAAGCTTCCGTCAACTCATATTCTATACTTTGATCCACCCGCAAGGAGTAGTTGAAGCTCAAGCTCGATCTATATCCGCACTTTGTCCTTGAACTGCAACCAAGGACTACATCAAAGGGTCAAATCCCATTGTGAAGTCCTAACCCGTAGCATCCCGAGTTCCTAGAATTCAGGGTGTTACATTTCATCCGGCTACGGTCGAGTTTATCGCGGAGGAGACTTTGCTACCTTTGACTGGCCACCATCGAGAATGAATTGGCTATTTAATATTAGAACGTTCTCATCCAAAGCCAATCAGCCAAACCAAAGCGCGCATGTCAGCATCTCCGCACATTGCTTAATTTAGTAGTTATATATAAAATATATCGATATACAGGGTTATGATGAGGTGAAAACAAGTGTTACGGTAAAAAAAATAAGAACATATCTTAAGCGTATGATTATACAATCAACGTTCATGATTTAATGTTTATAAATGGTAAGCGTGTGTTTTGTTGAATACGTTATTTGATTAAGGCTTGCATATATTTCAATTAAGAAAATACAATATATTAAGTTTGTAAATAAACGGCACGTTCGTAATATTACACGAGTAGCAAACGGGAGAAGCAAACAAGCGAAAAAAAATGTACAAATAGAATGCACGCTTATTTGGAATGTGCATTCGTGCATCTTATTGCTTCTAACTTGAATCAACGTGCATTCTTGCACGAGTATTGAACGGGTTAGTGAGGCAAGTATAAAATGTACAAAGTGCGTGTTCATTTGCAAATGTATGAGCACGAGTTTGGATTTGATTTCACATCAAAAAATCAAGAGATTCATATATGCACGAGTACATAAACACATTTTCATAAACACGCTAGTAATTGATATGCACGCTAGTAATCTATATGCAAAACTATAAAGTATTGATGAGCACTAGTAGTGAGTGAGCACGACTAGTACATTTCCATAAACCCTCTAGTAATTGTCACATGCACGATTACGTTACAACGTAATAATAAGCACACACTCGTGCAAGAGTGTATGTGCATTGTGCAACATTCATAAGCACAAGTATAAAGCACAACTAGATAGTATCAATGTAACACGAGCATTTAAAGTGCATGAGTACAATCAAATATGAACACTAGTAATACACAAGGCATGCACGCATGAGAATAATTTCTTCGGACTATGAAAACGAATGTCTTGTTAATGTTTAACTAGGTAAACATACATATTTAGTTATGGAAATTGACTATTCCTTTCTTTTTAAGAAACATATTACTTATTATCCATAAATATTGTCGTATCATAACCGTTAGTTTTATTTAATCATGTGGTTGACATGTGTTCTCATTTTTTACTGTAACACTTGTTCTTACTTGATCCTAACCTTCGATATACAAATATATAGATATAAATTATTTATTTAATAACCAAACTCTTTATTTGCCCAAGTTCTCAAACTATCATCTGTACTTGATAATCGATGTGAGAAAGAAAAATCAATAATTAAAAAATTAACGAAAATAATTGGAGCTTTTAATCATTCAAAAAAAAGGAAAAATCGTTAAAAGAAACATAACATTACATCAACGACCCACAAAACTGTTGGTTGACGACCCATATAACGAATATTTATCACATATGTATAAAAATTATACTTGAACTTAGCTAGAAGGCGAAAAAATGTATGATTTGTTTAAACTCTAAACCTCTATTTATATAAGTTGTCAAACTATCACATAAAAAACATAATAGTAGATCAAAGACACACAAGACAGTAGGTTAACGACGCATATAACGAATATTAATCCGATATGAATAAAAATTATACTCAAACTTAACCAAAAGGACAATGAATGTATATTTTGTTTAATCTTCAAACCCTCTATTTATACAAATTATCAAACTATCAGCCTTACTTGATAATCGATATGGGATAACAAAATATATAATCGTTCTGAAAATAAAAAGTAACGTGAAATCGTTCTAAAAAGAAAATTCGTTTAAAAAAATTACAACGTATACCAAATATTGAATCATTAACAAAAATCAAAATCCAAAAAAAAATATAATCGTTCCCCAGAAAACATAATCGTGATCCAAAAATAAAAAGTAACGTGAAATCGTACAAAAAATAATGTAATTAAAAACAAAATATTTGATGACTAAAAATTATTTTTTAAAAATAAGATTTAAATGAATATATATATATATATATATATATATATATATATATATATATATATATATATATATATATATATATATATATATATATAGATGTAGATGATTTATTTAATAATCAAACTCTTTATTTACCCAAGTTCTCAAACTATTAATTAAAAAATCAATAAAAATATTTAACGAAATAAATTAAGCTTATAATCGGTAAATAAAACGTTAAAAAACTTAACATTAGGTCAACGACCAACAAAACAATAAGTCGACGACTTATATAACGAATATTTATCGGATATGTATAAAAGTTATACTTAAAAATTAGCTAGATTGGTTTAAACTTATAACCTTCTATTTATACAAGATCTCAAACTATCACATAACATTAGGTTACCTGCGACTAGTCCAGGCAAATAAACGGTGAGATGCATCGGATCCATTCATGTTGGTATAAGGGGACATGCGAGTTTCGGGAGATTCTCGTGTTACAACATAAGTTGATCTAGAAAAGTGAATGACCTAATGAAATATAATAAACGGGATTGTGTGGTAACATGTCGTATGATTTACTTACTTGAGTGTGTATGCATTGTTATATCTAGTCTAATGCTTAGAATGTTAGTTAACGGTTTATCCGTTGTGTAGATGCCTTGTAGGTTAGGGATGCTGTCAAGTGATCCGGTCGGAGTGGTCAACTGGGGGGTCTAGTACATTATAGGATGGGATATGGGTTTATATTTCTTGTTGTCGTTTTAGTTGTCGTTTTAGTTGTCGTTTTAGAACTCGGCTGAGAGTATGTTGTTTTTATGAATGTTAAACATTTTGGATACTTTATTTATTTTAGAGATTTCATTTATTTGTGTCTTGTTGTAATATCCGGTGAAACTGTTGTCAAGCTAAAGGTTAGGACCCATTGTGAGGTCCTAACCCGTAGCATCCCGAGTTTATAGGACTGGGTGAATTTGGTAAGTAAGCCCTTTTCAATTTATACTCTAGTAACTAGGTCCATTAGGTTTTGTAATTAAGTAAATGTACCCCGTTTTATTTTTTACCGTACAAACCCTATGTCATCTTATTTTCTCTTTCAATCTCTCGCTTCTCCTCTAGTAGCAATGGTGGCCTATGTTGTCTCATTCTCTCTCTCAATCTCTCACTTCTCTAACCTTATTGCTTTCGCAAAGCGTACATGGATAACATCGGTGACGAGTACAAGCTCTACTAGGAGACGAACATGTTTCTTCAGAACAAGGAGCTCGAGAGGTTCACTAGAATTCGAACTTCTTAGAACAAATTTGTTTCTATTTCTTGCGATTTTGATGTTTAATTTTGTGATTGTGAAGTTTATTTAGGTTTAGGGACCAATTGTTGTAAATCGTGTGTTGTGTTGTGTGTTTTGGTTGTGGGTACATAGTAGTTGGGGATTGGAGGAGGCACTGTCTGGAAATTACGATTCGAGCTCTTTCAATGGCAGCGGTGCGTGGATCTCATACTAGAAGTTGTTGACGGCGGTTATGACATGCTAGAAATTGGATGGACCTCATACCAAAGGAGATGCTAAATCAGCAGAAGTGGTTGGTCAGTTCTCGGAGGATGCGTCTTGTGCATCACATTTAATGTCTACTATTTCGGCTCTATTGTCTCCCTCTTGAAAGCAACTCGAGATAATTTTTTGTATCTCCTTGCAGGATCCAATACAATGTTTGTGGATCTAGGCCATTTTACTGTACCATTCCATACAAGTGAATTACAACATTACTGATTGTCACTATTTCACACTCAAAATGTTCATTTTTGAATTGTTTGGTTTTCATGGAAGCAAATAGCCTTCACTTGCGTTGTGTTTCCCTGCCTTCTCTTGGCTTACATGTGTCATGCGGAATTTCTATTGAAGTATCCTCATAAAGCTGAGAGAGTTTTCTATGATTTTCTTCCAAGTAAGCGAAATGAAGATGAATACTATTGGTTGATGCTCTTGTGGTCTTTTCTGACATCCTTGGAACTTATAGAAGAACAAAAGGGTCTTTTTGGCTAGTTTTTGCAATTGCAACCGTTGATGTTGTGATTGCGAGTCAAGCCATGCTATAATACCAGAAGTTGCTGACGACGATTATGACATACCATAAATTGGATGAATCTCATACCAGAAGAGATGGTAAATCAGCAGAAGTGGTTGCTAATGAATTATAACTATTGTGATATGATATTATGATTGTCTGTTTTCATTTTGATGTTGGTCTAAAGGATCTCCTACAAACATTTATGATTATATATGTAATGAAAAGCCAACTAGATATATCCTACAGGTAGCAATATTTTACCACAACTAGATATGTTATTTCTGTTTGAAGGGACTGTAGATTGTTAGCTCTTTACAAGTAGCAATATTTTACCACAACTAGATATTCATCTCTTAACGATTAATTATTTTCAGGTTTCACGGCCTAGAGCTTTGGTCGATCTCACTCCTGTTGTTTCATTTGCTTTACTCATAAATGGATCTCAATGGATTGAAATTGTAGTAAGGCTAATAAATTATTTTCGGGTATGAAATTCATACTAGAAATGAATTTCTGGTATATAAATTTTTGGTATGAATTTCATACTAGAAAATAAAAACAAAAGAAGAAAATTCTGGTATGAACTTTCTGGTATGAGTTTCATACTAGAAATTCATATCAGAAAATAAAAAGGGCAAAAAAAAAATCTGGTATGAATTTTCTTGTATGAAATTCATACCACAAAATAAAAAAGGGGAAAAAAATAATGGTATGACAAAAAAAGAGAGAGCAGATTTTATGTAGCAAACAATAAAGCAAATTCATGTTGTTGTTTATTTTAAATAGAGGGGTGAATTACTTTTACTTACCGTTATATGAATGTGGTAAAAAATAATGGGGTACAAAATCCTAATAGAAATAGAATATGACCTATTTAGAATTTGAGTTGTTAGAAAACCTACTGTTACGTGGGTAGTTTGACCTATTAAATTTATAATTTATTTTTTTTATCAATATAAAAATATCCCTATAGGACACGTGTGTATATATATATATATAGATCGTGACTCATATGTAAACAACTCTTATCGTGTGAACGTGTAAACACCGAATATATGTGAGTATACCGCCGAATATATGTGATTATACCGCCGAATATATAGATTCAGGTCCGGCGAATCTTCTTCCATTAGTAACATGATTTTTTTTATCCTATAATATCGCCTAATCTCAGCCATCTATTTAACGATCTAACGGATATATATATATATATATATATATATATATATATATATATATATATATACTTTACTCAAGTAGGCGACACTAATGCTGATTAAATATTTTATTAAATCACAAACTAACCCCAATAAATCTTTTTTACTAAATCATAATTATTTTGTAAAATATGGACTTTGCTATCCCACATCGATAACCAAGGAAAAATGACACTTTGAGAAATTGTATAAATAAACATAGAAAATTCAAAGATTAATGTTATCTTTTGAGTTTACATATATTTCATTTCTATCAATAATATCTAGCGAGTATAACTTTTGAGTTTACCCTTATATCAAGTTTATCTTTTTTTTTTCTCCAAGAATCGGATTGTCGCATACATGCTCGAGGTTTCACGACAAATGTTATCTTCTGGATTTGTATTATATTATATCCGCACAATTTTATTTGTTTTTTGAATTAATTATTACGAATATAGTTTTGCATTCCATACATATCATTTATTTTTTGACATTTATTAATATTGTAATTTTTATAATGCAGATATAGTGAACGCTCCAGACTTGGTATGCCCCATATGTCGTCATATTTAAACAAAGAATTGGGTCAACAATCATATTATTATTATTTATACTATAAGTATAAAATTTATCACATGAACATTCGTAATCAAATCAACAAAATATAATAAAAAAATACATATACAAAAAATTATATTTTTCAATACCCGTGCAAGGCACGGAAACTAAACTAGTACAAATACAAATATGGATATATAATATAGATCTATAAAACAAAGAAAATATCGATTTCACCGAAATGCATAACGATCTCACCTGACTCCTACATTTATGGAATTTTAACTTATCGTGAATCTATATAGATGGTTGAAATGACTCCTATATATGGATTTTTAATTTTCCATTTTGTTATTTAAATTTTGTTAATCTTTTTTTTTTTGTGTTAATCTATACCAAAAAATCAAGTTAGTAGTTTTTAGCGAATTTATTAACTTGGTTTTATTTATTTATATATTCGTTATTTTTTTAATCTAAAATTACTTCTTCTTTTTCCTGTAAATTTACCTCTTTCAATCTACAACTTAATCACTAATTTTTTTTTGTTAAGCTTATCAGAAAAATGTATGTTGATATATTTACGGATGACTTCAATTTAGTCTGTTAAAAAGCCATTTGAATAGCCGTATTTAGCGTCTGTCCATTTAAACATGCATTGTTGCACCCATTCTCCTAGGGTTTTCATGCCCTCGCACTCTATATATTCACGGGCTCACCGGCTCTCTATCATCATCACTTCACCCCTAGCCGCGCAGCAAGAACATACTCTTATCCAGAGACGACCAATTCTTCCTCATGTACGTTTCTTCTTTTTTCAGTTTGACGATTCATCTGCTTAGCTTTTGCCTAATATTGCAATTCCTTGTCCGCAACCGTTTATGAATGGGAACAAGGATCTATCGTTAGGCTATATCAAATTTTAGTCTTCCTTTAGCTCCGAATGTTCGTTTTCCTTTCTTAGATGGGAACTTTTGGTGACAAGGTAGATAAATTCATTTCTTCAATTCGATGCTTGTTGATTTTGATTGATGTACGATTTGGGATGATGAAAGAAATCAGACGGATTCCCACTGATTTTCTCATATTCTGGGAAATTTGATTACAAACCAGCTACTTCTGATCCTTCGTGCTCATGCATTCAAAACTATTTACTTCAATTGTTTTAGATTTTTGAGATTCGTAAATTTTAGAAACCTTGATTTGCTGATGATGTAAAGTTTTATATTTGCTACTCTTGACTGGATTGACAAACATTCCGTGTGATATCACTTTCCACCAAGATCTCTGAGGCCAATTTCTCTATTTTCAAAGACTACTATTAGAGGGGATTTGCAGTGACTACTTCGAAATTCAAGCTCAACAGACCGGAATGCAGGCTGCAATTTTCCCTCTGTTTTTTAACATTTGATTTCAACTACTATAGTTTTTTCTTAGTTGTTTTTGGCTGTGAGGAAACAAATTTGTGTGCTTAGATGGACTTGATGTCCCTCCATGAAGGCTTAACTTAAACCCTCTAAGAAGTTCTGAGCCATTAGTTATTTTTGTTTGATAAGTGTGTTTTTGAATGTTTTTTTTTCCTTAACCTAAACATTGGGGCATATGTGGAATATCTTTCGTAAATGGGTAATTTGCGACTGAATAATCTTTGATGCTATCACCTTGGAGAACTGATGCCCTTGAATTGTTTTTATAACTTTGAACTTGTGACTGTTTGTTGAGTGTCAAGTAAGTTATGAAGAGATTGCCGTGATGATAACAAGCTCCCTCTTCTGACCACAAGGCTGAGGAAACTTGCCGGCAGAATCGAACCAATAATAATCAGCCACTACTGAGCAATCTCTCATTTTTACCAAATGTTTTCTTTTTGTAATAATGATTTTGGATTTTGACTCTGGTATGTTATTGTTTGATATGCGTAATCCATCAAGTGATGAAATGTGGAAATATCTTAGGACACCTTCCTACACAGCTTTGACAATGGCTGTGGATGAGATTACACCTCCATGTTCGTGATGATGACATGATGTTCAATGCTTATTTTTTTACTAAATTGCTGCATCAAAAATCATCTTTTACACTGGTTGCTGCATAAATTAGCTTATTAGCCTATTGGCTTGATTCAAGGGTTGGAGCCTTATGAGTTATGTTTGAATTTCTTATCCTACAAAATGTAGGTGCACGCCGCCGGATAATAATGCGGGTTCTCACCAAGAACGTGTCGTTGTTAGAACTCAGGTTAGAGATGTCAACGAAGCCAGTACCATTGAAGCATCAATAAGGTCCTTAGCAGCCATTCTAGCCACCATTGCAGGACATGAACAAGACATGTCCAAGGAGGCTACTCAGGCTAGTAATAAAGCTAAGTAGAAGGCTTTCATGTAGCCCTATGCACATGTTTAGGCAGGTGACTTGTGC
The DNA here is from genome assembly GCA_033239045.1 of Fagopyrum esculentum. Classification (NCBI taxonomy): domain Eukaryota; kingdom Viridiplantae; phylum Streptophyta; class Magnoliopsida; order Caryophyllales; family Polygonaceae; genus Fagopyrum; species Fagopyrum esculentum. The sequence goes on along the minus strand of BSUD01000005.1, from coordinate 131,230,082 downwards.
TGAATAAGTCATGTTTTTTAAAATTTATTGGGTTTTAATAGTCTGCAAAGTAGTTTTAGATAAGACTAGTAGGATAAATAAAATCCTTTTTCTATTTAGTTGCAAATTACATATGTCATTATTAAATTTGTTATTTACCTAAACTTCAATCTAAAAGAGAGCTTTTGGTGAGAATTTATAAAGTTGATCTTTATAAATAAAGAAAAAAAATACTGATCTCTGTATCATTTTCATTTCTTATATCATAAACACCAACCCAAAACTAAAATAACACATAACATTATTAATTTTTGGAAAAATAACCCAAAATAATACCAACTATCAAGATTGAACTGAAAATAATACGAACTTTGAAAATTATTAGGAGCGACACAAACTATCAATGTATTTACCAATAATAATACGTCATATTTTTCCGGCAAAAACTCTAGCTCCGGCGATGACGTGGCAGCCGAAATGTTACATGTCATCAAATAAATGTATGATGTGGATTTTATTTTTCAAAAAATTAATTTAATAATATATAAAATATTAAAAAATAAAATTTAATAATTTTTTTAAAAACATTTGTACAAATTTTTTTTTAAAAAAAATATTTTTTGTAAAAAAAATTAATAAAGTTTGAAATTTTTTTTAAATAGGTTAGTAAAAAAATGTAAAAATATATTTTTTTTATGAAATGTTAAAAAAAAAATCGAATATATTTTTTAGGAAAAAAATAATTTTACAAAAAAATTGGGAAAAAAAATTCTTTAGGAATTAGATTACAAAATTAAAAAAAGTTATATTCGAATATTTTTTTTTACAAATTATTTTTTTTTAGGATTAAAATTTTCATTTTATACAAAAATCCGAAAATAAATTGAGATAAAAGGGGAAGTAGGCTAATTATGTATTAATGTAGATTAACTAGTCTTTTTTTGTAAAAATGTAGATAAAGTAGGCCCCTAGTAATTTTATGATAAAGATTAATTCTCAAATAAATTGATACCCTGCTGGAAATAAAAAATATGATGTGGCAATTTTTTAAATAAATATGGTTATTTAATGTGGTCCCCTACAAATTAATATGATGTGACAATTTTTTAAATAAATATGGTTATTTAATGTGGTCCCCTACAAATTAGGATGTTGTTAAGTTATCAAATACACTTTCCTTGTAAACGTGGTCCCCTACAAATTAGGATGTTGTTAGGATATCAAATATACTTTCCTTGTAAACGTGGTCCCCTACATAAATTTAACAACTACATAATATTAGCAGATACATAAATTATGTATCTCAGTAATGATGAAGGTGACGAACATAATTTATGTATCTGCTAATATTATGTAGTTGTTAAATTTATGTGTCAGTAATGACGAAGGTGACGAACATAATTTATGTATCTGCTAAATATTATGTAGTTGTTAAATTTATGTGGCGTTGATTTTTATGTGCTGAGTGTCAGTAATGATGATGGTGACGAACATAATTTATGTATCTGCTAATATTATGTAGTTGTTAAATTTATGTGGCAGTAATGACGAAGGTGACGAACATAATTTATGTATCTGCTAATATTATGTAGTTGTTAAATTTATGTGGCGTTGATTTTTATGTATCTGCTTAAAATTATGTACATCATCTTTCATCACTGTTGATTCGAATACATAAATTTCACAGAAATGGATAATTTCAAAATTAAGGCCATGTAGTTACAGATCAACAATGGCGGTTTTTACTATGAATTTTAGTGAAAACGATCCTCAACTGTTTTCGGTCTTAAGCAAAACCGAAGCCATTAAAATGGTATAATGTTCAGAGAATTTGGAATACTTATAATGTCCAGAGAATTTGGAATACTTAAAACACAGAGGATACGTATGGGCCGCGTGAAGTAGTCATGCGATTCATGCCAGACAAGTTGGCGACTTCTCCCATGAAACTATCTTCAGCAAGAATTATAAAATTTGGAGAATGAATATTAGCCGTTGTTAGCCTTCGCATTATTGAATGGCCCACCGTCTGTAACGCCCCGTTTATTCGGGTGCGTTCCGACTTCGTTTTCTTTCCCTTCTAGTGTTTCGTTATTAGCTTGAATTTTTAATAAGAGTATTTTTTATATATATATTAAAAATTCCTTTTCCGTATTTTATTAATCTATTGGAGTCATAGAATCGGGATTTATCAATCCGGAAAAATCTCGTTCCGATTATTTAATCGAGTTGCCCTAATTCCCCTTTTTCCCTATTATTTTTCCTTTTTTTTTCTTTTCTTTTTCTTCTCTCTTCTTTTCTCTCCTGTCGCTTCTGGGCGTTGAAAGGCCGCCTAGGGCAAAGCAGCCTCCTTGCTCCTTGCGCTGCTGTGCACGCCACCTGCACTACCTACCCGCCTAGCTGTGGGCCGACCTCTCACCTCCTCCTGTGATGACTACCCCAACAACCCCTCTCCCTTCTCTCCATCCCTCCCACACTCCTTCTCTCAATCCCCTCCCTCACGCTGCTATTCCCCTTCATTTTTGTGAACCGCCGCCGCCGCACTGCATCAGCCCATCGGGTGGTGCAAGAGCCGTTCGAAACCGCCAAGAGGCTCGCCGGAAGGAGTCGCAGCCGCGCCGCCTACCTCAACTGAGCCACCGTGTCTCCAGCGTTAAAGGTGACGCCGACTACTTCCGTTTCCTTCCTTCCCTTTCCTCTGTTTAACAGCCGCTATAATACCGTGTAGCCATCGCCGGAGTGGGTCACCGTACACGGAGTCTGGGCAGCCGCTCGCCGCCGCCGGAGTCGCGCCAGGAGCGCCGGCTTCTCCTCTCCCTCCGCCTAGCCGCGCCGCCAGCCGTGCCCTAGCCCTCTTCTCCGTCTTCTGTTGCGTAACAGCAAAAAGGAGGGCTGTGTACTTTTGTTCTTATTATTGTAATGGCCCTCTCTTTGCACCTATTTACTGTTGTGACCCCTTTTGTTGTGGAATTGCAGTTTGACCCAATAACTTTGAGAAATGACACTTTATACCCTGCAGTAATTACTAAAATTATTAAACCCGTGATTTTTGTGGAGATTTTGACCCAACTCCCTTACAAACTAAATTGGTGTCCTTGATGGTCTAATCCGATTGTTGGATAATTTGAAATTCGTTTTTGTAATCAACTCTCCATTTTGGATAACTTGCCCGGAATTCGTTTTAAAGAGTTTAACCTCGGCTTTAGAAAACGGAGTTTTTCATTGGAAATCTTGAGGCGCTAACCTTCCTTTCAAAATTAGCGTTTAAGCTAATTTTGCTTAGTTTTGTCCTTAGGTCCGGAAGCGCCTAATAGAAGCAATCGAACTCGTTCTTGACTCCGTAGACCGTGCTTCACTTTGGATCTCGTGTGAGTATTCTCCTTCGTTAATTCGGTTATGATAGTGTAACTTGTTAGAGGAACTTAGCATAACATAGAGCAAATGCCATGTAGTGGCCATGAACCCTAGGTATTGGTTATTGGATATGGGACTTGTTGCTTTACCTTCTTTACGGTCTTATGATGACCCTCGAGATAATAGGTTGGACCTAGCATGCTAGAGTTAGATATCTTATATATAAGTTGGAGACTAGAAGTCCGAGAACTTCTAGCTTTTAGTTGGTTATTGATAGAATGTCTCGCTTGGTCAGGCTTAGAGCATTATTTTCCTGCGGGAAGTTGAGAGTGGTTTCGAGTTACCTTGAGAGAGGTAAGTCTCCGGACTTACTTAGCCATATTCGCTGTATTAGATTCGTTGCGTGCTTGGTGGTGTGTGTTTTATCGCTTTTGTCATAACTTATAAACCGGATAATAGGACTACCGACCTTTTATGTTATATTAGCCCAAGTGTATGATAACGGGCTGTGACATCACTGCCTGGCTCCCCGTGAGAGCTAGGGGGATCTCGGCGACTGGCCCGTGCTGGTTAGACGGTCGGAGGCATCCGACCGTTCCATTGCCGGAAGAAGGGACCGAGGCGAGTTTTGGAGGATTCTCGTGTCACAAACGAAGTTGAACTAGAACGGGATACGACTTAATAAATAAAGATAATAACCGGATTGTTTGTCGAGCATGTTTATGTGATGTGTTTATATATGTTTGTGTTTGTGCCTTCACCATGTCTTTAATACTTTGAATATAGCTAACGGTTTAGACCGTTTGTTTAGATGCCCCGCAGGTTAGGGACGTCGCCGAGTGAGGTGGAGGAGTGGACAGCCGATGGTCGCCGTACATTGTAGGACGGGGGCGTTTTTGGGGTTGTTGTGTCGTTATGTTACTTTATGATGGGATTGTGGTTGTACACCTTTCGGTTATGTTTTGTGGAGTTTATGTTGTTTTGAGGACTCGGCTGAGTTTCCAAGTTGTACTCTTTACCTTTTTCATCTTGCATACACTAAAACGTTTTTTTATTGTTTTGAGCCTTTATTTGTGCCATGTTGGAAAGGTCCGGTGAGATTGTTGTCAGGCTAAGGGTCGGGACCCACTGTGTGGTCTCGCCCGTGGCATCCCGATATCCCGCGGATTCGGGGTGTTACAAAAGTGGTATCAGAGCCCTAGGTTGACAACAATGGCACTCGCAACTTTCTAAAGGCCGAATGAGGGATAAACAGAACCCTTCGGGTTCTGACTTTTTAGTTTTCAAAATTCATATGCATGAGTCGGGATTGGGTTAGAATGTACGGGACCTCCACTCCTCACGCAAACCTCGACGGCATAGATTCCTGGATTTGATGTTTGTATATATACGTTATTATTACATAGTCATATATGAATATATATTTACGGCCTTAGGATGTTTGTGGATTTATATGTATCTAGATATGTATATGACCTTAGGGTGATTGGGCTTATGGGCCTTGGTTGCATATTTGGATTTGATCATTATTATGCTTTTATTATTAAATTAAGTTCATAAGTATTACATACGTATTTATACAAATATACGCCACACGCTATCAGATGGCACGTACGAGAGCCACGGCTTACGTAGGACCCGCCAGGGGTAGACCCCCTCTTCCACCTACCGCCCAGAGACGGGGACGGGTAGGGAGACCTCCAGGCACGAGAGGTCGGGGACGTATTCCCATTGCGGACCCACCCGCTGTGGATCCGCCAGCAGCTGAGATTC
>BSUD01000005.1:131151242-131223000 GCA_033239045.1 Fagopyrum esculentum | reverse complement strand
AAGGTAGGGTTAGAGGTTGAGCACTGGATTGGACACGTGGAGTCCGCACTAGAGGCGATCCGTTGTCCGGAGGAGAGACAGGTGGAGATAGTCCAGACATTATTCAGAGAGGAGGCCCGTTATTGGTGGAGGACTGTTAGAGGAGGTGTGGCTAGGATGGAGCAGCTGCTGAGCCTTGTCAGAGAGACTTTTTGCCCGGATTCACTGAGGAGAGACAGAGTCCAGGACTTCCTAGAGGCCGGCTTTGAGGATGTTCCTGTCATGGAGGCGATTAGACGTTTTAGAGCGGAGTTGGCATTGCTGGGGCCCGCTGCACCTCCAGCGGACCAGCATGTCTACCTCTTTTCCAGGAGACTGAGGGAGTCCACCCGTGCCTACTTGGCGGGTTTTCGCTGTGATTCATTGGCAGAGTACCAGGATCGAGCTTCGGACTATGAGAGAGACCGACCTGGGACGAGGAGGGCAGCACAGTCCGGGGGACCGGACAAGAGACAGAGGTCCGCACCTACAGGAGCCGGAGGACAGGGACGCAGCCATGCTCCGGGACGTTCGGTACCACAGCGGCAGACATCCGACCGTGGGCCACAGTGCCATGGTTGTGGAGGCTATGGACACATTCGGAGGACTTGCACGAAGCCTCCTGTAGCATGCTTTACTTGTGGTCAGATGGGCCACCGAGCCGCTTTTTGCCATCAGGGCAGGTCACAGTCTCGGCAGGGTTCTTCGTCTGCTGGGGTAGCAGGGGGTAGTCAGAGGCCTCCACAGTTTCAGCCACAGGGCTCTCAGCAGAGGTTCCAGGGACAGACACGTACTCAGGGTTCAGCCCAGGGACCAGGCCGAGGTAGAGGCCGAGGTGGTGGTACACAGGGGACTAGGGACACCCAGGTTAGAGCGCTGGAGTTGAGGAGTGCCGTAGATCCCGCAGCACCAGCAGCTACAGGTACTATTCAGATCCATGGACTACCGGTCCGAGTTTTGTTTGATACGGGTGCCACACACTCTTTTATTTCCGATGATTGCGTAGCTAGGTTGTCCTTAGTTACGGTAGGGGGAGACCCTTTGTAGTGGGGTTACCCGATGGGGGTAGGGTTAGTGGTACCCGAGAGGTACGCGGTTGTCCCATACATTTGGGGAACCGAGATTGGTTAGCCGACTTCTATGTTATGCACTTAGTGCATGAAGAAGTCATTTTGGGCATGGACTGGATGGACCGACACCGAGCCGTCTTAGACATCAGTCGGAGGACCGTGACAGTTACCACGGAGACGGGACATGAGGTGATTTTCCGAGGTTGGGACCTCGGAAAGACCGGTACAGTCATTAGCGCGGTTCGAGCCGCAAGACTTATCGGACAGGGATGCGAGGCCTTCTGGTGTTACGCCATGAAGGAGGAGGCGGGACCGTCGCTGGAGGAGATTCCCGTAGCATGTGAGTTCGAGGATGTATTTGGAGAGCCACCCGGATTACCACCGCAGAGGAGTGTTGATTTTTCCATCGAGTTGGAGCCCGGCACGAGGCCGATCTCCAAGGCCCCATACCGCATGGCGCCGATCGAGTTGCTTGAGCTGAAGAAGCAGCTCGAGGAGTTAGCAGAGAGGGGTTTCATACGCCCGAGCGTGTCCCCATGGGGTGCACCGGTCCTCTTCGTCAGGAAGAAGGACGGGTCTTTGAGACTTTGTATCGATTACCGGGAATTGAACAAAGTCACCATCAAGAACAAGTACCCCCTTCCGCGCATTGATGATTTGCTAGACCAGTTGCAGGGAGCCTCCGTATTTTCGCGCATCGACTTGAGGTCGGGATATCACCAGCTGAGGGTGAGAGAGCAGGACGTGCCGAAGACGGCATTCAGGACGAGATACGGCCACTATGAGTTTGTCGTGATGCCATTCGGGCTCACGAATGCACCTGCCGTCTTCATGGAGTTGATGAACGGAATATTCATCGATTTCTTGGACCAGTTTGTGGTGGTGTTTATAGATGACATCTTAGTCTACTCCCGGAGTAGGGAGGAGCATGAGGGACACCTGAGGACGGTTCTTCGAGTCCTTCAGGATAGAGAGCTTTATGCAAAGCTCTCTAAGTGCGAGTATTGGATGCCCGAGGTGGCATTTCTGGGTCACATAGTTTCCGCCGAGGGTGTCATGGTTGACCCGGCGAAGATAGAGTCCGTTTCTTCATGGCCGCCTCCTCGGACGGTCAAGGAGGTGCGCAGTTTCTTGGGATTAGCGGGATATTACCGCCGTTTTATTGAGGGTTTCTCCGTGATTGCACGACCCCTTACTTCCTTGCTAAGGAAGTCTACCAGGTTCGTCTGGTCTGAGCCTTGCCAGCGCAGCTTTGAGGAGCTGAAGAGGAGGTTGACCTCCGCTCCTGTGTTAGCCCAGCCTGAGGGCGTAGAGGACTTTGTTGTATATAGTGACGCCTCCAAGCTAGGCTTGGGGTGTGTTTTGATGCAGAGGGGTAGGGTTATTGCGTACGCTTCGCGGCAGCTGAAGCCGTACGAGGAGAATTATCCCACCCATGATCTTGAGCTAGCAGCGGTGATTCATGCCCTGAAGATCTGGCGACACTATTTGTACGGAGCCACGTGTCAGATCTTCACAGACCATAAGAGTCTGAAGTATATATTCACTCAGCGGGAGTTGAATAACCGCCAGAGGAGATGATTAGAGCTGATTAAGGACTTCGATTTGGAGATTTTATACCACCCAGGGAAGGCGAACGTGGTCGCCGATGCCCTGAGTAGGAGGACACCTCGAGAGGAGGCTATAGCTCGACTCACGATTCAGCCACAGTTGCAGAGGGATTTGGCGGAGTTAGAGCTAGATATTCAGTTTCCAGACAGGGTCGGCCGTCTGTCCGAGTTGGAGGTGTTACCTGATCTGTCTGGAGAGATCCGACAGAAGCAGGAGGGTTGTCCCGTGTTGGCGAGGATTCGGGACAGGATGGCCAGAGGTGAGGCACCGCAGTTTATCACAGGGGCAGATGGGTTGTTGAGACGCCATGGACGTATTTGTGTGCCGTCAAACTCAGAGTTGAGAGAGCGGATCTTGCAGGAGGCGCATTCTACTCCTTACTCGGTGCATCCAGGCACGAGTAAGATGTACCAGGATATCAGGAGATCTTATTGGTGGGGCGGGCTTAAGCCCGATGTAGCTAGATATGTAGCCAGATGCGCGACCTGCCAGCAGGTCAAGATCGAGCACCAGAGACCGGGGGGAGAGCTCCACCCACTGCCTGTGCCGCAGTGGAAGTGGGAGGACATATCCATGGATTTTGTCACCGGTTTGAGACAGAGTAGGAGCTTTGATGCGATTTGGGTGGTAGTGGATCGGCTGACGAAGACCGCACGTTTCATTCCTATTCGAGAGACGTGGCCGGTGAGTCGTCTAGCTGAGGAGTTTACTCGTCAGATTGTGAGATTGCATGGAGTCCCGAGGACTATCATCTCGGATAGGGATGGACGTTTTACTTCGAGATTCTGGCAGCAGGTACACGCCGCCCTAGGCTCGAGTCTGCATTTCACCACCGCATATCATCCACAGACCGACGGTCAGTCCGAGCGGACTATTCAGACCTTAGAGGACATGTTACGGGCATGTGTGTTGGACTAGGGGCAGGTATGGCCAGATCACCTTCCATTGGTGGAGTTCTCGTATAATAACAGTTGGCACGCTTCGATTGGGATGTCACCGCATGAGGCCTTGTATGGACGGAGATGTCGTACTCCCTTGTGTTGGGATGAGCCGGGCAGTTCTAGTGTTGTAGCTCCAGCCCAGATACAGGATGACATGGCTAGGGTTGCTTTGATTCGGGAGAGGATGTTGGCTGCGCAGAGCCGTCAGAGATCATATGCAGATAGGAGGCGTAGGCCCCTAGAGTTCAGAGTAGGAGCTCAGGTCTGGTTGAGGGTATCACCGACACGGGGTGTCAGGCGATTCGGCATTAAGGGGAAGTTAAGCCCCCGATATGTCGGCCCCTTTGAGATTTTAGAGAGAGTCGGAGAGGTGGCATATAGGTTAGCGTTACCACCGAGGTTAGAGGGTATTCACCCGGTGTTCCATGTATCTCAGTTGAGAGAGTACATACATGACCCGAGGCATGTCATTAGCCACGACGACCTGGTGGTCGAGCCAGACCATACCTTCGCGGAGCATCCAGTTGCGGTTTTGGAGCGTAGTACGAGACGACTTCGGTTGAAGGAGATACCGATGTTGAGAGTGCAGTGGTCGAGGCGAGGAGCCGACGAGGCCACTTGGGAGACGGAGGATAGTATCCGTAGGAACTATCCCGAGTTTTACGCAGGATTAGCCACATCTATAGGACCGTCGGGTTAGTCCCGAGATCTATCCTTGGTTATTCTTATGTGATTTGTGACGTGATGTGTTATGTGTGCTTCATACGTGTATAGTTTGCGAGTTTAGGCAAGTAGGCTTTGGATTAGAAGGGTCATAGTTACCACGATAGTGTTCCGAGAGAATATGGAGGCACGTTTGTTTGAGAGTTCCGCGTGTAGCAAGTTTCGGGACGAAACTTCTCTTTAGGAGGACCTGATGTAACGCCCCGTTTATTCGGGTGCGTTCCGACTTCGTTTTCTTTCCCTTCTAGTGTTTCGTTATTAGCTTGAATTTTTAATAAGAGTATTTTTTATATATATATTAAAAATTCCTTTTCCGTATTTTATTAATCTATTGGAGTCATAGAATCGGGATTTATCAATCCGGAAAAATCTCGTTCCGATTATTTAATCGAGTTGCCCTAATTCCCCTTTTTCTCTATTCTTTTTTTTTTTTTTCTTTTTCTTCTCTCTTCTTTTCTCTCCTGTCGCTTCTGGGCGTTGAAAGGCCGCCTAGGGCAAAGCAGCCTCGCTCCTTGCGCTGCTGTGCACGCCACCTGCACTACCTACCCGCCTAGCTGTGGGCCGACCTCTCACCTCCTCCTGTGATGACTACCCCAACAACCCCTCTCCCTTCTCTCCATCCCTCCCACACTCCTTCTCTCAATCCCCTCCCTCACGCTGCTATTCCCCTTCATTTTTGTGAACCGCCGCCGCCGCACTGCATCAGCCCATCGGGTGGTGCAAGAGCCGTTCGAAACCGCCAAGAGGCTCGCCGGAAGGAGTCGCAGCCGCGCCGCCTACCTCCACTGAGCCACCGTGTCTCCAGCGTTAAAGGTGACGCCGACTACTTCCGTTTCCTTCCTTCCCTTTCCTCTGTTTAACAGCCGCTCTAATACCGTGTAGCCATCGCCGGAGTGGGTCACCGTACACGGAGTCTGGGCAGCCGCTCGCCGCCGCCGGAGTCGCGCCAGGAGCGCCGGCTTCTCCTCTCCCTCCGCCTAGCCGCGCCGCCAGCCGTGCCCTAGCCCTCTTCTCCGTCTTCTGTTGCGTAACAGCAAAAAGGAGGGCTGTGTACTTTTGTTCTTATTATTGTAATGGCCCTCTCTTTGCACCTATTTACTGTTGTGACCCCTTTTGTTGTGGAATTGCAGTTTGACCCAATAACTTTGAGAAATGACACTTTATACCCTGCAGTAATTACTAAAATTATTAAACCCGTGATTTTTGTGGAGATTTTGACCCAACTCCCTTACAAACTAAATTGGTGTCCTTGATGGTCTAATCCGATTGTTGGATAATTTGAAATTCGTTTTTGTAATCAACTCTCCATTTTGGATAACTTGCCCGGAATTCGTTTTAAAGAGTTTAACCTCGGCTTTAGAAAACGGAGTTTTTCATTGGAAATCTTGAGGCGCTAACCTTCCTTTCAAAATTAGCGTTTAAGCTAATTTTGCTTAGTTTTGTCCTTAGGTCCGGAAGCGCCTAATAGAAGCAATCAAACTCGTTCTTGACTCCGTAGACCGTGCTTCACTTTGGATCTCGTGTGAGTATTCTCCTTCGTTAATTCGGTTATGATAGTGTAACTTGTTAGAGGAACTTAGCATAACATAGAGCAAATGCCATGTAGTGGCCATGAACCCTAGGTATTGGTTATTGGATATGGGACTTGTTGCTTTACCTTCTTTACGGTCTTATGATGACCCTCGAGATAATAGGTTGGACCTAGCATGCTAGAGTTAGATATCATATATTTATGTTGGAGACTAGAAGTCCGAGAACTTCTAGCTTTTAGTTGGTTATTGATAGAGTGTTTCACTTGGTCAGGCTTAGAGCGTTTTCCTGCGGGAAGTTGAGAGTGGTTTCGAGTTACCTTGAGAGAGGTAAGTCTCCGGACTTACTTAGCTCGTATTCTATGTATTAGATTCGATGCGTGTTTGGTGGTGTGTGTTTATCGCTTTCATTATAACTTATAAACCGGAATTAGGATTACCGACCTTTATATATTATTTATTTATTATTTCGCCCAAGTGTATGATAACGGGCGGTGACAACTTGCCTAGCTCTTGCGTAGAGTTAGGAGGTTCTTGGCGACTAGCCCGTGTGGTTAGACGGTCGGAGGCATCCACCGTTCCATGCGGTAAGTGGGGACCGAGGCGGGTTTCGGGAGATTCTCGTGTCACAAAAGAAGTTGAATTAGAACGGGATACGACCTAATAAATAAAGATAATAACCGGATTGTTTGTCGAGCATGTTTATGTGATGTGTTGATGTATGTTTGTGTTTGTGCCTTCGCCATGTTTCTAATGCTTGGAATAGAGCTAACGGTTTTAAACCGCTTGTGTAGATGCCCCACAGGTTAGGGACGCCGCCGAGTGAGGTGGAGGAGTGGACAGCCGAGGGTCGCCGTACATTATAGGACGGGGGCGTTTTAGGTTTCTTTTGGTTATGTTCGGACTTGTGGTTTCGGATTTATCCTTTGAGATTGTGTCGTTTTGAGGACTCGGCTGAGTTTCCACTTTGTACTTTTATTTCCAGTTTCTCGCATACACTATTAACGATTTGAGTTTTTGCCTTTATTTGTGCCATGTTGGAAAGGTCCGGTGAAATTGTTGTCAAGCTAAGGGTCGGGACCCATTGTGAGGTCTCGCCCGTAGCATCCCGATATCCCGCGGATTCGGGGTGTTACAAAAGTGGTATCAGAGCCCTAGGTTGACAACAATGGCACTCGCAACTTTCTAAAGGCCGAATGAGGGATAAACAGAACCCTTCGGGTTCTGACTTTTTAGTTTTCAAAATTCATATGCATGAGTCGGGATTGGGTTAGAATGTACGGGACCTCCACTCCTCACGCAAACCTCGACGGCATAGATTCCTGGATTTGATGTATACTCATAGTTGCATAGCTATATATATATATTTACGGCCTTAGGATGTTTGTGGATTTATATGTATCTAGATATGTATATGACCTTAGGGTGATTGGGCTTATGGGCCTTGGTTGCATATTTGGATTTGATCATTATTATGCTTTTATTATTAAATTAAGTTCATAAGTATTACATACGTATTTATACAAATATACGCCACACGCTATCAGATGGCACGTACGAGAGCCACGGCTTACGTAGGACCCGCCAGGGGTAGACCCCCTCTTCCACCTACCGCCCAGAGACGGGGACGGGTAGGGAGACCTCCAGGCACGAGAGGTCGGGGACGTATTCCCATTGCGGACCCACCCGCTGTGGATCCGCCAGCAGCTGAGATTCTAGTAGAGGACGTAGCTGAGAGCGTCATTCCCGAGGTTAGAGATAGGACAGTTGTGAGGTCCGGGGCACATAGTTCCCCATCTGCTAGGACCGGGGGATCATCTATTGGAGCTACTGTATTTGCAGACTACGTACGCCGAGTAGAGGAGGCATTCAGGACAGGAGCACCACCTCCAGCACCACCAGTGCCGGTACCTCCTGTACCCGCACCTGCACCTGCACCAGCGAGATCGGTCGAGGTCACACAGAGAGCTACCCAGATCGGAGCCGTACCTGATGTAGTTGCACCGGCGGTAGTAGCACCTGTGCCGGTTGTAGAGATTGCTAGACCCAGAGACGAGCTGAGGACTCCTAGGCCCGATGACTGGTTGAAAGCTTTTAACCAGCAGCATGTTCCTTGCTTCGATGGGAAGGTAGGGTTAGAGGTTGAGCACTGGATTGGACACGTGGAGTCCGCACTAGAGGCGATCCGTTGTCCGGAGGAGAGACAGGTGGAGATAGTCCAGACATTATTCAGAGAGGAGGCCCGTTATTGGTGGAGGACTGTTAGAGGAGGTGTGGCTAGGATGGAGCAGCTGCTGAGCCTTGTCAGAGAGACTTTTTGCCCGGATTCACTGAGGAGAGACAGAGTCCAGGACTTCCTAGAGGCCGGCTTTGAGGATGTTCCTGTCATGGAGGCGATTAGACGTTTTAGAGCGGAGTTGGCATTGCTGGGGCCCGCTGCACCTCCAGCGGACCAGCATGTCTACCTCTTTTCCAGGAGACTGAGGGAGTCCACCCGTGCCTACTTGGCGGGTTTTCGCTGTGATTCATTGGCAGAGTACCAGGATCGAGCTTCGGACTATGAGAGAGACCGACCTGGGACGAGGAGGGCAGCACAGTCCGGGGGACCGGACAAGAGACAGAGGTCCGCACCTACAGGAGCCGGAGGACAGGGACGCAGCCATGCTCCGGGACGTTCGGTACCACAGCGGCAGACATCCGACCGTGGGCCACAGTGCCATGGTTGTGGAGGCTATGGACACATTCGGAGGACTTGCACGAAGCCTCCTGTAGCATGCTTTACTTGTGGTCAGATGGGCCACCGAGCCGCTTTTTGCCATCAGGGCAGGTCACAGTCTCGGCAGGGTTCTTCGTCTGCTGGGGTAGCAGGGGGTAGTCAGAGGCCTCCACAGTTTCAGCCACAGGGCTCTCAGCAGAGGTTCCAGGGACAGACACGTACTCAGGGTTCAGCCCAGGGACCAGGCCGAGGTAGAGGCCGAGGTGGTGGTACACAGGGGACTAGGGACACCCAGGTTAGAGCGCTGGAGTTGAGGAGTGCCGTAGATCCCGCAGCACCAGCAGCTACAGGTACTATTCAGATCCATGGACTACCGGTCCGAGTTTTGTTTGATACGGGTGCCACACACTCTTTTATTTCCGATGATTGCGTAGCTAGGTTGTCCTTAGTTACGGTAGGGGGAGACCCTTTGTAGTGGGGTTACCCGATGGGGGTAGGGTTAGTGGTACCCGAGAGGTACGCGGTTGTCCCATACATTTGGGGAACCGAGATTGGTTAGCCGACTTCTATGTTATGCACTTAGTGCATGAAGAAGTCATTTTGGGCATGGACTGGATGGACCGACACCGAGCCGTCTTAGACATCAGTCGGAGGACCGTGACAGTTACCACGGAGACGGGACATGAGGTGATTTTCCGAGGTTGGGACCTCGGAAAGACCGGTACAGTCATTAGCGCGGTTCGAGCCGCAAGACTTATCGGACAGGGATGCGAGGCCTTCTGGTGTTACGCCATGAAGGAGGAGGCGGGACCGTCGCTGGAGGAGATTCCCGTAGCATGTGAGTTCGAGGATGTATTTGGAGAGCCACCCGGATTACCACCGCAGAGGAGTGTTGATTTTTCCATCGAGTTGGAGCCCGGCACGAGGCCGATCTCCAAGGCCCCATACCGCATGGCGCCGATCGAGTTGCTTGAGCTGAAGAAGCAGCTCGAGGAGTTAGCAGAGAGGGGTTTCATACGCCCGAGCGTGTCCCCATGGGGTGCACCGGTCCTCTTCGTCAGGAAGAAGGACGGGTCTTTGAGACTTTGTATCGATTACCGGGAATTGAACAAAGTCACCATCAAGAACAAGTACCCCCTTCCGCGCATTGATGATTTGCTAGACCAGTTGCAGGGAGCCTCCGTATTTTCGCGCATCGACTTGAGGTCGGGATATCACCAGCTGAGGGTGAGAGAGCAGGACGTGCCGAAGACGGCATTCAGGACGAGATACGGCCACTATGAGTTTGTCGTGATGCCATTCGGGCTCACGAATGCACCTGCCGTCTTCATGGAGTTGATGAACGGAATATTCATCGATTTCTTGGACCAGTTTGTGGTGGTGTTTATAGATGACATCTTAGTCTACTCCCGGAGTAGGGAGGAGCATGAGGGACACCTGAGGACGGTTCTTCGAGTCCTTCAGGATAGAGAGCTTTATGCAAAGCTCTCTAAGTGCGAGTATTGGATGCCCGAGGTGGCATTTCTGGGTCACATAGTTTCCGCCGAGGGTGTCATGGTTGACCCGGCGAAGATAGAGTCCGTTTCTTCATGGCCGCCTCCTCGGACGGTCAAGGAGGTGCGCAGTTTCTTGGGATTAGCGGGATATTACCGCCGTTTTATTGAGGGTTTCTCCGTGATTGCACGACCCCTTACTTCCTTGCTAAGGAAGTCTACCAGGTTCGTCTGGTCTGAGCCTTGCCAGCGCAGCTTTGAGGAGCTGAAGAGGAGGTTGACCTCCGCTCCTGTGTTAGCCCAGCCTGAGGGCGTAGAGGACTTTGTTGTATATAGTGACGCCTCCAAGCTAGGCTTGGGGTGTGTTTTGATGCAGAGGGGTAGGGTTATTGCGTACGCTTCGCGGCAGCTGAAGCCGTACGAGGAGAATTATCCCACCCATGATCTTGAGCTAGCAGCGGTGATTCATGCCCTGAAGATCTGGCGACACTATTTGTACGGAGCCACGTGTCAGATCTTCACAGACCATAAGAGTCTGAAGTATATATTCACTCAGCGGGAGTTGAATAACCGCCAGAGGAGATGATTAGAGCTGATTAAGGACTTCGATTTGGAGATTTTATACCACCCAGGGAAGGCGAACGTGGTCGCCGATGCCCTGAGTAGGAGGACACCTCGAGAGGAGGCTATAGCTCGACTCACGATTCAGCCACAGTTGCAGAGGGATTTGGCGGAGTTAGAGCTAGATATTCAGTTTCCAGACAGGGTCGGCCGTCTGTCCGAGTTGGAGGTGTTACCTGATCTGTCTGGAGAGATCCGACAGAAGCAGGAGGGTTGTCCCGTGTTGGCGAGGATTCGGGACAGGATGGCCAGAGGTGAGGCACCGCAGTTTATCACAGGGGCAGATGGGTTGTTGAGACGCCATGGACGTATTTGTGTGCCGTCAAACTCAGAGTTGAGAGAGCGGATCTTGCAGGAGGCGCATTCTACTCCTTACTCGGTGCATCCAGGCACGAGTAAGATGTACCAGGATATCAGGAGATCTTATTGGTGGGGCGGGCTTAAGCCCGATGTAGCTAGATATGTAGCCAGATGCGCGACCTGCCAGCAGGTCAAGATCGAGCACCAGAGACCGGGGGGAGAGCTCCACCCACTGCCTGTGCCGCAGTGGAAGTGGGAGGACATATCCATGGATTTTGTCACCGGTTTGAGACAGAGTAGGAGCTTTGATGCGATTTGGGTGGTAGTGGATCGGCTGACGAAGACCGCACGTTTCATTCCTATTCGAGAGACGTGGCCGGTGAGTCGTCTAGCTGAGGAGTTTACTCGTCAGATTGTGAGATTGCATGGAGTCCCGAGGACTATCATCTCGGATAGGGATGGACGTTTTACTTCGAGATTCTGGCAGCAGGTACACGCCGCCCTAGGCTCGAGTCTGCATTTCACCACCGCATATCATCCACAGACCGACGGTCAGTCCGAGCGGACTATTCAGACCTTAGAGGACATGTTACGGGCATGTGTGTTGGACTAGGGGCAGGTATGGCCAGATCACCTTCCATTGGTGGAGTTCTCGTATAATAACAGTTGGCACGCTTCGATTGGGATGTCACCGCATGAGGCCTTGTATGGACGGAGATGTCGTACTCCCTTGTGTTGGGATGAGCCGGGCAGTTCTAGTGTTGTAGCTCCAGCCCAGATACAGGATGACATGGCTAGGGTTGCTTTGATTCGGGAGAGGATGTTGGCTGCGCAGAGCCGTCAGAGATCATATGCAGATAGGAGGCGTAGGCCCCTAGAGTTCAGAGTAGGAGCTCAGGTCTGGTTGAGGGTATCACCGACACGGGGTGTCAGGCGATTCGGCATTAAGGGGAAGTTAAGCCCCCGATATGTCGGCCCCTTTGAGATTTTAGAGAGAGTCGGAGAGGTGGCATATAGGTTAGCGTTACCACCGAGGTTAGAGGGTATTCACCCGGTGTTCCATGTATCTCAGTTGAGAGAGTACATACATGACCCGAGGCATGTCATTAGCCACGACGACCTGGTGGTCGAGCCAGACCATACCTTCGCGGAGCATCCAGTTGCGGTTTTGGAGCGTAGTACGAGACGACTTCGGTTGAAGGAGATACCGATGTTGAGAGTGCAGTGGTCGAGGCGAGGAGCCGACGAGGCCACTTGGGAGACGGAGGATAGTATCCGTAGGAACTATCCCGAGTTTTACGCAGGATTAGCCACATCTATAGGACCGTCGGGTTAGTCCCGAGATCTATCCTTGGTTATTCTTATGTGATTTGTGACGTGATGTGTTATGTGTGCTTCATACGTGTATAGTTTGCGAGTTTAGGCAAGTAGGCTTTGGATTAGAAGGGTCATAGTTACCACGATAGTGTTCCGAGAGAATATGGAGGCACGTTTGTTTGAGAGTTCCGCGTGTAGCAAGTTTCGGGACGAAACTTCTCTTTAGGAGGACCTGATGTAACGCCCCGTTTATTCGGGTGCGTTCCGACTTCGTTTTCTTTCCCTTCTAGTGTTTCGTTATTAGCTTGAATTTTTAATAAGAGTATTTTTTATATATATATTAAAAATTCCTTTTCCGTATTTTATTAATCTATTGGAGTCATAGAATCGGGATTTATCAATCCGGAAAAATCTCGTTCCGATTATTTAATCGAGTTGCCCTAATTCCCCTTTTTCCCTATTCTTTTTCCTTTTTTTTTTTCTTTTCTTTTTCTTCTCTCTTCTTTTCTCTCCTGTCGCTTCTGGGCGTTGAAAGGCCGCCTAGGGCAAAGCAGCCTCCTTGCTCCTTGCGCTGCTGTGCACGCCACCTGCACTACCTACCCGCCTAGCTGTGGGCCGACCTCTCACCTCCTCCTGTGATGACTACCCCCAACAACCCCTCTCCCTTCTCTCCATCCCTCCCACACTCCTTCTCTCAATCCCCTCCCTCACGCTGCTATTCCCCTTCATTTTTGTGAACCGCCGCCGCCGCACTGCATCAGCCCATCGGGTGGTGCAAGAGCCGTTCGAAACCGCCAAGAGGCTCGCCGGAAGGAGTCGCAGCCGCGCCGCCTACCTCCACTGAGCCACCGTGTCTCCAGCGTTAAAGGTGACGCCGACTACTTCCGTTTCCTTCCTTCCCTTTCCTCTGTTTAACAGCCGCTCTAATACCGTGTAGCCATCGCCGGAGTGGGTCACCGTACACGGAGTCTGGGCAGCCGCTCGCCGCCGCCGGAGTCGCGCCAGGAGCGCCGGCTTCTCCTCTCCCTCCGCCTAGCCGCGCCGCCAGCCGTGCCCTAGCCCTCTTCTCCGTCTTCTGTTGCGTAACAGCAAAAAGGAGGGCTGTGTACTTTTGTTCTTATTATTGTAATGGCCCTCTCTTTGCACCTATTTACTGTTGTGACCCCTTTTGTTGTGGAATTGCAGTTTGACCCAATAACTTTGAGAAATGACACTTTATACCCTGCAGTAATTACTAAAATTATTAAACCCGTGATTTTTGTGGAGATTTTGACCCAACTCCCTTACAAACTAAATTGGTGTCCTTGATGGTCTAATCCGATTGTTGGATAATTTGAAATTCGTTTTTGTAATCAACTCTCCATTTTGGATAACTTGCCCGGAATTCGTTTTAAAGAGTTTAACCTCGGCTTTAGAAAACGGAGTTTTTCATTGGAAATCTTGAGGCGCTAACCTTCCTTTCAAAATTAGCGTTTAAGCTAATTTTGCTTAGTTTTGTCCTTAGGTCCGGAAGCGCCTAATAGAAGCAATCAAACTCGTTCTTGACTCCGTAGACCGTGCTTCACTTTGGATCTCGTGTGAGTATTCTCCTTCGTTAATTCGGTTATGATAGTGTAACTTGTTAGAGGAACTTAGCATAACATAGAGCAAATGCCATGTAGTGGCCATGAACCCTAGGTATTGGTTATTGGATATGGGACTTGTTGCTTTACCTTCTTTACGGTCTTATGATGACCCTCGAGATAATAGGTTGGACCTAGCATGCTAGAGTTAGATATCTTATATATAAGTTGGAGACTAGAAGTCCGAGAACTTCTAGCTTTTAGTTGGTTATTGATAGAATGTCTCGCTTGGTCAGGCTTAGAGCATTATTTTCCTGCGGGAAGTTGAGAGTGGTTTCGAGTTACCTTGAGAGAGGTAAGTCTCCGGACTTACTTAGCCATATTCGCTGTATTAGATTCGTTGCGTGCTTGGTGGTGTGTGTTTTATCGCTTTTGTCATAACTTATAAACCGGATAATAGGACTACCGACCTTTTATGTTATATTAGCCCAAGTGTATGATAACGGGCTGTGACATCACTGCCTGGCTCCCCGTGGGAGCTAGGGGGATCTCGGCGACTGGCCCGTGCTGGTTAGACGGTCGGAGGCATCCGACCGTTCCATTGCCGGAAGAAGGGACCGAGGCGAGTTTTGGAGGATTCTCGTGTCACAAACGAAGTTGAACTAGAACGGGATACGACTTAATAAATAAAGATAATAACCGGATTGTTTGTCGAGCATGTTTATGTGATGTGTTTATATATGTTTGTGTTTGTGCCTTCACCATGTCTTTAATACTTTGAATATAGCTAACGGTTTAGACCGTTTGTTTAGATGCCCCGCAGGTTAGGGACGTCGCCGAGTGAGGTGGAGGAGTGGACAGCCGATGGTCGCCGTACATTGTAGGACGGGGGCGTTTTTGGGGTTGTTGTGTCATTATGTTACTTTATGATGGGATTGTGGTTGTACACCTTTCGGTTATGTTTTGTGGAGTTTATGTTGTTTTGAGGACTCGACTGAGTTTCCAAGTTGTACTCTTTACCTTTTTCATCTTGCATACACTAAAACGTTTTTTTTTTGTTTTGAGCCTTTATTTGTGCCATGTTGGAAAGGTCCGGTGAGATTGTTGTCAGGCTAAGGGTCGGGACCCACTGTGTGGTCTCGCCCGTGGCATCCCGATATCCCGCGGATTCGGGGTGTTACACCGTCAGTATCACTTTCCTAAATACACAGCTTCCAACTTGAAATTGGGGAGTATGAAAAGAAAAGGGCTAATTATGCTACATTACTAATTTGCCCTTAAATAACTACCTTATTAAAGCTGATTTATAATTTCATTTTGATTTATTTTTTGGAAGAAAATTAGAAGGGCCTATTTTGTATCATGGATACAAAAAGGGCCCTTCTACACCAATTTTCTCAAATAAATTTGATTAAAAAATATTATGTTTTTATATTTTTTGAAAAAATAAATATTATTACATTTTGTACAAATCTATTTAAAAAAATTTTCAAACTTTTTTAAAAAAAATATTTTTTTAAAAATATTTATATTTGTAAAAAAAATTTTAAAAATAATATTTAAATTTTTAAAATTAATAATTTTTATTTTTTAATATTTTAAATATTATTAAATTGTTTTTTTTCAAAAATAAATCCACATCACACATTTAACCCATTTATTTGATGACATGTAACATTCCGGCTGCCACGTCATCGCCGGAGCTAGGGTTTTTGCCGGAAAAGTATGGCGTATTATTATTGGTAAATACATTGATAGTTTGTATCGCTCCTAGTAATTTTCAAAGTTCGTATTATTTTCGGTTCAATGTTGATAGTTGATATTATTTTGGGTTATTTTTCCTTAATTTTTTGCTTTACAAAAGAACAGCAAAAGCCTAATTCCCATTCTCGGAAGCTTAGAACAAGGATGTGACAATGTAGTAGGGTTGAAGTCGAAGCTGAAAAACTATGCCATCAACATACAATAAAATGGTAAGCAACATCTTTGTTGTAGTGTAGCATATAAATCACGAATGATCTGATAGACTATTGTGAAAACCTGATGTTGAAAGATGTGAAGCGTTACTACTAACCACACTCTTAGGGCGGGTATAATTTCGTATAAAGATTGCGGAGGTCAATGTCATTAAGTTAGAGTTTTTTTTTATGAAACCTTATGCTTGGTGCAAATAAAACGGTTATGTTGCAAATTACTTTGTAGGGAAGAATTTTTACTTCGAGTTGATGGATTGACCATTTTTGCGATCAATCCTAGGTTGTTGAGATTTTTCATTGATCACTATCTTGTATCGTTCCAAAGACAAGTATCAGATATTTATTTATACGGATGACATTAGCCTTGCATTTAGGTCCCAAATACCGTTTTAATTAAATCATTAAGCTTGTCTTTGATCGCACCTTGCCAATCTAGGTATTGCAAGGCCATTATAAGAAAGTAGTGAGATATTTGTAGCGTGTCTACCCAGTATTCGAAGGGCTTGTTAAAATGGGTGAAGTCCGTATATGTTCTAGTTTTGGATTCACCAAAAGGTAGACATTTGTGTTTGGCGGAAGTTCTCACTCTTTTTCCAATTAAGCAAGGTAGAAGCGTGTTGTTTGTAGAACTAACAAGGGTCCCGATCCATCACTAGTCACACACTAATAATGTGTCATCGTCTACAAATGTCACATTAACAAAGCGTCGCCATACAACAACAAAATATCACCATGTCTATACAACCAGGTGATACATATGGTGATATTGTAAGCGTATGGTGACACCTTAAGAGTGATGACATTCTAAGAGCAAGTTCATTGGTTCGGTTTTAGCCGATCGCCACATAAATAAAGTGATATGGCGACATCAATTGTTGAAAAAACGATGCTCACCCGTTTGTTTGAACCGGTTTTTATTTGACATTTGATAACCTTAGAAATTTCAAATGCTATAATCTTGACATTGTTGTGACATTTAATTTAGTTAACCAATTACCAATAGTATTATATTTTTTTAATAGCTTTAAAAAATATCTCTATTAAATCAATTTAAAATGAGTACTTTTATTAGAGGTGAGCACAAATCTCACCAATTTCGGTCTCGTCCTGATCTTGATTCAAAATTAGAAATCCCATCCCGCCAAAAACTATCTTGGATAACATATGGCGTTAACTTCTTCATCCCGTTAGCCCATCCCGTCCCGTATATAATAAAGATTATAACTTAAAATAATAAATATAAATAAATTCCTAGGATTATGTTCAGGTGCGGTTGAGTTTTTCGGGTAGGGCCGTGTGGCTACACGTGGAGCTGACACGTGTCCCAAATTTAATTTTATTTTTTTTCTCCAAAAACGAATGAAAATTTTTTTTGAACTACCATGTTATAAATTCTGCACTATTCTCTTATAAACTTTGAACTATTCTCGTATAATTCATGAACTATTACTTTTTAATATATTATATCAAACTATTTATAAATTAATCGTTTATATGTTATGAACTATTCAATTATTATTCATGAACTATCATTTTACAAGTTATACAATATCCTTTATAAGTTTTGCACTATGAACTATTCTATTATAATTCATGAACTATCTTTTTATAAGTTATGAACTATCCCTTAATAACTTTTGAGCTATCATTTTCATTCATTTCTGAAAAATAAATAAATAAATAAATAAATTTTGGACACGTGTCAGCTGCACACGCAGCCGCACGTCCCTACCCTAATAATGAACCGTACCTGAAAGGTTCTCTAAATTCCTAAGCATTGATGAGTTACTTATATAGTTATTGTTATCATATAGTTATGCTTATATATGTTAAAAAAATAAACTGTTGGTAAAACCGTAAAAATTGACAAATGACCCAAATTCATTTAGATGTGTTTTATTATGGATATTTGGAGACTTTAATGTAAACTGTAATATATTATTATGAATATTCGGAAACTTTAATGTTTTTGCGTTTTAAGTATGATATATACGGATATTTTTGTGGAGAAAGTATAAAACTTAAACACAATAAATAAATTAATGGGCAAGCGGGATTGAACCCGTCCCATCCCGATCTTAGCCTGGAGAGAACCCGGTGGGATTCAATCTAAAATAGCCAAGGCCCATCCCTAACTATTATCATTATTTTGAAATTATCTTATTATGTTTTTATTTTAGTAAATAATTAAAAATATTTTTTCATAAACACCTCATTTTAAGTTTTACTTTTTTTATAGTATAATTGTTTTAATTTTCATAATCTTCTCTTTCTTTGTTAATATATCTTTTTTATAAAAATATAAGGGACCTAGTTTGTACCCATTTTTAACTTGGGGTCCTATTTTATGCTCATGGTTACAAAACCTACATATTTTCCCATTTTACCTATTTTTTATATTTATTTTGCTTTTGGGGCCAAGTGTGGAATTGCTTAAACTCAATTCGGTTTCAAGCCGATGTGCGGAATCGATTGAACCCAATTTTGGTTTGGGGTCAAAATGCGGAATCCATCAAAACCAAATTTCGGTTTTGGAGCCCAAGCGCGAAATTGATTTGACCCACAACTATATTGTTCATTTGTGAATATGTGCAAAATGATCATCAAATGGTTTCATGCATATGGTTCCAAGAAATGATGCAACAACATCTAAGATAACCATGAACAATTAACAATTTAAGACTCGGAAACAAACACTTAACATTGAGAGTATACCCTATGTGATGTAATTTCGATCATAAACTCTTGTTTGAATTCTTGGGAAGAACTATGAATTTTTTGAGACGACCAATGAGATCTCCAACCTTTTATAGTTTGACATGTATCAAGGGTATAAGACCTTTGTGAACTTGAGATATATAAACTTTCTATATGCTCAAATTATGAACCGATAGACAAGAACTTTATGAGTAATTATCTAGAAGCATTTATGTCCCATTGATCATGTTGATGACTATTTCAAGTCGTGTTCGGGTTGCGGTCATGGTTGTATGCTTCTTGGCAACTCATTTTGATGGGAAGCGCTTTCTGCTCTATTTTCATGAGATCTTTCTTCATTACCGTGATTGATTCGTTGTCCTCCTCCTTCGACTCCATTCCCTTTCATTTGTTTATTCTTGTTGGTTAAGCATGAAAGAGCTTGCATCGAAACCAACATGCATTTATTCCGTTCGCTTTTGACACGTTTGATTTCCTTGCGCTAGATGCCGTCGAGATTCTAAAAAAGGGTGCATCGGGTCTTGCATGATAATGTTGTGTCGTCTAAATCATTATAAGTAGTTTTTAGGAGAATAGTATTTGCTATTTAAAAGA
Source organism: Fagopyrum esculentum (assembly GCA_033239045.1). Classification (NCBI taxonomy): domain Eukaryota; kingdom Viridiplantae; phylum Streptophyta; class Magnoliopsida; order Caryophyllales; family Polygonaceae; genus Fagopyrum; species Fagopyrum esculentum. The sequence goes on along the minus strand of BSUD01000005.1, from coordinate 131,203,811 downwards.
AGTTGACGACACAACTCGTTGGACGCCTTTCATCTACCTCCTCGATTTACATATCATTGAATATTAGAAATATGGATAATTTCTTCTATTTTCAAAATAATTTTTTTTTATAGTTTGGTTTAAGTCGTTTCCTTGACCATTGGTTCCGTGTGCCGAATTATAGTGATTGACCCGTTTTTTAACCTGCTTTTATCTTCGAGGGTTTTCCTACCCGAGGATCTATATATTCACGGGCTCTCCATCATCAATTCATCCCCTCACCGCGCAGCAATTGAATCACTTCTCAAACTCCAAACTTTCTCCGCCTCCCTTTCGGGTGCGAGCCTTGAGATCCTCAGATCTTTTCTTGTATGCTTCTCTTCTGCACCTTTCAAGGGCTTCGCTTATTCAGCGACGAACATTTCTTCCTTTTCGATCCCCTATCTGGCACTCGTGTACTTTTGTTATAGTTTCAGTTTGAAGATTTATACGTGTTGGTTTTTCTCTGAAATTCATCTGCTTTGTTTTTGCCTAATATTGCAATTCCTTGTCCGCAACCAATTAAGAATGGGAAACAAGGGATCTATCGTTAGGCTATATCAAATTTAGTCTTCCTATAGCTCCGAATGTTTGTTTTCCTTTCTTAGATGGGAACTTTTGGTGACAAGGTAGATAAATTCATATCTTCATTTCGATGCTTGTTGTTTGTGATTGATGCGCGATTTGGGATGATGAAAGAAATCAGACGGATTCCCACTGATTTTCTCATATTTTGGGAAACTTGATTACAAACCAGCTACTTCTGATCCTTCGTGCTCATGCATTCAAATCTATATATATACCTCAATTGTTTTAGATTCGCAATTTTAAAAACCATGATTTGCTGATGATGTAAGGTTTTATATTTGCTACTCTTGACTGGATTGACAAACATTCCATGTGATGATCACTTTCCACCAAGATCTCTGAGGCCAATTTCTCTATTTTCAAAGACTACTATTAGAGGGGATTTGCAGTGACGACTTCGAAATTCAAGCTCAACAGACCGGAATGCAGGCTGCAATTTTGTTGCACTTTGCGTGTCGATACACCCGCTGAACCGAGCGAATTTCCCTCTCTGTTCTTGAACACTTGATTTGAATTACTGTTGTTTTTGGTAAATGTTTTTGGCTGTGAGGAAACAATTTTGTGTGCTTAGATGGACTTGCTCATGCCGTCCCTCCATGAAGGCTTACACAAACCCTCTAAGAAGTTCTGAGCCATTGGTTTTTCTTTTCTTTGATAAATTGTGTTTTTGAGGGAATTTTTCTTATTCTTCCTGAACCTAAACATTGGGGCATACGACTGAATAATCTTTGATGCTATCACCTTGGAGAACTGATGCCCTTGAATTGTTTTTATAACTTTGAACTTGTGACTGTTTATGAAGAGATTGCGGTGATGATAGAGAAGCTCCCTCTTCTGACCACAAGGTTGAGGAAACTTGCTGGCAGAATCGAACCAATAATAATCAGCCACTACTGAGCAATCTCTCATTTTTACCAAATGTTTTCTTTTTGTAATAATGATTTTGGATTTAACTCTGTTATGTTGTTGTTTGATATGAATAATCCATCAAGTGATGAAATGTGGAAATATCTTAGGACACCTTCCTACACAGCTTTGACAATGGCTGTGGATGAGATTACACCTCCATTTTCGTGATGATGTTCAATGTTTTCTTTTGTAATAGTCTTCTTCAAAGAAGAAGACCAATAACATACTAACTCAACAATGGAACATTGTGTAAGCAGTGTAGCAGTCATTTACTCTTTTAATAAGATACTTTAACTTTGTGGATACTCTTAGGAAGCTTAGAATGTGGATGAGACGATGTAGCAGGGGTGAAAACCTTTGTTGATGTTGAAAGATGTGAAGCATTACTACTAACCACATTTTCAGGGCCTGTATAATTCCGTATAAAGTTTGCGGAGGTTGATGTCATTAAGTTTTGTCACAATCAACCTTATGTTGTTTGAGATTTTCCATGAACAATCATATAACGGATGACATTAGTCTTTCAAAGAAAGCTCCTTCCATTATTATAAATAAATAAAAATTGCTATAGTTAAAGGAAGAAGACGAAGTGAAGCAATTGAAGCACCACGTTCCTTGAAATTAAAAAAAAGAAGAAAGAAGCACAAAACGCGTTGCTTTTATTTACAAGAATTGCAGTAGGCAACAAAGCTCCTTCCATTATCCTAGAATGTGTCCTCTGAGGTTCATTTTGGTGTTCTTGTCTGCAATTTTGGCCGGCTATTATGCATGGAGATCGGTGCGTTCTTCGCCGGAGGTTGATGCGTCATCAATCTCCGACAGTTCAGAACAAGACAAGGCAGCGACGGATTCATCAAAGCAGGAGAAGAACATCAGGATGGTAGATACATCTTATTTCACTCATTCGTCACGGTTTCGGGGGCTCTAACTGCTTCTTGAATATTTATTTGCAGATGATCGAGGATGGATTTTGGGTATTTGTCGACATGGCCAGCGGAAGGTACTTGTGGAGGACTTTCAAGATCAAGACTTCATAGGAACATATCTCCATTAAAATTCCGATGTCATTCATAATCTTTCCTCGTCGAGTTGAATACTGTACAAAGAGTTGACCACCACTGTAATTACACACATGTTAAATCTTCTTTACATCAATATACAGTATCTACATTTATGGGGTTTACACTATTACATAAGTTATCCATATCTCTTATTGTTCTTGTTGATAACAAAGGATTCATAATAGATTGAAGATGAACATTCAGAGTAATTTTTGACATTGTTTACCAGGTAATCCACATCAACAATCTGCAGAATAAAATTGAAGAATGAACCAATCTAAAATATAATCTTTCATTTTTGACATTGTTTGGATGATTCTTCAGTTCCAAGAATGAATCTGAACCAATCTTTCATATATTTTTTAGATTTGTATTTTAAGTGGAGAAACCCAAACAAAATTTGAAGAATCATCCAAACATTCATTACATTATGAATATATAATGAATTCTTTTCTATGAATGAGAAGAATATGAGAGATGGATAGTTGATGTAAAAGTGTAAACCCCATAAATGTAGATACTGTATATTGATGTAAAAAAGATTTAACAAGTGTGAATTTCAATGCCGGTCAACTCTTTGTACACTATTCAACTCGACGAAGAAAGATTATGAATGACATCGGAGCTTTAATGGAGATATGTTCCTATGAAGTCTTGATCTTGAAATTCCTCCACAAGTACCTTCCGCTGGCCATGTCGACAAATACCCAGAATCCATCCTCGATCATCTGCAAATAAATATTCAAGAAGCAGTTAGAGCCCCCGAAACCGTGACGAATGAGTGAAATAAGATGTATCTACCATCCTGATGTTCTTCTCCTGCTTTGATGAATCCATCACTGCCTTGGCTTGTTCAGAATTGTCAGAGATTGATGATATATCAACCTCCGGCGAAGAACGCACCGATCTCCATGCAAAATAGCCGGCCAAGATTGCTGACAAGAACACCAAAATGAACCTCAGAGGACACATTGTAGGATAATGGAAGGAGCTTTGTTGCCTACTGCAATTCTTGTAAGTATAAGCAACGCGTTTTGTGCTTCTTTCTTCTTCTTTTTTAAATTTGAAGGAACGTGGTGCTTCGATTGCTTGAATTCGTCTTCTTCCTTTGACTTTAGCATTCTGTATATTATATTATAAAGAAAACACGTTTACATTGTCAAAAATCAAAATCGTAATAAGGCTGCCCTATATAATATTTGAACGCGTCTAAACGGCAGGTTTGGGGATGGGTCACCCGTCACCCGTCACCCGACCCAACCCTCGACGCAATAAGGATTGCCTATTGGGTGGACGACCCTACCAGGAAAATGCTTTCGAGCCATTTTATTGGCTTTTATAAAAAACTTTTTATGTTAAATCATTGAATGAATGAAAATATAATTATCAAATATTTTTCTAATATATATATAGTTTTCAACTAATCTAGGAAAAGTACGAATACGTAAATGCAAAATATTTTTAGGAGATTTTTTAATGTTCAATGAATGAAAATAAGTACTTTTTTGCCTAATATATGGCCCCAATAACTATGAGTAAAATCTCTTATTAAAATTCTAACTTAAAATAGGATTAAAATTCTAACTTAAAATAGGATTAATATCATAAACTTTTACAAATCGAAACTGTAAAATCCGGAATTTTTATTCCGTCTATTTCCGTTATAAACCAGATCTCGATCAGTCGACCCATATCCGTCTACTTAGTTAGATACATGATTATAAAATTTATCATTTTATGTAGAATTCCTTCACATAAAATGATAGAATCTCTTAAAAAGTTATCATTTTATGTAGCTTACTTCCACATAAAATGATAGGATTGCTATAACCAATCCTAAACTATAGCATAACCCGTATCCGTCTTTTCCGTGCATTTAATTGTCGGGATCTCGTTTCCGAACTTCAGCCAACGCCAGCCGCCACTGCTTGCCTTACCAGCGCCAGCTTCTGCAGCCAACAGCCCACTGCTTTGCCTCGTCCAGCGCCAGCTCCAGCCCAGCGTGTGCTCAGCCCAGGAAGAGCTGCTGCCTTGTCATCTTCAGCCCAAGAAGATCTGTTGCCTTGCCCGTCTTCAGCCCAGTTCGGCCTTGCATTCTGCAGCCAGAGCCCAGCCCAGCAGCAGCAGTTTGCCAACGCCTGCTCCAGCCCAGGAAGGAACGGCTCCTTGCCTTCTTCAGCCAACAAAAGATCTACAACAATTAATTGCTCTTAAACTCCCACGTAACAGCCTCTTCTGTTCAGCTACAATCATGCAACCAGTTATCCTTTGCGTCCAGATACATTCAGCGGATCTCTCCTTCCAGCGATCGAAGTTTCTTTTCTGCACACCCTTCCTTCGTGTGCAACTGGGTCGACAGCAAGGTGAGCCTCCTTCGATCTCTTCCTTCTGTTACGTTGATCTACAGCAGCGGCGTTTCATCTCGTGTCAACAGCAGGACGAGAAGCCGACGTTAGTATTGGACGCTGGTGCTGTGCGAGTATAGCCTTCCAGACCGTCGTCCTTAACACGAGCCTTGCCCCACCCTCATCAATCGAACGAGCCACGTCTCCTTCTGTCCCTACTGGTAAGACGATCCTTTCCCATCTGTTATCTCCTTGATGTCATGGCTACAATGACTCATTCCCCTTCCTTTTTATTCCGATCAAATTCCCAACTGTTGCAGCAGTGAGATCGACCAACACTTACAGATTAGTGGTGCAGATCGGAACCAACAACAAATTAACCTTCTAGCTGCAACCCGGTAAGAGCCTATACTTGGTTTAAAATAGGTTTCTGATTAGTTTAAGGAGAAGGTTATTGTATAATCTTATGTATGTATACCGATTCCTTAATGCTAGATTGATGAGCTGCTGTAATTCGGCCTTGAGCATAGTTAAGACAGTAATAGGTAGCTGCTGAGTTTTATAAATAAAATGGTGGAAATAAAGGGCTGCTGTAAATTCAATTTTTTCCTTCAGCTTTTAAGTTAGAAACTGCCCACCTTGTCGACCAATGTTTGAGTGTTTGGATAAAGATCCACCGTTGAATTTTGGATATGTTATAGACGGTTATACGTAGTATATGGTATTAAAATTTGAGAAGAAATAAACGGTCGGATTAGAAGTTATAGACTTCCGAAGTTGGATAGTTGAGCAGTTTTGTAAACCTTAGAATTTTGGCTAAGTATAGCATTTGTAAAGGGAGTAGTCAACTTTAGGAAGTTTTATAAAACTGTTGAATGAACAGTTTGGAGAAATTCTTTCTCCTAAAGTTAGATAGGACCTCATAGATAATCTAGGGATTTAAGTCGGAATTTTTATAAGCGGTTACGAATTTTATATTTGGAATCGAAGTTAGACCCTTACGATCTTCCGGAAAATAGAAACATAGGAAAAATGTTAGCTTGGAACTAAACGAAGCTTTGGGAGTTAGAATATGATTTTAGAATCTCAAATAGGAGTTTGGACATGAATTTTAGAATTTTCGGGAATTTCGGGACCAAGGGTAAAATGGTCATTTTACCCTAAATTAGTACTGTAACTAGTTATGTCTTACTACGTTCTTCTATCTTAGAAGTCTTAGACTTCTAATTGTTTGGGAGTGTGCTAATGCACTTATCCCCTTTGACAGGCAACTGAGTTGCTACAGTTTACAGAGCGAGTTTGGGTTACAGAGAGTCGAGCTTTATACCAAGTAAGTCCTTTGGGCTTACTTAGCCGACTTCTAAATATGAGCATGAATGATGATAGTGGTGTGTGATTGAGATGTTTAGAGTTATAGGTTGTGATAGATATTTACCGACCTATACTTGGCCTAAGAGTAACGGGCGGTGGCATTCTGCTCAGTTAGCTTGCGAGCGCTAAGGGTTTCTTTAGGGACTAGTCCATACTCGGTTTGTAGTGATGCTACCGGCGGAGGTCAGCTAGACCTACACCCAGCTGGATAAGGAACGGAGGCGAGAGCTGTTAATAGCTCTCGTGCCACAATTTAAATTGAATAATGTGAATCACTTAAATAATAGATAATAAACGGTTGAGTGCTAGCATGATGTTTGTTTATTTTTGTTTCTGCTTGTGTTTGTGCTGTTGTCATTCTACTTATATTTGGATAGTTAGCTAACGGTTGATATGTTGTGTAGATTTGCCATAGGTTAGAGCAGATGCCGAGTGATCCGGACGGTAGTGGTCAGCCGGGGTGTCGTACTTTAGGACGTTTTACAGTTTCTCCATTTGTGGGTTTTCAGTTGGACTTTGTTTCTTGTCGTTCTTTCCGTACTTGATTATATTACTTTTTCCGGCTGTTAGTCGTTCTGGTCACATTCATACATTGTTAAAAATTATTTTATGATTTCTGGTTTTCCTTATCTGTGCCTTGTTGTAAGATCATGTTAAGTTGTTGTCAAACTAAGGTCGGGACCCACTGTGCGGTTCTAACCAGTAACTCCCCGAGTTGTAAAATTTGGGGTGTTACAGAAACACACTATGAAAAACGTTGAACAATCTCCAGATGAGAACAACAACAGTGAACCCATGAACAAAGGCAATCAATTTGAACAACCAGATCTAGAGGAATACCTCAAGTCTCAAGGTAAAGTGAAAATCGATTTTTTCACTGTCACTTTCTCCATTTTCTCAATTTTTGCTACTTGGTGTTTAGGACTTCTATTGGAACAATAACAAGACTAATGGCGTAGGAATAACAAAAACGTGGATCTTAGGAGATCTTGGAGGAACAACGGAATTAACTCTAAAACAATTACAATCTCGGAGTCATTTTAAGCAAAGAATCAGCACAAAGAATCATGAATGGTGTGTAGTCAACATAGCCATTGAAATCTGGACTGATACTGATGAGGATATTCATGCTGTAATGACTAATTGGTTATGGTTGAATAAATGGGTTGTCTACTGTTTATCTGTATGGATTGCAGATCAACTGGTGGTTGATTCAGATCTGGAAGAAAATCGGAAAAGTAAAGCTCAGTTAAGATCAAGAACAGCTATGGACAACTATAATCAACTACTTGGACAAGTTTGTACTAATGTTATACTAAAGGAGGAACATTTGTGTTCTAATACAAGATGTAGATTCAATATGCAAAGTACTCTTGTGTTACTTTTTTGGATTCAGCACAAACAAGTTGAATGACAATTGTTACCCTAAATTGTGTTCATTATCGGGTAGAGTGCTGAAGTCTCTCTTTCCCATTGTTTTACTGGAAGAAAATGTAAATGATGTGTTTGGTCTTGAGTGTGCTTTGCACCAGAAAACAGGGGTGGATAATAAATCCCATATAATAGTAAATATTGATGACAAATTTAATAAAGGGAGTAATTATAAATTTAGCAGCGGGTAACATAAGAACACAATATCAACACATGAATCGCATAGTGATAAGTCTAATTATCGCAAATATGAGTCGCTTCTCATTGTGGATTAAGCCATGGTGTCGAAACTTTTGGAGGTATCATGATTTTATGTTAATTAGTTTGAAAGAAAAAATTTTGAATTTGGAAATTTTGTTTGGAATAAAAGGAATTAAACACCCAAAATTTTGAGGTATCGTGAAAATAAGGATCAATAGATATGAAGTATGAACAAATGTGAATCCAAGAACAAAGTCTTTCAAAGAAGATATAATCAATTGTTATTGAGGACAATAATCCATCTACACAAGAACAACCACAAAATTACCCTCCAACATTAATGTTATGAATAAGCAAGAAAAAGTTAGTTTTTTAAAATAAATAAATTATTCCAAGCTTTTGGAATCCATATTTCAGCCTTCCAAACATTCTGGAATGACTTTCCTTTTTGAAGATGTTTCTCGAGTGTGGCCTAAACGATTGTCTTGGAAGATGCCGTAGTCACATGCCCCTGTTGATCGTGTTGATTGTGATCGTGTTTGTGTTCGGGGTCTCCGAAGATCCTCTATCTAGGTGGGGGCAACGCCGTGAGATCCACATTTTTGCAGGAGGTATGACATCCCCTAAGAAAGGTTTCTACCATCCTGCTTCCCGGCGGCGAGACACCGCGCCAGTTCATCTAGCCCGTGCCCTCTCCATGTTTTGCTAACCTCGAGTGTTCCGCAGATACATAAAAAATTAAGCGGGTACGGTATCTTCGGTTCGTCTTCTTTCCTAAACATTTCATCCCAAAAATTAAGCGCCATTCGGAAACTCCATTGGATCGTGAGATTCTCCATTCGCAACCTCCATCTTCAAATCGTGATTTGACCGTCTTCAACCTCCTATCTGATCTATTCTTTGTGTAACAACAATCAATCCTTGTAAGTATTCCAAATTCTCTCAACAATATACCATTTTAATGGCTTCAATTTTGGTTCAAACCGAAAACAGTTGATGAACGTTTTCCCTAAAATCCATACTCAAAACCGCCATTGTTGATCTTTAACTACATGGCCTTAATTTTGAAATTATCCATTTCTGTGAAATTTATGTATTCGAATCAACAGTGATGAAAGATTATGTACATAATTTTAAGCAGATACATAAAAATCAACGCCACATAAATTTAACAACTACATAATATTAGTAGATACATAAATTATGTTCGTCACCATCGTCATTACTAACACATAAATTTAACAACTACATAATATTAGCAGATACATAAATTATGTTCGTCACCTTCATCATTACTGACACTCAGCACATAAAAATCAACGCCACATAAATTTAACAACTACATAATATTAGCAGATATATAAATTATGTTCGTCACCTTCGTCATTACTGACACATAAATTTAACAACTACATAATATTATCACATACATAAATTATGTTCGTCACCTTCATCATTACCGACACTCAACACATAAAAATCAACGCCACATAAATTTAACAACTACATAATATTAGCAGATACATAAATTATGTTAGTCCCCTTCATCATTACCAACACTCGGCACATAAAAAATCACCGACATATAAATATACGAAATACATAATATTAGCAATATACATAAATTACGCAGAGCAAATTGAAGAAACAGATCATCAAAACGAAATAAATCGGCAGTAATCGAACAAAAAATAGAGAAAATGTTTATGACAGTAGACGAAAACTCTGTAGAAATGGTGGTTATGGACGCAGAAATGGGGGAATTTTGTGATTCTTGTATCACGTTTACAAGGAATGTATATTTCCTTTCCTAACAACATCCTGATTTGTAGGGGACCATATTAAATAACCATATTTATTTAGAAAACTGCCACATCAGCATTTTTATTTCCAGCAGGGGTATGCATTTATTTGGGAATTAATCTTTATTAGAAAATTAATAGGGGCCTACTTTATCTACATTTTTGCAAAAGAGACTAGTTAATCTACATTAATACATAATTGGCATACTTACCCTTTTAACTCAAGATAAAAATGAATATCTTTTATAAAAAATACTTTACAACTCTTTTAATTTATAACTAACAAAAGTTTTGTGAAGAAAAAGATAAAATGGAGTTTAACTTTTGTGGAAAATGTTTGTAAAAATAAGAACAGAAACCAAATATAGATATTAAAAAACGTATTTGGTCCAAAAAGATTTTTTTGGCTTAGTTTTTATTTTAAAAAAATTGTCCCACAAAATTGATTCGTTTGAACTAACGTGAATTGGTTCCTATAAAATTTTTAATTTAATAATAAAAGATTTTTGGCTTAAAAATAATTTAAAAATAAAGATTTATTCCCTTTATTAGTGACTATCTAATCTAAAATTGTTTGAAGATTTTAAATTAAACAAATCAGTTACAATTTTTTTTATATTTAAAAATAAAATTTTTTTGGAGTAAAGATTTTTTTCAAAATAAATCAGTTACAAAAAAATTTTTTGGACTTAAAAAGAAAAGATTTAATGGCGTTAATTGTAGGAGCTTTATTTTAAAAATACTACCTCCACAACGCCACGTGAACGTCAATGTATACTGATTTAATAGTGTATGTAGATATAGATTAATAAAATATATCCGTAACAATAGACCGGATGGGGAAAATTTTGTTAAGTAAAATATACAGACATTTGTTAAAAAATATTTAAAAACGTATTTTTTGAATATAAAAAAAATCCAATTAGTTTTGGAAAAGAAGTCAAAATCCGATCAGTTTTGAAATCAAATCAAAATCGAATCACTTATTGATAAGAACTAAAAGCAGTCTAAAAATTTTTTTAGAGAAGGACAATATCCGACAAATTTTTTAAACAGTACTGAAAATACATTTAATAATACGGTATTTAGTTTGGAATTTGAATACACCAAATTTTGATTTTTTTTGAAAAGCACGTATCTATGAATATTACGGTACAATTAAGAATAAAAACAATATCAAAATCGGATTTTTTTTTTGCTTTGGATGAATACTACGGATATTAATTTATCATTAATCAAATCTGCATAAAAAAATTGACGGAAAAGATTTTAAATTATTTAAAAAATAATAATATCCGTAGCAATACACTAGATTGAAAAAATTTTGTTACGTAAAAATTGACGAAATTATATTCTTTAAAAATGTTTTGAATATGAATATAATTTAAAAACAATTATTCTCATTATTTCTGCTGAGCTACCAACGATTCTTCAAAATAGAAGCTACTCCATTGCAAGTTCTTCATCCTCCCGCTGCACTTCAAAGGTAAATCCTATTTCATATAACCTTTTCGATTGATCACAAGAACATAAAATTTTTAATTGTGGCACTCATATTCACATAAACCAAGCAACTCTAGAGAAGAAAGATCAGTTTATTACAATTCGGCGATGTCAGTAGAAATTATAGGATTTTGCACAGCCACTAAGGATTCACGTGAAGCTACGGTTCGATCTGGTTAACAAATGATCCTGTACTGAAATAAAGTCCTAAATAACAATAAATTCGATTTGGATATTTGAGATACAATTAAATTATTAAAAAAATATGAAAATTAAGATCAATAAATTCAAAATAAAAATCAAAAAGAAAAACATTTTGCAGTAACTGAAATTTGCATTACTGGAGTATTCAGGTATGGAAGAACTCGTAATTTGCAGTACTCGTAATTTGTAGAAATTGAACCAAATATTAGAAAATAATAGAAGTTGAAAAAGGACGAAATTGATAGAAGTGGAAACAAAATTTTGCAGTACTCGTAATTTGCAGAATTCGAACTAAATTATATAAAGGCATGGAAGAGCTCAAATATATACAAGATAAGGAATGATGTGTAATTATGGCAAGTTGAGAATCAAACTAAGTTATATAGAAACAAAGTAAAACAAGCACGTACCTACGAAGTGACCGGAAAATTATGATACTGACCAACGAAATAAGAAAGCCTACGATTCCTGAAATGCATAAAGAAGGACAATGCAAATTATTAAAAGAATGAAAATGACAAATCAATATCGATATGCAGTTCTATAGAAACGGGTTATATAATTGAAAATAGTAGTAAAATACCTCTCTGAGAACAAATCAATGAGAACGATAATAGGTTAAGAGAAGAAGAACAAAGTAGCGGATACAATTTTACGTTATGTAGTACAATATTTATAGAATAGAAATCAAAACGTAGGAAGTGTGTTGTGGAAATTTCAAGGATCTGATAAGAACGTAAAAAAGGAGATTTGGGTAGATTTTTTAAATTGATTTATTAATTATTCTAAATAATAAAAAAAATTAAAGGGTGTTTGGCTCCCACGTTGATAAGTTTTCAGTAAAGGCTACAATATATAATTTATTAATTGATTAAATGGTTAAAGAATCTCCAACAATATAAAATTACGTACAATATTTTGTAGTTATGTTAATAAGAATAGATTTTTGGCTATAATATATAATTTATTAATTGATTAAAATCTTGGAGAATCTCCAACAAAAAAAAGTTACGTACAATTTTTGGCGGCTACGTTGATAAGAATAGATTTTTGGCTATAATATATAATTTATTAATTGATTAAAATGTTGGAGAATCTCTAACAAAAAAAAAGTTACGTACAATCTTTGAATAATAGGCTGCTAGTTTAGTAAAAAAGATTTTTTTGCTTAAAAAATAAAGATTTATTGGCCAAAAAATTGTGGGAACTCCATTTGATTACTGTTTCCACAACGCGTCACGTCATCTCAATATGTACTCTCTTTTAGTATGTATAATATATTATCAATTTAGTAAATACAAATCAAGACAAAAATTTCATTTTCAAATAAATAATAAATTACATTTTCACATACAAACATTGTCAACACACGTGTTTTCAAGCACCTTTTGTATCTTCTATACTAACTAGACACCCTAGTTTCTCAATTAATAAATAAAGATAAGTTTCAGTAGATGATACCAAAAATAAGGAGAAGTTAGAATGCTTATGTAATATTATTTATTAATAATCACCAATTTAAGGATTCCGTTTGAAAAATTAAAAGGAAACTCTATTTTGAAGATTTGTAGAATCTTCATCTTCATCCTCAAGTTACAAATCTCCTTCCCTCATTTTCATCGTTTGAAAATAAATTTGAGTAGAACTGCACAAGCTCTCTCTTCCCTCAAGTTCGCTATTGTTACCGTTTTGAACTGTTCGCAACATCCATTCTCGACGTTGTCTACAAGATATCCTTTGCCATTGCTTCTCCATCTTCATCCTCTATCATCGTCTTCAAGATGTGTGTGGTTGAAGTCGTTATTAGTCCCTTGATACACAAACTCAAACTTGATACACAAACTCAAAACATATACTGAAAACATAAAATTTTGTATAATTAGGTCAAAACATACAATGAAAGCATACACTGAAAACATAAATTTTTGTATTATGTAAATATTTCACATGCAATGTGTGGTCAAAACTTACACTAAAAACATAAATTTTTTGTATTATGTACATATTTCACATTAATATATCAATATGTATACAAATAACATATACAACATAGGTCGAACACAATAGCTACATATTATTCACAACAACCATCACTACACAACATATCGTACAAATTGTAGAATACATAAACATGTATTTACATAAGCATGAAAATAATGTGATAAACAAGTTGAAAAACGTTCACATTCACTCATGCATACACAACCTTCAAAATACGACTTACAATCAAGAAATTACCTTGAACCCAAACAAAAAACCAATCGAACAAAAACTCCATTGCGACTTCATTGACTTATGTATGACCGATATTCAACGACAAAACTCCATTGAAGTAGTTGAACAAGAACTCGAGATCATCTTCGGTTAACAATGGAGAAAATCAAAAAGAGTGTTTGATTTTGTTATTGACGGTAAATAGATAGGGAGAGATATTAAGATTAATTATAATTTCATTCCTTATTTAACGTTGTAGAGTATTTATTAGAATCTTTAATTAAGAAAATAATTAATATAATATATATAGGAGAGAGAAGATTGACTAATTAAGTAATATCTTTAATGATTTTCTAATTAAATCTTTTTCGTAAAAATATAGGGTGCCTAATTTGTCTACACATAACAAAAAGTGCATACTTTATACTACATGTTACACAAGATACCTACTTAACCAACTCATTCATCAAAATATCACTACATCCTACTTTTTCAATGGTCCTACACAAATATCAAATATTCTATCATCGCTCACAAGATTAAGATTTTATTAAATTTCTATACTGAATTTGCCTAAGAATATCCGATGTTTACTTATATTATATTCTATGCTATTTTATTTTCATGAAATGAATTACCTTGAATTTCAATTCTGTTTTTATTTTCTATGCTCTTTGATTTCGTATTTAAACCGGTAGATCTCCATTGGTATTGTGTAGGGTAGGCTCGCACACTCCCGAGAAAACAACGAAGGATGTTGGGGAAGTCCGGCATGTAACACCCCAAATTCTCGGAACTCGGGGAGCTACTGGTTAGGACCTCACAATGGGTCCCGACCTTGGTTTAACAACAACATTACTTGGATCTTACAACAAGGCACAAATGTACTTAAAACAATTTCGAAACATAATATTTTTATTGTATGAATGTACACATGTGACAGCCTTACAAAACATAAACATATACATAATATGCATGTTGTATGGGAGACTCCCCCGTCCTCATCTAATGAGTACGTGGACCCGGCTGACCACCCGTTCCGGATCACTCTGCAACTGTCTATCTCTACGAATCTACAACACGGATAAACCGTTAGCTAACAATCCAAAAATAAGCAGAATAAGGATAGCACAAACACAAACAAGGTAACATAAACAATCATCATGCTGGCACACAAACCGGTTATTATCTAGTAGTTAAGTGATTCACCTTATTCCATTTTACAGTTGTGGCACGAGAATCTTAAGAGTTCTCGCCTCCGTTCCTTATCCAATATAATTGGGTGTAGGTCTAGCTTACCTCCGCCGGTAGCATCACTACAAACCGAGTGTGGACTAGTCCCTAAAGAAACCCCCAGCGCCCTCAAGCTAACTGAACAAAATGCCACCGCCCGTTACTCTTAGGCCAAGGTATATGTCAGTATATATTTATTACTAAAATATAACTATAAAAATCTCATTCACACACCACTACCATTATTCATACTCATATTTAGAAGTCAACTAAGTAAGCCCAAAGGACTTACCTGAATTCAAACATAATCTCGTTATCTCGACTCGGTCTGTAACCGCAGGAACTCAACCGCCTGTTATAAAAGGCAAGTGGATCAATAATATATTCCACTTAATTAGAAGTCTCTGACTTCTAAGATATTTAACTCTATCATCAGCTAAATTACCAAAATACCCTTATACGGATAAATGACTATTTTACCCCTGGTCCCGAAACTTTATAAAATTCCATAACAAAGTTCCAAACTATTCTTTGGAACTCAAAACCACACTCAAACTCTCAAAAGAAAGTTTGCTAAAGATTTAGAAGAGTTAACTACATTCTTGACTTTCATAAAAAGTCGTCAAGGTCCGACTTTGGCTTAAGATATGAGAACCGAATAAAAATATAAAAAGTCTAACAAAAATCTCTAAGTCTTGTATGCTATGCACTCTATCCATAATATCCAGAATTTCCCAAAAATACATAATAATCACTTCTACACAAATTCCCAAAGTCAGTTCCTAAACCAGAAATTCAGACTTAGCCAAAAACTGAGTATTTCTTAACTGCTCAGCTAGTCCACTTTGGACCTTCATAGATCTAAATCCAACCGTTGGATCAACTCCAACTTTTGATACACCATGCACGACACTCTATAACATATTAAAAACTGAACGGTGGATTATGTTTCTAAGGTATCCAAACTTAAGCTCAAACATGACTGCACAACCCAGAAAATTCCAGCACTTAACAATTTCAGCAACATCCAGAAAACTGTTTAAGGTCTCAACTTCAAAAATTCATAACTCCTAAACCACTAGTTGGATTCATCCCAAATTTTAATATGTTCCACCACAATATGCCAACTATATCATATCCAAAAACTGAGTATTTCTTAACTACACATGCTGTTTTTCCCAACACTCAGCATAGTTATAAAAACTGTGTGTGGCGTCAACTTTGAGACACCATAACTCTCAAACCGTAGCATGGATTCCTCTAAAATTTTAGTATGATCTACTATACTATATCAACTATAACTTGTCAGAAATTCAAGTCTAACAGGAGTCAATAACCCCTCCAAATTTATTCCACAAAACTGCATCTCAAGCAAATTTCCTCAAACTCAGCACACTAAAAAAAACTGCATGAATAACCAACTTCGGGATACTATAACTCTCACACCGTAACTCCGATTGTTCCCAAATTTTAGTATGATATACTATGCCACACTGAATACAACATATCCGAAATTCAGCAAGAAAGGGGGAGTCTAACTTACCCAAATCTGGACCCGAAGTTGGATGTTCGACAAAGTCAGAAAAAGCTGAGAAAATGCAACAGTTCCTTGAGTTGCTTCTTAGCTGTAGTATGTGGGTTTCAACAAAGGTTCAGAGACAAAAAAAAATAGCACATATGTATATATATATGGAGTGAAGCAAGGGGAGTGGTATGGATCTTACTCGGCTTACAAGGCTCAAAGTGCTTTCGTGCAAGACCGAAAAGGGAGGCTCTTGCTACTGTTATTGATGTCTCGTGCAGTAGGGAAGTGAAGGCCATCTGCTTGCTGGTGTTTATGTCCATGAAGATGGTTAATGTGTGTAGCAACATATGGTGTGCAGAAAGGTTGCAACAGCAAGATCTCATTGAAGAGAAACGGTTCAAGGGAGAGGCGAGAGTTTTGGATCTGCTGTCGACGAAGAGGAGAAGGGAGGGCTCGCTGGACGCTGGAGGTCTGCCACCGGTTTCGTCGTCTGTGTGCGGGAGAGGTAAACTGCGGCTGAACTACTGCACAACAGCGAAGTCTAGACTGGACGAAGCAGGCTCCTCACCGGCTGTTCTGTGTGGCCTGCTGCTGTTATGTGCGCCGAAGAGTTGAAGAGAGAAGCGGCCGATGGGGACTCCTGGCATGACCGCCGTAGTCCAGTGATGAAGAAGCAGCGCCGGTTTCACACAGAAGAAGGGCAGGGATGTGCGAGAGAGGAGAGGAGGCAAGGAGAGGGATCCGGCGTGAAGGTGCAACTAGGGTTGCTGTGCTGCTGCGTGAGAGACCTGCAGAGAGGGGCGCGGCTAGGGCAAAGCGACGCAGGGAGAGGGAATTGGAGATAGGAGCCTTAACGGGCCAGTTGGCTTACTCGAAACGGGCCCGGATGGTAAGGTTCATGGCTGAAAATGGGCTTGTCAAACTCATGTCTTGACTTTGTCAAAAGTTGTCATGACTTCGTCTGGATCTCGTCATGACTTCGTCAAAACTCGTCAAAAGAGCTAGATATATATATAACTAGGGTTTGGTGTATTTATTTTTATTTTTATTTTTTATTTTATGTGGTTATAATACTTACATAAAATGATAAAAAAAATGCTAGTCATAAAGTTAGGTATCTTAAAGAGGTCAACGGTCCCTAAATTTCGGTTTGACTCGGAATTAATCGGAAATAAATTTTCCGGTTATTACACGGCAATTGCATGATAGATATTGTGCTACACTTCGACAAATCGACATTGTGAGGAAAGTTGAGACTTTGTAAGTTCTTGAGCGAGTTAGGCTTGCGGCACTAACCCTCTTCTTCATTAATTTGCAAGTTGTGTTTCTGAGTTAGGGAAAGTTGTGGAATTTGCTCTTTTGTGTGATACACAGTGGCACATCGACATTTTGCCTTTTGCGTTAATAGTAAGCTTTAGAAACTTTTAAAAATGCTAAACAACTAAGATAAAACAAATCATAGAAATTAAGATAGAAATAGTAATAGGTTTAAAAATAAATAACACAAAGAACACATATTATACTAATTTGATAACGATATTAATTAATAAAATTTTTCACTATAATCAAATATAACTAAGGAGCTATGATCCACGGATACATACACATGAAACGGGCACGACGAGAAACGGGAAAACAACAATCCTCAAAAGCATAGGAAATAGAAACACGGTGAGGAAAACAAATAATATATTATTTTAAAGATATTGAAATGTAGAATTCATATATCATAATGAGATACATGTTATGAAAAATTCAATGATATATGAGTATGACAACAAAATAACCCAAAATAAAAGATTAGAAACTAACATTTTTAGTCTTACAAAACAAAGAAAGTAACTTATTTTGTCTTACAATCTCAAATAAACATACTTGATTTCAAAATTGAAGAACGGTTAAAAGCAGTTATAAAATTTACATAAAAGTTACTTGAAAGATGGGTCTTGAAACCCTAGAAAGGCCCGAGGCCCACATAGGGAGCCCAAAACCGCTCCGTGGAGCTAGCTTAGTGCTACCTTATTTTTCTTGGTCCAAATACTTCCAATGAACTTTATTCACTTTAACATAGCTAATGTTAGCTTCAAGATCCACAAACAGTACTCAATGTCTTAGCTCAAGCTAGTGTAGCTCTTAATTCCTAAAGAAGCTCATTACTTGCTTCATTGACATTCACTAAGCATTTGAGCTTGGATTGCTCCTTATTTTTAACCACATATTCTTTAGCCAATATAAGGCCTAAGAACCAAAGGTATGACAAGAAATGTGCTAAAAAGCCCCAAACGCCGCCCTTCTAAAATCTGGCACAAGTTGACCTTGTCGTGGATCACCTTGCTTTGATTTGATTCTCCTTACAATACTAGTTGCTCTTTGTGCCGGTCACTTGACTTGCCTCCCACAACCCGGACAATAGTGACACACATGTGAACAATTCATTGCACCTTGTCTCAAGACAAGCTCAATGGTTACAATGAAGACTTAACCCAAATATCCAACAATAGTTACATATAATGTTCACATATCAATATTCATGAGTTTCATAAATGCAGTTTTACTTTAATTCATTATAGTGGAGATTCATGTTTCCTTAGATGATCACCCTCCATTATTTGCCTACAACAATAATTGTTTTCCCTAAATTTCACTTTTATCATAATTTTCAAGAGACATATTTTTATCTTCCCTTTTCTCTTCTTTCCTTCCCTTCACTCAGTATAATTGTCTATTAGGTACAATCTCGAAAGATCTTTCAATAACATTCCTCTCTCTAAGCGCGCTCTCTCTCTCTAGGCGATTTGTGGGCGACTCGGGGCTTCGGCCTTCTCCCTCACGCAAGCTCCTTGCTTTTCGTTGTGATTCCTCATGAATCACACCGATATTCTCTTCTCTTTCCCTGTTGATGTGCACAACCCTCTCAACAGGCAGTTTTGGTTACACAAAAGCACGTAAGTTCAAGGCCTGAATTAGGGTTTTTGGTGGCGCTTGACGCCATGGCCAAGAAAAAGAAATCTCCAACTAAGGTTGGTGGTGGAGATACTATGGTGAACACCATTCATGAAGCGGCGTCATCATCGGCGTTGAAAGTTTGGACCTAGGCGCCGGACGTAGGGAACAAGCAAACTTCGGTGGAAGACATGGCGGTCATGGGAGGCGCAAAGCTTGGCACTTTCTAGGTGCCATTGACAAGTTTTGACAAGGTACATACACAGCTGGTGCGAGTTGGCATGTTTGTAGGTGTTGGGGACAAGGCCGACAACACTGTGACAAGCGTTAATCTTGTCGGCGAGACTCATCGCTCACAAGCGCAAAAAATGAGGACATGCGCTTTGCCACCGGCTGGCGCTAACGCAAAGGGGACATTTGCTTTGCAAAACTTTGAGGGGGTGCATGTCACTGTTCACCCCGACGTTGGAGAGAACAACCTTGGCACAAAGGGGACGTCCGCTTTGTCAAAACTGGACATGCCGAACACAAAGGCCGATACTTTAGCGCATGCTTCCGTCCCTTTGGGGACTTCAAAGCCTCCACCTGGACGGGAGAACGCCCACAAGAAACCTGGAAAAAGCCAACCTTTGGCTTTTGACAATAGTGAGATCGGCAGAGAGGGCGAACTAGAGGTTGTCACTGTGATGCATGATGTTCTGTCCAATGATGGTAAGGATGATATGGCGACTGAAAGAGAGGTCCTTGTGGGAGGAAAGCCGACGTCAGAGTACCCTGCTTTCAGCAAGGCTAACCAACCACAAGGGCAAAGGAAAGCATGGACCGGCGCCCCGACTAAGGTGTTCATGAACTCTGGACTGGGAGGCAAGCTTGAATACACTAAGCCAACGTCCACTAGGGTTGCCATCAAATGCTCAGAAGGTATGCCGAAGCATCAAGTATGGGGAAGCACCTTTCTTGGCCAATATGTTGGCTTCTATCCGGGCTACTTTGCCATCAATGAAATGATGAAACTTTGGAGAGTCAAGGCTAAGTTTAGAGTTGAAGCTGGCTGGATGATCTTCAACTTTCTCAATGATGATGATAGGGACAATGTGCTCAAAGGTGGTCCATACTTCATCCACAATCCGCCATTACTACTCAAGCATGTCCCGGACAAGTTTGAATTCAACCGGAAAGATGTAGCTACCATGCCATTATGGGTAAGAATCACTGGCCTACCTAATGAATTTTAGACGCTTGAAATTCTAGGAAGGATTGGCTCATTGAATGGCAAGCCTCTATTCATTGACCATGTGACTGAAGATAGAAAGAGAGGCTCTTATGCTCGTGTGCTTGTTGAGGTGAATTTTGCTAATGATGTTCTTCATGAAGTGTCACTTGACTTTGATGATGGTGTCACGTTGGATTGCACCTTACTCTTTGAGAATGAGCCAACATACCGTCGCCGGTGCTTGAAATTTGGTCACAAAGATGAAGCTTGCACTTTCCATGCGACAAGGAAAGACATTGGGCCAAAGCCACGGGCTAGCCGGCCAAGGACAATGGTTAAGTCTGGGAATGAGGCGCCTAAGAGTATAAGCAGTGAGATGATGAATGTGGAGACCTTGCTCACTAAGCCGGCCAAGCATGTATCTCCAAGGCCGGTTGTTGAGGAGGTTGTCAAGGCACAAGTTGAAGTCAAGGAGCCAAGGAAGCCAAACCAAGGCATTGTCATTTAGAAAGGGGCTCACCAGGCGGCACCTTTAGTCACTAGGACACTTGCACCGGGAGACAAAGGCAAGGAAAAAGTGGTGGAAGAAAAGATTGCCTTGACATCATCGGATGAAGAGCCATCTGAGGCTGAGAGTAATGAGGAGGAGCAGGCGCCAAGTAGCGAAGATGAGGTCTCGGATGACATTGACATTGAGTCTGACGAGTCAAGACAAGTCACTGACGACAATGAGGACAATGAAATGGCAAGCGATGGGGCTGAGGATGAGGAGTTTACGCCGGTAATGTCCAAGTCCCAACTCCGGCTCATCAAGAAGTTGAACGCCTCGATTGACAAGGACAAGAAGCAAGCAAAGGTCCATGAGAAAGTGATTAATGATGAGCCACACCGGCATACTCGGCTTGCTTCGTCACATGATGATAACTTGATGGCTACCAATGCCAAGTCCATGGAGAAGAGGAAGGGCACCCGTAAAGGTTCCCAATGAGTGTCGCCGCTTGGAACATCTAGAGCTTCAACCAACCCCGGAAGCAAAATGGTTTGAGGGCTCTTCTAGAAGAGTTTAAGGTACGATTGTGTGGTGTTTTGGAGACACAAATAGATGCAAATATTACGGATATTAATATGATTATGAGAAAGAAGTTCACCAAATGGAAGTTTGCACACAACTTCTCATTGGATGACCGATGCCGGATACTTGTGATGTGGAATGATGACTACTTCCATGTGGATATTCTATGTACTAATGTGCAATTCATCACGTGCATGGTTACATGTAAGATGAGTGGCATGATCTTTGGTGTATGCTTCATACTTGGGGAGCATAGTGTGGTGAAAAAAAGGGAAGCTTGGCTGGGAATCAAGACGAGCCTACGTGACAAACAACTTCCATGGATGGTTTTAGGTGACTTCAACAATGTACTACATGCTCATGAGCAAGTACATGGGGAGCCAGTCCGGATGTATGAGATCAAGGGCTTATATGACCTTTGTCATGAAGAAGGTTTGGTTGATGTGCCGTTCAATAGTGATAGCCTCTTCACATGGACTAATGGCACCATTTGGAGCAAGATTGACCGAGTCATGGTGAATGATGCTTGGCTGGAGCAGGATGTCTATTGTCAAGCTACTTCCTTGGATCGGTGGCACTACTCGGATCAAAAGCCGGCTATTGCTCACCTCCACAAGCCAACCGGAGCTAGTAAGCGTTCCTTTAAGTTTTTTAACATGTGGACTAAGCATGAATCATTTCAGGAGATTGTCAAGGAGACTTGGAGGACTCAAGTAAGAGGCACGTACCAATATAGGTTATGTACCCTGCTCCGGAGATTGAAGAGGCCACTAAGGGAGCTTAACCGAGTGCACTTCTCCCACATTACCGAGAGGGTCAAGGGCGCCAATATTGCCTATGCTCAAGCACTGGAGGAGCTTAGGTTGGATCCAATATCACAAGTAAAGAGATCAAGCATGCTGAATGCCAAGGCTAAGGCGGAGCGCCTGGGGATGGCTGAGTTTAGCTTCTTAGCTCAACAAGCCAAAACCAAATTTTTGCTCCTAAGTGACCGGCCGACAAGCTTTTTCCATGGAATCATGAAGGCTAGAAGAGCTGCTAGCCACATAGCCTCATTGACAACCAAAGTTGGAAGGCTGACAACATCTAGTGAGGAAGTCATTAACATGTTCCTTGACTTCTACCAAGGTCTCTTTGGGGCGGAGGGAAGAGTTGAAGAACCAAGAGTAGATGAATTTGCTATTGGGCTGAAAGTGCATGAGAGTGACAAGGCTGGCCTCATTAGACCGGTGTAAAACCTGGAGATCAAAGAAGCACTATGGGATATTGACAATGACAAGGCGCCTGGGCCGGACATATACACTTCATGTTTCTTCAAGGAAGCATGGGAGGAGGTTGGGAGTGAGCTATGTGTGGCCCGTCAAGGAGTTCTTTGTCAGTGGCAAGCTCCTAACCCAACTAAACCATACGGTGTCTCACTTGTGCCGAAGAAAGAGTCACCTAATAGAGTTGAACACTTTAGACCGATCTCATGTTGCAATGTGGTATACAAAGTCATCACCAAGATCATGACCAAGCGCATGGGACATTTCTTGACATACCTTATTGACCCGGCCCAGACGACATTTGTCCCTGGGCGCTTAATGAGTGACAACATATTCCTTGTCCAGGATTTGCTCCGGAGGTATAATGTTAAACGAGACACTTGCCGGTGCTTCCTCAATATTGACCTGGCGAAGGCCTATGATACGGTCTCATGGTGCTTTGTGAGGCGAGCCTTAGTTGAATTAGGGTTCCCGGTGGAATTCATTTCATGGATCATGGAGTGTGTCACCACACCTACATACTCCATCAAGATTAACAAGGATATTCTGTTGGATTTTCGGTGTCCGGTTTTAGACCGAAGGGCCGTAGTCTCACTTAAGTGAGTAGACGGTTGTCCCAATTGCCAATCAAATTAATATAATTTATCTTGAAGTGAAATAAATTATTAAACAAGGGTTTGTAATCTCCACAAAGGAGTAGACAAAACCCAATCAAAAGTTTGTAATCTCCAAAAGGGAGTAGACTAAACTCTAATAGAAATTAAGTTCAATTGCAAGTCTTAAAAACCGATTGTTATATGTTAAAACATTGACTTGGATTATGTAATGAGTCATTCATAAATGAATTTTCCTTCTAAGTGTATTCTCCCCTACACCGGGAATATCCAAATACCTTAGTGGGATAAAACGTTACACGTTACAAAGACTAAGTAAGAGACTTACTTGTCTTACTTTGTAGAAAGGGTATTCCTAGGTTTTGTCAATACAAAACCAAACTAAGATGGATGCCTATCCTTTGTCAATACAAAGGAACTATACTGGTCTTTCGAGTTTTGCAAACAAACTTATAAGAAGGCCTATCCAATGTCAATACAATGGAACTAAAAGCTTTATTGTTGCAAAAACGAATATCGAATCAAGTGCAAATGACTCTCCCTTTTATAGGCATAGGGGGCCACGGTTTCGGGGAGTTAAAAGAGGTTAAAATCGGTTATGGAAGTTACGTGGAAGTTACTTGGAAGATGGGCCTTGAAGCTCTAGAAAGCCCGAGGCCCACATAAGGAGCCCAAAACCGCTCCCCGGAGCTAGCTTAGAGCTAGCTTATTTTTCTTGGTCCAAACACTTCCAATGAGCTTCATTCACTTTAATATAGCTAGGGTAAGATCCAAGATCCTCAAACACTCAATATCTCAGCTCAAGCTAGTGTAGTTCCTTAAGAAGCTCTTTAGCTGCTTCATTGACATTCACTAAGCATTTGAGCTTGGATTGCTCCCAATTTTTAATCACATATTCTTTAGCCAATATAAGGCCTAAGAACCAAAGGTGTGCCGATAAAATGTGGCTAAAAAGCCCCAAACTTCGGCCTTCTAAAAGCTAGCACAAGTTGACCTTGTTGTGAATCACCTTGCTTTGATTCGACTCCCCTTATAATACTAGTTGTTCTTAGTGCCGGTCACTTGTCTTGTCTCCCGCAACCCGGACCATAGTGACACACATGTGAACAACTCATTGCACATTGTCTCAAGACAAGCTCAACGGTTACAATGAAGACTTAGCCCAAATCTCCAACATTCCTCCCCCATTTGAGCAAAGTCAAGAAACTTTTAATAGACATACATCCAAACAAAATATTCGCATAATCATAAATATCTTTCGATTGAATTTATTGAATTAGTATAGTTACACATTCTGCACTAAGGAATTGTGGTGTCCTAATGGATTGAACCACTTAACTTGTTTAAGTACATGAAGGCAACATACACGAAATTTACATTTCCTTTACAAATAAATGACACATTTAAAGGCTATTGTGTCCTAATCCTATAATAAACATATAGGCGAGTCGACCATCTACTCCCTTGAAGAAGCCTTGTCACTTCACGTTCACGTAGCCAACTCTCTTTTGATCTTGCACCTATAATTGCAATTTTTCAAAAGAGTTGTTAAGAAATTACATATTTCAAACTATACATGTTATATAGGCACAGAGCATTACCTTGGATGAACATTTTATGCTCACAACTTCTTGGAATGGGCTTTCCTCATTGAATTCGGCTAAGGTATCAAGCCATAGGCGAATTGGGTGTCCCATGACAAGTCGTTTTCAATTTAGGTCGTTAACCCCATCCCCTTGGCTGACGTTTGAACTAAGTCCCTAGCCAAGCTCTTGGTTAAGTGATCGGCTAGATTATTGTGTGTTCTCATAAAATCGACCGATATTATACCGTGAGTTATGAGCTCTCTAACAGAACTATGTCTCACACCAAGATGTCTTGATTTTCCATTGTACGTTTGGCTATAAGCTTTAGCCAACGTAGCTGCACTATCACAATGAATTGAGATAGGAGAAACCAGTTTTGGCCATAGAGGAATTTCTAGAACCAAATTTCTTAGCCATTCAGCTTCCTTACCGGCAACGGCAAGTGCCACAAACTCGGACTCCATGGTCGAGGTTGTGATGCATGTTTGCTTCTTTGAAGCCCATGAAATGGCACCACCACCTAACAAGAAAACCCATCCTGTGGTGGATGAGTGATCATCTAGATTAGTGATCCATGACGCATCCGAGTAGCCTTCTATCACTAAAGGATACTTACTATACAAGATGCCAAAACCCATGGTCCCCTTGAGGTACCTAAGCACACGCCTTAGTGCCTTCCAATGTTGTGAGTTAGGACAACTTGTGTACCTACTCAATTTACCAATAGCAAAAGCAATATCTGGCCTAGTGCTAGTCATTGCCTACATGCAACATCCTATTACTTGTGCATACTCAAGTTGAGAGATAGCTGATCCTTGGTTGGGCATCAATTTTTCACTTGAGTCCATAGGAGTACTAACAGTTGAACTTTTATCACATTGGAAGCATTTGACAATCTTCTCAATGTAGTGTGATTGTGTGAGGCTTAAGCCTTTAGCATCACGTTTGATTCTTATGCCTAGAATCACATCCGCCTCACCTAAGTCTTTCATAGAAAACTTAGTGGACAAGAAATCCTTAGTGAAATCTACTTGTCTTTGGTTTGTTCCAAAGATCAACATGTCATCAACATATAAGCATATGATCACACCTTGACCGGTATGATCAAACTTACTATAGACACATTTGTCAGCTTGATTTATCTTAAATCCATTTGACAATACGACATCATCAAACTTTTGATGCCATTATTTTGGAGCTTGCTTTTAGTCCATACAAGAATTTGACCAAGCGACACACTTTGTGCTCTTGTCCTTTTAAAACAAACCCTTCAGGTTGTCTCATATACACTTCCTCATCTAGATCACCATTAAGGAATGCTGTTTTGACATCCATTTGATGAATCACTAGATTATGTATAGCCGCCATAGCTATTAATAACCCAATGGTTGTAATCCTAGCCACCGGAGCATATGTGTCAAAGTAATCGACACCTTCCCTTTGTCTAAAGCCTTGGATGACCAAGCGTGCTTTAAACTTGTCAATGGAACCGTCAACTTTCATCTTCCTCTTGAAGATCCATTTGCATCCCAAAGGTTTGCAACCGGAAGAAAGGTTGGCTAACTCCCATGTATGGTTACCCATAATGGAGTCCATATCCTCTTGGATTGCTTCCTTCCAGAAGGCAACATCTTGAGACTTCATGGCCTCGTCAAATGTCTTTGGATTCTCATCTATATGAAAGTAAGAGTGACGATACATTTCATTATCCCTTGACCCTTCAACCAAGAACACTTGGAAAATCTCTTTTTGGGACAAATTAGTGCTCATAGGAGCAATCTCTGGCAAGTCAAGCCCGTGGGACGCTTGCCGGGATTCATCTTGAATCCTATGATGCTTGTTTGGGTATTCCTCATCTAAGGTCATGTTGATCACTTCCCTAGGCCTAGGAGCCAAGGTGAAGCGATCTTCATCAAAGATGACATCTCTAGGCTCTATTACGGTATTAACCGAGATGAAGTCATTTGGTTCTATCACATAGAACCTATAAGCTTTGGAGTGTTCGACATAGCCAATGAACACACACTCAACACCTCTTTCACCTAAAGTCTTACGTTTATTGTCATTTAGCCTTACTATAGCTCGACATCCCCAAACTCGTAAGTATGTAGGTTTGGTTTCCTTTTGAACCATAGTACGTAAGGAGTCTTCTTGCTTCTTTTGTTTGGAACACGATTAAGCAAGTAGTTTGCCGTGAGCATAGCTTCACCCCAAAACGACTTCTTAAGACCCAAGTAAGACAACATAGCATTGACCATCTCTTTAAGCACTCGGTTCTTTCGTTCAGTCACACCATTTGATTGTGGTGTGTAAGGTGCCGTGGTCTCATGTATGATTCCGACGCTCTCAAAGTATTCCTTATCCATAAATTCACCACCACGATCCGTGCGCAGTCTTTTTATTAAGGTACCTTGTTGCAACTCAGATTCATTCTTGAATACATAGAATTTGTCTAAGGCATCACTCTTTGCAAAGAGTAGATATACGTAACAGTACCTAGAGTAATCATCTATGAATGTTACGTAATACTTCTTCTTTCCTAATGAAGGAGTAGAGTGCAAGTCGCCTAGATCCGAGTGGACTAAACCGAGCATTGATTGTTCTCTTTCAACTCTAGGAAATGGAAGTCTTGCTATCTTGGTCAACATGCACGTTTTACACTTGTCTTTTGGCAAGTCAAGTTTAGGTAAAATACCATCTTTAGTCATGTCATTCATACGCTTAAAATGAACATGTCCAAGCCGTGCATGCCATTTGACAAAATCAAAATTGGAAGAAGAAGAAGACAATGTAAACAAACTATTCTTGTTTATATTAGTATTAGAAAGTTTATTACATAAAGAGAGAAGATACATATTATTGTTCCAATGGCCAAAGCCTACAAATGTTCCTCTCCTAGATAATATATAGCGGTCGGCTTCTATGACTTGTTTGAAGCCAAGCCTATTGAGTACACCACCAGAAACCACATTCTTTCTAATGGCCGGTGCATCTAGTACATTTGACAAGACTAGAGTCTTGCCACTTGTGAAGTATAGATCAACCCGTCCTCTTCCTAGAACAGGGGTGGTAGACTCGTTTCCCATATGTATGAGTGCTCCATCGTTAGCAACAGCGTATGTCTTGAACCAACGCCGATCTTTGCAAACATGAGTTGTTGCACCCGAGTCCACCCACCATCCAAGGTCATCATCATGCATGGACAAACATTCAAAAGTCAATGACACATAATTCAAATCAGAATTTATATCAAAGTTAGAATTAAGACTCATAAGTGAGTCACCTTGGTTTGAGGGGTTTTGGCCACTTTGGCCTCCACCCTTGGATCCATTGTCCTTAACCTTGCAATCCCGTTTGAAGTGACCAGACTTTCCACACTTCCAACAAGAACCTTTTAGTTTCTTGTCAATATTATCCTTCTTGGACTTCTTGGACTTATTTCCCTTGTCCTTGTCTTTCTCCTTTCCTTTGAACCTCTTCCTTTTGCCCTTGCCATCCATCATGTTGGCCTCGTGGAAAGTAGAAGTTTTATCCTCCTTCTTGAGTCCCCCTTATTGTGCCCTAAGACCTTGTTCAATTTGAAGGTGAGAGCCAAGTTCCACCAACGTGAGTTCTTCCTTCTTGTGCTTTTGCACATGGCGGAAGTCCTTCCAAGAAGGGGGAGCTTATCCATTATAGACGAAACCGCAATGGCCTCATCCATATGCATGGCATGTTGAGTGAACCTCCCAAGAATCCAGAGCAAATCATTGTATTGTTCCATTACCGGCCTTGAGTCCACCATTTTATATGAGTTAAAATCTGAGACTAAGAATTTGCGAGATGAAGCATCCTCCGCCATGTACTTAGACTCTAGTTGATCCCACATTGATGTTGATGACTCTACACTTTGGTAGACATCAAACAATGCATCACTCATGCCATTGAGAATATGACCACGACATATGTAGTCATCATTATCCCATTTGCTCCTTCGTCGGACAACCTCTATCTCCTCCACCATATCATCAACCGGCTCGGCCGGTCTAGGTGTAGTGAGTACATAAGCGACTTTTAGTGTAGTCAAGAGGAAGTGCATTTTCTTTTGCCAACTCCTAAAGTCTACACCCTCAAACTTATCCAACTTCCCAAAACGAGAAGTCATTTCTGTCATTAACGTCTTACTCATTATTGATCAATCCAATCCTACAAAACAGTTAACAATGAATACACTTAGAAGATTGTTAGAATTTCGGTGTCCGATTTTAGACCAAAGGGCCGTATTCTCACTTAAGTGAGTAGACGGTTGTCCCAATTGCCAATCAAATTAATATAATTTATCTTGAAATGAAATAAATTATTAAACAAGGGTTTGTAATCTCCACAAAGGAGTAGACAAAACCCAACCAAGAGTTTGTAATCTCCAAAAGGGAGTAGACTAAACTCTAATAGAAATTAAGTTCAATTTCAAGTCTTAAAAACCGATTATTATATGTTAAAACATTGACTTGGATTATGTAATGAGTCATTCATAAATGAATTTTCCTTCTAAGTGTATTCTCCCCTACACCGGGAATATCCAAATACCTTAGTGGGATAAAACGTTACACGTTACAAAGACTAAGTAAGAGATGTACTTGTCTTACTTTGTAGAAAGGGTATTCCTAGGTTTTGTCAATACAAAACCAAACTAAGATGGATGTCTATCCTTTGCCAATACAATGGAACTATACTGGTCTTTCGAGTTTTGCAAACAAGCTTATAAGAAGGCCTATCCAATGTCAATACAATGGAACTAAAAGTTTTATTGTTGCAAAAACGAATATCGAATCAAGTGCAAATGACTCTCCCTTTTATAGGCATAGGGGGCCACGGTTTTAGGGAGTTAAAAGAGGTTAAAATCGGTTATGGAAGTTACGTAGAAGTTACTTGGAAGATGGGCCTTGAAGCCCTAGAAAGCCCGAGGCCCACATAGGGAGCCCAAAACCGCTCCCCGGAGCTAGCTTATTTTTCTTGGTCCAAACACTTCCAATGAGTTTCATTCACTTTAATATAGCTAGGGTAAGCTCCAAGATCCTCAAACACTCAATATCTTAGCTCAAGCTAGTGTAGCTCCTTAAGAAGCTCACTAGTTGCTTCATTGACATTCACTAAGCATTTGAGCTTGGATTGCTCCCAATTTTTAACCACATATTCTTTAGCCAATATAAGGCCTAAGAACCAAAGGTGTGCCAATAAATGTGGCTAAAAAGCCCCAAACGTCGGCCTTCTAAAAGCTAGCACAAGTTGACCTTGTCGTGAATCACCTTGCTTTGATTCGACTCCCCTTATAATACTAGTTGTTCTTAGTGCCGGTCACTTGTCTTGCCTCCCGCAACCCGGACCATAGTGACACACATGTGAACAACTCATTGCACCTTGTCTCAAGACAAGCTCAACGGTTACAATGAAGACTTAGCCCAAATCTCCAACATATTCATGGTTTCTTCAAAGGCAAATGAGGGCTAAGGCAAGGCGATCCAATATCGCCGCTCTTATTTGTATGTTGCATGGAGTTCCTCTCAAGATTGCTCAAGGCTGAGACGGCTAAGGAGGGGTTTAGGTATCACCAACATTGTGAGGAGTTAAGGTTAACACATCTTGCATTCGCTGACGATGTGGTGCTTTTCTCTCGAGGAGATGTTGCCTCAGTCCGAGTCCTAATGAGGTGCATCAACCGGTTTGGTGAGCTAAGTGGTTTGAGAGTCAGCCTGGCCAAGTCTCCTATGTATCTAGCCTCAGTGCCGGCGAGTGAAGCGGCCGAGTTGCAAGCGATCACTGGCTTTGCTCTAGGGAGCTTCCCTTTTCGCTACCTGGGCATACCCATAGCCCCTCATATGCTCCGAGCGGCAGAATACACCCCTCTACTTGACAAAATTGGCAAGAATATCAATGCTTGGAATAAGAAGTTATCCTTTGCCGGCCGTCTTGAGCTCATTACCTTAGTTATACAAGGCATTGATAGTTTTTGGCTCTCGGTGCTCCCAGTTCCAGGACTTGTGATTGATAGAGTCATAAAACTTTGCCGGTAGTTCTTATGGTCTAGACCAAATGTGGCATGGGATAAACTCTGTAAGCCTAAGGAGGAAGGTTGGCTTGGTTTATTGGAGCTTAGATCATGGAACAATGCCTTCTTGTGCAAGCATTATTGGCACATACATAAGGGGCGTGAGAGCCTATGGGTCAAATGGATACACCATAGATATTTGCAAGTGGTTGAGCCGGGTGACTGGCGCCCTCACAGACGTGACTCGCCACTTATCAAGGCTATTCTTACCGGCAGGGATCGCATGTTGGAGGAGGGGCGTTCGCTTGATGAAACTCTCCAGGACCTATGTCATGGCGCCAAGTTTAAAGTGAAGAAAGCATATCATCTTATTCGAAGAAGAGAGGAAGAATGTGCCACGGCACAATGTTATCTGGGACGCCAGACACAGGCCAAGACATGCTTTCATTGCATGGATGGATGCCTTGGGACGTCTATCCACACATGACCGAATGAGCTTCCTTGGAATTGATCCTGTTTGTCATATATGTAGAAGAGGCAATGAGTCACATGAGCACTTGCTCTTCCGGTGCAAGTACTCAAGGCATGTATGGCGTGAGGTGAGACGTAACTTCAAAATGTCGGCTGGGTTGGGCACACTGCCACTAGCCATGAGATGACTGAGGCGAGCAAGAGGGAAGAAGAAGCGAAAGATTAGTGCCATGAGGTTTGCTTTTGTCGCAACCGCCTACTTTCTATGGCAAGCACGTAATAGTATTGTCTTCGAGGGCAACTTGTTGCCGGAGAAGGTGACTATTAGATTGATCAATGTACATGTATACCGGCTACTTCACTCGGCGCTCCCTGAGCATGTGGGTGGTAGGATCGAAGAACACCGTGATAGATGATGGACAAGCTGGGCTAAGGCCAAGCGAAGCTGACGCTGGACGGATATGGGCTTTGTCTGATGTTGTCATGGTCGTGCCAGATGGGCCAAGATGGGCGTGAATTCCATCGGCTGAGGTTGTCATTACTGGGCTCCAGACTTGTCATCACCGGCATATGTTGTCATGGTCTTGTCAGATGGGCCAAGACGGGTATGAATGCCATCGCCGGATGTTATCATTAATGGGCTGTAGAGTTTTCATTATCGGCATATGTTGTCATGATCTTGCCAAATGGGCCGAAATGGGCATGAATGCCATTGTCTGGGTGTTGTCACAGTTGGGCCAAAAGTTGCCAACACTGGCCTATATTGTCAAGCGCTTGTTAGAATGTTGTCAATGTCTCGCTGCCTGGGTTGTCACTAATGGGCCCAGTTGGGCAGTTGTACCAACGCTCCGGAAGTTGTCTCGCTTGGGCCGATTACTTACGTTTGCCGCTCTGCCTATGGACTGCCAAGGATGGATCGGCGCGCCTACCAGCCTATCACTATTGGGCTGATTTGCCTCGTATGCCGGCCGCTCCGGCTCTCGCTCATGATGCCGGATGGACTATTTAGCCTTTCTCATATTTATGTATGTTTTGCTAGGTTGTTTGTGCAATGTCCCCGGACATGCACCTTTCATAGTTTTTACTTGTGTTTACTTTGAACGCTTGTTTACGCCGAACGTCTCTTAGGCATCTTTTCTCACATCTATGAATTTACCAGCATCTTGTCTATTAGGTACATCGTAATCTGACGCTATCCCTATGATTCAACAATCGATGTACTTTTGGATATATCATTAGAAACTCTCAAGTAGTACCACTCGTTGCCGGTCATGGACGATTCATTACTGATTCTATTATGGAAGCAGAAGCACTTGCTCTTTGTGAGGGCCTACAAAAGGCCGTGAGTATCGGGGTTACATCCATTGAGCTTGAGGGCGACAATCTGACACTCATAAATGCAATCAACAAACAATGGAAACCACATTGGGAAACAGATATGATCATATCTCATATTACCACTATTTTGTCTAGCTTTGAGAAATGTAGCACTCATCATATTTTCAGGGAAATCAACACTGTGGCGGACAGACTTGTCATGCATGGCCACTCTTTGGCGGGACCTTACAAAGAATTACCGAAGGATGTTGAAGACCTCATCCGTACCGGCTCGGTCTAGACCAAGTCCCCGGCAACGGCGCCAAAAACTTGTTCGCTCCAAACGGTGTGTGCAAGCTTTAAATTTATAACCCTAGACTTAAGCTTTAAACAAGGATGCGAACCCGCAGTGTACGGGTCAATCGTAGTAAAAGCAAGAAAATTCCAGGGGTCGATCACAAGGACTTGGTGAAACAAAGTCAACACGGTATGCTAATGTCAATGCTAACCACAAGAGCAATTAATACAATCAAAGATGAATAAGAAGTCAATAAAGCAAACATGCAATTCTAGGGATTAAAGCATCTAGTTGTGGTTCCAACTCAAGATCTATAGATAAGCGGACAAAGCTGAGATTTTGCGTGGGGAAGGTGTTACTAAAGTGGAGTAGATCACCGGGTAAGTCTCACTACACACTAATCCTAAACCGTAACTCCTATTACCGGGTAAGTCTCAAGGAATCAAGATAAAGAACTATAACCTCAAACTAACACACCATCTAAGGGAATAGAATCAACCTTTACCGGGTAAGTCTCAGGCTAACTCACAAAGATGGGATGGAAGCACACTCAAACCCCAATAAAGGATAAACCTTTATTACCTACACTTATGATCGTTGGTACACAAACTAAGGAATTACCGGGTAAGTCTCATCCTAAGCTTGCATTGAACCAGGAAGGTGTAATAAGAATAGGATTTAGCAAACTCTAACACTTAACTTTCTGTTTTAGGTCGGATAAGTCACCTCGATCAGAAGAATTCCACCCCGGCCGAGATGTTCATCAACCGAACGAGATACTTAGGGTTAAGGTTAAAGACTCGAACTTTCAGGATCCTACTGGAATCTAAGATTATTCTATCATTGTTTTTCCCACAACCTTCAGCCAATCACCCTAGAATCACACAAGGAAATTAGCCACTCATCATCATAATGAAAGTATTAAATGTAAGGGAAGAAGGTTAATATTTGAACAAAGAAGAATTTAATGAAAAGACTTCAATAACTGAATCAAATATCACAACAAAGCGTTCCTTGGATAATAATCCAAAAAGACAAGACAACAATTGAGGGAATTTGAAGACAATCTTACAAAACCCTTCAATAAAGCTATAAAAGCTATGGACTTCAATCTTCCTTCAACCTTCAAAAAGGTTCTTCAAAAACTCCCAACTTGGAGTATGCCGCTGCTGTTCCTTCGGTGTAGGTGAGTATTTTGCGCTGATAGCGAATCTGCGAGATGTATGCGGCCTCCTCGAATTGTGAAAATCCGACCCTTTTTTATAGGAAAATAACCCTCCAAAGATAATAAATCCTAGAAAGATATTCTCCCATAAAAATAGGTAAAATACATATTCTGCATATCTCCTTCCATCCAGGAGCCAAGCCCAAAAATATAAGATCACTTTCCAACTTTAAAAGATCTCTTCCAAGAATAAAATATTCTCTCCGCGTCCTAGGTGTTCGCCTCGGTCGAGGCGGCGTCTCTGGATCGCCTCGGTCGAGATGAATCTCTGGTCAACCGAGGTGATTCAGAACTGAATGTGAAATCTCTCAAAACTGGTCCAAAGTAATTCTTTAATCCATGACTATGCTCCCTGGATGATTCCTTTTGCTCCTCAATGTGGCTCCAAATGACTCATGACTCCTTTTGCTCCTTTTTGATGCAAAACGTACCATATTACCTGCAATTACAACGAAACTAGGTGTAGACCTCGATTCCCGCAAAGGTAGATGAAATGGTAGTAAAATCACATAATGCACATACAAACATGCAGGTTATGAAAGATAAAACGTCCAAACAAACCCCAAAATATAGACTATAATTTATGATATCACCGGCCGCTCCGGCTCGCTCATGATGCCGGATGGGCTATTTAGTCTTTCTCATATTTATGTATGTTTTGCTGAGTTGTTTGTGCAATGTCCCCGGACATGCACCTTTCATAGTTTTTACTTGTGTATACTTTGAACGCTTGTTTACGCCGAACGTCTCTTAGGCATCTTTTCTCACATCTATGAATTTACCAGCATCCTGTCTATTAGGTACATCCTAATCTGGCGCTATCCCTATGATTCAACAATCGATGTACTTTTGGATATATCATTAGAAACTCTCAAGTAGTACCACTCGTTGCCGGTCATGGACGATTCGTTACAGATTCTGTTATGGAAGCATAAGCACTTTCTCTTTGTGAGGGCCTACAAAAGGCCGTGAGTATCGGGGTTACATCCATTGAGCTTGAGGGCGACAATCTGACACTCATAAATGCAATCAACAAACAATGGAAACCACCTTGGGAAACAGATATGATCATATTTGATATTACCACTATTTTGTCTAGCTTTGAGAAATGTAGCACTCATCATATTTTCAGGGAGGTCAACACTGTGGCGGACAGACTTGCCATGCATGACCACTCTTCGGCGGGACCTGACAAGGAATTACCGAAGGATGTTGAAGACCTCATCCGTCTGGATGCTTTGGGAAGAACGATTTCTAAAAACTGATCATATCTCATTTACTTACCTTTGTATAAAAAAAAAACACTCGATGTACTACATTTAAACCATTCAACAAACTTTGATATATCGGTAGGACCGTTCCCTAAATTCCTATATTTAAACCATTCAACAAACTTGGGGATAAAATAAAAATGGGTCAATACGAAATGAAAAATGAAACAAGTTGTAATGGTCTGATTGGTTGTCTAATTTTTTTAAAGCAAATTTTGATCTATCGGTAGGACCGTTTCCTAAATTCCGTTGTAATCCCAACTGTTTGTATAATCTTACCCAAAAGGGCAACTTAAAATGAAACTCAACTACATTTCATTCATATGTGAGCTAACAAATTCAAAGTCTATACATTCAATACCAAAAACTCGGTTCTCTTATTCATCAATGTAAACCCAATCTCGAAACCTAGACTTAATTATCTAACAATAACAACGAGCGAAAATAGTAGAAGTAGACGGGCTAGAGGCCACAGAGGAAGTCGATGCCTCAAATCCAACGAAAATCAAATGCTTACCTTGTGGTTTGTGAAGAGGACCTTCGAGTGCTTGATAGAGGAAGATAAATCAACATAGGTACTCGTACGCACGTACTTTAGAAGAACAAGACATAGTGATAATTGACGGTTGGTTGAAGTAGTATACCGACCTTAATCCAGATTATATTATTTCATATAATCGATGCAGGGTCCAACCCATACTGAAATTCCCTTTTTTTATTTATCAACAACGTAAGGAATCTGTAAAAGCGCATCCAAAGATTCAAAGTCTTACAACTTGGATCACTCATTCATCTTATAGATACGAATGTGCAAATCATATATGAAGATCGAATACATCACGAATCCAAATCCATACCAAACAGAGTAAGTTTAAAACCATAACCCTAAGTTCCCAAGTCATACACTTCTATGTTTATATAAATATTTACTTCTGATCAACATAAATCCAATAAGATCCTCAGATCCTACAAGATCTAGTAAAGTATATATATATATTTAAAGACCATCAAAATAGCCACCAAGATTTACACGTGCCCTGCCTTGAGTAGCTCCTCTAATGTTTGAAATTGCTTCATTCAGTTTGGAAGCATGGTGAACCACTTGCTTCATCCTCTAAATTATACACATACAATCAAATTAAAACCTAAAAGCACAAGATTTGGTACCATATTAGAATAGAGAAGGGAAATTAAACCTTTTCATCATCAGTGTAGACATGGAAGTGGAGCTTCTGATCATGCTGCTTGTTCTCCTTATGGCGGGTGGTAAGAACAATGACACAAATGGTGGCACAAGCGAATCCGAATGAGAAAAGGGCTCCAATTCCAGTCATACCCATCTTCCAAATGTTGAATTCATCATGATTTTCATCGGAATCAAACAAATCCTTTGAAGGAATCTTCTTCTCATCATCTTCTAACAGTACATCCTCATCTTTCTGTTGAAACAGAGGATTCCCCAAATCGATTTGGGGGACTAACCCTCGGTTTGTGGACTTGGGTGAGTCCAATTTCATGTCGACGAATTCATTGCCCTTGAGTTTCTTGAAGAAAACTTGGGAGGAAGCGGTTTCCGGTTGTAATTCCTGAACAGACGAATCTCTGGGTTGTTCATGGAACTGAATTGGGAGAGGAATCACGAGATTTGGTGATTTGAGTTTGTGGAAGTAATCCTTATCAATGAGATTGTCGGGATGGAGGGATTGGTTATCTCTTAGAATGGCTCGTTGATCGATGAAACCATCTTCAGCCAGATACTCCCACTCTTCTAGATCCATGGCATCTCAGTTGTTTGATGAAATGTTTGAGAGAGTTGTAAACAACTTTATTTATACAACAAAATAAGAAATATGTATTTAAGGGACATTAAAAACTAGCAATGTAACAATTTTTGGATGGGTCCCACTGACCCTACACAGGAAGGGTATATCAATTTAATAAAATTAAAATTATGAAAAATCAAGTGATTATTTTTTGGATTTTACGGCGAAGATTTAACTCACATTTTAGTCAAAAAAAATATTTTTTTTTTGGTAAGAGAAAAAAAAATCATAATGATTTGGAGGGTAGTGGAAGTAGAATTTGAGTAAGGTTTCTCCTAATGCGATTGAGGGAAGATTCAAAACAAAAATATCCAAATCACTATTTCATTATCACTTTTCAAATCATAATAAGTATTTTTTGACTTTAATAAAATTAACAGCATTATTTTACTATTAATAAAAAGCAAAGATAATTAGTAATTAGTTTGAGTTGTAGTTTAAGTTTAGACGCAAGAAGATGAGAGAAAGATTGGTACGAAAGAAGATATCCAAATGAGGCAGCTTCTACACATTCAAACAACAAACCTAACTTATCATTCAATCTAGTGTTGGAGGTGCCACGTGATTATGTGGTCCACTTCCCCTTTCAAATCAAACGTTAATTCTTCTTCTCATACACAATTATTTAGTAATAATAGAAGTAGATACCTTCAACACATTCATCGCGATCACTGCCAGTAATCGCGACGGAAAATATAATTAAAATATTTTTGGTCAAATTAGTTAATTAAGTTTTTTTTGAGATTTCTCTCTAATAATTAGGTTAATGATATAAATATGTTTAATAAATATACTCCTAATCAAGTTCTTACCTTTCAACTTCAATTTAATGATGAAAGTGATAAAAATTAAAGGGATGTTGTTCAAGTAAGGCACATTATTCCGGTACGGCCGACACGTGTCCTGAAATTTATTTTTTTTTTTAAAAAAAAAACGAGTAAAAGTAATAGTTCAAAATTTATTATGGAATCGTTCATAACTTATAAAAAGATAGTTCATGAACTATAATAGGATAGTTCATAGTGCAAAATTTATAAAGGAATGAAAGTAATAGTTCAAAACTTATTAAGGAATAATTCATAACTTCTAAAAATA
The DNA here is from genome assembly GCA_033239045.1 of Fagopyrum esculentum. Lineage (NCBI taxonomy): Eukaryota > Viridiplantae > Streptophyta > Magnoliopsida > Caryophyllales > Polygonaceae > Fagopyrum > Fagopyrum esculentum. The sequence continues at coordinate 131,165,188 of BSUD01000005.1, read as the reverse complement.
TAGTTCATGAATTATAATAGAATAGTTCATAGGGCAAAATTTATAAAGGAGGAAAAATAATAGTTCAAAACTTATTATGGGATAGTTCATTAATTATAATAGAATAGTTCATGAATTATAATAGAATAGTTTAAAGTGCAAAAATTTATAAAGGAGTGAAAATAATAGTTCAAAACTTATTATAGGATAGTTCATGAATTATAATAGAATAGTTCATGGATTATGTTAAAAAGTAATAGTTTATGGATTATATGAGAATAGTTCAAAATTTATAGGAGAATAGTGCATAAATTATAACATGGTAGTTCAAACAAATTTTCATTCGTTTCCGAAAAAAGGAAAAAAATAAATAAATTTCGGGACACGTGTCGTCCGTACGATGGGCCGTACGACCGTACCGCAATATATGGGTCGTACCTGAACATTTACCTATACAAAACTAATGAAAATAAAAAAATATCTTAGAAAATGGCGTATTTGACCAAATACTTTCAATATTTTTTTTGAATTCGCACCGGATATAGTTACATGATAAAAACCTAAACTTTATGTATATAACTAAAATATTTGAGTTATTTTATAGTGTGTAAATCCAATTGAACAGTAATATCTTCTTCTTGTTTTTTAAATATGGATTATTGTGTTAAAAACCGTTAATAATTTGAATAAACCCGGTTAACTTAGGTGGGTGATGGACCCACAAGGCAAGATTAATTTGGCTTGCAAGTAATGGAGTTCTGTGTCACTTTTTGTTCCGTATACATCTGTGACGGTATTGGTTGTGGACACGCTTCGCTATTCGCTAACGTCCACTTCATGCACACTTGTAACGTACTTGCTGCCCATTCAGATATAGCATGACGCATTAAACTCGTCGTTTACTACTTTCAAGATGAATCCAAATCAAACGGGAACCAGGGTCAGTAAGCCCTCCTTAATTTTGATAACCATTGTATTGACCTTAGCATAAGATGTATATATTTAGCCCCTATATTATGCTCACTTACAATTCCTTTACTTTAGAATAATATATTTAGGGTCCGTTTGGTTTTAACTCCGGAATCGGAAACGGAATGGAAACGAATCTAGTCAATACGTATATCCTTATTCATTAAAATTTTTGGAATCATTCCTTGTGGTTTGTAGTAATTGGATGAAAGTTTGATTACTTTTGATACCCTATAGGGTAACAAAATGTGAGAAAGCAAGTGCATTTTTCATTAAACCATGGGGAGTGATTCCATAAAATTTCATGAATATGGATATACATATGGACTAAATTCGTTTCCATTCCGTTTCCGTTTTCGGAGTTGGAACCAAACGGACCCTTATTTTATTTGGAAAGAGCCTTTTGTATATATTGTTATTTCTTTTATTGTTGAGGGTGGAAATATCTCACGTCGACCATATTATACTACATGATACTATTCTGAAATTTGTTTAAGAGTTATTGATTTGATATTTTGTGGAAAAGCTGCCTTGTTAAAAATAAATTGGTTCCTAGCCATCCAAATATTCCACCAAATGACAAAAAGTAATCTTAATTCGGACGGCGTAATTGTTCCTTTGAGGTCCAAGATGACTTTCGAGATGCTCCTATTATCCAGGTCGTAGTTTTGGAGAATGTTAGATATTTTTGCGTTATCTAGGGAGGTCGTCATATATGGGCATTGAAAGAACAAATGCTTCGCACTTTCCGTGTGATGGTTACAAAATTCGCAATTCATTACAACGGGAATTCGTTGTCTATCAAGATTTTGTTTGGTGGGTAGCTCGTCAAGAGTCAGTTTCCATAAGAAGTTTTGAATCTTTTGCATGACGCCGATTTTTCATAACCATGTCTTATCCATGATAGCCCCCGTTTTCCTTTTCTGGATCACTTCCATAGCTGATTTAGTCGAATACCATCCTTCATCGTTTGCCGCCCAATACAATCTATCCCTTATCTCGTTACTAGGGAGGTTGCATTTTTTTTATTCTCTCAATGGTGCTAATGGGTAATATTGTGGTTAATTGATTAAGTAGAGTCGTATTCCGCTCTTTGTTGGCGATAAATGTGTTCGTGGTTTCATCCTGATTTATCAAATCTGAATTACTCACCGAATCTATAAGCGGTTTGTCATTAACCCATATATCCTTCCAAAATCTAACTGTTTTTCCATCATCTACTCGCCATCTAAGGCCTCTGTTGAAATCTTCTCTTAGTTTTACTAGTTTCTTCCATTGCCAAGATGCATTAGAACCACATTGATAGTTCCAAATGCATACACCTCTAAGGTATTTTTCTTCAATAATCTTTATCCAAATATTATCCAGTTCTGCCATAATTTTCCAAAGAAGTTTCATTTGTAGTGCTTTATTCATGTCTTCTGCTTTCCTAATACCGGTACCTCCCAAAGATCTTGGTTTACAAATTTTGTCCCAACTGATTAACGGATGGAAGTTAGGACCTTTATTCCAAAAGAAATTCCGATTGAGTTGGTCCAGTTCTAGATGGATGCTAGTTGGTAACATGAAAGCCTGCATTAAGTAACTCAGTTTGGCATTAAGGTTGGCTTTTATAAGAGTTATTCTTCCTTCTTGAGACAGTGAGGATGTTTTCCATCTAGTTAATTGTTGTTTTGTTTTGATGATGACTGAATTAAAAATATCCTTATTGACACGATCAAACAAGCAAAGAAGAAAAAGAAAAAAAATATAAAATGGAAACGCCCAGAAGAAGGTATTTTTTAACTAAATTTCGACGCTTCAAAAAACTCGTCGAACTTTTTCTCGTATGGTTTCATTATAAGAAACCATTGCGCAATTCCTACTGCATTAGGAAGCGGTAGATGTAATGCCGAATCAGTTTTAGAAGCAGAAGCACTCGCTCTTAGAAAGGGCCTCCAAAAGGCAAAAGAGCTTGGAGTGAATTCCATTATGATTGAAGGTGACAGTCTAACGCTCATCAATGCGATTAATCGTGTCTGGAAACCTCTGTGGGATTTGGACATGATCATCACAGACATCACTAACATGATCTCGGGATTCTCTTACTCCGTAGCACAACACATTTACAGGGATATTAACTCGGTAGCGGACAAGATTGCCATGCACGGACACAACTGCGTTCTGGACGTCGATGCTGTTCCAGATGATGTTCAAGACCTCATCCGAAAGGATGCTTTCGGTCGATTGGTTTCTAGAAACTGATCCACCTTATTCTTTTACCCATGTATCAAAAAAAAAATACTACATGATACTAGGACCATACTCTAAAATCAATTGTCGATAAGAGGAGTAACCCTAAGACTTATATGTTAGGTTCGGGCATTATGATATTGTCGATGTGAGACATTTTCACATCCAACACTCCCCCTCAAGTACAACTAGGTTGGACTAGTTGACACTTGACACAAATCCTTAAGGCCGGCTTATCAAAACGGACGGATAACATAAATCGCTAATCACAACTCAAACACAGGATAATGAGACTCACACGAACCTTAGCTCGATACCATGTTAATTTATCTTTTATATCTGACGGGTCTAAAATGTGGAGGGTTTGCACGCTAAAGCGAACCTACACGCACAAGCCTTTTAGGATTCCATCCTAAAACCAATTGACAGTAAGAGAAGTAGCCTTAAGACTTGTATGTTAGGTTTGGGTATTATCATATTGTCGATGTGAGACATTTCTACACTCAACATTTATGTGAATAAACATCATTTTCCATCCATTCTAGTGTACTTACTCTATATGGTACAAGACTAAACGTTCTTCTTCTTCTTCTTCTTCTAATAATAATAATAATAATAATAATAATAATAATAATAATTATAATAATAACTATCTACTATGACCAATCTTCCCCTTACTCCTGAGTCGGACTTTTACCTTCATCCATCTAACCATCCTGGTCTTAATATATGTCAGTTGACTCTAGCAAATACCAACTATCCGGATGGAAAGATGGTGTTCTTATACATCCGACAATGAAAGAGGTTTGGACCGACATCATTGATCGTTTTTTCAGTCTAAAACAGTCCTCGACTGTTACAGATTCGCTCAGCCTTGGCTCGTTGTACACAAGAGAATGAGTGTTTATTGTTGTGTACTTTGATCAAATCCAATGCCCTTGGGATGATCTTGACTCACAACTTGCGGATCAAATTTGGAAATGCTTTTGTATCAAGGCCAAAATACTAAACATTTCATTAGTTCTTGATGGACTTGGATGATACACTCTATTCTAATCTTCGATCCAACATTATTGCGCAATATCCCTTACCAAACATCAACAAAGCCTACTCACTATCAATCTAAAAAGAACAGGTGAAAGTTATGTCAAAAGAAAAAAAAAATACTAGTATTGATTCTTTTGCCTTTGTTTCTCATCGAAATTCCAAATCCAACAATATCATAAAAGATTAGTCACTTTCACTCACTACAACCGACTTGCGCATGAGATCTTCACATGCTTCAAAACCATTAGTTACCCTAACCAGTGGAACAACGGACGAGGGGTCATTGATCAGACTACTAGAGCATCACCAACGTTACCGCCGATGTTGTCTCGTCCACCACCATCGCAAACTCTTCGCTTACTTGCTAGTTTTGGATCTACAGTAGCGACAACCCGAGGGCTTCCCAATGTTGTTGTGCTCCATTCTACTGCCGTTGTCCCTAACCAAACTAATGTTATTGATCAACACACACATATAACAAACAAGTAGTGGACTTCCCTCTACAACATGTTCCAACAGTTCCTAAGAACTCATCCTCCGACACTTACCCATGTAACGTTATTCACCCTTGGATTCTTGACAGTGGTGCATTGTTTCATATGATGGGTAATCGATCTTTGCTTAACTCTATTAAAATTCTTTCATCGTGTTCTATTAAACTACCTAATGAACATATTGCATCTACCAATTAATATGGTTCTACTATGTTTACTAATTCTATTTTACATAATATTCTCTATGTTCCTAGATTACACTACAATTTATTATCCAAAAATTGTCTTACTCTTGATTTAAATTGCACAATCTCTTTTACTAACAAGATATGAACTCTTAGGACAACATTTCGAAGATCCCGATTGGGTGAGGTAATACTCGGGATGGTGTGTACTGGCTCAAAAATTTATGTCTTCCGCATTCTACTTCCGGTTTCGACAATTCTTCTAGTTTTGATCAAAGTCTACTTTGACATCGCGGCCTTAGACATGTGTCTTTTGATATTCTAAAATTTTTGCCAAACATTTCTCTATACAATTTTAAACATTTGCAAACAGATCCGTGTGATGCTTGTCTTCGAGCCAACATAACTCGTTCGTCTTTTCGTTTAAGTTCTAATCATGATTCTTTTCCATTTGAATTATTACATTGTAATGTTTGGGACCATATCGATTTCTGCCAACACGTGGTGCTTCTTATTTTCTTTCTATTATTGATGATTATTCTTGCCTAAATTAGGTATATTTGATTGAAAACAAATAATGACATTACTAAGGTATATATTGGATTGTGTATTGATTCACCCGCTTCATTTGTTGGATACGGGGTAAATTGTATGCTAGTGATAGTTAATATAGGTGACATATCGGTGGTATAGATGATTTTGGGGATGATTTGGATGATGGTCGAAGTCATCCACCCTCTCCCTGATCCATTGGTGGTATGGATGATTTTGGGAATGATTCGGATGATGGTAGAAGTCATCCGCCCTCTCCCCGATCCATTGGTGGTATGGATGATTTTGGGACGATGGTAGAAGTCATCCACCCTTTCCCCGATCCATTGCTACCCCTAGGACTCAGTCTACCGAAAAACATTCCTCTATTTAAATCATTCAACAAACTTGGGAGAATAAAAAATGGGTTAATATGGAATGGAAAATGAAACAAGTTGTAATAGTCTGATTGGTTGTCTATTTATTTAAGCAAGTTTTGATCTATCGGGTAGAGCCTTTCCCTAAATTCCGTTGTAATCCTAACTGTTTGTATAATCTTACCCAAAAGGGCAACTAAAAATTAAACTCAACTACATATTATTCATACGTGAACCAACAAATTCAAAGTCTATACATTCAATACCAAAAACTCGCTTCTCTTTTTCATCAGTGTAACCCCAATCTTGAAACCTAGACTTAATTATCCAACAACAAAAAAGACGAGCAAGATAGTAGAGGTAGACAAGAGGCCATAGAGGAAGTCGATAGGGCCTCGGATGTGATTCATAACCTTACTAAAATTATGTTTTTGTAACAGTAAAAAAGAATCTTATACCTAGACAAGCCTAAAATATCCACAGATCACATAAGTGAAAACCTAACAGTAAAAAAAGACACATTGCCACTCCCAAATTTAAACAAGTAAAGGCGGCACTGAAACCTGTGATTTGGTTCACTGCACTGTACATATCAGACTTACCAGGAGCCAAGACTCAATGCCAATGAAGCAAATAACCATAATCTAGTAGAAAACCCTGATGGGAGAATGTGTTTCGACAAGAGCAAAATTTGAAGCATTTCCAGAAGAATGCTGTCTTCCAAGATGAAGCTTACTCAAACATTTTGGCGCTATTTTTTTACCTTCTGACTGGTAGCTCTTTGATTGTTTCTTTCTGCAAGTTGAAGACATGATCACCTTTAAAAATAAATCTTGTTACTGCATAAACTACAGTAGATGATAAGGCAATATGGTACTTACCTTCCTCTTCATCCTCAGTCTTTGCCGTTGACGACCTTGAGATTTCTTCTTTGGCTCCTCCTTCTGGAAAGTGGGCAGTAGATATTACAAACTTTTATGTTTGATAAACATGTTACAAGGATGTGATCTAACAATACAAGGCAGATCAATGTATAACCAAATGTACACTTCAAGGTCGTTTTGTTCAGACGTGGGAATCAAAGATAAGGATTAGGGAGAAGTAAAAGAAATGAAAATGATTATTCTCTATTCATGTGAGAGTTGTATGGGTTGATGAAACAATGAATACAAAAGGCTAAGGAGAAACAAACTTGTGCAAGAGCAAGGATTCGGGCATGCCTTTTAGCATGAGTCTCACCATCTTCCTCCATCTCCTCTTCTTCCCCATCACTATTTAGCATGTGTTTCAAACTTCCATTCCTTTGTAATTTTTCTTACCTAGCATGCCTATGTAAGAAACCAAGTAACTAAATGTCAAACGAGTCCTTATAGCACTTCATAGGCTTAAGAGAGAATATGGATGGTATTGGAATAATAATCTCTTATATTGTATGCAACAAGAAAGACTATATAGTCTATGATGTAACAGTTTTGTAACAACTTTTCACAGAATGAGAAAATAGAACATTCTTTTTCTCTCTTCTTCTCTCTCTCTTTCACCATGATTGTTTCTTGTTCATCGAGGATTAACAGATGGAACGGGGACAATTTAAAAACAAATAACATACTTAAACTTGAGGTGAGTTTTTAGGTTCTCCTCATTCAAGCACACAATTTTTGGGCAAATACTACACTTGAAAACCGATTTGGATTTCAAGATCCACTTCCAGTATCATTTGGGAGTGAAATATCCTTTGCAAGTGTTTCCAATACTGCGATTTTTTCCTTCTTACCTAAAACAATGAGCTAGTGCTTGTTAATTCCCTTCCCAATTTCATCAATCACATGTAGAGATACATTAATGCCCTTTAGAGTTTATAACGTGACACAATTTGATAGATAAGGTTGTATCAATTCAAAAATAACAAAAATGCATAAGCAAAACATTTTTTCACCGTTATGAAGAACGATACCTATATCTTACAAATGAAAAAAAGAAAATTTAGTTAATAAAGCACTTTTGAACAAATTTAATTAATAAGCACTTTTTGTTTCTCATATACTAACTAGGCTCCTCTATTTTAAGGGGCAGAAGGGGAAAATGTAAAATATGAATCCTATAAAATTATCCTCAATTAGGGTTTATTGCTGGATTAGCAGCCGTTTCATATTTCAGATCTCAACTCACTTAAGATGTATCATCTCGATCAATGGCCGACTGCGTTTTCTGGCGATTTATTGCATCATCGATTTGGCACATGAGCCCAGATCCAAAAAAAAAATGGCTAGACCCACAACAGTCTATAGCGCTTTTCTGACGGTATCTGCGTTTTCCGACTCTGCAAAACCGCCTGGAGAAGCCGCCGCCTCGCCTGCCTAGAGGAGCTGCCCACTCGCACGTCTGAAGAAGGTGAGTGCGTGATGAAACCGCCCACTCGCACGGCTAGAGAAGGCGGCTGCATGATGAAACCGCCTATGCAACTGCCCACTCGCACGCCGAGAGAAGGTGGATGCGTGATGAAACCGCCGATGCAACCGCCCACTCGCACGCTTAGAGAAGCTGGTTGCGTGATGAAACCGCTCACTCGCACATTTGAATCGCCGCATCCACCTTTCACCAGTGTTTCGAGATTTCAACCGTTGCGGAGCATATTGGCCTCGCTGACCATCACTTCTGCCACCAAGGGAGCCGCCACCTTTCTTTCCGGGCGAAGCCGTCGCCGCCTTGCCTTCCGGGAGATGCCCTGCCGCTGCAAAATGAAATTTACAAGAAGGTTCAGGAGCAAATGGATAGTGTAAACTGGAATCTCAACAGAATAACAAAAAGAAAAACCAAGATTAAATGCTTTCTAAGGTATATGGCAAACTATTAGATGTGGATTCTTCTTAGCAATTGAATGTGAGATTTTGGTTAGGAAAAAATAAGAACTTATCTTTTGTGATTACAGGTTACAACTAACAAAAAGAAAAACCAAGATTAAATGCAAATAAATTATAGAATTAACAAAATTAGAGTGATATTGAGAGGAAATTTGAATAATTTTATGTTAGTAACCAAGAATTAAGTTGACCTGCACGTGCATCCTAAATTGATCCTTTCACTTCAATCCAAATTATTCTAATTGCTTTCTAAGTTGATCTTTCTTTTTATGTCTTTAAAACCCTAATGATTTAAGCATTTTATAAAAAAAGATCTTAGTTTTATAGGGCACGGCCTCTGGAGCCTCGCACGTCATGTAGGTTTAAGGTCCAAACACGTTTTATATAAAACAAAAAAATTGAAAAACAAGCTCACAAATCCACAACTAAACATAAACATAAATATAGCAAAAATAGAGAAATAGAGAAGAAATAGAGATGGAGAAGCTGTAGAAATGGAACCAGGAGAAATAATAGATGCTGAAGAGTAACAGAGGAGAGACTGCAGGGAGAACAAAATGTTGCTGCACTTTCTCTGGAATAAAAAGAAAAAGAAGGGTTTTAGAAAGTCAAAACCGCAACAACTTTCATCCCTCGGGAAGGAAAAAAAAAAAGAGTAATGTTATTCTCACCCCTTAATTGTCAATTTCATTGAAAATTATCAAATGATTATGGAGAGGTGATGATTGAAATGATATCCATGCCATCTCACTAGGCAAAAGATCTTTATGTTTGTGGATAAGATCTACTGTTGATTTAGTTGAGAATCATCATTTGATCATACAATTTGTCTTGGATCGTGCTTAATAGTAATTAGTGATTTAACATTTGTTGTATAACGTTTTGCGGAACGTGGGGTTCTAGCACAAATCTTATTTTATTTAGGTCCCCTTTTTGTCTGATGTCATGATTAATGAGACTATCATTAAGGGAACTTTATGTCTTGTTTGGTGCATAATTTATTAGTGGTTGCTCGTCAACCCAGTTATCATCCCAGAGTTTTATTGTATTTTCACCTTCACCGTTCCATCAAAAACCCCTTTCAAACTCTGGGCGTAAGCTCATTAGTTAGGGAAATTACGGATTGTGCCCCTGTGGTTTGAAGTTTTTCGGATTTTGCCCAGATTTGTTTTTTTAGTTCGGATGATGCCCTTGTGTTTTAGTGTTTTCCAGAAAATGCCAAATTTCCTTTAAATTGTAAGGGGATGCTAACTTAAAATAATCTTTTTAAAAGACCTATGTACGAAATGTTTAGCCTCTTTTATCATTTACCAAAAAAAAAAAGTTTTCTCATTTAAACAAAATTATTTTAGTTGACATTCCTTTACAATTTAAATTGAATTGGGCATTTTTCAGAAAATACTAAAACACAAGGGCACCATCCAAACTAAAAAAACCTTTAGGTAAAATCCGAAAAATCTCAAACCACAACCACATGGGTACCATCCGGAATTTCCCTTAGTTATTTCCATTGCCATGATGTGTTTCCTCCCGGTTGATGCGTTCTACCATGACTCTCTGTAAGAGCTTCATTTGTAGCGCCTTCTTATGTCCCCTGCTTTCCTAATACCTTCCCCTGCCCATTGTTTTTGGTCTACAGATTTTAGTGTATGGTGTTTTGTTCCTTTATTCTAAAAGAAATGTACATGTCTATTGATTTGATCAAACTCGTTATGGATCGCAACTGGGAGTTTAAACAACTCTGGTACCGACCTGGGGAATTCACTATAAGAAAGAGTCAAAGGCCATATAGCTGATACCAAAGTCTCAATATTTTCGCCTAAAAGGAGAACTTATAGCAATAACTAAAGTACAAGTTTACAACTAATTCATCAAGTTCAAAATTGAACAAAGCGAAATCAACAAATCTCTCTGGTAGGGATGACAATGGGTCGGGTGGTGGGTGGATGACCCTCATTGTCACCCGACCCGCTAACCAAATTCACCCACACCACCCGACCCGCCACCTGCCAAACCTATCACCCACATCCGATGCACCTGTATCCAATGGATGAAGCAGGTGGATCGGGTGAAAATTCGGGTGTTCTATGTGTTTAATCTAAATTTACAATATCTAAAATACGATACTAAATCAATTAAAAAAATACATAAATTTAGCTGAAAGTTAAGTAATATTAAATGCAACAAAGAAATTTTCAAAAAAAAAAAAAGGCAACAAAGTTTAACAAGACAATTACCCAAAAATCCAAATAAAGATATTACAACAAGGACCACAAATCAACATTATTTTTGAAAAATAGAGAAATCTGAAATGCATCATAGCTGAGGCGATGCCCTTAAGTTAATGTTCTTCAGCATCAAACCTGTCTAAATTTTGAAGTCAGGACAATCACAAGTTCCGTTCAAATATCTTCACTTGAAAATTAACCTTCTCATACGAGGCAATCACAAGTGAGATTGCGTGATTGCATCCAAAAATGCATACTGGTCTGTTCAAAACAGAAAAAAAAAATGTGCAGAGTTTACTCAGCCAAAACTACCATAAACTCTACAGCCAAATCCCTTTTTCACCGTGTCTTATGAGGCAATCAGCACCCTAGTCCAACGATATTACCAAGTATATTGGCAATGTATTTTCACTAGCAGAACCTTCCGCAGTCAGTGTCCTATTCAGACGCCACATCCACTCCCTGTTGCCTAAGGAAATCCTTGGCTTCAACTATGTCCTAAGAAAATGCAAATATAGTAACATATTGTAAATCTTGGATGTCACCAAACATATAACTAAAACATCGAGACATGGAGAGGAGGAGAGAACAGGAGAAGAAATGGTGGTATACCTGCTGCAATAATATAGCTTCCTTAGGACATGTCGGAAATTGCATCAATCCAACGCCAACCATCAATAGCCCGTAACATCCCAGTGATATTACCAAGTATATTGGCATCTGGAAGAAAGAAGTAACAATTACTCGGCATTGGAAGTTTGGACAAGTGCTAAACGTGCAAGAAAGGCAGTGACCAATAGTTCAGAACATGAATTAGGTAAGCAACGAGTCTCACCAACCAACTGTAGTTATGCGGAACTACAGCTGTCAGCAACAGGGAGACCCAAATTGCTGATACAGCAACCAGCAATGATAGAATCTTCACTATATGCTTCATTCTGGTTCTTTGACGTAAGAGACACCCAAAATCTGGATATAAATGAGCTGAAAATAAGAAGAAAAGACAAAGTCCATCAAGCATGCAGAAAATTATGACAGCAATCAGCATCACAAGGGCATTGGCATTGGTTGTCAAGATTAAACATCGCCCATTAGGACCGGACTGAGATTTTGGAGTAAATCAGATCTCAAATTTCTTAATCTAACCACAAATTGAACAATTTTTCTAAAAGCGATGCCCTCACCTAGATCTTCCAGTAACCGAAACGAAACCTATGAATTACTCAGATAACAAGAAGACTTAACCTAGGGTTGTTGCATCTAGACTAAATTGAACAAAGTGGGGAAGCAACAATTCTATCACTGCAACAATTCTATCAATTGTTTCGAAAAAAACATTCAAAATATACGATCTCAGTGAGAAACACGTTAAACAAAATCACATGCACATTTAAAAAATAAATTTAGGGAAGATTCGAAGCATTCATTCGCTCATTTCAGACTTTCAGTCAAGCAGTAAGGAAATCAGCAACAAAACTCGAAATAAAAAAAATAAAGAAAGCACATTTAAAATCAGCAAAAAAAATTCCCAAACAAGCTGTTGAGAAGATAGCAAAATTGAAGAAAGAATCGAAATTGAAAAAACGAGACCTGAACCTGTACAGAAATCGAACCGAAAACGAAAAGAAAGAATATAACACGAACGAACCAGGCTTCGAAATCACACCACCGCCCAGCACCGTGGCCGCCGAGGAAGAGAACTGTCCGGAAAACTACCGTCGAGACCTGAGTAACTGCGTAGTCTGAGTTGCCGCCACCGAAGACGACTTCGAGAAATTGAAGTGAGAGAAAGATGGACTGTGAGGGGGGGCGATGGTGCTTAGGGCTCCGAGAGGGGCGATTGTTGCCGGCGAGGTGGTGGTTGTGATCCGGCTGGTGCTGCGACGGTGCGAGGCAGGGTTGAATGATTTATCTTTGAAGATACGCAAATATACATTAACGGGCCAACTATAATTGAACCACACCGGCGCACTAGGCCCAGTTTGAGGCCCATATAACTATAAGTTTATAACAGATTGAGATGGTATCATCAGTCGAAATTGGACAGAATTTTAGGTACGTCGCATCACCAATAATGGCTCCTGCAACGTAGGACTCGTAATCATTAAATACGATACAACAATGGAATCGTTCAGAAATGGAAGTCGATGCTCGTGGGAGGAGAAGGTATCAACAGAACTATCCCGGAGAGGCTCGTTTTTGGAAGAGGTGGATGGTGTAGACAAGGTGTTCAACCAAAGTCCTAGCAGAGTTCGGCACTTCTGATGACCCACCATACGTAAAATAACGAGGGAAAATGGTTCGATTTCAGCTATTTTCAATTGATGTTGACGATGGTGGCAAAATGGTGATTCCTGCTATTCGTACCATCTTATTCATGCTATATGTACTCGTTCTACGCCTACGTATTATTTTTTATTTATTTATTTATTTAAAATTTTTTGGATCTTTCCTCTTAGTGCCATTAAGGTTTGAACTTTTCTTCTTCGTTTTTATTAAGTTTTAAAATTTCTCTTGGCATCCTCAAGGTTCCATTTGTTTTCTCTTTATACCCATTCTTAATATATTACCTTAAAATTTATTAAAAAATAATATAAAAATTAAAAAAATAAATTTAAAATAGATTATGACCTCATTAAATTTAATTAATAAATTTATAATAAAATTGTTTATATATATATTTTTTATTTTTTAAATTAAATATATTTTTATTTTGAATTAAAATAATTTTTTCCTTTTACTTTCGTTTAAAAAATATATATAAAATTAAATAAAAAACATTTTTTTAAAATTTTATTAAGATTCTAGAGAATTAAAATATAATTAAAAAATTTTATTTTGAATTTAAATTTTATATAATTTATATTAAATCAAAAATTTTAAAAAATTATGTTTTTTTAAGTTTAAGATTATGGAAAAGCATATTGTAAAAATATTAAATTAACACATGAAAAATAATTTTGTTATTTTCAAATTAAAATAAATTTTAGAAAATTAACTTTAAAAAAAATATTATATGTTTAATTTTCTGGACTTCTAAAAA
>BSUD01000005.1:131095438-131151105 GCA_033239045.1 Fagopyrum esculentum | reverse complement strand
AAATTTTAAATCGAAATTAAAAAGTAAAAAATATTTTATTTCAGAAATAAAAAATATATTTATTTCAAAAAAAAAATATATAAAAAAAATATTTCTATTATAAGTTTATTAATTGAATTTAATGAGGTCATAATATTTTTAAATTTATTTTTCTTATTTTTTTATTTATTATTTTTATTATTTTTTGATGAATTTTAATGTGATATATTAAGAATGGGTATAAAGAGGAAACAAATGGAACCTTGAGGGAACCAAGAGGAATTTTGAAACTAAGTGGACACCAAGAGGAAAAGTCCAAACCTTGATGGCACCAAGAGAAAAAAATCCAAATTTTTTTTATCTTACTACGCCTACGCATTAATTTTTGGAACCATTAAGTTTTCCTTAATTTTTCGAACCAATGTATGTTATGGCTACTACACATACGCTCTACGACTACGCATGGCGTATGTGTAGTATTGCTACGCTTCCTCAAAGCGTAGTCGTAGCCATTTTCCTTTATTTTTGAACGAAATGAGCTTGTTACTACGACTACGCATTGTGTACGCGTAGTCGGACTATGAATAGCATGTTTTAAGTGGCACGAATAGCAATCTGGCAAAATGGTGTTAGAATCATGGGGTGGTTGGGAGGTGCCTTGCGTACGCATAGTGTATGATAACGGGCGGTGATCGCTTGTACGGCCCAAAATGGGGTGGCTGAGAGGTGCCTTGCGACTAGTCCAATAGGTGATGTTGATTCGCATCCGGTCCAAACTTGTTTGGTGAAAGGGGACAAGGGCGGAATCTTGTGATTTCCGTGTCACAATAGAATGGAAAATAGTAAAGAAATAACATAACTGAAAGATAATAACTGGACGTCTATACGAGCATGTTGTGTATTTACTTTGTTATTATATGTGTTTGTGCCTTATCGTTCTTCTTATATTCGAATTACTAGCTAACGGTTTCAAACCGGTTGTTGTAGATTCCCTACAGGTTTGGGACGCTGCCGAGTGAGGTGGAGGAGTGGACAGCCGGGGGTCCACGCACATTATAGGACGGGGATGGTTTATGTCTTTATGTTGTTGGATCATGTTGTTACGTTGTATGTGTGGATTTACGTCCTTGGAGTTGTGTCATTTTAGGACTCGGCTGAGTTTCCACCTTATATTTTACATTTCATTCTCGCGCATACATTATAAATGTTTTGAGTTTTGTCTTTATTTGTGCCTTGTTGGAAAGGTCCGGTGAAATTGTTGTTAGGCTATGGGTCGGGATCCATTGTGAGGTCTCGCCCGTAGCATCCCGAGTCCTGCGGATTCGGGGTGTTACAAACCTAGCTCTATCTTTCTTTGTAATAATCCTCCTACATCTATACCTGTTGTCCCTTCTTCATGTTCTAATATGACATATAAATTCACTTCTGAAATATGGCATTGTAGGTTGGGACATTTACCTTTCAATCAATTCCAATTCATTGACTCTATTTCTAATGTTAAGTCCCATGATATTTGTCAAATTTATCTCCAAGCTAAACTAACTCAACAATTTTTTCCCACATCCACTACTACAACAACCAAACCTTTTGATCTATTGCATATTGACACATGGGGACCATATAAACAAAACAATTAGATTTGCTTACTTTCTTACCTTGTTTGATGATTTCACACGATGTACTTGGACTTACCTTATGGCACACAAGAGCAATGCTCTATCCATCTTCCAATCATTTAACTCCCTTGTTCACACCCAATTCCACACCAAAATAAAGATCATACGATTTGACAATGCCCTTGAAATCTCTAGCTCTCATGCCAATCTATTTTACACTCAAAATGGCATCATTCACCAATCATCTTGCCCTTACACACCTCAGCAGAATGGGGTAGTTGAACGAAAAAATAGACATGTTCTAGAGGTTGCTCGTGCTCTTTTTCATCAGTCCAAAGTCCCTTTAATCTACTGGGGTGAGTGTATTCTCACTGCAATTCATATCATCAACCGATGTCCCTTACCAGTCTTACACAACAAGTCTCCTTTTGGACTCTTATTTCATACTAATCCAGACTATTCTAGCCTATGTGTCTTCGGTTGCTTATGCTTTGTAAGCACCACACTTGCTCATCGATTTAAGTTCCAACCAAGAGCTATTCCTTGCATTTTTCTTGGTTATCCTTTTGTGAAGAAAGGATATAAGGTCCTTACTATCTCATCTAGAAAAATCATAATCTCTCGGGATATTGTCTTTCATGAGACAATTTTTCCTTTTCATCACATTGATTCATATAACCCCACTCTTCCCATACCAATCTCATCATCTTCTTTTGACATTTCCATCTTCATACCATGTTCCACATCCACATCTCCTTCAGTTCATACATGTGATCATGCTAGTGTTATTCCTACACCTACATCATCATCTCCTATCCTATCTGACAAACCATCATATCCTATCATATCTTATATTCATCCCTTCCCTCACCGCCTTCTTCTAAAACTATACCCACTTCTCAAACTCTCATACCTCCACGACGGTCTACTCGAGCTCATCAAACACCTTCATACCTTCCTGACTTTGTCTGCAACTATGGGTCGAGCAACTTATCTTCACCAAGTATGTTTCATTCTTCCCTTTATCCTTCTTCTCATTTTCCCTTCATTAACTCATTATCTTCTTATGTTGAACCCACCACATACCAAGAGGCTTCTAAAAACCCTAACTGGATCCATGTCATGCAACAAGAGTACCTTGCCCTTCAAACAAACCACACCGGGGATCTTACACCCCTTCCACCCGACAAAAAGGCCACTGGCTCTAAGTGGATCTTTAAAATTAAGTTAAAAGTTGACGGTTCCTTGGAACTTTATAAGGCAAGATTGAAGGCACAAGGCTTTACACAACAAGCAAGAATAGACTATCACGAGACTTTTTCTCTTATTGTAAAAATGACAACTATCTGTAGCATAATTTCTATTGCTGCATCTCAACGTTGGACTTTACACCAACTTGATGTAAATAATGCCTTCGTACATGGGGATCTTGTTCGCTCCAAAAGGTGTGTGCAAGCTTTAAAATTTATAACCCAAGAAGTATGCTTGAACAAATATGCGAACCCGCAGTGTACGGGTCAACTGTAATAAAAGTAAGAATTTCAGGGGTCGATCACATGGACTTAGGTCAAACAAAGCAAATAATCAGGTTGTCAAATGTTGCAATTAACCAAAATAAATTAAAGTAATCAAAGATGATATAAGTCAAGTAAAGGGAAATGCGGATTCTAGGGATTAAAGCATCTAGTTGTGGTTCCGACTCAAGATCTCAAAGGATAATGCGGACAAAGCTGAGGTTTGCAATGGGAAGGTGTTTCTAAGATGGGAATAGATCACCGGGTAAGTCTCACTACTCACTATCCCAAACCGAAGCTCCTATTACCGGGTAAGTCTCAAGGTACTAAGGGAAGGAACTATAATCTCAAACCAACACACCACCCAAAGGAATAGAATCAACCTTTACCGGGTAAGTCTCAGGCTAACTCTCAAAGATGGGATGAAGGCACACTCAACCCCAATAAAGGATAACCTTTATTACTTACACTCATGATCTTAGGTAAGCAAACAAAAGAATCACCGGGTAAATCTCATCCTAGGCTTGCGTTGAACCAGGAAAGGTGTAATAAGAATAGGATTTGACAAACTGCAATCTTAACTCAATTTCGATCAGGAAAAGGTTCACCTCGTTTAGTCAGATTCCACCCCGACCAAGATGTTCATCGACTGAGCGAGATATTCTAAGGTTAAGACAAATGCTCGAGCTTTCAAGGTCCTACTGGGATTAAGATCATTCTATCATCGTCTTTCCCACAACTTTCAGCCAATCACCCTAGAATCGCATAAGAAACTTAGCCAACAATCATCATGATAACAATAATCAAATTTATGGAAAAGGAATCAATATTCGAACAAGAAAACCTTAAGAAAAAGGTCTCAATAACTGGATGAATTAAATAACAAATCAGCGTTCCTCAATCACAACTCAACAAAGACAACAAACTAAAAGAAATCTAAGAAGATCTTACAAACTCCTTTAAAATCCAACTCCAACTATGATTCCTTCCTTCCTTAAACTTCAATCCTTCAATCCTTCCTTCAATCCTCCAGAAAATCCCTCAATTGCTGGATGCTCTAAGCATGGTTGAACTTGTGGAAAATCCAACCCTTTATATAAGAAAATTATCTTCCAAAGATAATAATATCTTAAAAAGATAATTTCCTATAAAAATATATTCATATCTCCATAAATAAATCTCCCAAAAATAATATCTTCCTTCTAGAAATCCAGCCAAATATATAAGATCTCCTCCTTCCAAAAATAAAAGATCTCAGCCAAAAATAAAGATCTCAGCGGCGACAGGGTGTCCGCCTCGGTCGCGACGCTCCTCAAGATCACCTCGATCGAGGTGATACTGTAGCTGACCGAGGTGAATCTCAACTGAATGTGAAATCTCTCGAATCTGGTCCAAAATTAATCTTCTTAATCATTTCCATGCTTCTTGGGATCTTCTTTAAGCTCCAGAATGTAGCTCCAATGACTCCTTAGCTCCTTTAGCTCCATTTTAGTCCAAAACGTGCCATTTTACCTACATTTACAACGAAACTAGGTGTAGACCTCGATTCCCGCAAAGGCAGATGAAACAACAATATAATCGTAAAATATACATCCATACATGCAGATTTATGAAGATAAAACGTCTAAACCAGCCCCAAAATATAGACTATAATACATGATATCAGATCTTCATGAAGATGTATATATGAAGCTACCTCCGGGCATACCAAACCCCTTATCGTTAGTCTGCAAACTAAAGAAATCCCTATATGGCCTTAAGCA
This sequence comes from Fagopyrum esculentum, assembly GCA_033239045.1. Taxonomy (NCBI): domain Eukaryota; kingdom Viridiplantae; phylum Streptophyta; class Magnoliopsida; order Caryophyllales; family Polygonaceae; genus Fagopyrum; species Fagopyrum esculentum. The sequence continues at coordinate 131,146,233 of BSUD01000005.1, read as the reverse complement.
AGCCTCACGACAGTGGTTTCATAAACTCACCACATACCAAACCCCTTATCTTTATTAAAAGAAGGCAGTCTCTCACGTGGATGACCTATTGATCACATGATCTGACATTGTTGAAATTGCTCGTATCAAGTTGCATCTTGACAACACCTTCAGTATTAAGGATATGGGCATCCTTCATTATTTTCTGGGCTTAGAAGTCACTTATGTAGCCACTGGAGTAATCCTATCACAATGCAAATTCACTCTAGAGCTCCTTCATGATGCTCAGTTGCTAGAATGAAAGCCTACATGCACTCCTCTTCCCCTCAATCTGAATCTACTATCTAATGATATTGATCTCATTCCAAATGCTTCAGTATATCGTTGCTTAGTGGGAAAGCTTAATTTTCTTACTATAAGTTATTGAGATAAACTAGTGTTTTTGGAAATGTTGTTTTTAGGAGCATGTGTTTTAAAAATACTAATTATTGTTTGCTTGACTTAAACTAGTGTTTTCTAGTGTTTTGGCTTGACTTTTGGTTGTGTTTGTTAAGTCATGGAGATAAACTAGTGTGTAGTGTTTTCTAGTGTTTTTGAAAGTATTTGTGTTTTAAAAATATTAATCACTGTTTGTTTGTCTTAAACTAGTGTTTGTAATTAATGTTTTCGGAGTGTTTGTAATAAGGAAAAAAGATAAGGGCAATGTTGTATTTTTTGACCCAAAACACTAGTGTTTTAATACAAACCATGAATTTTATCAGTGTTTTTAAAACACAACCTAAAATACTAAACACTGGTATATTTTACCATATCATACATTGGTTAAATTCCAAAAAACAATAATACAATTAACACTAGTTCTTGTGGTTTAACAAACACAACCTTAACCAAACTTTTCATGTATACAAATTTGACCGCTTTGAAATTGTGATCGGAAATATAAATCGAGTATAATACTCATAGCGTGTTTATGAGTATAACTATAGGTGTGTTTGGCAAGGAAGCCTCCGGGTATGGTTTGAGTGAAACATAAGTGTTAAGTGTTTATAAAACACTAATGAGTGTTTGGCAAACACACTGTTTATCTGTTCAAACACGTGCAAATCTTGTGGTAGTTTTTATGGGTCAACTCCCTTCATCCTCTCATTGTTGAAGGGATACTAGTAGCAAGAGATAGGAGTAAAAGAAACCTGGAAATCGCCGGCCGCTTCCAGTCCAATCACCAACCGCCGCAACACATAAGTCGGAAATCGTCGGCCGCTTCAGAACGAGATTGGTTAGGTGAGTGAAATACACTTCTTCGTACCAGTTCCAGACCAAACAACACAATAGAAACAACAATACTTCTCTTTCTCCTTCACGAAACAAACAACAAACGCATCACTCCCCGTGACTAACTTAAACAACCACTCACTCTAGAGTTCCTTCACCACCTTCATATCTATCCTTCTTACCTAGGAAGTGAACAATAGGGTTCCCTAAATCAGCAGCAGAGCAACGCAACAACAATCGCATACTTCAACTAGATCCCCCATTTGATTCTTGTTTGACTCTGCAGCGCTTCAGCGGGACATCCGGGAGGACACCGGAAACTTGGAGCCCTTGTCGCACATTCCAATCGACCAATCAATGTAGCCTCTTCCTCCACCGTCAATCGTCTCCTTCCAATCAAGCGGCCATCGACGCTTCCCTCGCCAACCCTGTTATCATTATTCACCCTCACTCACATCGCATCGAGGTCTCGCCTGTATCTTCTCTATAACATCCAGTTTTTGGTTGACACCGCCCCTGCGGTGACAGTGGCCAGTCGCGGCCGGGTCAGTCCGCCCCCGCGGCTGACCTCAGACCCCCCCTAAAAAGAAGTTTTGTCTTGAAACTTGCAACGAACCACAAGATCACACAACACATCGTAGAAACACTGACCACAACTCACTTTCCCTCGCAGGGCACATAACTCAAAACATCACACAAGCGTATACACAACTCAACAAAAAGGAAACTGAAACTCAAACGTCTATGCTATAGGTACATCCAACTCAGCATAAAAGCCTGGATAGTTCCTCCGAATACTATCCTATGTCTCCCAAGTTGCCTCATCTGCTCCTCGCATCGACCACTGAATCTTCATCATCGGTATGTCCTTCGATCGCAAGCGTATCGTACTACGTTGTAAGACAACTACCACGTGCTCTATGAATGTATGGTCCGGCTTGACCACTAAATCCTGATGAGCGACGATGTATCTCGGGTCTGGTACGTACTCACGTAACTAAGACACATGGAAGACTGGTGAACACCCTCTAGTCTCGATGGAAAGGCAAGTCTGTATGCTGCCTCTCCCACTCGCTCAAGGATCTCGAAAGGTCGGACATATCCGGGGCTGAGCTTCCCCTTGATGCCGAAACGTTTGACGCCTCTTGTTGGAGATACTCTCAGCCATACCTAAGCTCTAACTCTGAACTCCAGAGGTTTGCGCCTCTTATCCGCATAGGATTACTGGCAACTCTGTGTTGCCATCATCCTCTCTCGGATCATCACTACTCAAGCCATATCGTCTTGATCTGCTCCAGTGATACACTGCTAGCACTACTTGGCTCGTCCCAACATAGCGGTGTACGACATCTCTGTCCGTATAAAGCCTCGTAAGGAGCCATCCCGATCGATGCGTGCCAACTGTTGTTATACGAAAACTCCACAAAGGGAAGGTGATGGGATCATCGGTCTGAGGATTATAAGCAGTCGTGAACTGTAGACTCATACCTAGGGCGGCATGCACTTGCTGCCAAAACCTCAAAGTGAACCATCCGTCTCTATTAGAGACTATAGTCCTAGGTACTTCATGAAGTCGCACTATTTGTCTAGTGAACTCCTCAGCTAATCGACTTACCGGCCACGTCTCCTTGATAGGAATGAAACGTGTGGTCTTTGTCAGTCGATCTACTATAACCCGTCTTCCTTTTAACTCGATGTAAATTATATTATGTTATATAATAATTAAAAATTAGATGTAAAATAAATAAAATATTTTCTTAACAAACCTTCATTAATATCACTTTTTCACGGTATACATTCAGAACTTTTTTAGATATGTGCAAATTCTAAAGCCCTATAATCTACTAAAATGAGTATTTATTAATCTTTCGTAACATGTTTTGTTAACCATAAAGCTTTCTTAGCAAACTTTGTTATATATATATAAAGTTGCATTATATTTGCAAAATTAATATTTTGTTTTGTGCTCGTAAAGGTACCTTCGATTAATCTAGTTTCTTTAGTATATTCTTCAACTGCGATGGTAGATCTCACATTGTCGCGTCTTAATAGTTTAATCATCTTTGACATTATTTTTGATAGATTCCCTTTATGGCAATTAATATATACATTTTTTGGGTGTTTATCTCATTCGGCTTGGCATCCATTTCGTTTCTCTACTGATAAATTTTCTAAATTGCGGTATTGGGTATTTCTTGGGTGACATTTATATTTACATTCTATCGGGTGTTTATCATCCGATCGTGAAAGAGAAATAATAAGCAAAAACTATAGTAGAACTTGACATATTTTGCTTACTTGTGACTAATTATAGCTTTACCGAGCATGGTAGGGTTGTAACATTCGTGATTGCTTACAATATTAAGTATAAAACTCGACAAGGCTCGTTGGGAGCAGCTTTCTATGATGAAATTGTTGTAAATCGACTCGAATATACGTCTATCAACACTAATTTGGATTCTCTTTTGGGAAGTTATGGTGTTCCAAGCTAGAAAATATATTCTTAAGGGAATAGTTTTATATTTATATTTATATTTATATATTTTAACATCTTGCTTACATCATTTTCATAGTCATTGAGAATTACGTTATATTATGGAATCAAATTTTGTTAATAGCTTGTCGAGGTTTTACAATGTCGATCCTCTTGTGAAAGTGAAACTACATCCACAAGGAGATTTAGTTAAGTGGGTTGTATTACTTTGTACGGGAAACAAACAAATCTATAAATTTGGGGAGTCAATTAATTTGTTTTTCGAGGCTTCACAATGTTGGTGTTACAAAAATTTGCAAGTCAATCCCGAAAGTCGACGGACTCTTTTTTCCCCTAAAAAAAGAGCATCAACTTAGAGCCTAGATGAGCCAGAGTGTGTTTAGCTTGACCCAGTCAGCCACCCCAGCGGACCAAGGAGGCCGCCCCTGCGTCAAGGCGCCCCTGCGCCTCAGGCTAGCCGCCCCTGCGGCTCTGTGGCTGGTGCAGCCACTTTTGTTGACTCTTGACCGTGTTTTGCGGCTGGCTTCTCTTATAAACCTTCTTATACTTCAGATGAGGGGTTTCCTTACCTCTTTTCAGCTCCATCTTCATCCTCACGTTCTTCCTCTTCTCCTTTCTTCTCCTTTGATCTTCTTTGATCTTTTCTTGCTTATGTGAGTGAGTTCTTGAGAGTTTGAGTGTGTTCTTGGCCTTGGATGCTCTTGTAGATGTTGATGAAGGCTGTTGGAGTTGTGTTTAGGTGATAGACGAGATGATGCATCATAGTTGCAGCCTAGGGTTGGTGTGGTAAGCTCTTTCTCCTCTTCTCTCTTCTTTCCTTCTTCTTGCTTCCTTCTTCTTCTTTCTAGCTTAAGATCACAAGCTAGGCTTGTGTTGGATCCTTTCCCGGTTGATTTGATGATCCTATATGTGTATGTATGTATATGTGTTATTGTGGTGTGTTGAGGACGTGAAGGGAATCGAAAAAGGGGTCGAAGAGAAGTCGGGACCAACTCTCTGCACAGTTTGCCGCCCCTGCGCCTGTCCTGAGCCGCACATGCGCTTGGTGTGGAGTCGCCCCTGCGCCTTTGGTGAGCCGCCCCTGCACCTCACTGGACCGGCTGGTGTGTTCTTGCTTCTGTTGGTACATACCTTGTTGGTATGTCTTCCTTCCTTCCTTTCCTCTAGCCATGGCTTAGTTGATAGCTAGGTTAGGATGGTTAGGATGATTTGTATGATAGAGATGTGCCTTAGACACTTGTGTTGATGTTGAGGTTATGCCATAGGCATATATGAGCTTATTATGTTCTTGAGGTTGTAGGTTGGTTTTGGTTATCGTGACTAGTCTCCTAACCCTTTCAGGTTGTGATGTTATGTGCCTTGCTCTTGCAGGCGTTGGTTCTTCCCCAAGGGGAAGCCGTGACGTGGTTTTGGATACGAGTGTGACAAGTAAGTCCATAGGACTTACTTAGCGTACGGTTGTGGATTGTATGATTGTAATGGTTGTGTGTGTGCATATGGTTGTGCATTTATAACCTAAACCGGACTAGGATGACCATTCATTACGTTTATTTGGCCCAAGTGTATTATAACGGGCGGTAACCACCGGTCTCCGCCTGTTGGTTAGGAGGAGGTGCCTTGAAGATGATCTCACAGGAGGGGACGAGTGAAGGTCACCCCCATGCAAAACTCCTGTGTTACGTTGGATGAGACAGGGTTCTTGAGGCTCCTCGTGTTACAAAAGAAGTTGAATTAGTAATGGAATAACCTAATGAAAGATAATAAATGAATATGTGTGGCATTACATGTATGAGATGTTGATGTGTGGTTGCGCTATTACCTTCATGCTTTTCATTACTGTAGCTAACGGTGTATACTGTGTTGTAGATGATCTGCAGGTTAGGAAGACTGTAGAGTGAGTTAGATGGTGTGACCAGCCGAGGACTTATGTACATTAGGATGCGTGGGTTGGGATCTTTTGTATCAGATGTTGTTGTTGTTGTTGTTGTTATGGTTTTGTACTCGGCTTTGAGTTTGTAAACTCTTTTGATGTATCATACAACTTTTATGTATTTGTTTGTACTTTACCGGTGTCTTGTTGTAAGATCCAGTGAACTTGTTGTCAAGCTAGGGTCAGGATCCATTGTGAGATCCTAGCCCAATGTAGCATTTCGAGTCCCGTGGATTCGGGGTGTTACATCAACGCAGGCCGGGTGCTCAAATTCTGGGTACCAAAAACTTTCGTTGACAACAATTTAATCAAACACCGAGCAAATAATGCATCCCATTGTTTATCATTCGTATGAGAAAATCTCAACATATTTTTAAGTTATTAATCACTCCAATGCACTGTTTGGTTAACTTTTTATATATTACTAAAACAGACCACATTGTGCTAACATGTTGGGTCCTAAGACATGTCACAAAAGATTTTTTTGATTTATGTATAAATTTGTCACCATATATTTATAGATTTACCGTGAAAATTTTTATAACAAAATTCCTATTATTATTAATAAAAATTCAGCAAATCACATCAACTCTAATAAAATCTATTACCATTAAAGACACAGTTTTTTTTTTTAAATTACCTATTTATTTTTAGCAATTGCATTTTTGTTAAAAAATACTTTCTAGATTATCTCATTGACTATCACATAACAATGACAATTTGAGAACTTGTATAAATAGAATGTTTGAACATTAGACAAATTATAATTTCTTGGTCTTGTAATTTGGCTAAGGTAAGGTATAATATATATTCATGTCGAATTTATATTTAGTATGTGAGTTGTTGACAACTTGTATTCGGCTCGTTGACCTATTTATAGGTGAGTTGTTGACCTACTAGTATTACTTCTTTAATTTTAGGGCCTTAATTTTCGGTATCAAATGAACTTGTTATAATGAATAAGCTCATCTATTCACAATTTTAAAGATTATATAAAATAAGAATGATTTTATATCCCACATCATTTATCACGTAAAGTTGAGAGTGCTAGAACACATTTTTTGGTATTTTAACTAAGATCACGTGTTATATTTCTTATTATTAGTTTAAAATTTGAGATGTGGTTGAGGCTATGGGTCAACTTCAAATTTATATTAGTTTTTAGTATAATAAGATGCACGGACATTTACTATTGCATGAAATTTGTCTTTACAAGCTTAAATTTTGAAGGAATTTCTTAAATATATATATATATATATATATATATATATATATATATATATAAATAATATCAAATCTCATATCGGAATCTCATGAATCTCTTTCTAACTTATTTTCCTCTAATTCGAGTGTGGACATGTGATGTGTTGAGGCCTAAATGCTCCTCTACTGTCTAGTTTGTATGGTTTGTGCAGGTTATTTCGAAGTGTGGAGTGACAACTATGCAAGACGGTGTAATAACCGAAAATTTTAAAGTTCCGGTAAACTACAATTAACCAAATTCCGATGCGACAATCGTAAATAAATAAAATAAAACGAGTTTAAATGTTATCATTTTATGTGACTTTAAGTCACATAAAATGATGAAACCGTATAACCAGAAATTTAATTATGCACCTTAAAATAAAAATAATAATAAATTAGATAATACGGAATTTAATTCCGTATTATATAAATTCCCGCACATAAGTAGCAAGCTTCGAAATTCCGTTCTAATATGAGAAGGCAAGTCGGATGTGGCCCAATACGAGGCCCAATTATTCAGCCCATCAGCCATCTTCTAAATTAATCCTAACCCTAAATTAATTAAGATAATTTAACCTAATCCTACTCTAACCTACAGCCGCTTATCTCCCTTGCCGTAACATCCGAAGCTGCAATTCTCGCCTGCAACAATACCGCCGCACCACTGCTGCTTCAAGAGACCCGCACCACCGTTGCTTGCAACCGGAGACGCCGCACAGCGAGCCGCCACTGGACCGCCCGCCGCTGCGACCACAAGGCGCCCAGGTTAGCCGCTGGTTCCGTCTATCTCTTCTCCCTCCCGCACCCTTTAGTTTCTGTTCGTTCGAGCCAACTTGACCACCGTCCACTGTGGCAGTAGCTGCGCACCAGCCGGACCGCCGCCACAGTCCTCGGCTACGGTTTCCTCCGTCCACCAGTGCGCCGCCAGTGCTCGCCACATCCGCCGGACCAGCCCCCTGCTGTCGCGTGAAGAGGTAAGCCGGCTTCCCTCCCTCCTTCGGTTTCGCTGAGCGCAACAGCGACTAACCCATTCTTTATTCGCTGGTGATGCGAGCCAGGCACGAGCAATTCAACGGAACAGTGCAACAGGAGTATACGAGCCATACCTCAGCAGCCGCAGGAGACGCCGGAACGCTACCGTTTAGAACCCTTAACGCCGGATTTGCAGATTTCGTAAGCTTGCTCCGTCCCTCTTCGTTTTCGCTGTCACCCATGTGTTGTGAACTGTTGTTGTTAAGCCTAAGCATGAATAACGTAATTGAGCTGCTGAGTATATGCTGAAATGAATGGAAAGGCTGCTGTAAATCTAAATTAAATCCCTCAGTTTTTAAAGTTTCGAACAGCCATCTTGTAGATCAATTATAAAATGTTTGGATAAAGATCCACCGTTGAATTTTGGATATGTTGTAGATGGATATATGTAGTTTATCATATTAAAATTTGGTGAGAAATGAACGGTCGGATTGAAAGTTACGAGCTCCCGAAGTTAGGTAGTTGAGCAGTTTTTGAACTTAGGAAAATTGGCTAAGTATAAGAAAGTAGAGTGAGGAACCGACTTTGGGAATTATTATAAAAATATCGGCTGAACAGTTTAGTGAAATTCTTTCTTCTAAGGCTAGATAGAACCTCATAGATTATCTAGATAATAAATTCGGGAATTTTATAAGCCTTTAAGAATTTTATATTTAGAGCCGAAGTTAAACCTTTTTCGGTTCTTCCGGGAAATTTAAACATAAGAAAAATGTCCGTTTCGCACCTAATAAAATTCTAAGAGTTTGGATACATTTTAGAACTTCAAATAGGAGTTTGGACATGAATTTTAGGGTCTTCGAGAAAATCGGAATGAAGGGTAAAATGGTCATTTTACCCTACAACTAACAATGTAGCTAATACGTCTTCATAATTATTTAATCTCAGAAGTCTTAGACTTCTATCTACGTGAAAGTGTGCTAATACACTTATCGCCTTTAACAGGCAACTGAGTGAGTACAGTTACAGAGCAAGTGATTACTAAGGAGTCGAGCATTATAACAGGTAAGTCCTTTGGGCTTACTTAGCTGACTGCTAAATATGAGTACAATGATGATGGTGGTGTGTGATTGACATGTTAGAGAGATAGGTTGTGATATATAAATACCGACCTGTATTTTGGCCTAAGAGTAACGGGCGGTGGCATTCCGCTCAGTAGCTCGCCGGGCGCTGGGGGTTTCTTTCGGGACTAGTCCACACATGGTTTGTAGTGACGCTACCAAAGGAAGTCAGCTATACCTACACCAGTTGGATAAGGAACGGAGGCGAGAACTAAAAATAGTTCTCGTGCCACAACTTAAATTGAATAATGTGAATCACTTAAAGAACAGATAATAATTTGTTGAGTGCCAGCATGTTGTTTGTTTAAATTTTGTTTCTGTTTGTGTTTGTGCTGTTGTCATTTGCTTATATTTGGTTAGTTAGCTAACGGTTGATATATTGTTTAGATTTGACACAGGTTAGAGCAGATGCCGAGTGATCCAGATGGTAGTGGTCAGCCGGGGTGTCGTACTTTAGGACATTTTGCAGTTTTTGCAATTGTGGGTTTTTCTGTTGAACATTGTTTCCTTCCGTACCTTGATATATTGTTTTTCCGGCTGTAGTCGATCTGGTCACATTCATGCATTGATAAAAACTATTTTATGATTTTTTTAGCTTTTCCTTATCGGTGCCTTGTTGTAAGATCATGTTAAGTTGTTGTCAAACTAAGGTCGGGACCCACTGTGCGGTCCTAACCAGTAACTCCCTAAGTTGTAAAATTTGGGGTGTTACAGACGGAAATGTCAAGACTGATGCGGACTTGAGATAAACGAAAAATGAGAACAAATCCTTTTGCAGGATATCAACAAAAAACAATATACAACACCCAGAAGCATATCTCATAGTCTTGCATGGTGAAATGAGTACAAGACAATTTATAGGTGCGAAAAAAAGAGCACTACAACAATACACTGTATTTGGTATGGATGCTAATGAGTATAAAAGTTGGTTCGAGACTCCACCCCCCCCCCCCCAATTTTACAGGCAACATAAAGGACTAATATAAAAGTTGTCATTTGTGGAACAACTTTTTAATCGAATTGTGTTCAAATCTAATAGTTACAAGAGAATACATATGGTGACCAATAAGTTACTAATATTGAGGGATCCAAATTCGAATCTCGTTAATAACAATGCTCGCGTTTCATCTCCCCCAACAAGGGTAGCCTCAGAAAAAACACTATCGATCTTATATACCATTAATGAACAAAAGAGTTGGTGGTATAGGAACAAGACAAATAAACTTAATGCGCATAACCCCACCACCGCCATTGGAGTTAGCAATAAATGGGACACAAACAACGGAGAAAATTTCGGAGAAAGAAACAACAATTATGGATTTTTTCCATGTTTTCTCAAATGTCCGGTAGCAATATGGATGAATAATAAGAACTTGCACAACAACAATTTGAGTACCGGGAAAATAATCACCAGGGGTCATAGGTTTCGACCAAAGGGATTGAAACCTCCCAACACCAAATAAAATCCATCAATGAGGATCGCATTCTAGAATTGCAAGGGTAAGAAGAAGAAAAATTTTTTGACCACATAAACATTACATGTAAAAACGAAAATATACAGATGATAATGTTGGCAGAGACTAAATCTAGGTCCGAACCCGAAGAAACATGATGAAAAACGCCGGTTTTGATAGAATCTTCTTTATTCCGACTATAGGATTCACAAGTGGACTCTGTCTTCTATGGAAGGAATATCAACTTAAAGATAAAAAAAAATTGAGGTTGTCAAATCTTTTGATAGATTCCTAATAGTTAAACATACCAATACTCACACAAACTTTGAAACAATGATCATCTTCATCTATGCATCACCAAATGAACAAATGAAAAATGACTTTTGGACACAACTAAAGACATAAATGAATGATATAAGCTATCCAATGCTTGTAATTGGTGATTACAATGAGCTCTTGAAACCACTAGACAAAAAAGGAGGGGTACCGCCAACTAACAACAAGTTCAATCAATTCTCCTAACAATTTAATCTACAAGACCTCCCCACTAAAGGAAATTCTTTCACTTGGAATAAGAGAAAAGAAGGAGATGATAACACATACGAAAAATTAGATCGAGTAATGACGTCTTTCGAAATCATTCAGGAATATCAAGGGTTACACACAAGAAACCATGCCTTTACAGCTCTAAAACACACTCACAAATGTCAAAAATAAACCTTTCAGGTTTGAAACAACGTGGATGCAAAGGCAGGATTGTGAGAACCTTATAAAACAAGTATAAAGAGCGCAATTCCCAGGCACGCATATGTTCAATCTCGCGGCAAAGACAAAATTACTAAAACAAAAACTAAAACAGTGTAGTCATGAAAAATTTGGTAATATCAATAAACAATTACAAAACGTGGATGATGAACTCAAAGCTCTCCAAAAACAAACTTTTGCCACTTTCGATCAACTCATAAATGATAAAATAAACATATTAAATAGAAAAAGAGTATGCGTGGTGGACTATCAACATAAATATTGGGTACAAAGAACTAAAACAAGAAACTTACTGGTTGGTGATAAGAATACAAAATTTTACCATAGAAAAGCATCAGACAGAAGAAACAAGAAAATCATCACAACGATTACCAAAAATGATGGAACAATTGTATCAAAAGAAAATGAAATTAGCGATGAATTCCTGAAAGACTACAAACACCGGTTTAAAGCATCAATACATGACAGGATTAAACTTTATAATCAATTAGAAGTTATCCTTGCAGAAATCACGGACGTTGACAACTTTAACTTATCACTACCTTTTTTCCACAAAGGAAATTAAAGATGTCCTGTTTGATATAGGTAGTGACAAATCTCCTGGACCTGACGGTATGCATGCGGGGTTCTATAAAAAATATTGGCACATTATAGGACCGACAGTTACCAAAGGAGTCAAGAGCTTTTATAGAATTGGAAAATTTCTCAAACAAACCAATCATACATTCATCGCTTTACTTCCTAAAGTAGATAACCCAACACTAATTGCTCATTACATGCCTATAATTTTATGCTCAACTGTTTACAAAATAATCGCCAAAATAATAGCAAGAAGACTGAGCTTAGTCTTACCTAAACTGATCCATCCAGTTCAAAGTGCGCTCGTTAAACATAGAGCAATTCACGATAATGTGCTCATTGCGCATGAAATATTCCACGGTTTTAAACCAAAAAGGAAAAGAAGGGTTTATGGCAATAAAACTGGATATGAAAAAAGCTTATAATAAAGTTGAATGGGAATTTTTGAAAGTTGTATTAGAAAAATTCGGTTATGGAGAAAGATTTCGGGAATGGATCTTTGAATGCATCTCAACAATCTCTTACTCCATTTTAATTAATGACTCCCCCACTAGCATTTTTGTTCCTCGGAGAGGTCTTCGTCAAGGTGACCCCTTATCCCCTACTCTTTAATCTTTGGGAGACCGGTTCTTCCACTTGAAAGAAGTAAAGTTCTTAACCGCATTGATGGTTATGTGAGCACAGGATTCGGGGGAGGTATCGTTGCCACCATGTAAGAGGTCGTTTCTTCCTTTCTAGGTGAAATAGACGTAGGCAGTGATGAAATAGAGACGGATGTTTTCAAGTAGGTCTTCCTTTTTGGGCGTGTAGCTTACAATCCAAGACCATAAGACAGTAGTATAAAGGTAAGAAGAGGGGGTCTTAGTCCAACGGGATATGAGATCCAAGGTGAGACTAGTGAAGCTACATACGCTCCATAAGTGCTTGGCGTCTTAGGGATGAGTGTCGCACAGCCGGCAAGTATCATTCGGGATGATATTCTCCGTGTTGTTTCTTCACTCTACTCTTTTACTCTCTTTTAATAGTTATTTTTCAAACAAATCTTATTTATAAGTTGGCTTTCAAACAATTTTACAAGAGAAGATTGGTGAAATAAGTATTTTTTGTATCTTAGATACAAATTAGGCACCCTAATTTTAACAATAAAAAATAAAGATAAATGAGTTGGATAAACATTAAAAGAGGAAAGATTTGAAGATTCTTCTCTCTCCTATCAATAATCAATTAAATTTTATAATTTGTTATTAATTATAATAAGTAAAAGATTGTGTAGAAGGTAGGATTCGAACTCTGGACGAGCTGTCCCGCCCTTATACCAGCAGGACTAATTAAACTTTGTGTATTATTTTGATGATACACAATATTAATACACAATATTAATACACAATTTCAATTACACAATATTTATACATAATTTCAAATACACAATATTAATAAATAAAAGACTTGTGTAACCAAAACCTTGTGTACGAAATACCTTTCACTGAATTTCTTTCCTGAATAATATGTAGGTACATTATGTATACTCGAGTCATTTTATATCGCTCGAGTATTTCGTACACACGGTTTTTGGTTACACAAGTCTTTTATTTGTTGACATTATGTATTTGAAATTATGTATCACTATTGTGTAATTGAAATTGTGTATGCTCGAGTATTTCGTACACAAGGTTTTTTGTTACACAAGTATTTCATTTATTAACATTATGTAGTTGAAATTATGTATCACTAGTGTGTAATTGAAATTGTGTATTAATATTGTGTATCATCAAAAGAATATACAAAGTTTAATTAGTCCAATTAGTATAAGGGTGGGAGGAAGGGGCAACTCGTCCAGAGTTCGAATCCTACCTTTTACACAATCTATTATTTATATATTATAATTAAAAGATTATAATTAAGAGGAGAGATTCTAGGAAAATTTTAATTACTATTTCCTATTTTAAAATATCAGCAAATCCGTTTACATTATTAATTAGGAATCTTTTATTTAATATAGGAGAGAGAATATCTCCAAATTAGGTAATATCTGTTATTGTTTTCTAATTAATCTTTTTCTACATAATTTTAAGTGTCTATTTTGTCTACACATTACAAAACATACCTACTATATACACAAAAATACGTTATGTACCTACTTAACCAACTCACCCAATTTTATTTTCTTTTACGTGGGGCCCATGCCAATGTGGATTATCACCACACTGTCCAACAAACTTGTTTTCTTAAAATTTGATTTCTATTAAAAAAGGGACCCATTTCTTTGATTTTAAAGAAACAAAAAGAGGAAAAGAAATTCAAAGTGAAGTATGTATATACATGTATGATACATTGCAGACCTTTACAAGAGCAATGATGACCAAATATTAAAAATAATAAAAATAAGGAAAAGTAAAATTGTAGCATGTAACTTTGCAGTGCTACATAGAAGTCCCGTTCTTTTCAGTTAAAAATATGTTTATTTATAAAATAAACCCACAAAATAAAAATTTTGTAAAAGATAACCCATAAAATAGGTTATTTATAAAAGTGACCCTATTAAGACAAAGTCTTAATAAATAGATCATATATTTACGATTATTTATCGTATTTAAATATTTATATATATAACTAAACAAAATCAAAATATAAATTTTGTTTTTGGTAGAACTACGTCATGACTTGATGCTCTTTCCGAGCTACATAGGAAATCCGATATTAAATTGGATTCAGTCGACCCGTCTGAGTAAAATAAATTTTGAATTAAACCTTGGACGTAAAATAAAAAGACACCAAATATTCTTAACTCGATATATAGCGTTCGCTCATTGAGTTTAACCACAAATCAAAAATCCAAACCATACATCTTTTATGTAGAACTACGTAAAGACTTGACGCCATTTTAAAAGGCTATGTAGGTAACTCGATATTAAGTTTAAATTATATCGGGTACAATTGCAAATCAAATTCAAACATTATAAAATGTCAAATATTCTTAACTCGATATATAGCATCCGCTCACCGAGTTTAACCTCACAAAAATTCAAACTACATATCTTTTCATCCAGAACTACGTCATTACTTGATGCTCTTTCCGAGCTACGTAGGAAATCCAATATTGGATTCATTCGCACCGTCCAGATAAAAATCAACTCCAAAATAAATCTTGGAGTTAAACCAAAATTCTCAAATATTCATGAACTCGATATAAAACATCTGCTCGTCGAGTTTAACCACAAAAAACCCCAATTATTTAAGAACTACGTACGACTTGATTCCTAATGAAGGATACATAGGAAATTTGGTAGATTAAGAACCAAATTCAATCACAAGTATTAAAATAAAATAAAATAAATAACCTATCACTGTTCTTGATCATGTGCGTGATAGCAGGGATAAATTAAGCAACCCTTACTAGAAGGTGGGTTTAATTTAATCCTTTAATGCATGATCGAGATATAAATGTCATGCAAATGATAGTTGGATGATCATCTAGGCAACCCTTCCTAGAAGGTGGGTCGGGACTTTGATTCTCTGATGCATGAAAACACCGCACTGAACTACGTGAAGCTTGCTCCTCTTTAACGAGGTACGTAGGCAACCCGTCCAAAAACGGGTACTGCCCAAATCACCAAAACAAACCAAATATCGGTATTTATATAACTTAGAATCAAATGGTAAAAAAGAGAAGGTCGAACTCAAATAAAATAAATAAAATGTGTTCTGTAAATTTGTATTCGAATAAAACATAAAAAAGGCGTTTTGTAAATTTGTGTACATTTTTACTCAATAGTCCTCATCTACAAGCCCTTCACCATACTCTTTGATATGTACAAGGTACAATTGAAGATGGCATATTGCTTAATGGCAGTGACTCTCCTACTCTCCTAGCATACACAGACTTTGACTAGGCTGCTTGCCCTTCTTCTTGACGTTCTGTGGGAGGTTTTGTCATTCTTCTTGGTCAGTCACCCTTTTTCTTTTTTTTTTGGTGGGAAGGAGAGTCAGTGGTCTCCGGGGCATCTCATCGCGCTTTATTATTAATGAAAAGAAAGGCTAAGTAGTCATCATACGGGGGATAGCCCGACCTCTAACATCATATATAATCCAGTTTATAACACCCTCCGGCGGGTCACACAATACATGTAATCCTAGAGGAAAGCTAAAGGCCAAAGAAGCCAAAGCATCCGCGACGTTATTCGCCTCGCGGTAGACATGTTGAATCTGGATAGTCCAGTTTCTTTTGATAAAGTTGTTGAGTAAAAATGTACATAAATTTACAAAACACTTTTTTATATTTTATTCGAATACAAATTTACAAAACACATTTTATTTATTTATTTTTTATTTGAGTTCGACCCTCTCTTTTTGACCTTTTGATTCTAAGTTATATAAATACCGATGTTTGGTTTGGTTTTGGTGATTTGGGCTGCACCCGTTTTTGGACGGGTTGCCTACGTACCTCGTTAAAGAGGATCAAGCCTCACGTAGTTCCGTGCGGTGTTTTCATGCATCAGAGAATCAAAGTCCCGACCCACCTTCTAGGAAGGGTTGCCTAGACGATGATTCAACTATCATTTGCATGATATTTATATCTCGACCATGCATCAAAGGATTAAATTAAACCCACCTTCTAGGAAGGGTTGCTTAATTTATCCCTACTATCACGCACATGATCAAGAAAAGTGATAGGTTATTTTATTTTATTTTAAAACTTGTGACTGAATTCGGTTCTTAATTTACCAAATTTCCTACGTATCCTTTATTAGAAATCAAGTCGTACGTAGTTCTTAAATGGATATGTTAAGAATTTAATTTTATGACTTTCGTTTAATATAAAGTCAAAAGTATATTTTGTGATTGAATTTAATACGTATTTGTTTTGTATCAAATTTTCTACATATCCGTAAAAATAAACGGAATCAAATCATACGTAGTTCTTTTAGCCGTGTTAAATTTGTTTTGGGTATTTGTTTGACTTTTTGTTTTAAAAGTCGATTTAATTTATGCGATTGGGCTCGATAATTTAAAAGTCGAGTTTCCTACTTAGTCTTTTATTTTTAAGACATCAAATCACTCGTAGTTCATTAAAACGAATTTTGATATTTTTTTTTAAAGTCCAAGGTTTGAGTTTAATTATACTTTATTTGGACGGATCGACTGAATCCAATTTAATTTGAGATCGGATTTCCTACGTAACTCAAAACGAGTATCAAGTCATAACGTAGTTCTACCTTAGAACTATTTAATATTTTGACTTTGTATGGTTTTATAAGCCAAGAGTCATGTCCGTAACTGTTAAAATTTTCACACCGGTAAGTAATGCTTACTAGTATTTCACTTAGGAAGGGGTAATTTTAGCGATGAACTAGCTTTTCACCTTGATTATGCATGAATTGTGCAAAGGTCTTAAACTTGACCAACAACGGGTTTTGAGTAGCGGTCGAAAGTAATTACTTTCGGACCAACTACGGGCTAAGCTAGTGGTCGAAAGTATTTACTTTCGGACCAACTATGGTTTTGAGTAGAGGTCGAAAATAAATTACTTTCGGACCAACTATGAGTTTAGGTAGCGGTCGAAAGTATATACTTTCGGACCAACTACGAGACTTGTATACAATTGTATTTTTTTTGCTACAGTTTACGTTCTTTAAGCAGTTATTTTTATTTTGTAAACCAGGTTTGAACTTTCTTTTGGCCAAGCTCATTAAAATAACAATATATAATTTTTTTTTCTTCCAATGCATGAAACCATGTACGTGAGCCTCATTACTTTTAGTGATCTGGAATTAATCTCGATCCCTTGTTAATAGGAAAATAATTAAATCCCATTGATTGGTCTTTTATATTGTAATCAAAAGTTTAAAAGAAACAATTCCTTTCACTTTGTCTTCTTATCTTTAAGTGTGTTTTTCTTTAAAGGCTTTTTTTTTTTAATTTTTAATCTCCTTTATAACCAAATTGATTACAATTAAGGCTGATTAACTCCTATTAAATAGGAGTTGAATCATTTCCACGTATTTAGTTGGAAATCAAAATCCTTTAAAAGGAAGGTAATTTAAATATCATTTTTTTTATTCCTTCTGTATACTTTCTTCTTTCTTTTATGTTTCAAAGTGAAGTGAAGATATACAGAAGATTTGATTTATAGTCTCTTTATTATCCCTTCAGATTAATCCGTCGTTCCTTCCTAGTCCAGATTGTGGCCGTTGTATCGACACAAAGTGTTCAAGTTGTAGCAATAGAATCCATCGATTCCGATCAACTACGGAGTTTGGTGTAGCGGAAAAATCCGTCGATTCTGTCCGACTACGGATTTTGCGGAGGTGAAATCGTTTGATTCCGACCAACCACGGATTTTGTAGTAAAGAAACCCATCGGTTTCAATCAACTACGATCTATAAAACAAACACTACACAACTTTGTTAATTTGTATGACAGAAGAAATTTAGAACAATATCATCCTTCTCTGTCATATATATTGATATCAAGAAAGCATTTATGCTTAAAAAAATATTTGTGGATTTATCCTGACAATAGCTATGAATCCCCCTGTAAACAAAATGTAAGATTTGTTTTACAAAAAGGATTCTACAGACCATAACCAAGGAAGAGCAAATGGTTTTTTATACCAAAACACAAAATCTTGATCAACGTTGAGAATGAAGAAAAAGCATGATTTGTAATTGAAAGAAGCTATTGAATTCTATACAAAAAGTCATACTTACTTTCAACTTTGATCGTAGAGAAACAAAGCCAAATATGCAGTTTATTTTGATCGATTTCAATCTTGCGGATGTTGGGAAGAAGAAGAAGAAGACAACGAATGTAGGGAAGAAGAGAGAGAAGGATTTTCAACCCTTTTTTATAGGTAAATTAAAGCTTCCTAATAAAGAGATTTTGGGAGAAGTTACGTGAAAACTACCCACTATGCCACAATTGAAATTAATATTTTCTTAATAAAGTTAATTAATTAACTTCATTTACTGTGGATTTGAAACTTAAACTGATTGTCCACGTTCATGCACTCCTCCAATCCTATTTCTCATTTTCTTTATTTT
Source organism: Fagopyrum esculentum (assembly GCA_033239045.1). Classification (NCBI taxonomy): domain Eukaryota; kingdom Viridiplantae; phylum Streptophyta; class Magnoliopsida; order Caryophyllales; family Polygonaceae; genus Fagopyrum; species Fagopyrum esculentum. The sequence goes on along the minus strand of BSUD01000005.1, from coordinate 131,127,385 downwards.
TCTTTAAATTTAAATGATATTCTTTATAATTCAAATTTCATTTAATTAATTAGTTGTTGAGTCTTTGTTAGCCTTTGTGCTTATAAACATAAATCCCTTAAGCATGTATATGTATAAGCATGTATATGTATATGGGAATTATATTTTGCACAATCCAATTTGTTTTATACAAATTAATGAAAATGACGTTTTGTAATGAACTTCATCTTTTTGTGAGTGGGTAACAAATTATAAAATTCATCAAAATTTACCCATAAACAGTTGCCCCCCGAACTTTATGCGTGTGAGTATAAAACACGTTTGAAGTTCGAGATTTTTTCCTTGTAAGACGCTTCGCATTTGAAACCATTTGATTTCATTTATGCATGCATGAAAGAGGAACATATTGTATACTTGAATAGTTCCAAGGAAAATTTTGTTTGGATATGGAATTTACCCATAATCACTTCGTCAAGAATAAGATGTATGGGTATAAAAACTTTGAACTTTGTAGAATTATTTTCTTGGAATTTGTTTTTGATATTTGATATTTGGCTTGAGGCCTTTTTGTGGCGGACAAGTGTTTAGTTTTGAGAGCTTTGTGCCATTGGTTTAGAGATTTCGTAGGTATCTCATTTATGTTTTGGGGGCTTTATTGATCAAGTAGTTTGATGACGTTAGTCATCATGATTTATCTTTCTTTGTTTGAGATAAAAATAAAGGAGTTTGGAAGAATATCATTTTTGTTTGTTTATTTGAGAGTATGAGAAAATTCACATTGCAAAGCAATTGTAAATTTGATCAAATTTTTGAGGAAATTTAAAAATTTATTCCTTGAAAGGAGATTTTGTTCGGAAGAATTTGGGATTAACCATCAAGCTTGAGGATGATCCTCAAAGTAGAGCAATTTAGGCATAGAAGCCTTCAACTTACATCTTTCGTAGACGTATTTTGTTTACTCTTCTTTTCTTTTTAACAATGAAAAGAAAATGTTTTGTTTTGTTTTTGTTTTTTTTTTTTGTTTTTTTTTTGTGGCTGCACCTAGCGTTTTAACTTGCTAGATTGCCTACGGTACCCTCTTTGTGAGAGATCAAGTCTTTCGTAGTTCTTTTGGGAACTGATGAATTTTTTTTTTGTTTTTGTGGCTGCACCTAGCATTTGATTAACTAGACTGCCTACGTACCCCCTTTGTGAGGGATCAAGCCTTTTCGTAGTTCTTTTGAGAACTGATGATTTTTTTTGTGTGTGTGTTTGCACCTAGCATTTTTTATTAGCTAGATTGCCTACGTACCCTCTTTGTGAGGGGTCAAGCCTTTCGTAGTTCTTTTGGGAACTAATGATCTTTTTTGTTTTTGTGGCTGCACCTAGCATTTGAATAGCTAGACTGCCTACGTACCCTCTTTGTGAGGGATCAAGCCGTCCGTAGTTCGTTTGGGAACTTACGGGACAGTTCTTTTGGGAGCTGGTGATTTTTTTTTGGGTGGCTGCACCTAGCATTTGACTAGCTAGACTGCCTACGTACCCTCTTTGTGAGGGATCAAGCCGTCCGTAGTTCGTTTGGGAACTGATGATTTTTTTTTTTAGCCCTTTTTTCTATACACATCACCAAAACAACTCGAACCCACCTTCTATGAAGGGTTTTTCAAGTTATTTCACTATCATTTGTGTACAATGGCTTTTTTTTTTTTTTTTTTTTTACATCAAGTAAAGAACTTCCTTATAAACTTCCCATTTACACAAGAATATAATATCTTGCCTTCATTGTTTGAAAGCTCGTATGCTCCCTTAGGAAAAATCTTGGTGATAACATACGGGCCCTCCCATTTTGGCTCAAATTTTCCTTTTGATTTTCGGTTAATGACAATTGGTCGTCTTACTGTAAGAACCAAATCACCCACGGAAAAGGATCGGAACTTGACTCGTTTGTTAAATGCACCAGCTACTTGAGCTTGATAAATTTCGAGTCTTTGTTGTGTCGCCAACCTACACTCGTCTAATGCTTCGAGTTCAGCTAGACGAACTTTGACATTTTCCTCGGGATCGGTGATTTGTACTGCAACCCTAAGGGAAGGTAATTGTACCTCCAAAGGTAAGACGGCTTCAGATCCAAATACCAAATTGTATGGCGTACATCCGGTAGATGTTCGAACTGTTGTCCGGTATGCCCATAATGCTTCATGCAATCTTTCATGCCAATCTCTTCTTGATTTTGACACAATCTTCTTGAGAATTTTGCATAGGACCTTATTAAATGCTTCAGCTTGACCATTCGAGGATGGATTGTAGCTTGATGAAAAACTGTGTTTGAAACCGAATTTTTCAGCCAGTTTCACCATTACTTGATTTTTGAAATAGAGGGCATTGTCCGATATTATCTTCAAAGGAACTCCATATCGGTATATCAAATGGATTCTGATAAAGTTGGCAACTTCTTTTGCCCCTACTACTTTCAATGGTAAAGCTTCGGCCCATTTGGAGAAATAATCAGTTGCGGCCAAAATGTATTGATGACCCCGTGATGATGACGGATTTATAGGCCCTACAACATCAAGACCCCATGCATTGAAGGGCCAAGACAAGATTGTCGGATGAAGGAGTTGAGGAGGTTGATGAATGAAATCACCATGAATTTGACACGCATGACACGCCTTAGCAAAATTCATCGCGTCTTTCACCATGGTCGGCCAATAATAGCCTAGCCGTTTAACTTGATCGGCTAACTTAGGACCACCTTGATGTGCCCCACATACTCCTGCATGAGTTTCTGTGAGAATATATTTTGCTTCTTCTTTTGATAAACACCGAAGCAGTATACCATCAAAGGCTCTACGATACAAGGTATCATTTTTCAACAAGAAACGCGGTGCCCGCCGTTTGATATCCACTTTCTTTTTGGCATCATCAGGTAAAATCCCATATTGAAGATATTCAATGATTGATTGTCTCCAATCAGGGTCTTCGTCAATCTCATATACCGAGGCAACATGCACTTCTTCGGTTGAGTTGAATCGATCTAAAGCCGATGAAAGCAAATGACGCTCCCCAATTGTGATTTGAATCTCTCTTTCATAAGGGAGTGTTAGGGATGCCGCTAATTTGGCTAGGGCATCAGCCTTATCATTTCCGGATCTTGACACATGCATTACCTCTATTTGTTTAAATTGTTGCATGAGGCATTTCACTCTTTCATGTAAAGGAACTAAATTTGGGTGCTTTACTTCATATTCTCCATTTATTTGTCTAATGATCAATTGAGAATCACCAAACACCTTTAATGGATCAATATGCAACTCAAGAGCTATTTCAAGACCGATTATTAGTGCCTCATATTCTGCGACATTGTTTGTGCAAGTCTCTAAAAGAGAGAAGGAATATGGAACCAAGCCGTCATAAGGAGTGATAAATACAATACCAACTCCAGATGCTTGTTTCTTCGCCGCTCCGTCAAAGTATAATTGCCATGAAGTTTCCTCAACCATAAGAACTTCTTCATCTGGTAGATCATATGATAATTCTTCATTGTCCGGGGTTGGATGAGCAGCTAAAAAATCAGCTATGATTTGTCCTTTTACTGCCTTTTGTGACACAAACTTGATGTCAAAAGGAGCTAATAGCATTGCCCACTTGGCTAATCTCCCAGACAACACTGCTTTTGATAAAATATATCTTAGCGGATCAACCTTTGAGATCAAGGTGATTTGATGGGTTAAAAGATAATGTCGTAGCTTTTGAACGGCAAACACCAAAGCAAGACATATCTTTTTCATAGCAGAATAATTGTGTTCTGCCCCTACCAAGGTTCGGCTGATATAGTATAAGGCATTTTCTTTTCCCTCATCATTGTTTTGAGCCAACATAGCCCCTAAGGACCGTTCAAGAGCCGCGGTGTACAAGATTAGAGGCCTTCTTGATATTGGTGCCATCAAAATTGGTGGATTCATCATATACCTCTTGATGCTATCCAAGGCATTTTGGCATGATTGATCCCATATAAATGGAGTATCTTTCTTCATTAACCTTAGAAATGGGTGACATCTTCCGGTTAAATTCGAAATGAAACGTCGGATGTAAGCAAGTTTTCCTTGTAAGCCCCGAAGCTCGCGGAGATTCCTTGGAGGAGGCATATTCATGACTGCCTTAATTTTATCAGGATCAATTTCAATTCCCCGACCCCGAACGATAAAACCAAGAAATTTTCCAGATGTCACACCGAAGGCACATTTGAGAGGATTCATCTTCAACTGGTGCTTGCGTAGCCTTTCAAAAACCTTTCGAAGATCATTTGGGTGATCTTCTCTTTCTTTTGTTTTGACAACTAAATCATCCACATAACACTCAACTGTGTTATGAAGCAAATCCCGAAAGATAATTGTCATGGCTCTTTGATAAGTTGCCCCCGCATTTTTAAGACCAAAAGGCATTACTGTATAACAATAGGTGCCTTGAGGTGTTCGGAAAGCTGTTAGCTCTTCGTCATGAGGATCCATTTTAATTTGATTGTATCCCGAGAATCCATCCATGAAAGACAAAGCCTTGAATCCGGTGGTGGCATCAACTAATAACTCGGTTATAGGTAATGGAAATTCATCTTTAGGGCATGCTTCATTCAAATCCCTAAAATCCACACAAATACGGAGTTGGCCATTTTTCTTCCTCACAGGAACAATGTTGGCTAGCCAAATCGGATATTGGACCTCACGAATGAAACCCGCCTCAATAAGCTTCTTAACCTCAATATTTATTTGGACAATCAACTCGGGACGAAAACGGCGTTGTGCTTGTTTTACTGGCTTTTTCTCTTCAGAGATTGCTAGTTTATGCATTGCTACTTCCGGGTCTAAACCAGGCATATCCTGATAACCCCAGGCAAACACATCTTTGTACTCATTGAGAAGTTCTTCATATGTTGTTTTTTCTTCATTAGTCAACAATGCACTAACAAGGACGGGTTTAGGACATTCAAGAGTGCCTAAATTGATTTCTTGAAGATCATCAACTGTAGCTTGTCCGCCGTCTTCCATTTCTGTCGGTGCTGGTTGAACTGTATTGATGAAATCTTGTGAATCCTCCTCTATATCAACAGACACCATGTTTACCTCTTCTACTTCGGCATTCATGAAATCTTCATTTGGCTTTTGCACAAGCAACTTTGCTTTCTTCTTTTTCTTATTGATCCTCCATTTTTTGATTTGTTTTGATTTGTTTTTAGGCCTATCAACATATTCAAGCCTTTGAAAAACAGAAGCTCTTGTTTCTCCACTTGTTGAACCGGTTTCAAGCTTATCAAATACTGAAATCCGAGATGTTGATGTTTTATCTTCGAGAAACAAGCTTTGCTCCTCCGGAGTCAATGTCATAGGCTCTTCAAAATTCGCTGTCAATATACCCCCTTCGTGAGAAACCTTCAACTTTTCAATATCATCCTCATTGTAGGGGATATATGGAGTTTTGTTTTTTGATAAGAAATTCGAATTATTCACTTTAACTTTGAACTTCTTGTTCAACTTCCTTGAAAGTGATTTGGAAGGAGGATTATTGGTTTCAACTCTTGACACTACCCTTTTGTTATCACTTGTTTTATACCCGAAGGACCTTTGAATGACCAAAGTTGTTTTTGGAATAGACTGGTCAATTCTCCGTAGAGGAAAGGTGTAACTTGTCATGAGAGAGTTCATGACCTTCTCTACCGAGTTCAAGGGTTTTTGCCCGGCTTTCCGTTTAACTTTTGGTGTGTACTTAAACAACACCTTAGAACATGGATCACCTTTCTCATTCTTCTCTTTGAGAGAAACTTTTGGTGCTAGGTGATCATTATTGGTATTTTTACCATTGACAACCTTCATGGGTATGTTTGAGTTGAAACTAACCGCCTTATAAAACTTGGCATCGGCATAATTAACACTTTCTCCATGAAAAGGGTTTGGGTCACCTCGAATAATCCTTTCATTTCCATTATCATCAGTATATTTCAAACATTGATGAAGAGTAGAAACAATGGATTTACTAGCATGAAGCCATGGTCGACCAAGTAAGGCATTATAAGAGGTATCTGCATCTATGACATGGAACAAAGCATCTTTATAAAGATTGTCAAGAACAATCTGTAATGCAATGGTACCCATGGCCTTTTGTCCCACTTGATTGAAACCTTGAATGGTTAGCAAAGTAGGAGATAAATGTGCGGTCGTCAACCCCATTGTCCTTAGTATCCTTAATGGAAGAAGATTTACTGCGGATCCACAATCCAAAAGGATTCGATTGACCTTTGTATCCCCAATAGTGCCCGTAACATATAATGGCCGATTATGATACTCATTCCCCAATTGAAGATCTTCATCCGAGAATGTTATACAAGCCATGCATGAAGCACATTGAGTTGGCGGGGATAATGAAACATCATTAACCTCCACCATTTCAACTTGATCTTTATAATCATCGGGATCCATAAGAGCCTGAATTAGGGCTTTCCTCAATTCATTTGACATGTGTAGGGCATCATAAACACTCAAGCGTGCAGGAATGCGCTTCAAGTGACTAATGACGTCATATTTTACTTTCTCTTTGTACGGAGCTTTATGAAGCGAAACCGGTACGCGAGAAGTGGATTCTTTTTGTAACGCCTCAATTTCCTCCACATTTTTCTGAGGTAGTTGAGAAGTTTCTTTATCAAGACGTTCATCAAAATTTTTCACTTTTGAATGTTCATTGGAAATCAATTCCTTCTCCTTTCTTTTTTCATTGGGTTTTGGAGATAGAAGTTGACGTCCGGAACGAAGAGAAACTGCATCAACTTCTGGTTCCTCCTCTTCACATATGTCGGCCCATGTGGCCATGCAACATTGAGCAACTTCATCGCCCCAAAATGCCTCATCTTCTGAAGGTTCTTCATCACCATAAAATTTCTTTGGGACAAAATCTTTTAAGGTAACCGGTACCCTCTCAGGTTGAACGTATTCTTCCTCAGAGTCAGAATTTGGCTTCTTTTCCTTCTTGTTTTTCTTTTTTTTGTTTTTCTTGTTTTTCTTTTTCTCGGGTTTTCTTCCGATCATTCTAAACCCAGGAGAACTCGATTTGTGAGTGGCTTCTGGCCGGGTCTTTCGAGTTACACAAGTTTTCCACTCAAAATCACTATCAATGTCAAGATCATCATCATCTGAAAACAGATTTTCGATATCTGAGCATGTCATAATTTCATATAGAGTTGGGACCCCAGGACCATCTCTTGGCATATCAGGGTATGCCCAAACAATGCGGATATCATTGCCACCATCTACTGAAAATTGTACAGGTATCGCCATCAGAGGTAAGGAAACCGTGGGAATACCCTCATCTTCAATGGACCCAAACGGTTCTTCGAGTGTATTTGGAGTCACCAAATTATCCGCATCCACTAAGGATGTAGTATTTGATGAAGCCTTTGGAGCTACCGAGTCTTCACCTTCAATCTCGATTTCTCCTTTGTTAATCATCCTCTCAACTATATCTTTGAAGACATAGCAATCTTTGATAGAGTGACTAATAATTTGGTGATAAGGACAATACTTTGGATCATTTGTCCTTCCAACTTCATTTGGTCTTTTTGACTCTGGAAGTGTAAGAAGCTTAGACGACATCAACTCTTCGAAAATCCCTTGGACATCAACATCATCAAAAGGATATTTCTTTTGCTTCCTTTCCTCAAGAGTGAGTCTTTTAATGGCATCTTTACCTTTTCCTATATCTTGATTTTGGGAATTATTTCCTGTGAAGATTTTATTTCCGGGTTTAATAAAGGTTGCCATAGTCTCTCCATTTTTAAAAGGTCTTTTTCCATCATCTATTTTAAGTTCATTTGCCTGAGGACGATAGGTTTTTGCATCACGCCGAGCCAATTGTCGTTCAACATTGCAAGCCTTTGAAACTAAGGCATCAAAAGAATGAGGCTCAGCACTACCAACATGCACTGCTAACTCAGGAATTAAGTTATTAGTACACATCTGGACACATGCCTCTTCACTTAGCTTTTCTGGGCATTGAAGTCTCAAGCTTCGCCATCTGGCGATAAAATCATTTGCAAGCTCATTTGACCTTTGAAAGGTATTAGCAAGATCCATAATGGATATCTTTGCCTTAGAGCTCACAAATTGAGCTAGGAATGCTCTTTGTAAATCATCCCATGTGTGGATTGATCCCGGTTGAAGTTGAGTGTACCAAGTAAATGCCGATCCCTTTAAAGATTGGACAAATTGTCGGATCAACAAAGCATCACTCAATGCGGTCTCACCACATGCTGAGTAAAAATGAGCCAAATGCTCGTGTGGTGATCCATGCATTCCATCAAACTTATCAAAAGTTGGTCTTTGATAACCGGGAGGGAATGGTACTGAATCATATTGGATCGGATACGGCTGTCTATACCCGAGTACTGGAGGGTTTTGTGACACTTGGAATTCTCGGATTCCTTGGGCAATCATTTCCCTAATCTCTTGTGGGGAAACGGATGAGCTACCACCAGGACTTTCATCGTTCGTCCTTACTGGCTCATGTCGACTAGCATTAGCTTGGTTCTCAATTTGAGCCATAAGTGTAGCTATTTGAGCTTCTCTTGCGGCTAATGACCTTTGCAAGTCTTGAAGTTGTTCCTCAACACTTGTTGTTCCGGTCATGAACACTTGCATGTTCTCAGATTCATCTTGGGTTACAACTCTTGTTGCTCCCTCCTTTGTAACAACTTGTGGAAATTCCTCCTCTTGGAATAGAGAAGATAAATCTCCATACAAAGGAGAAGTTGAGCTTTCTTCCGATTCTCGTTGTGGACTTGGTGGTTGTGAAGTTACTTGAGTATAAGTCGTTGACTTAGCTTTTGATCTTGTAACTGGACCATCACAAGAAACAACTTGAGCCTCTTGCGAGACTGAGCTTTTAGAAACACGAAGACTTCTTTCTCTCTTTTGAGTTTTAGAAGTTTCTTCAATCACTTCTTTCTCATTTGGATTTTTCTTGGCCCGTGAGGGTTTGGTGATTTTAAGCTTTGGAGCTTTTGGTTGAGTACCCTCCTCAGAATAAGAAGTCATGTAGACTTGCTCAAATTTGTCCAATGTAATAGGAATTGACCCTACAAGAATTTGCCTTGCGGTAGTCATTGGATAATTATCCATTGCATGCTTTGAGTTTAAAAGCTCTTTTGCAGCTTCACAAAGGATTGTGTTGGCTTGTTTTAGAGCCGGTGAGGAAGCTAGTTTACGAAGCGGTCTAGTGTTACGACGGGAACCATTCTTGCGTCCCCTCCTTCTTCGAGACTTGGTCACCTTCTTAAGAGTGTTTTCAGCAGGAATACCAACAGGCACACCATTCTTCTTGATGATACGAATGATTGGCCTTGGGACAACCCTAGAAGAAGGCTTTGTGCCATTAAGACTAGGAGAATTGTCATGTCCAACTTTGACATAAATAGGTTTCCCATTGTTGAACTTGTTGTTGGGCTTTATGCCCCCATGTCCCGAAAGAGCCATGAACGACTTTGGAGTTGCATATTCCTCCAAACCTTGAAGACTCTTGAAAGAGTTCTTCAAAGGGATTTCAGCATAGATCGCATTAGGAGCAATGTCAAAGACGACTTCAAACGACTTGCGGCGCAACCATCGTCCTCCTTGGATGACGAAGGTAGCCGGAAGTTCATTGAAATTCACAATTGCCCTTGACGCCATTTCCTTGCAATCAAATAAAATCAAACATTAGTATATGTATAACTTAGAGATGAAAAGAAAGAAAAGGTCCCACTGGGCGTGCCAAAAATATGTTGAGTAAAAATGTACATAAATTTACAAAACACTTTTTTATATTTTATTCGAATACAAATTTACAAAACACATTTTATTTATTTATTTTTTATTTGAGTTCGACCCTCTCTTTTTGACCTTTTGATTCTAAGTTATATAAATACCGATGTTTGGTTTGGTTTTGGTGATTTGGGCTGCACCCGTTTTTGGACGGGTTGCCTACGTACCTCGTTAAAGAGGATCAAGCCTCACGTAGTTCCGTGCGGTGTTTTCATGCATCAGAGAATCAAAGTCCCGACCCACCTTCTAGGAAGGGTTGCCTAGACGATGATTCAACTATCATTTGCATGATATTTATATCTCGACCATGCATCAAAGGATTAAATTAAACCCACCTTCTAGGAAGGGTTGCTTAATTTATCCCTACTATCACGCACATGATCAAGAAAAGTGATAGGTTATTTTATTTTATTTTAAAACTTGTGACTGAATTCGGTTCTTAATTTACCAAATTTCCTACGTATCCTTTATTAGAAATCAAGTCGTACGTAGTTCTTAAATGGATATGTTAAGAATTTAATTTTATGACTTTCGTTTAATATAAAGTCAAAAGTATATTTTGTGATTGAATTTAATACGTATTTGTTTTGTATCAAATTTTCTACATATCCGTAAAAATAAACGGAATCAAATCATACGTAGTTCTTTTAGCCGTGTTAAATTTGTTTTGGGTATTTGTTTGACTTTTTGTTTTAAAAGTCGATTTAATTTATGCGATTGGGCTCGATAATTTAAAAGTCGAGTTTCCTACTTAGTCTTTTATTTTTAAGACATCAAATCACTCGTAGTTCATTAAAACGAATTTTGATATTTTTTTTTAAAGTCCAAGGTTTGAGTTTAATTATACTTTATTTGGACGGATCGACTGAATCCAATTTAATTTGAGATCGGATTTCCTACGTAACTCAAAACGAGTATCAAGTCATAACGTAGTTCTACCTTAGAACTATTTAATATTTTGACTTTGTATGGTTTTATAAGCCAAGAGTCATGTCCGTAACTGTTAAAATTTTCACACCGGTAAGTAATGCTTACTAGTATTTCACTTAGGAAGGGGTAATTTTAGCGATGAACTAGCTTTTCACCTTGATTATGCATGAATTGTGCAAAGGTCTTAAACTTGACCAACAACGGGTTTTGAGTAGCGGTCGAAAGTAATTACTTTCGGACCAACTACGGGCTAAGCTAGTGGTCGAAAGTATTTACTTTCGGACCAACTATGGTTTTGAGTAGAGGTCGAAAATAAATTACTTTCGGACCAACTATGAGTTTAGGTAGCGGTCGAAAGTATATACTTTCGGACCAACTACGAGACTTGTATACAATTGTATTTTTTTTGCTACAGTTTACGTTCTTTAAGCAGTTATTTTTATTTTGTAAACCAGGTTTGAACTTTCTTTTGGCCAAGCTCATTAAAATAACAATATATAATTTTTTTTTCTTCCAATGCATGAAACCATGTACGTGAGCCTCATTACTTTGAGTGATCTGGAATTAATCTCGATCCCTTGTTAATAGGAAAATAATTAAATCCCATTGATTGGTCTTTTATATTGTAATCAAAAGTTTAAAAGAAACAATTCCTTTCACTTTGTCTTCTTATCTTTAAGTGTGTTTTTCTTTAAAGGCTTTTTTTTTTAATTTTTAATCTCCTTTATAACCAAATTGATTACAATTAAGGCTGATTAACTCCTATTAAATAGGAGTTGAATCATTTCCACGTATTTAGTTGGAAATCAAAATCCTTTAAAAGGAAGGTAATTTAAATATCATTTTTTTTATTCCTTCTGTATACTTTCTTCTTTCTTTTATGTTTCAAAGTGAAGTGAAGATATACAGAAGATTTGATTTATAGTCTCTTTATTATCCCTTCAGATTAATCCGTCGTTCCTTCCTAGTCCAGATTGTGGCCGTTGTATCGACACAAAGTGTTCAAGTTGTAGCAATAGAATCCATCGATTCCGATCAACTACGGAGTTTGGTGTAGCGGAAAAATCCGTCGATTCTGTCCGACTACGGATTTTGCGGAGGTGAAATCGTTTGATTCCGACCAACCACGGATTTTGTAGTAAAGAAACCCATCGGTTTCAATCAACTACGATCTATAAAACAAACACTACACAACTTTGTTAATTTGTATGACAGAAGAAATTTAGAACAATATCATCCTTCTTTGTCATATATATTGATATCAAGAAAGCATTTATGCTTAAAAAAATATTTGTGGATTTATCCTGACAATAGCTATGAATCCCCCTGTAAACAAAATGTAAGATTTGTTTTACAAAAAGGATTCTACAGACCATAACCAAGGAAGAGCAAATGGTTTTTTATACCAAAACACAAAATCTTGATCAACGTTGAGAATGAAGAAAAAGCATGATTTGTAATTGAAAGAAGCTATTGAATTCTATACAAAAAGTCATACTTACTTTCAACTTTGATCGTAGAGAAACAAAGCCAAATATGCAGTTTATTTTGATCGATTTCAATCTTGCGGATGTTGGGAAGAAGAAGAAGAAGACAACGAATGTAGGGAAGAAGAGAGAGAAGGATTTTCAACCCTTTTTTATAGGTAAATTAAAGCTTCCTAATAAAGAGATTTTGGGAGAAGTTACGTGAAAACTACCCACTATGCCACAATTGAAATTAATATTTTCTTAATAAAGTTAATTAATTAACTTCATTTACTGTGGATTTGAAACTTAAACTGATTGTCCACGTTCATGCACTCCTCCAATCCTATTTCTCATTTTCTTTATTTTTCTTTAAATTTAAATGATATTCTTTATAATTCAAATTTCATTTAATTAATTAGTTGTTGAGTCTTTGTTAGACTTTGTGCTTATAAACATAAATCCCTTAAGCATGTATATGTATAAGCATGTATATGTATATGGGAATTATATTTTGCACAATCCAATTTGTTTTATACAAATTAATGAAAATGACGTTTTGTAATGAACTTCATCTTTTTGTGAGTGGGTAACAAATTATAAAATTCATCAAAATTTACCCATAAACAAAAGTCTTGGCATTGGAAAACCAGACTGGCGAGGGGGTGACACCTGGGAATGTCTTTGGTTAGGAGCAAAGCTACAAGTTGTGAGTCTGTTTCTAGCTCCACAAACCTGTAACCTTCCTCCCAAGCAAGAGTTAGGTTCTGTAGCACTCCCCAAAGCTCAGCAGTGGGCACCGTACAGATTCCTATATTCATCACAAATCCTCGTTGCCATTCCCCCTCCCTATTTCTAATAACACCTGCATCCGTGGCGTACCCGTCTTCTCTAACCGCACCATCCGAGTTAAGCTTCACGAAACCTTCGCGTGGCTTTTCCCATCTGACCTGAACGCTGCTTTTTTCCTTCTTGCAATAACTCGATGTACGCAACTTCCAGGCTTGTATGTGTTCCCTGGTTCTAAAGCAAACGAAATTCCTCCTGTCTCCTTTGAATTCTTCGTTGTTGAATATCTCGGAGTTTCGCCACTTCCACGTCCACCAGATACTCACTGCAAACACATCATTCCAGAGGCATAAATTATCAAAAACGACTTGAGTTACAGATATTACCTCGTATCCAGGCGTTAAAATGTGTTGTGAAGAAACCCTCCTGGCGTCGTCTCTCTTGAAGCTTTTTCCACATGTTCTGCACTCGAGGACAGTCCCGGAATAAATGCTGGTAGGTTTCCTCATGTCCATTGCAACATTGGCAGGTACTCAATTCAGTAAGATGTCGTCTACATCTCTCACTGTTTGACAGAACGCCCCCTTTGAGCAGTTTTCAGATGAAAACCCATACTCTTTCCGGTACTCTCAAAGTCCATATCGACTTAAACACTTGTCCCTCCGTACAGGCTCTCGTGTCTGGATTTCTAAGTAGCGTGTAAGCCGACGCAACTGTGAACCCCCCATCGGGAGTGCCTCCCCAACTTATTTCATCTTTGCAATTCGGAAGAGAATCAGTTTCCCTTACCTGGCTATTGATCATAGGTCGTTTTGCTGCCACCCTGAGGCAGTTTTCCTTGTTGAGGTAGGGAGTAATACTCTCCCAACACCAACCCGAATCTTCCCTCCAGAGTTGTCGAACAGTTACCAGACGGCTACTCTCCGGGATGGGATTAGTAGATAGATTCCCCAAGGGCTCCATCGAGATCCATCGATCCTCCCAAAACCGAATATATTTCCCATCCCCCAGTGTCCATCGTAAACCCTCATTAAAAACTTTGCGCAGCCCCTCAGTTATACCTTTCCAAACAAAAGACGGTGTTGTATGGGCTTTCCTGTTGGGCCTGAGGTACTTATCACGTAGAACCCTAATCCATATACTATCATCTTCTGTAATATACCTCCAGCTTAATTTAGCAACCGAAGCTAAGTTAAACTATTTGAGATTTCTCAAGCCTAATCCCCCTTCGAGTTTTGGTCTGCAAATTTCGTTCCAGGGTATAGTATGCATGGTCCGGTTTTGATCAGTATCTCCCCACAAAAAAGATCTACATATTCTCTCCATCTCCATACAAGTTGACTTTGGGACACTAGTACAGATGTACATTTCCTTGACGTCTGAAAAATGTCATGCAAATTGTGTAATGGCGGTTTTCAACGCCATGAACATACGCCGTCTTTATAGACGTCATGCTTTTGACCACATTTGGATGACGTTTTTTTTAACGCCGTCTGTTACGATGTTTCCTAACGCTGTAGATTATATTGTAATGACGTTTGGTAAACATCACATCCCGAAATATACATGACGTTTTCCAACTGACGTCCCTTTGCTTACGACATATTCTAAACGCCATGGATTGTTTTAAAACTAAATGTCTAAAAAGTCATGGATTTGTATTCCATGACGGTTACACATCGTCTTAAGTTGTGTCTCTATTAGCCTGTTTTTTGACGGCGTTTTTTATTAGCCTGTTTTTTTATTTATCCAAATAAAATACTTTCATTCACACAAAATAAATCTAACATTCTAATATAATAAAATCTGAGAGATAGAAAATATATTGCATAACAAAAGATGACAATTCTTACACAATTTTTGACCATTACAAAAGTTGTCCCATAAATCTCAAAACCAAAGCATAGTGTACGCAAAATGTTTAATTTCATGATCTAGCTAGCAAGTTTGATCACCAACCGTGGTACTTCATTTATCACCTATGACATTGTGAAAATGTAATCTTTAGAATATAAACAAATGGTTATTGGCAAACATTTCTAATCAATACCTAGCTAAGTAAATGTGATGGTTACCTGTTGAGATATCGTCAAGGACAATATACTTGATTGGCCAAGCAATTGTGCTACCAAGTGCATCTCCTATGTTTCCAAATTCAGGCTCATAGCGATATAATTCAGTTTCTTCAATCAAGACCTCTTCAACAGCAACACTATAGCAGTCCGGTCCAATTGTGTACCCATGCACATGTCCTTTTGGATCCACAGAAAAAATTTATCCTTTCGCCACCTCTTCCCCAATGCCGTTCCAATTAAGCAACTTGCACTTGTCTTTAACCGAAGGTTGATGACTGCTTCCTTGTTTGGACTACAAAGTATAAAACAGAAAGTAAATAGAAAGTATCTAATCACAGCAAAAGGCAACACAATCAGAAAGTATGTATTCAATATATGTTCAGAACCTTGTTCGAACCTTACTGTTCGAACCTTGTTTATGATCAGAACATCTTGACGTTTGTAGAGACAAGAATCACAGTTAAGAATATCCATAAACAAAAGCAAATACATTTATCTATGATCAGAACCTTGTTTATGAGTACATTGACAGACTAAGAACAAAGAGAAGAAGAAAGAAACTGTGGAGCAAGATATGGAAGTAGCAAGGCATGAGAATTTGATTCATACCTTTGGAGTTGTTGTAGCCTCTAGAGTTGCACTTTCACTTACTGCACATTCCACCTTCCTCTATTGAGTTGAAAAAAAAATATAAGGATTCATAGAGCCTTGAATTCATTTTCTCAATAGCAGTGATTGATCAAAAAAATAAAGAGCAGGAATTGTCACTCAAACTAAAAGTACGAAGATGCCCAACACCTTATTAAAATAACACATAACCGAGATTAGAAGATCTCATTTCACATCACATAAATCAGCATTTAAGATCATAATGCACGCATGGTACAATACATCAAGATATAAAGCTTGTACTGATGAATAGGAATCATGTTTTCCTTGACAGAGCAATGATGATCAAAAAAATAAAGAGCGGGAATTGTCACTCAAACTAAAAGTACGAAGATCAGCAAAAGTTCTCCAAAAATCAGTGAAGAAAAATCTGAAACAAAATCACCAAAAACCAGTGAGCAGCAAACAAAAAGGTTATTCATACCTTGGAGCCTACATGTATACCTTCTTCACTGTCATCGTCTACATGATCACCATCACCATCTACGTTTATACCAAATCTGGATAACAATACAACCTTTACTTTTTTCAATTCAGCCTCCATTTTTGCATAAACAGGGTCCCTAATTGATTGAGCATACAACTTATTTTTTGTTACCCCTGCTCCAAGACCTCTAATGCGTCCAGGGTATTCTTTCCCAAGTGTTTCAGTCAAAATATCGACTCCATCACTTGATGAAATTTCCTACATTTTCTTTTTTATCTCCTCCTGTATTAATTTCATTAATATGAGAGACCCAACAGTTGCAATAATAACTCCACATACAAACATAAGCTCAACAATTGAAAAATGCAAATATAAACAGAGAGTGACCATGGGGAGGAAGAGGGCTTATATAATCACTGGCTCAATACAGCCTCAAGATAACACAGGTTGGCAGTCATGGAAAATTTCCAGTCCAAAAAGGCGAAAACTGAGCAAATAACTTGTAAGAAAGAACTACTTATACAAACAGGAATAATAAGGAAGAACTTGAATATGACTTAGATCTAGAATTGTATGAAGAGAATCCAAAATAATCAATCAACAATTAAAAGGTGTATAGTACATACAATTTTAGCAATGTTAGCCTCACTTGTCTTTTTCTTTGACAAGTGTCCTTCAATCCATAGTTGTGCCTTGGTCAATGGCTTGTCCAGGTGTTCTTTGTTCTAAATAAGAAGAGAAGTCATGAATGAAGAGAATCCAAAATAAGTGAAGAGAAGTCATGAATGCAACTATATATCAAAACCATATTTATTTTGCAACATCATAAATTAAAGGATACTGTAATACGTTAAAGACTTACATCCTCATCTTCCTTTCGTGCATACCCTTTCCGACTCAATGTGTATGAAAGAGTATGCTTTCCCCTTATTTCTCTCATTTTCAAACTTTTTGCCTATTTAAATTAAATGTATATATTCATATAATTATATTAAGTCAAACATAAATTAAATCAAATATGAAAGGGTATATAATTATTTAGTAACTACTTACTTGCCACTCTTCTGATTTTCGTTCATCAACAAACTTTTTCCATTCTTGTAAGGGCACATCATGTGGCCTTAATGCAGCAATTGAACTATTTCTCTCTGCGTTAGTTGATTTTGCTTCCAAAATTTTCCTTATCTTAGTTGAAAGTTCACATTTCCAAGACCGCCAAAGTCTTCCCATTTGCTGCAGGATGAATGGCTTGTAGTGTACATCGACCGAGTATTTTTGCTGAAAAATATATGAGCATCGAGGTTGTCAGTATATTATACACTAATATAATTGAGTATTAATAATGTATTTAAGGTTACCATTAAGAGTGTCCAAAGATTATCCTTATCTTTTTCACCAACTTTGCGCTAATCGTCAATGACAATTGACACTTGTTCTCGCACTACTACACCAATGGTAGATGAGAATTGCACAGATGCATCGCCAATAGGTTGCCCCCTAGCATTCCACTCCACTTGTTTTCTTTCCTTTGTCCCAGTTGCCATAACTTGCAAACATGTCCGGCTGTTTGGTTTCCTCCCCCTCCGAGAAACATCACTAGCTTGTTCACTTTGGGTATAGCTCCCTTCTTTATCAGTTGCACTCGAGTCTTCATTTCGTCTCTTTCTCCCATTAGTATTCTTCAAAAATAAAATGAAGTATACTTGCATGATTGTTAAATATACATGAAAATAGAAGCTTAAATGTTCTATGTTTACAGATTGTTAATGATACATGAAAACAGAAACTGAAATAAAATCTGAATTTTATGCTTTTTATGCCTACTGTCTACTAAAGATACATGAAAACAGAAGCTGAAATATCATATTATAGATTCCAGAATTAAGAAAAACCATACCTCTCTTGCATGAGTTGATTGATCATCCATTGAAAATCTGGTTTCACCTTTCCCTGAAAAATACTACGAAGCAATTTACAGATTATACAACATAATTCACATGTCAGCACCCAGATTTGTACAAGATCAGAACTATACTTGATTGTACAACAATATGGAATTTTCAGCAATTGACAGAAACATAAAATTTTATTATCAGCACATGATTCTGGAAACATATAGGACAATAAGTAACACCAAACTGCAAAGACAAGGACACACTCAAGTGTTGAAACATCTAAGGGAACATAAAACTTAATCATCATCACTATCCTCAATGTCTACCTCAAGTGTTGAAACATCTAAAGGAACATACGATGTAAAAACAGACTCATCAAACATCTCTAAATCATCAAAACCTCGCGGAGGAGCCTTTAAGACCACATACCAACGAGAATGTTCGGTTTCCCTAGAATAGAATACTTGTTTTGCATGAGATGCTAAAATGAATTGGTCCTTCTTATCTAAATTGACATGAAGATTAACTAAGGTGAATCCATCCTCTTTTTTGACACCATTCACAATGTTTGCCCAGTCACACCGAAACACAGCTATCCGAAACATGTAGAAATACACCAAGATCTCTCTTATTACTCCATAGTAATTTTGACTTGTATTTGCTTCAACATGTACCCCATAATCAGCTGTTAATACATTTGCATCCATTGTGTGAAAGCGTTTTCCATTTATTATAAAACCCTTATGCGACATTGCATAATATCTTGGTCCTTTCACAAGAAACTTTAGAGAGTCCTCTACACTAGCTTCAGACATAATCTGTACACAAGAATTGATACCAAATTATTAGGAATGCAATAAATATTATTTGTTGTACTTATACCATAGCAAGTGACAAAAAAGTCTTAAGGTTCTCAAACCTTTTCTTGTAACCATACAATGAATGTCTCCAAATGAGTTTTCTCTAGCAAGTTGGAATTGCTAGCTAATTGTGGATTCGAATGATTTAACTCTTCTTTGTGTTGCCTAATAAAAAAATGAGTTAGACTCTAAATCACTAATGTAAACAAATAAGTATTAATCACAACAAAAATTTTATTGTGCTTAACTCTATATAAGGTTCAACTTCAATACTGTTAAGCACTGCACACAAATGGACAGCCTTGCGATCCGGATCAGATAAGAGTACATATTTCCCTTTTAACAGTGTAGACCCTTGCACAATTGTCTCATCTTCAACTTCCTCATTGCGTTTCGGTTTAGAACTAATTGCATCAACTTCTTTCATGTACTGACCACAAAATCTCAAGCACTCATTAGCTAAGTAATTTTCAGCAATAGAGCCTTCTGGTTTTGCACGATTTCTTACAAAACCCTTAAGTGTCTTCATATATCTATCAAGTCAAAACCAAACAATGATTATAAGGAAACTACCTTAGCATGGAGGATTAGTTAAATGTGAAAAAATCAAATTCATTACCTCTCAAAAGGGTACATCCATCTAAATTAGACAAGACCACATAACTTTGCTTCTCTTCCAATATGAATGGTGAGGTGAATCATGATGTCAAAGAATGAGGGAGGGAGGTATCTTTCTAACAAACATATAGTCAGTATTATCTCGTCTTCTAGTTTCTTATGCCTTCAGGTAAAAGCCCTCTTAGTGCAACAGCCAACACTTATTGCATTAGTACATGATGATCATGTGACTTTAGACCAAGTAGTTTGTCATTCTCTAATCTAACACAATTAGAAATGTTACTACAATAGCCATCAGGAAATCTTTGATTATACAACTTCCTTAAAAATCTGGTTTTCTCATCCTTTGTTAAAGTGTAAGGGGCTGATGGTAGCTCTAATTTGGAACGTCTATCTTCCAACGGCACATCTGTCATCAGTTCTAGCAATTCAAGGTCTCTACGAGACTCATCTTCAATTTTCGATTTACCATTGACATCTAATATGGTGGATAAGACACTCTCACAAACGTTTTTTTCGATATGCATGACATCGAGGTTGTGACGTAAGGGAAGTACCTAAAATTCAGCAACATGGATTATTGTCAAGAAAATTATAAACATAAAACCATATGACAATGGGTAAGGGGAATTGAAGTGGCATCGACTAACCTCCCAATATGGCAAGTCAAAAAATATAGACCTCTTTTTCAACAATTTTGCAGGGTCTCCTCTCTTATATTTTGGCTTCTTTTTTTTCTTCCCAAAATCATTTTTGAAGCCACGCAAGGCGCGCACAACAGCCAGCCCATTGAATATCTTTGGCCGCCTCTTTTTTTCCTTTGTTCCATCAAACCACTTATGCTTCAAGCGAAGATGGCTTTTTTGGGTAAGAAATACTCTATGATGATTATACACAGTTTTATTAGCAAGAGGTAGCCATACAGAATTTGTTTCAAGGCCACAAACAGGACATGCAAATTCCCCTTTTGTAGTTAATCCTGCTAGATTACCATACGCAGGAAAGTCAGATATTGTCCACAAAAGGACAGCCTTCAAGTTGAACATTTCCCTCTTGAATGCATCATACATTTGCACCCCAATTGTCCATAGTTGTGTGCAATCATCTATTATTGGCTCTAAATACACATCTATTTCATTTCCTGGCTGCTTTTTCCCTGGAATGATAAGACTTAGCATCAAGTATTCTTCTGACATGCAAAGATTTGGAGGGAGATTGTAGATGACTAAAATCATAGGCCAAATGCTATGAGTTGAACTTAGAGAATTATAAGGGCTGAATCCATCAGTAGTTAAGCCAAACCGCAAGTTTCTTGGATCGGAAGCAAAGTTTGGCCATTTTTGATCAATGGTGCGCCATTGAATTGAGTCAACCGGATGGCGCTTCATGCCATCTAGACTATGATGAGTAGAGTGCCAAGTTAGTTGTTCACTCATACTTGGTGAAAGAAACATCCTCTTAATTCTTGGAATAATTGGAAAATACCGCAAGACCTTGGCAAAAACTCCCTTTTGTATTGATACACGCATCAATCTTCACATATCCTAAATCAAACCCTTTAAGAAACTTTTTTTATTGTAGAGAGAGATCCCGGGAAGCTATTAGTTTGAGGAAGCATGTCTTTGATTAGTTCAAGTAGTTCTTCAAATGCTTCGTTGGACAACCCATTAGAGGCCTTGAATTTATAAAACAAGAGGTAGGTTGATAATTTAGTATACTTCTTATTACACCCCTCATATATAGGAACTTCAGCCTCTTCGACTTTTCTTCTATAATCTTCCTCCGTGACATTTGCTCTAGAACCTCCTGCTCTCTCAGAAAATGATCCATCTTTGTACATTTGAAGCACATCTGGTAAGTCGTAGTCCACATCAATAGGATCTAAATTTTCATTATCTACGACTCCTACAGATGAAGTAGCATCTTCACCATGTGCACATCAAACATCATAAGCAGAATCAATTCCATAGTGCAATAAATGAATTTCCAAATCATCATCACTTTGTCGACTAATGTTGCGACATATTGCACAAGGACATACCATCATGTCAGGGTTTCTTGCATGTTGCTTTGAATTTAAGATAAATTGTTTAACCCCTTTCCGATATTCATCACTTCTTATATCTAAATTCACCCATGTTTTTTCCATTTTGAGGGAGACAAATTACTTACGAATTCAACTCACCTAAAACTTGAAAATAAAAATAAGAGAAGGGGAAAGTACATATAGCATAAGTAAACATCCAGTTCACAAACATTACAAAGAATAAAAATATTAAACTTTATGGTGCATAGCAAGTGAAAACATAAGCTAAAATAGTCATACATTAGTTAGCCTAGCTACATACAGATGCTAAAATAGTCATATATTAAACTTTAAAATGAATAAAAATATTAAACATTGAAATACTTGTGTAGATATATACAACATACCATACTCTTAATCTTGTTTTATATATGGTGGGTGACTTAAAATGATATTACTTCCAAGTGGAGACTAGATTTAGATTATACATATGCTAAAATAGTCATATCTTAGTTAGCCTATCTACATACAACATTCAGTTCATACATTGAATATCTTTGGCAGCTTCTGATAGGAGCATTGTTTTCAAAATAAGGAATAATTAGATGCTGAAATAAAGAAGTCGATAGAATTGGTAAGAAAGCATCTCAAACTGTTTAACTTAGGAGCTTAATAGTCCAGAAGTAAGTGGTCATTAATGGTTGAGGTAACCTAGAGCATTAAGTTATGGGAAGCTCCTAGTAGCCATACTACCATGTTCAGAGTGTTATCCAGTAACCAAGAAAAAGGAGAGGCACACTGAGCAGATTCTAAAAGATACAAATATTTTAAGAAAATTTTACTGCATAAATCGAAGGGACTTGAACAAAGAAAAGACCATCTTAAGTGCATACATAAGAAAATTTAGCATTGATTTCTGTAACCTCTAATTAGCCTGCTTCTGATTATGGTCACAAGTACAATACATATACACCATTCTAAGCATGCAATAGGCGAGCAAACAAAGCTACATATACACCATGCAATAGGTGAACATATTCCTACTCCTGCAACATTCCATTATCAACAACAAAGTCATTATTCACCAGCTTAAAACCTAGATGGACCATGGAAAAACCCTAAACTGATGCTTATCCTTTTGATTAATGCTGAATCGACAATCAAAAATCAACAATAAGTAAACCTAGATGGAGCATGAAAGATACATACCTGTGAATCGGAATGGATGCCGGCCACGATCGACCAACTCGAAAGAGATAAATTAGATCCTGCAACAACCCTTGTCCGCCAAAATTGTAACTGAAATTAGTATAATCGAAAGAGATGGAATCGGAATGATCGAATTGAGAGGAAACCATTACCTGTAGAGAAGCAGAGAAGCAGAGAAGCAGAGAAGCAGAGAAGTGTCGACTTTGGGACTAAAGAGATGGAATCGGAAGGCTAAGCAGAGAAAGAGAGAATCAGAATAGATGCCGCTCAAATCGTTTGTACCAGAGAAGCAGAGAAGCGAGCGGACGGAGAGGGCTAAAGTTTGGAATTAGGTCTAAGGCAAAGGAGAAGTGTCGACTTTGGGACTGCCAAAATTTACTTTATTTTTTTTTTATTTTAAAATCTTATATTTTAAATTTTGGCTTAAATTAATTTAAAACAATGTCCGTCAAAATTTTAACGATTCAATAACCGAAATAATTTGGTGGGAAAAAGGCCCGCAATAATATAAACGTTTTTCAAGCGTCGTGAATTATATAGCGTTTAGATATTGACGTTTCTAAATGTCACACTTAAATTGGGGGGAAAAAACCCGCCAAAATTTCATGTCGTTTTCTAAACATCATAAATTGCATGTCGTTTTCTAAACGCCATAATCCCTTCTACGACTTGTAAAAAACGTCGTAACTGTTTATGGCGTTCCGTATACATCGTCTTCAATTTGGCGAAATCAAAGTAAATGACAATATAGTGATACAACGTCATTGTAATGGATTTTGATGATACTTATATGCTAAACGTCATCTTTTGAATGTCATTGTAATAATAGTTTGTAGTAGTGGGAGCAGCATAGCCGACATTGTGTAAACTGGTAAGGAAGCCAATACGGAGGACGTGAGGGTGAGTCGTCCAGCAAAGCTAAGATTCCATTGGCGCCATCCGCTAAGTTTCCCTTTCATCCTGTCTAGGAGGGCGGTGAATGTCTATTTAGAAACCCTTTTATGTAGCAGTGGAACTCCCAAGTAGTTCCCGAGTCTATTTGTCACGTTGATACCACTGATTTCCTTGATACGCTGGCAAAGTTCTAACGGGGTATTCGGGGAGACAAAAATACTTGACTTATCATGACTGATCTTCTGGCCGGAAGCCCCGCAAAATTTATTTAGCAGATGCATAATCCTAGAGACTTGGGTCGGAGTTGCCTCTGCGAATAACGTAATATCATCGGCGAAAAAAATATGAGACAGATGCATACCTCCTCTCGAAAGCACGATAGGTTTCCATTCCTTATCCTCCACTTCTTTCAGGATCAAATGACTAAGGCGTTCCATGCAAAGGACAAAGATGTAGGGTGATAGTGGGTCTCCCTGCCGAAGTCCTCGCTCCGGAGAGAATTGTTCCGTCATTTCCCCGTTCCATAGTATCTGCATCCTAGATGTTGTGATGCATTCCCTAATCAGGTTATGCCAGCTTAAGGGGAAGCCCGCAATGAGCAACGTCTCCTCCACAAAGTCCCATCTCAGTCGATCATAGGCCTTTTCGAGATCTAGCTTGAAGATCATCCATTTTTTTTCCCGACTTCTTCTTTCTCATGGAATGCACAATCTCTTGCATCAGGACTATGTTATCTTGAATATATCGTCCCGGTATAAAGCTTCCCTAAGTTGGCCCTACAAGATCCTTAATAACTCCTTTCATCCTTTGAACTATCACCTTAGAGAGGATTTTGTAATTCACATTGCATAATGCTATGGGTCGGAATTGTGATATTTATTCCGGTTTCCCCACTTTAGCAATTAAGCTGATCAGGGTATCATTTAAACCTTCCGGGAGGCGTTGAGTAGCCACTTGTTTTATGATCTCCGAAACAACTGAATTCCCCACGATGGCCCAACAATGTTGGTAAAAGCAAGGTTGGAAACCATCTATACCCGGACTTTTGTACGCTCCCATTTTCTTTACTGCTTGCCAAACTTCCTCTGGTTCGATTGGGTTTTCCAGCTGACTCCATTTGGCTTCTTCGATATCTGGGAAGGTACCTGCATCCAGGTTGCAACTTGCCAGGGGTCTTATATCATCCAAACAATACAGCTTACGGAAATAGCTCACTACATAACGTTCCACAATCGCAGGATCCTCCTCCCATTTATCTGGTTCCACAATTAGCCCACGCACTCGATTTCTACTACGACGGATAATTGTTGATGTATGGAAGAACTTCGTGTTCCGATCACCAAAGGTTAGCCACTGTTCCCATGACTTTTGGAACCAGATAAGTTCCTCTTGATTGAGTGTGTCGTTCAACTTTGCAATGATGTTTTTTTCCTTTCTCTGTAGACTCTCGGAGTAAACTAGTTGAGGGTTGGTCTGAATCTTTGTGATTTCTTTTACCAGATCCTCTTTCCTGCGCATCACATTTCCAAAAACAAACCGGTTCCAAGTAATCAATTTATTTTTAAGATTAGCTAGAGAAAGACTTACCTCATTCTCCGGATTCCAACATTGTTTGACTAGGGGGACGAAGTCCTCATGTGACATCCAAGCCATCTCTAGCCGGAAAGGTCTTCTCTTACCATTAGATTGCACTGGCGGACTGAGTTGAATTAGTAGGGGGGCATGGTCTGATGAATAATGCCCAAGATGTCTAACCGAGGCTTCCTCCCATTTCAATCTCGCTTTTTGGTTAATGAAGACTCTATCCAGCCTTTTGCAGACTCTAAAGGGATGAGCACGACCATTGTCCCAGGTATAATCCGGACCAGTATACCCCATGTCAATCAGCCCATGTTTTCTGATGAGACTATCAAAACTGGGGGAGTCTTGATGGAGTCTGCCAGATCCTCCACTAACCTCCTGAGTTGATAAAATGCAATTGAAATCTCCCCCGAGAATTAAAGGTTCAGTAACATTCTCTAGGCACTTGTCTATTTCGTCCCATAACTCCTTCCTTCTTACAGCTATAGGAGGAGCATACACACATATGATGTGGTACGCAGAATTCCCATTTCCTATAACAGCGTGGATATAGCCCTTGTTCATCTCTCTGACAGTTATCTCTACTTTTTCTGATTTCCAGAGTATCCAAATACCACCTTCAAAGCCTTGTGCTTCCATTCTAACACAGCCTGTGAAGTCTAGTCTCTCGCAAATCTTTTTGGCTATATTTCCTGAAACTCGGGGCTCAAAGATAGCTAGACAGTCTATATTATGTTGTTTACAGATGTATTTAATTGCACGACGGAAGCCTCCTTTACTAGCTCCGAAAACATTCCACATTAGTATATTCATAAACTCAAATGAAAATTAGAAGAGAGAAAATCTGGGAGAAAGTTACGCTTCCATCTCCCTCGCCTCATGCGCAGCGTCAGCCTGCGTGAAGTCTTCTTCACCGATCTTACTATTCTCCTTTGCGTGATCCACTTCTGATCTGGATGAACTTCCCGCTCCAGTATTATCATCATCAATCATGATAACCTCCTGGGTCAGTTGGGGCTGATGGTTCTCCGGGTTAATATCCATTGTCTCGTTATTTTCTAAATTTACTAAAGGTGCTGGACTGGTAACAATGTGTTTCGAAATAGATCTTCCAGGGGTTGCTACAATTTCTTCTTCTTGTCTCGGACGTTTCATGCTTGTTACTTCTTTGCTCCTGATTTCTATCTCCTCTGGTGCTACAGTTTGTCTTCTAGCCCAAGCTGCTTTTCTGGCTTGAGCTCTATTCCAGTTCTTTTTTCGTGTGGTTTTTGCTTCCTTTTTGTTTTTTTCTGGATTGGCTTTTGTTTGCTCTTTACCTGTGCTTTTGTCTAAACTGACCTTCTCTTTTGCCCCCTCAAAGGTGATTGGATGAATTGCCTCTTCTACCTCTTCTGCCCCTCTGATATTAACTATTTTTACCTGATTTACCTTTTCCCTCTTGTCTTTTAAGTCATTCTCCACGTCATCCTTTTATAGCAATTCAAATCTGTTTGAGGTCCGGGCCGGCGCATGATTAGGGCTTACTTTGATCTCCTTGCCTCTTCCATAATGATATCTTCCCTGATTTTGTGGAGCTGTACTCCTTTGGGGCTGATCCGATGCACTAGCTTTTGGTAAGATCATATTTTTTTCCTTTTGGGTATTGTCTTTGTTTCCTGTTCGATGCCAGTAGCCAAGACCCATAGCCTTCACCGGTGGTCGTCGCCGATAAGTTTCCCGTTGTCTGAGTCCCATTGTTCGCTTGTACTGTCGTATTTGAACTTGTATGATCTTCACTGGATCCTTTATGAATCTCTTCTCCTACAGCAAGAGGCTTTGAAAACGGGCAAGATGAAGCAAGATGCCCATATCAACCACACCTGAAGCAAACAGACTCTAGACCCTCATACTCTATAGGACATCGAATTCCTTCGATATTGACTGCCCTTTTAAGAGGTTTATTCAGGTCTATTTCAATGCCGATTCTTGCAAATTTTCCTCTATTGGTGAACAAAGTTTTTGGATCCAATACTATAGGTTTACCTATTCCTACTGCCATGCTCCACAGCACATGTTCTTCATAAAACTGCATGGGAACGTTTGTTATCCTGACCCAAACTGGCGCAGAGGTAATGTCATTAGAAGGTCGAAAATCGGGATTCCATCTCTTCATTACAAGGCAACGTCCAAAGATAGTCCACGGACCGCCTGTCAAAGCACTCAATAGTTCCTCTTCATTGTCGAAACGGACCATAAAGAAGCCATTTGAGAGATCTATAATTTGCATTCTCGTACCATACTTCCATAGCATGCGTAGTTTCCGCTCCATAACAGGCAGAGCAATCGGAAAGCCCATTGCTTTGATTACCAGTGATTTCCTCCACACCATGGGAAGAGCATTGGCCACGTCTCTATCCAATGTGACCATGGGATCTCCATCTTCTCCTTCAGGAAAGGAGACATTGATTTTTCCTTCTACAAATTTGCTATCTAATGTAGTTTTTTGCTGTCCAGTGGTTCCTGATCCAGCATCTATTTCCTTCCATGTAGGCTTAATGCTTTGTATTGCTTCCTTAACACCTTCCGATCCATGTGACTCGCTTGACACATCTTTTCCTTGGATCACTGTACCAAAAACTCCATTCGGCGGGATATTAGGTATCGTTTCTGAGACCGTAGTCTCTGGGGGAGGGGGGTTTTGTTTTGCCACCGCCGACGGACTGGGGTCGGAAGAAGGAGGGAGCATTGAGAGCGTTTTTATTCCGGTTGCTTTATGCATTCACCCATTAGTTGGAAGTCAAAGAAGCAAGGTATTGTTTCTCGAAGCTCTTCTGAGGCAGAATATAGAGCTATATATGGCGTGTGTTGCTGCTGAGTTTACATTGCTTGTATGTTTACTCCATGATCTAGGCATATCTGCTACCACTCCTATTCGTTTACATTGTGACAACAAGTCAGGTATCTAGATAGCAAACAATCCAGTGTTCAACGAACGAACAAAACACATTGAAATCGACTGCCATTTTGCATGTGATAAGGTGATGGAAGAATTACTTGAGCTTCACTCTACACGAACTAATTCTCAACTAGCTGATATCTTCACTAAGATTGTACCATCTCACCACCAAGATGAACTTCTTTCTAAGTTGGGCATGGCTCGATTCTCTCCATCCCCAGATAGCTAAACGAGTGATGGATGACACTCTTATAGTCTCTCATTCTGTAACAGAATTGTAACAAATTCATGTATAAAACTGAGAAGAATAATACAAAGCTGTCACTTTCAATTGCATCAATTTCTCTCATTCTCTACACTCTCTCCTTCTACATTCTGTTACATCATTCATCATTCATGGATTAACAATAACCATCACCAGTATGCTTCACATTAGGGCAGTCAAAAGATGACACGAACCCCTTCCCACACATAACGTCCTTCCAAGTTTTGGTACGTCCAGTGGTCTGAGAAGGAGGCATAAAAACAGGTATGGTGGGCACAGCCAAAACCCCCTCAGTAGAAACAGAGCTGACTTTAGGGTTAGGGGATCCCCCACGGATGCACTAGGGTTTCCTGGAGCACCGATAGAAACAACTCTATCAGATGGAGCATTCTCAATCTGTAACACAAGAGTAACTGACACTCCCAGAGAAGCCGAGGTTGCTGGCAGAGGGTCCACCTCCATCACAGCGCCGGAAAGTAGGAGACAAGCACCGGAGAAAACCGCAAAATACGGGTAGAAAGTCGATAACCGTCAGAAAGAAGGAGGGTAGAGAAGATAGCTAATTTTCGTCCCAAAATGTATTCATCTGTATTGGGTCGTATCATATGGGCGCAGCTGAAGTCATATTTAATACGAGACAATGGAAGGCTAGGTATGTTTCATTACATATTTGCATCATAAATTTCAAAAAACTGGTGGTTAATTTGTTAAAAACAAATTAGTTGACAGAATGCAATCCAAAGAAGGCAGCACACCAAACACAGCAAAACTCTTACTCAAAAACTCCAATAAAGATCCCGTAACGTAAAGTAAACTCTCGCAGGTTGGCCTAAAAATTCCTAGACCAACCAAATCCATCTATAAAACAACTCCTAATCCGTGGAAATCAATGCCGGTCATACAAGTTTTCCATGACGGAATCACTATCTTATTTAGATCTAACATGAACAAAACAAGAAATTAAAGCATTCAAAGTATCGGAAATGAAACTACTTGCTCTATAATCCAATAGACGTCTCAAGCTTCTGGATTCGGTTCAGGAAGATCCAAGTTAACTGAAACATACAGAAGCATCACAAGGAAGCAACTTCAGATTAGGCAGCAATACATTTTCAGTTATGTGGATAAATTAGTGCAAGAGAGAGGGCTAGAAGAAGTACCATAACATGGGGAGCAATTCTCACACAGTACACAGGGAAACCTGTGTAGAGTTTTAATGGTCCACCTGCCTTGAGTGTCTGCATGGCACAATCCATGGACCCAGTGTATGGATACTTCCCATTCGCATCAGGTTGCATCTTCTGTATTTGGGTTTTCACATAATCGAATGGTAGACTGCATGCTGCAGCAAAAAATCCTGACACAGCACTCGCTCCTGCAATGAAGGCAAATGTGTATCAGCTCTTTTCACAGCAAAATAATATCACCAGTAGAAGTTCAGCAAAATAATATCAGCTCTTTTCACAGCAAAATAATATGCACCAAAAAACAACATAAAAAGAATCTTAAATTAGACTTACCTACAACTGTAGAGGTTTCACCCAAATGAAGAGAATCTCTGAAAAACTCAACAGACTGATCATAAGAGGCAAGCATTCCCATATTCAAAGCCATAGCTCGGACGACAGTAGGACCCGCTCCCTTCCAAAGGGCTAGAACCCCTTCATCTGCAATGATACGGGAAAGAGCATTGAACGCATTTTTGTAGTGTCTACGTTGAGCAGCAGGTAAGGTCGCATCAGCTTGCATTCGGATCAATGCAAGATCAGCTGGACTTCCAACACATGCTCCTATAGCTCCTGCAGTTAAACCACATAGAGCTTTTTTATAGAGAGGCAATGGCTTCCCATCATTTGCCGCTAATGCCTTGTTTGTCAGAATCCTATACAAACAATGCACAAATTTACATTATGTTGCTGAATGAAATCCAAACAATTTGATTGTATAATTCCTTTCCCATTGATATAAACTGTTTAAAGTGAAGGCACCTGAAGGTTCCCAGTCTTGCCGTGGTGTAAGTAGCTTGCCTTAACAATCCAGCCGAAAGACCCTACACAACAAAATTGCACGTGGATCAGATTCCAACAACAGCATGCTACAAATCAATGAATACTCAGAGATTCATAACGATGGTGAAGCTCAGACCGAAATCTATACGAAATATCCAAATAAATTTCATCCAATATCCCAAATTTTTGTGTGAAGAGTAAATTCGAACATCTAACTCATCATCAGATCCCTACAATGCAACTCGTATGATATTGCTACATTACTCGCCAATGGTATCACCCCCAGCTTACTAAATATTTTGTGCGATTCAATTTGGATGATAATGCATAAATTGTTCTTGGAATGAAGGAGCAGTGTAGAAACCTTATAGAAAGCGCCGAAACCCTCGTTCTTAAGCATGTTCGAAGTGACTTGGCCGGCAGAACCCTGACCGAGTTGGATTCTCACCTACGCATTCCAACACAACAATGATTAAACAATCAGAAGAGGAAAAAAAACAAGAGATGCATTATACTAAACGTTTAGAAACGCTAGATCGAGATCGAATTCGTAGAGAGATAAATACCTTAACCATATCGATGGGCTGGATGACGCAGGTGGCAAGCATACCAGAGGTACCGCCATTAACGAAGGGTTTAACGGTGGACCAAACTCCGATGGGCTTCGACTTCTGATCCGCCATTGCTCCTCTACTGCTTAATGCTTTCGCCCGTGGTTTTCTGTGACGATAACAGAAGATGACGATGAATCGAGGTATAACTGGATCGAGGGATTTGGAGAGAGAAAAAGGTGGATCGGATTTACCCTTTATAACAATAGGATCTCGAGAAGGTCGGGTCGCCGAAGAAACAGTTTTGATTGTTGGGTGATCGGTATACATACGTACAAATCATTCCTAAGAATAAATATTTAAATATCATCAAAGTAATTCTGTGATCTATATTCTATATATTTTATATTACTAAAACGCCTCTTTTTCCACGTGATAACCCATTAACCATGTCACTAAAATATTTTTTTTATAAATAATTACGAATTTGACATATTTTAATTACAATTTTATCATATTTTAATTTAAATTTAATTTTTTTCCATTTCATCGTGACATATCAAAAAAAACAATTTCATTTTATCATATCCAGTATCTTACGCTTATAACAATAAGATTTAGTTTTTTACCAAATCTACAACAATTTATAACAACTCAAGATTACGTCAATATATTTTACAAATCTTTTAACAATAATCTTTTTAATATATCTTTAATTATGTACTTTCATTATATATTTTATGTATTATCTATTTTTAACTAAAAAAAGTCTTTTTCTTATTCCTAATTAATTTTATTTTAAAAAATATTATATTAGAGTATAAATTTTACTAACTAACAACTTAATTGAAAATACTAAATTTATTAAAATATACTCAGATTTAATATATTATTTAATAAATTTTTTTTATATTCAGATTCATTTTTTTACAATTTTTTTATATTTTGATT
>BSUD01000005.1:131051768-131095160 GCA_033239045.1 Fagopyrum esculentum | reverse complement strand
TTTTTATATTTTTTTATATTTGTATTTTATATTTTTTTTAATCATCCACAAGCGTAATCTCATTCAAATAATCAATTTTCTTATGATTCTGGTTTTTATATTATATGCGTAAATTTGGTTGAATGTTAAATATCCAAATTAATTTTGTATCATATAGATAATTTGTAACTTTTTATAAGAAATATTAGCTAATTTCTACTAGAAGTTTCGTGATTAAAACTTACTCAATCATTATTTACTAATCTTGAATAATATTTTAATTTTTCATATTTGAATTTAAATCTTCCTTCGTAAACTTGTAGAGTCTTACTTATCTGTAATACCTAAACTTTTTGGCAACAAAATTAATACGCATGAACATAATTAGGGTAATTTGTTTATAAGCTTAAAAAAGGGCATGTGGTATAAGAATTAAATTAAAGTCTATCATAATGAGACACTTCTTTATTCGCAAATATTTTATCGTCGCGAGAATAATTGAACGATAATTATAATGTTTCGTAAATATATCGTTAGTTTATACATATACAAGCTCGTGACATATTACTCAAAAATTCAATATATAAATATACGCGCACAAAGTGTGGATTATAAACTAGTTGTATATAAAGCTTGATTGTACGTATGAAATCTACACTTGAGTTATATTGAATTATTATTTATTATGCATAAATATAGATTGAATAAATAATTTGTAGTTCTAATTATAAAATATATCTACTTTTACCCTACATGAAACAAATTAAAATAAAATATTGTTAGTTTAAAAAAACAATATTTACCTAATTATATTTTTATCAATCAAATAAAATTTAACTTTAATAAACAAATGATTTTTCATATATTCATCTTTTAAACTTAATTTTAAATTATAAAAAATTATAAAATATTAGTTTGTACTGAAATTACATAGATAAAGCTGGTTGTATGAACTTTCTTATAATATTTTGGTTTACCATAAATTCATAAAAATAGGTAATATCTAACTAATTATCTTGGATGTGATATTCATATTTTGTTATATATGGCAAGACTCGGATTGAACAATTTTGGAGGGAATCTACAAAATCTATTCATCCTCATCAAATCTCCATACATACCCTCTTCTTTACTCCTTAGGTTTCTAACAAAAAAAATTCTTACTCTCGATCTATTCTCTCATACATTCGTCCATCCATGTCTTTAATCATGGAACCCAATCACAGTTTCAAGCTGTTCGGAGTCGTAATCAACCCTAATCTTGAATCAAAACCTCCATTACCACCGACCACAAAGATTCAAGATTGTGGCTTACAACCTAAAACTAAAAATAAGCCACCCAGGAAGACTAATCAATAATCGTGATACACCTACAGCAGCCAACATGCCCAGGAATAAGTGTCCGAGACTCGTTGCACCAAATTCATGTGTTCTTCCTCCAAGATACCGTGATTTGCCTGTCGAGGAAGGGGCACACGAAGGAACCCTAAAGTTAATATTGTGCAAGAGGCTCCACACAACAGACGTAAGTCCGAATCACGATCTATTCTCTCATACATTCGTCCATCCATGTCTTTAATCATGGAACCCAATCACAGTTTCAAGCTGTTCGGAGTCGTAATCACCCCTAATCTTGAATCAAAACCTCCATTACCACCGACCACAAAGATTCAAGATTTTGGCTTACAACCTAAAACTAAAAATAAGCCATCCAGGAAGACTAATCAAGACTCAAGCTTTAAGTTGTTTGGAGTGCTAATCAATACTCGTGATACACCTACAACAGCCAACATGCCCAAGAAAAAGTGTCCGAGACTCGTTGCACCAAATCCATGTGTTCTTCCTCCAAGATACCGTGATTTGGCTGTCGAGGAAGAGGCTGACGAAGGAACCCTAAAGTTAATATTGTGCAAGAGGCTCCACACAACCGACGTAAGTCCGAATCACGATCTATTCTCTCATACATTCGTCCATCCATGTCTTTAATCATGGAACCCAATCACAGTTTCAAGTTGTTCGGAGTCGTAATCACCCCTAATCTTGAATCAAAACCTCCATTACCACCGACCACAAAGATTCAAGATTCTGGCTTACAACCTAAAACTAAAAATAAGCCACCCAGGAAGACTAATCAAGACTCAAGCTTTAAGTTGTTTGGAGTGCTGATCAATACTCGTGATACACCTACAACAGCCAACATGCCCAGGAAAAAGTGTCCGAGACTCGTTGCACCAAATCCATGTGTTCTTCCTCCAAGATACCGTGACTTGACTGTCGAGGAAGGGGCTGACGAAGGAACCCTAAAGTTAATATTGTGCAAGAAGCTCCACACAACCGACGTAAGTCCGAATCACGATCTATTCTCTCATACATTCGTCCATCCATGTCTTTAATCATGGAACCCAATCACAATTTCAAGTTGTTCGGAGTCGTAATCACCCCAAATCTTGAATCAAAACCTCCATTACCACCGACCACAGAGATTCAAGATTCTGGCTTACAACCTAAAACTAAAAATAAGCTACCCAGGAAGACTAATCAAGACTCAAGCTTTAAGTTGTTTGGAGTGCTGATCAATACTCGTGATACACCTACAGCAGCCAACATGCCCAGGAAAAAGTGTCCGAGACTCGTTGCACCAAATCCATGTGTTCTTCCTCTAAGATACCGTGATGTGGCTGTCGAGGAAGGGGCTGACGAAGGAACCCTAAAGTTAATATTGTGCAAGAGGCTCCACACAACCGACGTAAGTCCGAATCACGGTCTATTCTCTCATACATTCGTCCATCCATGTCTATAATCATGGAACCCAATCACAGTTTCAAGCTGTTCGGAGTCGTAATCACCCCTAATCTTGAATCAAAACCTCCATTACCACCGACCACAAATGATTCAAGATTCTGGCTTACAACCTAAAACTAAAAATAAGCCACCCAGAAAGACTAATCAAGACTCAAGCTTTAAGTTGTTTAGAGTGCTGATCAATACTCGTGATACACCTACAGCAGCCAACATGCCCAAAAAAAAGTGTCCGAGACTCGTTGTACCAAATCCATGTGTTCTTCCTCCAAGATACCGTGATTTCGGTGTCGAGGAAGGGGCTGACGAAGGAACCCTAAAGTTAATATTGTGCAAGAGGCTCCACACAACCGACGTCAGTCCGAATCACGATCTATTCTCTCATACATTCGTTTATCCATGTCTTTAATCATGGAATTCAATCACAGTTTCAAGCTGTTCGGAGTCGTAATCACCCCTAATCTTGAATCAAAACCTCCATTACCACCGACCACAAAGATTCAAGATTCTGGCTTACAACCTAAAACTAAAAATAAGCCATCCAGGAAGACTAATCAAGACTCAAGCTTTAAGTTGTTTGGAGTGCTGATCAATACTCGTGATACACCTACAGCAGCCAACATGCCCAGGAAAAAGTGTCCGAGACTCGTTGCACCAAATCCATGTGTTTTTCCTCCAAGATACCGTGATTTGGTTGTCGAGGAAGGGGCTGACGAAGGAACCCTAAAGTTAATATTGTGCAAGAGGCTCCACACAACCGACATAAGTCCGAATCACGATCTATTCTCTCATACATTCGTCCATCCATGTCTTTAATCATGGAACCCAATCATAGTTTCAAGCTGTTCCGAGTCGTAATCACCCCTAATCTTGAATCTAAACCTCCATTACCACCGACCACAAAGATTCAAGATTCTGGCTTACAACCTAAAACTAAAAATAAGCCACCCAGGAAGACTAATTAAGACTCAAGCTTTAAGTTGTTTGGAGTGCTGATCAATACTCGTGATACACCTACAGCAGCCAACATGCCCAGGAAAAAGTGTCTGAGACTCGTTGCACCAAATCCATGTGTTCTTCCTCCAAGATACCGTGATTTGGCTGTCGAGGAAGGGGCTGACGAAGGAACCCTAAAGTTAATATTGTGCAAGAGGCTCCACACAACCGACGTAAGTCCGAATCACGCCCGTCTCAGCATGCCATCTAAGCAGATCAAGAATGGTAGTTTCTTGAGCCCTCAAGAAGAAGATTTCATCAACAAGGGTGCTCAACAGGAAAGAAGAACAAGATCAAGGTTATGGTTCTCGATCCTTCTGGGAAGACGCGTAGTATGAATCTAGCCAAATGGAATTTTAACGCATCCGACGATGAGGGGGAGAAGAAGAAGAAGACGAGTTGGTGGTTTGCACTCAATAGTGACTGGAACAAGCTTGTTAAAGAAAATAGGTTGTGTGAAGAAGATCCCATTCAAGTTTGGTCATTCCGTAACATTAATGGTGATCTCGGCTTCATAATTCACAAGTACGACGGATGTAACGGTGACGATGATCGTGCAAGCAAGAGGAGGAAAGAAAGACATTCAAGCTGCTGCTAACGACGAAGTTGATAGTATATATGTTTGTGTTGAGGATAGGGTTTACTGTACTTTCTTAATATGCTGTAACTTTCTGTTGGTTTTTTTTTTAAAATGGTACGTTTCCGGTTCGGCTTCGCCTACGTCCGGATAGGGTATTTAATGTGGCCCATTAAGGGGATACCCTCTCAATACCAATTTTTCCATACATGTCTCCCGGAGGATTCGAACTCGAATCTCCGGGCTAACACTTAAGGAGTCTAGTACCACAACCACTAGACTAACTAAGTATTGGTCTTTTTGTTGGTTTTACTTTGGCGGTGGAAGTGAAACTAGTACATATTGGGTTCGCTTGCTTAATTGTTTATGGGTTTCCTTTATACTAGACTACCATTTTTATCGATCCTGTTGATCCTTAATTTTATGAAGAGTGAAATGTGGAGTTTTGATTGCAGTGCTCCTTCACTACTAACTAGTGTATTACCCGCACTTTGTGCGGGTTCAGTTTTATTTAATACTTAAAAAATTTATATGTATAATTTTGTAAAATAAAAATCGAAAAAATCAAATTATAATCAATATTATGATTTTTAATTATCTTTTAATAAGTATTTATCTCTTCTAATTAATTATATTTTTAAATTTGATTTGTTAAGATATGCTTGTTGGTAAAAAATTCATAAAAATTTAAAAACTATTTTTATAAAAATATTTATTTAAATATTTTTAAAAAAATTTAGAAATCAATTTTCAATTTATATTAACATTTAGAAATCACTTTTTAAAATAATTTTTTAGGCTTCGAGAAACCTGGCGTTGACACGTGGCAATAGAGGTTTCTGCTTTAATAGATATATAAGATTGTCATGAGCTATGCGGTGTGTTGGTGAAAATCTTTAATCATAAATAATGCCTTACAATTGAAGCTCTTGTAAAAAATTCTAGTTGAACTAAATAATAAATAGGTTAAAACTGTCAATGAAAAGTTATTCAAAAAAATTTATATTATTCACTATCAAAAGAAAGGCAACGTGGAACAACTTGATGAAGCTCAAAATTCAGTTCAAAAATGATATTATTTGGTAGGTCGGAAATGACAAATCCTTCAACTTTTTACATGGTAATTGGGTCATTGCGACTGCGCTTATAAAAATGATCCAAAATGCCAATCATATTAACAGAAATATTAAAGTTAGTCACTTTCTAAACGACTCGAGAGATTGAAATGTCACCAAAATTGAGAACAAGTTACAAATTATTCTAAAAAAATGAAATTCATGATAGTTTATATCGGACGTGTAGTAAAAATGGTTGGTTACAAAACCTGCTTTGGAGATGATTGAGAAAAATCTGAGCATTTTTCCGAACAATGCTGGTGATTGAATCTGGAATCTTGACACTCAACCTAAAATTAATACTTCCTTTGGAAAATTTCAAAAAACGGAATTCCAACAAAAGGAAATCTTGACGAACGAAGAATCTTCCTAACATGACATTGTTAACTATACAACCACCATACTGAGGACTTGCTCCACTTGCTTATTGAATGCCTTTTCAAGTAAACAAATTATTGCCAAATTGATAGGTCAATCTTGACCGTACTTAACACATTAGTCTTGATAATAAAAACGCTCACGACCTACTACAATACAAAATAAAATTGGACTTAAGAAGTTCGCATGTCTTGCAACTATCTGGTACAATATTTGGTTTTTCAAGAACAAAATCATCTTTAGTAATGAGCTATTGTTCCCGAAAATAAGGTAATCATCTTCATTAAAAAACCAAATCCATAAGTGGACAACTACAATCGTTGATGAGGACGATTACGCTATACAACAACAATAAAAGAATTTTAGCCTACCAAAAGAAAAAAACACAATATCAAATGCGATAAATCAAAATCGGATTTCCACAAGCTTAATTTTAATGGTTCAAAACTTAACTCGAGATTAATATTTATTGGTTTTGTAATCCGGAATCACAAGATGAGTAATTAATAAGAAAACCTCCATTTTTCAGAAACCATTATTTTATAAAAAAATTTAGTTGATAGATCGTAGATTGAGATTAGTAATAAGAAATATTTTTTATTACATACTAATTAAAAGAGATTACTAACAGTGTCAAGGTGATTTTTTTATGGGGTCAGCCGCAGGGGTGGACTGACCCTGCCGCGACTACGGTCATTGTCATTGCGGGGCGTCATGTCAGCTCAAGTGAACTCTACTTTGATATATTAAAATTGTCTACACGATAATTTTAAAATTTTATTAAAATTATTTTAAATTAACATAAAAAATAAATCTTATTCGATTGTAATTTAATAAGATTGAATGTTGTAATATTTTTTAGTTTAATATAGAAAAAATTTGGCTAAATAGGCCTTTTCTATTTCCATTAGATTTGTGTTCCCCTTCAATTTTTACCACCTTCGTTAAATTGAACTTGAAAGGTAAGGGGTTTGACATTAAATTGAGGTTGAAAGGTAAGGGGCTTGATTAAGAGTACATTTACTAAAAATATTTATACCATGAGTCTAATTATTAGAGAGAAATCTCAAAAGGACTTACTTAATTAATTTGGCCTTTAATATATATAAATAAAACGTATTCGGTTTCAATTGTAATTGATTTCAATTTATGTGGTAATTACAAATAAAGTTGATAAGATGGATCTATATTCATAACATATTGTTTTTTAAAAAAAAATCGGTTGTGATTGATACGGTTGTTATAAAAAAATTTGGTTGTGATTTGATAAGATCGTATTCTATTGTGATTGATACAGTTGTTATAAAATTTTAATTTGATAATTTTAGTAAAAGGAGTTTCTGGCTTTAATGAAAGAGTTCGATTTCAAAATTCTCGCGTCAGAAAACGCCGCGTAAGTGCACTATATTAGGGCTCGTTTGGTATGACTCCAGGAATGGGGTTGAAATAAGGAATGAGAATGAAATAAATAATTGGAATAAACCATTCCTGAAACCTGGTGTTTGGTATGTTGTTGGAATGAATGATTCCTGAAACCCTATGATGCACAAACACTTCTAGCATGCAACGTGTCCCATGTCCTGCCGTGTCGGACACAAGGACACAATAGGACACGGCTCGGACACGGTCAAGACACGTTTCTGAGGTAGGACACGTCTAGGGCACGGTGAGAACGCGGATTGTGTCAGGTCAAGACACGGTCAACGAAAGTTTACCTTAGTTTTTAAGGCTAGAAAAAAAATATGTTTTTTTAAAAAACATAAACAAAAACTGATTTACCATACTATTTTTTTCTTCTCTCCCATTTTTTCGATTAAACCTAACCCCACATGGTCATCTGCGAGATTGCGGTTGCTAGAAGTAGGACACCGATCTTCTTCTTCGGCTCTAATGTTGAAATGTTGTTCCACCGTGTGACTCTTCTCTCCATTTTTTTTATGAGTTCATAAATAAATTTTGAATATTTGATTACTAATTTATTGTGTCATCTTTCTTTGTTGAATATTGAGTGTGTTATTCTAATTCTTTCGCTTTTTATAATTTATAAATATTTATTATTGTTTTCTTTGCTTGATCATGTTCTTTGGTTGTTGTTGATTTGTAAAATGAATGGTTCATTCTTCAGTCTCGATGCTAAGTATATATATTTCAGATTATAAGACTAAATATGTTTATTTCAATGTTTTGTAAGAATAGAAATGTTTGTTTCTAACCTTTTGTTTCGGTTATTTTGTTATCATGTTAATATTTTTATATACTCATATATCATTGATTTCCCCACATATATATGTATTTTATTATGATATAGGAATTTAACACCAAAAAAATTATGATATAGGAATTCTATATTTCAATATCTTTAAAATAATATATTAAATGTTTTACTCGTCGTGTCCCCGTTTCCTATACTTTTGAGGATTGCCGCTTTCCCGTTTCTCGCCGTGTCCGTTTTCAGTTTCTGTGTCCGTGCATCATAGCTGAAACCTGTTGTTTGGTTTATCTAAAATATGGAATGAAGAATTATATCTTATTTTAATTATAAAAGGGTATCTTCATAATATTTACACAATGGCTTATTTGAAAATAAAAAAAAAATACAGGAAGCATAAAATCATTAGCAAAATTGTAAACATAGATTAATAAAAAAGTATAAGATGGAAAGATTAAACATACAATACAAGAAGCAACGGCTAAATAGAGAAGGCACACACTAGACTAAATATCAATTAGTAAAAAATTAAGAGGAAGTGTATAATAAACTAAACACAAAAGAAGTGATTCAT
Source organism: Fagopyrum esculentum (assembly GCA_033239045.1). Taxonomy (NCBI): domain Eukaryota; kingdom Viridiplantae; phylum Streptophyta; class Magnoliopsida; order Caryophyllales; family Polygonaceae; genus Fagopyrum; species Fagopyrum esculentum. The sequence goes on along the minus strand of BSUD01000005.1, from coordinate 131,086,533 downwards.
GTATCGAAGAGTTGGATGAAATCATTGCATTCCAAGCCTACCACCCTAGTTCGATATATATCTTGAATGGCCGAAGATCATTTTTTATTGTATATCTTATCGTCACATATATTGATGTACTAGTATACCACTTGAATTTCGATCTTCTTTTTAGATTCGAATACCAATTGACATATATTTTTGTATTGATATACTACTTTGAAATTTGATCTATTGATTCAGATACCAGTTCAATATACAAAACGAAGAATACGTATGATACAATAGAAAACACCAGTTTAGAAGAGAGTTGGCCGAAGTCAACTCTAGGCTTGCGTGGAATGAAGATGAAGTGATTCAAGGAATGCGGGAAGAAAATTACCTTGGTGCTAGTATGGTGGTTGGACAGTCGGCGTGGAACGTGGAGGCCGCGACAACGATACAAGCGGAGAGGAAGTTAGGGGAGGCGTAATATAATAAAAAAAAATCTTGGAATGAGTTATACTTTTTTTTTTGGGGGGGAATCAAGAGCCTTCTTAGACTATCTACCTCCCTAGTAAAAAGGGTTAAATTTTACAATCCTATCTAAAAAAATTACTACATTCCCTGGTATTTTCTCCGTGTAGATAATTAAATAAAAATTCACTCCGTTCAAATATAGACGTCATCCTTAAGAGTGCAAAATAAAGTGGGTTTTACTCTTCCACTAATAAACCAATAATATCTTTTTGTAATTTATTTTTTCTCAAATATTTTATGAAAAAAAGAGAAAGTAAGGTTAAAATAAGATTATAGACGGAATGAAATGCAACAAAAAAACTATATAGACATAATCTATACACAAATACGTATAAAAATATTGTGCATAAATATCATTATAAACGGAGTGGAATGCGGTTAGTCTTAGAATTAAAATGAGCTATTCCAAGAAATCATTTTAATTACAATTTCATGCCATACCAAACATATATATTATGAGTATAGCCCATTTGAAAACCGATTCCTGAAAGGAGCCCTTTATACTGATATAGATTGCTCGGTAAAATTGCTTTCATTTTAATTTTAGGTCGTTAGCAAGCTATGACTCATTTTTTATACAAAATTTGATTGGGATAATTTGACATACTAGGCTTTTTTGAGTTTATGTTTAAGAAAGTGTACCCCAAATTTTTTACCACTTTCATTTAATAGTAGGTAAAATTAATTAACCCACTTATTTAAAAAAAAAAGAAACTTCTCTATTTAAAAAAAAAGAAAATGAAATAAGAGAACTTTTCATTTTCAATGACGTAAGTTCCTATGAACTTAATTTTTTATTTGTTTTTTTTTTCCTTTTTTATATTCTTTTTTCTCTTTTTTTTTTATTTTCTGATATATTTTCATACAAGAATTTTTCATACTAGAAATTCACTTACCAGAAATTCACATACCAGAAATTCATATACCAGAAATTCTCATACCAGAAATTCTCATACCAGAAATTACCATACTAAAAATACATACAAGAAATTCGTACCAAATTTACATACCAGAAATTTACATACCAGAAATTTACATACCAGAAATCCATACCAGGTTTTTTATACCAGAAATTCATTCCCAAAAATTACATACCAGAATTTTTCATACCATCAATTTACATACCAGAAATTTACATACCATAAATTCACTTACCAGAAATTCACATACCAGAAATTCATATACCAGAAATTCTCATACTAGAAATTTCCATACCAGAAATTCTCATACCAGAAATTATCATACCGGAAATTATACATACCATAAATTATTCATACCAGAAATTATACATACCAGAAACTATTCGTACCAGAAATTATACATGCCAAAAATTATTCACATACATACCAGAAATTATACATACCAAAAATTATTCATACCAGAAGTTATATATACCAGAAACTATTCGTACCAGAAATTATACATACCAGAAATTATACACATACATACCAGAAATTATACATACCATAACTTATATGTACCATAACAAAATATTTCACAAAACATTATAAATCAATGGAGATGAAAGGACTTGTTGCCTTGTGTGAAATCATACGTTTGAAGCTCCTTGCTGGAGTATTGAAAAGGCAGGAGAGCAAGACAAGATGCCTAAACAAGAACAAAGTTAATAAAAAGGATAACAGAATCAACTTATGATAAGATATAGTTCTCCTAAAGAGAATAAATTCACTAAGAACAATGGTCGGTGTCACGGCAATTTTAGCCATCTGGTAGAAACTGACACTGAAAGAAGATAGAAAATTTAACCAAGTTTAGTTGTCCTGATAAATAATATCTCCATCACACATGAAAAACTCACCTATTATGATGTAGACTCGTATTTGCAAATCCAGTGGCAAAGGACATAACGGCTCCCAAAATGAAGATAGAAGAGTAAGGAGTGGACTTCGAAGGAGGCGAGGCGGGAAGCCATGAAAATGCTTTGAACAAGGCCATCAAAGTCCAGGCTACTACATAGTGGATTAATGTAAGGAATATTGGGAAATTGAATCCAATCCTTCCCTGCACCATTTTATTTGTGAGAATAATCCCAACAACAACCATGAAATTAAAGGTCATTGCCACAATAGGGCCGCAAAACCGGTGTTGCAACCTCTTGGCTGATTCTGATGTTCGAAGATCATTGTAAAGAGAAGCCCGGATCTCCTCGAGGGCTCGACCTGATAGAAGAAGATGTGGTTCAGAATATGAAAATGACAAACAATCGCCCAGCTAGCCGAGTGGTTTTTGCATGACTGGGAGGATCAGGACAACATACTAACTGAACTAGCATTACAAATATACAGCAAACTTAGAGTTATACCAATTCATCAATAGTTTACAGCTTTACATAATAAATTCAGCAAAAAACTCCTACTTTTGTAATCTTCATGTAGCAGAAAGGTGAAGGATACTGGACCATATCCAAAGGGTAAATCCAGATCTTCTCCATTTCAAATCATGTCTCAAATTATGTTCCATAATGTAAATAAAGCATAAGCACTTTACGCTGTAATGTAAGACAGAGTTGATCGTACTTGTCTGTTGTAACATAAGCTAAGAGTACTTGACAGTTCATTTGGATTACCAAAGGTATATACACAAGACCACACTAAACCATTGAAAAATGTGTCTACCTATACACGTGCATAAGCACAGGCTGATCACCCAAATTGGTATCATTTGGATGACCATATTTGTATCTGGAACAAAGATCCAGTACAATTAGGTATTTCAAACATGGAATCAGTTTCCTTTTGCTTGAACTGCTGAGTCAAAGCTACAAAAATTCTACTAGAATCATACGTTTTAGTATTACATTTTACTTCAAAGAAGCAGATAAAACTAGGTTTAAAGATTAAAACTTGTCCAACCTGAAACAAAGTGAGAGAAAAATTAGGGCTCAACGAGAAGCAACAGCGACGGCGGTGATGGTGGTCTTCGATCCGACATCGGCGATGAGTTGTAGGGAGTCGGAATGTAGAGGCGTTGTTGTGGGTGGTGTCGAAGCGAGAGAGAGAGAGTGTAGAGGTGGGAGATGGATGGTGTTGAAGCGAGAGAATGTAGAGGGTTGTTGCTCATATGAGAATTATAGGGTTACGGTGAATGTGGGCTTTCAACAGTAAAAAAAAAAATGGGGTCTACTTACTAAACGGATTATACAAAAAGCCTAGTTTGTACCACTAATTCTCAAAAAAGCCTAGTTTCCAAATTAGCCCAATTTGATTTTAGGCTTTAGTAAGGTATGACTCATTTCGATTTGAATTTGTCATTCCATGAAAATGGTATGAAACCATTCCTAAAACAACCTCCATCCTTATTTTCCTATTCTAACTCCGACCGGATCTTCAAAAACTGGTGACGCCCCTTTGAGCGTTGACTTGGGAAAATTGCGGAGGAGGCTTCAATCACATATCTCAATTGCTTTATGTGTGATGGCCCAAGAGGATAAGAGTGATTCAAATACCACCGTACAAGTAAAATTCCTTCACCTCCCTTCCTCTTTGCTCTCATCTTTTTTGTCGCTAATTTTGACTTGAAACTCCAATTTAGCAGACAGCGAAGTTCCAATTGTTTTATGATCGGGAAATTTGTTTTGAAATTCATCAGATTAGACATTGACCGGATTTTAGGTTGTTTGAATCGTCGAGTAGTTGAATCCGTTTGTGGTGTTTTATATTTCTTCGATTGAAACGCTGAACTGAATGCCTTGGCTATTTAATCCTTGTGTAGTTGATAGAGGTGAAATGCACAAGTTCCGGGAAAATTAGACGTTTTATCCCAGGAGTCAAGGCAGAATTTGCATTGACCATCATCAATCGGAAACTGGATGCTGGAAAGCCATTTGCTCTTTATATTGAAGCAGCTAAAGAAGGGGAGGAACCTATAGTTTTTGCACCTGATTCTTTGTTGAGAAGTTGTGGTGATGGTTGGAATTTGCACACAGTTGTCGACTCTCGAGGTATCTCAGCCTTCTTTCCCTCTACTATGTTTTGGAATAGAGGATTGCTCAATTGAGCCTTGATTCTGCTTTGGCTGTTGCAGGTCATATCAATGGAGCTGGTGTTCAGGTAATCACAACAAAAACCCTGTCCTGTAACTTGTCTTTCTTCTCAACTGTGTCTTGGCTATTGCTGATGATTGTCTAAGTTTGCACTGTTGTCACTCCTTTATGGCTATGATTTTTTTCTTACAAGAACTTTTCAGGAAATCTGAACTAATAAAACTAAGCTAATGTTACATACACTAGATTGAATGTAGCAGACCAATTTATGTTGTTCTTAGACATCTGATTCCTTCTGAGTTTAAGCCAACTTCTGAAAGTTTAACTCACTTTCAAAACAAAATAAAAGAAAATGTCAGAAAATTGACAGAACCAAAAACAATTAGTAGATATAACTAAAGATACTTAGATAAGTGAGTTTTTGTGCAGGAGAAAAACAAGTTATTAGGCTTATGTGGTAAAAAGAGAATTATAAAAAGCAATTTAAGAAACTCAAAATGAGTATGAGGGATGAAGATGCTCATAGCACTGAAGTCTGGTGATGAGGTGCTGAACAATGAAACAGCAAACCCTACCTGAGTAAGAAAATTAGGGGTTCAACCTTTCTTCCTTATAACAAGAATTCAGAAGGCAGATGAATGATGCTTTGATATTTAGTATGTCTATACTGCAAAGCTAAATATAGAAATATTGCATTGAAGAGAGATTTTGTTGTGCAGGGCCTTATGAAAGGGAGGGCGCCAGAGGCTCCTGTACTTAGCTTGACTTACATTTGGAAGATCATCTTGGCTTTCATTTTCATCTTTCTACTAGGTGCGATTTTCACGTTGGCCCTTGAGAGTCTGCCAAGGCTGATCAAGTTCATCGCTGAAGGCTATCATATTCTTTATTCAGAGTGACCCTTTAGTATTTGACACGAAGCAGTCAGCCGAGCACCGTGATGTATATGGTGAATCATCTGTTCTGTATTTCTATTCTATCAAAAGGAAGTTTGGTGAGTTTGTATTTTGATGTGTGCAGGGATCTCAAACATGGACAATTGAGGGATCTGTGTTTGAAATAAACGAAATTTAAGCATTCAATCATAACAGACCCGACCTTAAATACCAATAGGACCCGGAACTCGCAAGATCTCTATGCTACTGAACGGGTTGCATCAGGTCGGGCCTGCAATAAGAAGAGTAATGCTTGAACTTAGGGCCCGTTTGGTTTTAACCCCGGAATCGGAAACGAAATGGAAACGAATTTAGTCCGTACGTATACCCTTGTTCATGTAAGTTTTTGAAATCATTTCTTGTGGTTTGAAGTAAGTGGGGCAGAGTTTGATTACTTTTCATACCATATAGGGTAACAAAACGTGGGAAAGCAAAGTGTATTTTGCATTAAAGCACAGGGAATGATTCCATAAAATTTCATGAATAAGGCATACATATGAGCTAAATTCGTTTTCGTTCCGTTTCCGTTTTTATTTTCGTAGTTGAAACCAAACGGGCCCTTATATACCATACTCACTATTTCGTAAATTCTACGTGAAATAATATATCACACATCTCAACAAGGGTGAGAGATGAAAGAGCAAAATATTATTTACTTGATATCTTTTTGGGATCGATAAGGGGAATGCAATTGATTAAAATTTATTGTATTACATTTGCAAGATCAATCCCCTATTTTATTGAAATTTAAGATATTATTATAGTTTGTTTGAGATTGCAGTTTATCACCGAATTGATTTAACTTGAGTTGTTTTGATCTTTTATATTAGATTGTAAACGTAGAGTATGAGAGGATAAATATCTAAGCTGACAAAACCTATGAAATAAGAGGGGAAAAAAAGCAAGCAAGTAATGTTGAGATGTTAGACGTGTAAAAGTAGATCTAGACGAGAATCGCATGTATAAATCGATTACACAAAGTATGAGAAAAGGATTACCTGAACCGCTACTTTGAATGAGAGATCTACAGACTCAAACAAGACTTCTGTAGTTGGTCCACCCGAATATAGATCTAGATCACATTGGTCTTGCTTTTGTCGTATCTTTTTTTGTGCAATAACCAAAACTAAAGTGGATTTTTTTGGGGCTAATGACGCGTGTAAAGTGATTATAATTGTCGCTAGATTTTTTAGAATGCCCCTCTTTTATTACGCTTGTGAATATAATTACTTCATAAATAATAATATCTTTTAGCATTAAGATTTATTAGAAGACAACGCTCTACTATCTAATTGCACCTTAAGTTAAATGACATGACTTATTAGCCTCCCACTTGTATTTTATAATAAGTGTGCAATTTTAAAACTCATTTGTTAGTAAATGTTTTTACTTGACTATATGATGGAAACCATCTTTTCCATCAAGTACGTTTATTGAACTCTAAAAATCAAATGTTAATCCCGGTGATTACTACTAATAATCTAAGCGTGGACACACATTTTCACAATCCTCAATCTTCAAGTGACCGAGACACCAATCATTTCCAAGTACATCATATCATGCATATAATAGGAGGACATATTCAATCTTGCAATACTATATCTCCCACACTCACGTTTTAACAATCTCAATCACTGTCTTTATAACTATCTATTACGGTCATCTTTTGATAATGGAAAAGATGAATATACCATCACTTTAGTGGTAACATGTTTAATAATTCACTAATCATAAATATCTCCATGACTCCGCAATCGATCTGAAGTCACAAGATCGGCATGTTCGATAAGTATTGTCATACATATCTATATAATCGATTATACATCTTTATGTCTATATGATACATGAAACTTGTGTTTATGTATCGATCTCACAATATAGTCATTTATACAATCATTTGTATCCAAGTTAATGACTCGGACAATGGACTTTAAACAAATTTATAATTTCAGTTCATTTAATGGGATTTCATTCATCAAAACTATTTTGTTGAGCCCATTTCTTAGTTATAAAATTATTTGGATACTTTATTTAATATTTAAGCGATAATCAAGAAAGAATATGAATAACTCATATATAAATCAAAACATAATGTTATGAAAAATAAAAAAGTTTATCGATCAGTTACGAAAGTTTCAAAAAAACTCTCTAATGTGCCTGAACCCATTTGACTCTAGTATGACTATAACTCTTGGGCCTACTCATGAGTTTTGTTACCGAGTCTACAATGTTATCATATGTGTCATATAATTTGCTATTGTTCCTTGTTTTTTGCTTGTCCAACTGACCGTTCCTCTATTAAGAATGAAGATGTATCTAGATTGTGATTCAAAACATCTATGTTGGGAAACTTGCGTCAATATAGCCTTTGACGACTAGCTTGTCACCACCTCCATTAATTAATAGTTCGTCCTTAGTTCTAAAGTACGTAAGGATGTTATTGTGATAGCCTTCTCTTTATAAGGATTCCGCGACCGCGCCGGTTCGTTCCCGCAGGCGCGGGCCACCGCGGGCGCGGGACTGCTGGGTCGCGGTTGCGGCATAGGCGGTCGCGACCGCCTTCTTTGACTTCTTACTTTTTGTTTTTACTCTATAAGTCTCCACCCTCTCTCTTCTGATGAGGGTTTTACCTTTCTCCAACCTTCTTTCTTACCTTCTTCCTCTCACGTTCTTCTTCTCTCTCCTTCTCTTGATTTCTTCTTCTTGATTCATCCTTGATCTTCTTCAAGTCTTGGAGTAAGCATGAGGATGACATTGTACTGATGTTGCTGATGGTGTTGTGGTCTATTAAAGGGCTTAGAGTCGTGGGTGATCTTGTTTTGGTTCAGCTACAGACGAGGGTAAGCGTCTCTTCTTCTTCTTCTTCTTCTTCTTCTTCTTCTTCTTCTTCTTCTTCTTCTTCTTCTTCTTCTTCTTTATGATGTCAACAAGGTTTGGATTTTGTGATGAGTTATGGACATTTTGTATATGTGTTTATATGTATATGTTTGGCTTTTAGCATTGTTTACTCCCTGAGGTGGAGCGGTGAAGAGTTGAAATTAAAATTGTCGAAGAACTCTTGAAAGCTGTCCTCTGTCAAGAAAACTGCCCCTGCGGTTTACCATCGCCGCCCCTGCGGCTAGAGCGTGTCACCGCCCCTGCGGCGCCTTGTTTCCGTTGTTGCGTCTTGTCACCACCCCGCGTCTATTCCTTCCCGTGGGTATGCCTTCCTTCAGAATTTACCAAGTGTTGGTATGTTCTAATCCTTTCCTTGTCTTGAGCTTTGGTTTAAAAGCATGCTAGGATATATGTATTAGAGTATGATAATGATATCTTGATATGGAGGTATGCCCTAATGTGGCTTTGAGGTTTAGTCTAATATTCAAGGTTTATACGATGTTTATGATCCGTATGGATCCCTTGGGTCTAGGTGTGATCCCTTAGTGATGATACAAGGTTTGATGTATCTTTATGCCTTGCTAATAGACAATGTTCATTTCTACGGGAATTAGAAGATTAATCGTGATTGAGGATTATAATGTGATTCAGGTAAGTCCTTGAGACTTACTTAGTTGCATTCCTATATTGGATGTATGCATGAGTGGTGATTGTTTTATGCTTTATAGCATGCGATATTGATTATTACCGACATATGATTAACCCCCTTGAAGCGGGCGGTGATAACCTTTCTCTTTCATACTCTAAGGAGTCTAAGAGGTTTTTTAAGGTTAGGCCAAACCTAGTATACGGGTAGGGTATTTTACCACTCCATATGGTATACGGGGAGTGCGCCTTATTCCACTCTAGATGGCTATGGTACACAGAGGCGAGAATGATATACTTCTCGTGTCACAACCATAAACATGGTTTTGAGTGTATAACGTTATAAAGTATATTAAACGAGAAATGTGTGATAGCATGATTGGTGTTGTTTATGATTCTGATGTGTGTATGTGCTTATGTGTAACACCCCAATTTTTTGCGCGTTTGCGATATTTATTTATCCAGCTTTTATCGATACATTTTATTACCCGTATTTAAACTATTATAAAATATCTTAAAATAAATTGCGCGGATTGTTTTGTATTTCAAAGTATATCTTGGCGAGTATATGTATATATAATTTCGATCCACATATATTCCCTGCACCTTTATTTTGGGAAGGTTCAGAATTTTTTTTTCCGAATCCGAGAGAGTTCCGTTACGAATGCCTCGATCGGATTAATTTATTTATTTATTTATTTATATTCTTTCTATTTCTTTTTTTTATTTATCCCACCTCTCCTTCTTGATTGCGTGTCTCTCTTCCCCAATTCTGCACCAGTCTAGGCATCCTAGTTGCAGACCGTATGATTGCCTCCTGGTTAGCTAGCCCCGTCCAGCAGCCTACCGACCCTCAAAGCCTCCCCCTCGCTTTCAACCATCTTCTCCTTGGTCGAGCTAGAACCATCACCCGGCATCCTCTCCCTCTTACCTCTGGATTAGAGCAAGCCCTCTCCATCACAACTCTTCCCTTCTCAGCCTCTGTTCTCATCTTCACCCTCACGCAGCAACAACCTGATCGTTCTCTCCCTCCTCCTGGAATTGGAACACACGTCTCCAGCCTCCTCTTGCAAGCCTCGCCGGATGGCCGCCTCGCCGGATGGCCGCCTTCGCCTCGCCCTTTCCGGATCCTCTGTCGAACCTTGCTTTGCCCTCCTCCCCTCTACCCGGCCCTCGCCGGAGCAGGAGGTCGGCCGTAACTGTAACGCCCCATTTTATTTATTTATTTATTTATCTTTTTTTGGCGTGTTTTCGATATTTATTTTTCCCGACTTCGATCGATATTTTAGTAGCTTACATATTTTACGAGTATTTTCACACCGTAAATTAAATTTTTTGAGCTTATATATATATTTGATCCATATTTATTTTACGTATCTTTATTCTCGGAAAAATCGGGAAGTTTCCGATTCGAAAATCCCGTTTCGAAAATCCCGTTTCGAATGCTTTGACCGAGTCCATTCTATTAATCTTTTTCATTTTCTATTATTTTATTTTATTTCTTTTCTTACTCTCTTTCTTCTTTTCCCCTTTTCTGTGAGAGCCCGTCACCTCGTTAGCCTTTCCACCCTACCCTGTCACCACCTCCTTCTCACGCAACATCCCACTCCATCTTTACCCACTGTCTTGCATTCTCTCTCAACTCTCCTATCAGGCTATAGCTCGCAGCATCCCTCCACGCTCAGCCTTCCCTTCACCTTGTCTCTTCCCACCAATCCTCATTGAAGACAGGAAGAAACCTCTACCATGCTTTTTCCTTCTATTCCCCAGCGCTAGCGGTTTATGCCCGAAATCTCTCTCCCTTCTTTCATCTCCGTCGGGTTTCAGAATCGGGCAACCCAGCAATGTCATTGAAACACCAGTGCAGCCACTGAAGGGAGCCCATCGGAGCCACCATTGGCAGAAACCGCACCAGTGTGCGTTGCGCCTCAATCGAAGCCGGAGACCGAAGCCACCCACTCTCCTTCGCCAACCTCTCTGCAGCCTCCTCCAGGGTGAGACATCACCAACGCCGCCGGACATCGGAGCCCCTGCCTACCTTGTCGCCGCCTAGGGAGCAGCCAACGCCGGCCTGTGTGCTTCTCCCCTTCCGCCTAAGCTTGCCCTAATTAAATCGAGCCCTCTGTGCGCCTCTGTCGAGCCACCCAGGAAGATCCGGAGAGAGACCCTCTTTTTGCCCAGCCTTGCCCTGCCGTCGCCTTGCTGAAACCACCAGTCTCGCCGCCTCTCCCTTCCCTGTCTCATCTCTCCTTCTCGAGCCTCTATTGAGCCACCAGTAAAGAGCCGGGAAAGCCCCTGCAAGCCTCCGAAACCGCCAGGGTGAGATGGTGCCGACACCACTGGCGCCTCCACCGGAGAGGCCCTCTCCGTGCCCTGTCTGCACGAGCTTGCTGGAACCCAGCGTAGCCGCCAGCCCTGCCTCCTGCTCACCGCCGCCTTCTCCTTCCCAACTTCTCCTCTGCTGCGTTTTGTTTCAGGGTTGAAGGAGGCATTCTTTTTCAATATTACAAATCGGGCCCCTATGTTTTGTTTTAATTACAAATTATACCCAGTGTTTTGTTATTACAGATTTGTCCCATATTTATAGATTGTTGCATTTATGCCCTTTGTTGAGTTATTTTCAGAAAATGCCCCAAGGTTTAATTATGAATGATGGCCCATATTTCTGAAATTGTATAATTTGCCCCAGAAAATGTGTTAGCGGTTTTTAACCTTGGATTTTAATTATGGGGATATTCTTATACTTATATATACTATACATTATGCCTTTATTGGATTAAATTCGGTTTATGGCTCAAAGACTTATTTACGGATTATGACCTATGTTCATATAAGTGTATTTTGGCCCGGAAAATGGTTGAGCGGTTTTGTTTTAACCTTGGTTTTGAAAACGAGTATTTCCCTTGGATTTATATTATATATTCCGTTCAAGTTTAGCGTACCAGCTAAATATGTTTAGTTTTGGTGCTAGGTTTGGGAACGACCCCGTAAAGGCCGAACGAATCCAAGTCGACATCCGTTGATCGATTTCCGTCTTTTGACGTCGTGTGAGTATATCTTCCCTCGATCTAGTTATGTTAAGTTTTAGTATTATGTTAGGTTGGATCTAGCATAACCTAGTGAGAATACCAAGTAGTGGTTATGAACCTTAGGTGAGTTTTGAGGATTTATGATCGTTATAAAGCTTGAGGTGTTATTATCTTGTGAGGATTGTAAGACGTTGAGTGTTTGGTTGATCTTGTGAGTTTATGAGGATTGAAATGATGGCTCTATGTTTGTTGAGATTATAGTTGTATGATCTTGTTGAGATTATGGTGACTAGGACGAGAGTATCCTAGCATGTGTTGTGATGGTTATGACCTTGTGAGATCATGAGGATTAGGAGGTTGTTATCTTATCATGATTTTGGTTTATGATCTTGCGAGATCATTGGGACTAGAAGTCTTAGGACGTTTAGCATGTGAGAGAGATGTTGATTGTGTGCCTTTTGACAGGCGTTGAGTGTCTTCCTGCGGGAAGCTGAGAGCGGGATATAGCGGGATTATCTTTGGAACGAGGTAAGTCTCCGGACTTACTTAGCTCGTATTCTCTGTATTAGTTTCAATGCGTGTTTGGTGGTGTGTGTTTATTGTTTATGTGTGTGTTTATTGCTTATGTTATAACATCTAAACCGGTAATAGGACCACCGACTTTATATGTTTATATTTGGCCCAAGTGTATGATAACGGGCGGTGACCGCTTGTCCAGTCCAAAATGGGGATGACTGGGAGGTGCCTTGCGACCAGCCCATCGGGTGATGCTGATCCGCATCAAGTACAAACCCGTATGGTAAAAGGGGACAAGGGCGAGATCTTTAAGATTCTCGTGTCACAAAAGAAGTTGAATTAGAACGGGATATGACCTAATAATAAAAAGATAATAAACTGGATTGTGTGTTTTGGAACATGTTGTGTGTTTATGATGCCTTATGTGTGTGTGTGTGTCAATACCATGATTCTAATGCCTTGAATGCTAGCTAACGGTTTTATACCGATATTGTTGTAGTTGCCTTGCAGGTTAGGGGCGCGGCCGAGAGATCCGGAAGAGTGGACAGCCGGGGTCCGTACATTTTAGGATGGGTTTTGGGGGTTGTTTTATGTATTGTTTAGGATATTATGTATGTCGCGTGTATGGCGGTTGCCTTTAGCGTTGTATCTCGGCTGAAGTCTTTCGTTGTTTTCTTTTGGGGTTCATGTCATTGCATTAAAATGAATTTCGGTTTTGCCTTTATTTGTGTCTTGTTGCAAGATCCGGTGAAATTGTTGTCAAGCTAAGGGTCGGGACCCATTGTGAGGTCCCAACCCGTAGCATCCCAAATCCCGCGGATTTGGGGTGTTACAGTAACCCTTTTGGAACCACCAGGGAAGCCAGTGCAGCCCTCTTCCCCCTTCTTTTCTCCCTTCTCTGTTGCTTCTGTAGCAATGACCATCGCCGCCGGAGATGAGGCTGCCCTGCTGCCGAAGCCTTCGCCGCCCGCCTGTGCGTTCGTCTTCGCCTCTGCCGGATGCCGCCGTCCCTGCTTGCTTCGTCTAGCCGAAGTCCATTGAGGGCCGCCGCCCCTGTCTCCTGCTCTCCCAACGTGGTTGCGTCTTGAGGATTAAAGGAAGCCCTTTTTACAATTTCAATTGGCCCCCTTTCTTTATGTTTTATTACAATTGTTCCATATGTTTTATGTTATTGCAGATTTTGGGCCACAGTTTTAGAAGTTACAAGTATGCCCTTTGTAGGAAATTATTTACACAATTTGACCCAGATTGGTGCTATACATATTATGCCCTTGCTGATTTTTATGGTGGTTTATGACCAGCTCCTTTGCTTTGCATAGTTTGTCCCGGAAAACGTTTTAACGAGTTTTTAACCTTTGTTTTGAAAACGGGTTTTACCTTAGATTTTATATACGTTATATATTCCGTTCAAATTTAGCATATACGCTAAATTTTCCTAGATTTGGTGTTAGGTTCGGAAGCGCCCCGATAAAGGCCCAACGAATCCATTCTCAACATCCATAGATCGGCTTCCGTCTTTTGACGTCACGTGAGTACCCTCTCCCCCGAGCTTATAATCTTACCTCGATCTAGTTATTTTTAGCGGTAGTATCATATCAGGTTGGACCTAGCATAACTTAGAGCTAATGTCAAGTAGTGGCTTTGAACCTTAGGTGAGTTTTTAGGATTTATGATTGTGCTAAGACTTGAGGTGTTTGGTTATCTTGTGAGGTTGTTATAAGGCTTTAAATTATATGGTTGATCTTGTGAGTGTTTTGAGGCTCGAAGTTGGGATTTTGGAGTTTAGGTTTGGCTTATCCTAGCATGTGTTGTGTTGGTTATGTCCTTGTGAGATCGTGAGGATTAGGAGTCATTATCCTATCATGGTTATGGTTTATGATCTTGCGAGATCATTGGGACTGGAAGTCTAAGAACTTCTAGCATGTGAGAGAGATGTTGATTGTGTGCCTTGTTTTGACCAGGCGTTGAGTGCCTTCCTATGGGAAGTTGAGATGTTGATTGTGTGCCTTGTTTTGACCAGGTGTTGGTTATGTCCTTGTGAGATCGTGTGCCTTGTTTTGACCAGGAGTCATTATCCTATCATGATTATCTTTGGGACGAGGTAAGTCTCCGGACTTACTTAGCTCGTATTCCTTGTATTAGCATTGATGTGTGTTTGGTGGTGTGTGTTTATTCCTTATTGTTTATAACAACTAAACCGGTAATAGGACCACCGACCTTATATTATTTTGGCCCAAGTGTATGATAACGGGCGGTGACATCATCTGCCTAGCTCTTGCGAGAGTCTAGGAGGTTCTTGGCGACTAGCCCGTGCTGGTTAGACGGTCGGAGGCATCCGTACCGTTCCATGCCGGTAAGTAGGGACCGAGGCGGGACCACGGTGGTCTCGTGTCACAAAACTAAGTTGAATTAGAACGGGATATAACTTAATAATAAAAAGATAATAAACCGGAATTTTGTGCTTTGAGAATGTTGTTTGTTTATGATGATTTACTTGTGTTTGTGCCTTTCCCATTGATTCTAATGCTTCGAATATGAGCTAACGGTTTTATACCGATTGTTGTAGATTGTCTTGCAGGTTAGGAATGCGGTCGAGAGATCCGGAAGAGTGGGCATCCGGGGTCCGTACATTTTAGGATTGGGGTTTTTGGTTGGAGTTGAGTATTGTTTTTATTGTATGTTGTATGGCGTTTGTAGTTGTTTTCGGCTCAAGTCCGTTGTTTGTTTTTTTTCGGGTTTTCATTGCATTGCATAAAATGTATTTCATTTTGGTCTTTATTTGTTTCTTGTTGCAAGATCCGGTGAAATTGTTGTCAGGCTAAGGGTCGGAACCCATTGTGAGGTCCCAACCCGTAGCTCCCCGAGTCCCGCGGATTTGGGGTGTTACATTATGCATGATCTTTATATGATTTGTTAGCTAACAGTTTCATACCGTGTTGTAGATCCTTTGTAGATTAGGAAGACTGCAGAATGATCTGGAGGAGTGATCAGCCGAGGGACTTCCGTACATCTAGGATGATATGGGATTTTGGGTTATGAATATATATGCCGATGTGATTTTATACTCGGCTGGGGGGGGGGGGTTTTGTATGTATTATGATACCGATTTTCCGGTTTTATAAAGGTTGTTTTATATTTATCTGTGCCTTGTTGTAAGATCCAGTGAACTTGTTGTCAAGGTAGGGTCAAAACCCATTGTGAGGTCCTAGCCCCGTAGCACTCCGAGTCCTATGGATTTGGGGTTTACAAATATGGTATCAGAGCCTTAGGTTGACAAAAATGACACTTGCTATCTTCTTGAAAGGCTGAATAGATAACATAAACAGAACCCGAAAAGGGTCTGGGTTTTCAAAAGAACTTTTGGGATAGAATGTACGGAAAGTCATCACTCCTTCCATGAATCTCAGTAGTTTATATATATATACTAGAATGCGTGTATATGTGGACTTGATATGTATATATGATATTAGTTATCCTTATACGTTAGATATGTGTATATTGTAGATGGCTCGGACTAGATCCCGGATCCCGAGCTTCTAGTCATGTCTGTACCCGTCTGGATGTTTGGGTCGGGCTGTCCATCGGGTACCGGGATTCAAAATTTTTACTTCTAAATTAAAAACTGTATTTTTGACTTTTGGGCTATCTTAAAATTTGCATTCATTATGTTAGTATGCAAATTGCAAACAAACAATACGCTTTAATAATGTCTGAGAATAGGGTTAAGGAATTCAAAGATTTCAAAGAACACACTAAACATCAAAAGATTCAAAACAACCCTAGATCCACATTCCACCAAGTAGTGATCCCCAAAGAAGAGAATCGCCAATGCACAATCGAACACCAATCACCAAACATCGAAATCAGGCTCTGAAATCGAAGTCGAAGCCACCCTCCAAACTCGATGCCAAAACCAGCCTCCAATATCAAAGCAAATATGCTTTCAAAACTCGAAGTTGACTGAAAGGCACATTTCCAAATAGTGAAAAAATCATTGTTGTTGTAGAACTTCAACAAGCTCCAAAGTCAAAATAATCTCCAAAGTCGGAGAAGAAAACAACCTCCAAATTCGAACACCGGAACACCGACATTAAGGGTTGAAATCTGGATCTGAGGGATGAAGCCTTCGTTTGCGAGGGATGAAGGCTTCCGTTTGAGAGGGTTGAAATTTGGATCTGAGCAAGAGGAAGGGGGTTTAGGG
This sequence comes from Fagopyrum esculentum, assembly GCA_033239045.1. Lineage (NCBI taxonomy): Eukaryota > Viridiplantae > Streptophyta > Magnoliopsida > Caryophyllales > Polygonaceae > Fagopyrum > Fagopyrum esculentum. The sequence goes on along the minus strand of BSUD01000005.1, from coordinate 131,069,829 downwards.
TTGAGTCCTCCTTTAATTGAGAGGGATCTTAGAGAAACTGGCTAGGAGCTTAGGAACAGATGAAGCTGTAGTGAGTTAGGGTTTTGTGACTATATATATATATATATATATATATATATATATATATATATATATATATATATATATATATATATATATATATATATATATAGAGAGAGAGAGAGAGAGAGAGAGAGAGAGAGGGTGTTGTTCAGGTAAGACACATTATTCCGGTAGGGTCGTGCGGATGAACGTAAAGCTGACACGTGTCCCAATTTTTATTTTTTTTTAATTTTTTTTTTTCCAAAAACGAGTGAAAGTAATAGTTCAAAACTTATTAAGGAATAGTTCATAACTTGTAAAATGATAGTTCATGAATTATAATAGAATAGTTCATAGTGCAAAATTTGTAAAGGAGTGAAAGTAATAGTTCAAAACTTATTAAGGGATAGTTCATAACTTATAAAAGGATAATTCGTGAATTATAATAGAATAGTTCATAGTGCAAAATTTATAAATGATAGTGCATAACTTATAAAATGATAGTTCATGAATCACAATTGAATTGTTCATAGCATATAAACGATTAATTTATAAATAATTTGATATAATATATTAAAAAATAATAGTTCATGAATTATATGAGAATTATTCAAAGTATATAAGAGAATAATGCAGAAATTATAACATGGTAGTTCAAAAAAAATTTCATTCGTTTTTGAAAAAAAAAATTCAATCGTTTTTGGAAAAAAAATAAAAAAAATTTGGGACACGTGTCAGCTCTACGTTCAGCCGCACGCCCCTACCCGAAATTATAAACCGCACCTGAACATCTACCTCTACCTCTCTCTCTCTCTCTCTCTCTCTCTCTCTCTATATATATATATATATATATATATATATATATATATATATATATATGTAGTTTTTTTAATCATGGCCGGACAAGCAGTCCGACTGGACTTTGTAGTTTGTTTGGATCCGGCCCGGATGTCCGACCGGGCCGGACTTTTCGGTCCGGTCGAGACAACCTGGAGTGTATCAGCTCTTGTATCATTTATACATCCTCTTATGAATATTAATTTAGAAATACGGTATTGACATTCATTTGTCATATCTCATAGTCATAGTATGCAACAATTTTTAGGATAAACCTAATGAACCCTGAACATTACAACCGAAGAAGATGTTTCTTTATGGTCAATACTATAAATTTGTCTAAATCCTTTTAGTAGGCGTTAATGCAATAATAAATCCGACAATGTGTATATAGCCATCTTGATGATACATAGGTGGAAACTTGATATGAATTTCATTTACGTGTTATACTCACATTGAGTAAAACCGTTTTCGGCTATCATGCTTTTAGATTGACCTTTTGATAACTACTTTTATGTCATAAATATTTATAAAAAAATTTCGTTCCGAAATTATATCATTCAACACTTGTCGATGTTCCCCTTTTTGCTATTCGTACCACATCCACGTCTACGCATCCCAAGCGCGTAGTAATAAGATCAATTCTAATTAAAAAAAAAAGTTACTACGTATCATTTGCTATTCGTACCACATCCACGTCTACGCATTTTTCCTTTATTCTTTGAACGAAATTAGCTTTGTTTACTATGACTCCGTAATACGTAGTTGGTAGTGTGGTACAAATAATATGTTTCATTTGATACGAATATCATTTGCATGCTCCCTTCAATGAACAAAGTATATGACCAATAAAAGAATAGATGGAAGCTAGATTGGAATTCTTCGCCATTATAAACGAAATTATGAAAGTTTTTTCGAAACTAGGTTCGGATGAAACTTTATTCCGAAAATACACGACGGAGTTAGGTTAGGATATAAAACGCGGTGAGTCACCGCGTTTCTTCTGTAAAGAAACGCGGTGACTAACCACGTCACACAAAAATTTTAAAAAAAAAATTAAAGGAAAGAAACGCGGTGACTCACCGCGTTTCTTTCAATAAAATAAAATAAAATAGAGAAACGCCGTGAGTCACCGCGTTTCTCTTATTAATTTTTTTTTTCCTGCGCTTGGCAGAAAAAGCGGTGGGCCACCGCGTCTTTATTGGTCAAAAACGCGGTGGCTGACCGCGTGTCTCTGCTGCCCAAAAGTTAACGCAACAGCATTATTGTGGTGTTGAGCATTGAACGGCATTGAAGACGACGAAAGGCATTGAAGACAGAGGTTTGTAAACTGCTTCCTTCTCCTATAAATCATCACTTCTCCTTCATATTTTTCACAATTACCTTCTTCTATCTCCTTTCTTTCTTATTTTTTCTCCCAATAAGATAGTAGAAATTACCTCGTAGGAGACTATCCGATCACTGGACCACCGCTGGATTGCCGCCGGACCACCTCTACACCGTAGACGGACCACCAGTGAAACCGCCGGATCACCCTTATACCTCTGTACCGCAACCTTTCTCCAAGTAAGTGATTCTTTCTTAATATTTGTAAATTTTGTATTAGCATATTTAGGGTTAGGGTTTTGTTAGTAATTAGATGATTACAATTAGTTATTTAAATTTGTATAATATATAAAAAAAAAAAGAATATTAAACAAATTATTTAAGTTTACATATTTTGTTAGTATAAAATTGTTAGTTTAGGTTAAGACATGTTAGTAGTTTAGTTAACTTAGTTTAAGTTTACATATTTTGTTAGTATATACTTAGATTAGATCATTGTATTTAGTCATGTAATTTTGTGTAATATAAAAACATAATGTTAAAAATTTAATAATATGAAAGATTTTGTTAGTATAAAAAAGTTAGTTTAGGGTTAATAAATGTTATTAGTTTAGTTAAATTAGTTTAGGCTTGCAATATATTTAGTTAAGAAAATATCGTTAACTTAGCTAAGATTAGTATTAAATAGAAATTGTATAAACAAATTAGTCTAAATAAATAAGTTAAAGAATTGGAAAAAAAAACGTTATTATATTTTTTTTAAAATGTCAATATGAAATGTGTAAATAGATTTAAGTAAAATATTTTTTTAGAATAGGTAAAAAATGTTAGTCTAAATATATTTTTTTAGAAATGTCTAAATAGATTAGTATTAATATGACTTTGTTATTAGTATAATAGTTTATCACTAAAAAATTGTTAATCACTAGTTAAACGAAAAATATTGAATATGAAACATTTTATTAAGATTACTATATAAATTTTATAGATTTACTATGAATATTGAGTAGGAAATATTTTATTTAGATAAAGTATAATAATTTAAGTAAAATATTTTTGTAGAATAGGTAAAAAATGTTAGTCTAAATATATTTATTAAGAAATGTCTAAATAGATTAGTATTAATATGATTTTGTCATTACTATAATAGTTTATCACTAAAAAATTGTTAACCATTAGTATAATTGTTAATCATTATTAAGATTACTATATAAATTTTATAGATTTACTATGAATTTTGAGTAGACAATCTTTTATTTAGATTAAGTAAAATAATTGGGAGAATTTGACATACTAGGCCTTTTTGAGAATATGATTTAGTAAATGTACCCAAAAATTTTTTACCACTTTCATTTAATGGTAGGTAAAAATAATAAGTAAAAGGGGTAAGTAGGCTTTTATTATATAAATGTAGATTAAATAGACTTTTTTGTTTCAATGTGTATTAACTATGCCCCTTGTAATTTTGAGAAAAAGATAAAATCTAAAAAAAAATTAAGATACTTTCAAAATTAAAGAGGAAAATGAGAGTGGTCCCCTATAATTATTCAAAATTAAAAAGATTCTCTCCCTTAATTTTTTTAAAATAAAAAAGGAAAAATGAGAGTGGTCCCCTACAATTAAGGAATTAGTTTTAAAATAAAAAGATTCTCTCCCTTAATTAATAGGGAGAATTTGACATACTAGGCTTTTTTTTAGTTTTTGTTTAAGAAAATGTACCCCAAATTTTTTATCACTTTCATTTAATAGTAGGTAAAAATTATTAACCCTTCTAATTAGAAAGAAATAATAAATGATGTTTGTTATTTGTTATATAAGTATAATTTTTAATTTTTAATTACTGAATTTATTTTCTTTTATAATTTTTCTTGCCTTTTTTTATTTATTTTTTATTTTCTTTTTTATTTTCTGGACTGAATTTCTCATACCGGAAATTCTCATACCAGAATTTTCATACCATAAATTTCATACCAGAAATTATCATACGAAAAAGTTCATACTAGAAATTTCATACCAGAATTTTTTTCATACTAGAATTTTTTTCATACTAAAATTTTTTCATACCAGAATTTTTCATACCAGAAATTTCATACGAAAAGTTTATACCAGAAATTTCATTCCAGAAATTTCTGAATTAAAACTAGCGGCACAATCAGCACTTGATCCTTGTGTTTTCCGTCCGCTATTTTTTTTTTACATAATACTTTTATTTTGAGACAATTTTAACATATAATTCTCCACTCAAATAATGCCCAACTCCTCCACGTCTTGTCAATTTGTCATTGTCAACTGGGAAAAAGAACAAGTCTTTTGGAAACCAAAAGAGACGGTGATGGACCCATTTTTGCAAATCGTCATCATATACGCAAATTACAATAAAAAAAATTGCAAAATTACAACGAGCCCCCTAAAATTTGCAAAATTAAATATTAGACAATTAAAAATTCATTCCGGTATGTAAATTTCGGTATGTAAATGTCCGGTATGTGAAATTCTGGTATGTGAAAATCCGGTATGTGATAATTCCGGTATGTGAAAATCCGGTATGTGAAATTCCGGTATGTGAAAATTATGGTATGTGAAAATTCCGGTATGTGAAAATCCGGTATGTGATAATTCCGGTGTGATAATTCCGGTATGTAAAATTCCGGTACGGTATGTGAAAATTCCGGTATGTGTAATTCCGGTATGTGGAAATTCCGGTATGTGATAATTCCGGTATGTAAAATTCCGGTCCGGTATGTGAAAATTCCGGTATGTGAAATTCCGGTATGTGGAAATTCCGGTATGTGATAATTCCGGTATGTGATAATTCCGGTGTGTGAAAAAATTCTTCATTCTAGAAAATAAATAAAAAATAAAGAAAATAAAAAAGACAAAAAAAATTAATAAAAGAAAATAAAAAAAGAAATTCAGTTTTTAAAAAGCATTCGGAAGAAAGAATAAAACAAGAGGATGGAGAAGGTTTGATGGTAAAAAAAAATAAGAGGGATATATTTACTTAATTGAAAAACAAAAAAGCCTACTTACTATCACTATTTCTCTAAATAGCCTACTAACCAAATTTGCCCAAAATAATTTAAGTAAAATAATTTTTTAGAATATGTAAAACATGTTAGTCTAGATATATTTATTAAGAAATGTCTAAATAGATTAGTATTAATATGATTTTGTCATTAGTATAATAGTTTATCTCTAAAAAATTGTTAATTATTTGTATAATTGTTAATCATTATTAAGATTACTATATAAATTTTATATAGTAACTATGAATATTGAGTAGACAATATTTTATATAGATTAAGTAAAATAATTTAACGTAATGTAAAATAGATGGATGACAACAATAACTACCCCCTATGGCAAAACATGGAAACGTACACGAGATTGCTGACGGATAATGAGTACGCGCAAACTGTGATGGCCGGGTATGAAAATATTCCCATGCATACAACTCATCCCACCATGGCACCATCAACATCACATGCGTCCTCAAGCCATGGAGATGGAAATGAAGTTGATGACGATGATATACATGTTGATCAGAATGGTGTTGAGACTGATGATGAGATTCTTGAAACTAAAGAAGATCGTCACGTTGAAGATGACCCTACAGCACCAGATTATGACCAAGTCGTAGCAGAAGCGGACCGAATAATAAGAGCTCAAGTCATCAGCCCAAACTGGAACAACGTCGTTGAACCAGTATCAACACAAATGAATTCATGGGAGGATCCTTATGCTTCCATTCAAATGCACGACATTGATGGATTTTATATAGGTCAATGTTTCAACTCATTGAGCAATTTGAAAACGCAACTTGGAAGTTATTCCCTAAGAAGTGGATATACTTACAAGACAGGTAGAGCAGATGCACATTATTACACCGTCTATTGTGCTAGAAAAAGCGAAACCGGATGCACATGGCTAGTTTCTGCTCATCGGGTTGATCAAGCGCTAGATTTGTGGTATGTACACTGGCATAACGGGCCTCATGTCCCTGCTTGTGTCTCTCATTCGCAAGAACTCGATAACCGTAATGCAACTTCCAGATTCATCAGCAATGAGATTCATAACCTTGTTCGCCAAGACTTGACAATCAAACCGCGAACCATTATAGAAGTTATAAACATGAAATACAAAGTGATTCCAAGTTACAAGAAAGCGTGGGAGGGCAAACAAAAAGCAATTGCCGATATCTATGGAGATTGGAAGCAGTCGTACGCTGATTTACCGCGATATATGGAAGCCCTACAACAATCAAACCCAGGTACAGTGGTTGACTGGGTCACAACAGAAACAAGTGATCGGTCAGTGAGGATGTTTCAACGCGTCTTTTGGGCATTTGGACCTTCTATTGCTGGTTTCAAGCATTATCGTCCTGTGATCTCAATTGATGGAACCCACTTATACGGAAAGTACAAGCACGTCCTGCTAATTGCTATGGCTGTTGATGCAAATTAACAACTTTTCCCTCTTGCATTAGCCCTTGTGGAAGCGGAGAATACAGAAAGTTGGCCATGGTTTATGAGTTGCATTCGCGAACATGTGACAGATAGAGTCGGCTTGTGTGTAATTTCTGATAGACACGCAGGGATAAGTAGGGCAATGACGGATCCAAGATGGAGTTCACCAAATGCATATCATAGGTTTTGCATCCGTCATCTTAAGTCTAATGTTCAAACTCGTTATAAAGATTCGCAACTCAAATTCCTAGTGGGTGTGACTGCATACGTCCGTGAGCAACGTCCTTTTTCCGCCGGGTTTGACCAAATTGGTGAAAAAAACCGTAAATGTCGTGTGTTTCTCCAAGAAATTGGCCTCGAGAAATGGTCTCTACATCATGACGGTGGTTTACGATATGGATGCATGACCACAAACATGTCTGAGTGTTTCAACGGGGTAATGAAAGGCACAAGATCTCTTCCAGTCACTGGCATTGTGCAAGCAACGTTTGCCCGTTTGAACAGTTATTTTGTTACAAGGCGTGGTCGAGCTATTAAACGCATACAAGACGGCTTAACCTTATCTCAACATATAGATCAAAAAATTGAAAACTTTAAGGAGATAGCCATGACAGCAACAATGAGTCCATTTAACATTGAGCAATGAATATATCAAGTCCAGGTCCCTAGAGTAGACCAGGGCGGTCGCCGCAACTTTACCGTTCGTTTACAACAACGTCAATGTAGTTGTCATACCTGGCAGTTGCTGAAGTTTCTGTGCCCCCACGTACTTGCTGTTTGTTATTATCACAAGTGGTCCTTTGAGCCCTCTATTGATGGATTTTTCACCACACATTCATATCTTGAGACGTACAAGCCATACTTCCAACCTGTTGGTGATCAAATAGAATGGTCAATAGTACATGGGCCGTTAATAGTCCCGGATCCAAGTTCTAAGCGCCCAAGTGGAAGACAAAGAAACTCGAGAATCAGAAATGAAATGGATCAAAGTGAAAGAGGAAAAAGTCGTTGCGGAAGTTGTGGACAACTTGGTCATAATAGAAGGAGTTGTCGTTCTCAAGTTGGGTCATCAAGCAGAGATTAGAAGTTATTTGTTTGTTGTATTAAGTTTAGCTGTCAATGAAATATGAAGTTGTTTGTTTTTATATTAAGTTGTTTTATCAATGAAATATGAAGTTGTGTTTGTTTGTTGTGATATTGTTTAGTCAATCAAACTTAAAGTTCTTTACCACATGTAGATGGATCATGGCCCCCGTGTACCAGATTTGCTTAGGCGTCAGGCTGAGCATCGTAGTGATGATGTGTGGTCGCGTGTCCCTTATGTAAGAACAACTCTAAACTAAAATTGATAATTTTTATAATTTGGTGTTGATTTCTTAATCTTAACAATATGCTTAATCATTTGCAGACCCATAAGCCATTGACTGCTAGAATGCATCTTAGAAACATTGTTTCATGCCTCCCACCAGATGAGAGGGTAGTTCATTATCTTAAGCTGGCTGGATTTTATGGGATATATCGTCTTGGATCTTCCTTTTAGTTAGATGCTGAGTTGATCACAACATTAGTTGAGAGATGGTGACCTGAGACACATACTTTTCACCTAGCTGTCGGTGAGGCGACGATCACACTTCAGGACGTCGCAGTATTGTTGGGTCTTACCATAGATGGACCTGCTGTGACTGATAGTGCAGACTACCAGTGGGGGAGAGTCGTTGAGTTGCTTCTTGGAGATCGCCCGGAGCCGAGTGAAATTAAGGGTTCATCTTTAAAATTTTCGTGGCTACGGAGGTTCATTGCACGAGGTCTCCCAGAGGATGTTGATGAGGATATAGTGTGGCGTCATGCTCGAGCATATATATTGTTGCTCATGGGCGCAGTGATGTTTGCAGATACCAGTGGTGGCTCTATACAGCTTTTGTACCTCCCATTGTTGGGGGATCTAGAGGCAGCTGGTCGATATAGTTGGGGTTCTGCGACGTTGACTTTTCTGTACAGACAACTATGTAAAGCGGCCCATAAAGAAAAATACGAGATTACAGGACCATTGATCTTATTGTAGGTAAACCCTAAATATTGAACATCTTTTGGTAAATAAATTAACTTATTTCACATTCTAATATTCATTAAGCAATTGTAGTTATGGTCGTGGGAGAGGAGCCCCATAGGAAGACCCCAATGCTCGTTTTACCCGACTCAGGGTACTAAAGAAGATCGCTAGAATGCTGCGAGAAGACATAGGAGACAGAGGCATCCAGTAGCAGATCTACACCCACCTCCACTTGGTGATCACTTTCTTCGCAGAGTAGATGCGTTGGCTATGAGGTATATAAATTGATAAATTTTCGGTTGCATATATACGTTTGTATCAATGATAAAAAAAAATTTTATTTTTAAAATATTATAGATGGGTAGGCCACGTATTCTCATATGAGCACGCCCCTAAAAATCTGGCGTATTATCGGGATGCCCTAGATAGTCAGAGGTCCGATGAGGTTAGTTCTAATATTCTTTAACGGCATAATCTTTTAAATTATACATGTTTTTTCTCACCAAAATGTTTTTGTAGTTTGTATGGAAGCCATATACAAACGACATTTTGGATGCCCTTACTCCTCTTTGTTGTCAAGGTCGACATATTTGGAGGAGTGAGACACCCATGATATGTTTTGATATAGTGGAGCATCATCGGCCTGAGCGTGTTTTGAGACAGTTTGGGCAAGTGCAAATCCCACCTATCTCATGTGCTTACAACAAGGAGTTGCACGCTGTAGATAGAAGGGGCCAACATCATACTGACTGGGCAATTTTTCATAGCACCTACATCGCTGAGTGGGAGAGGCGCGCAGAAACTATAGCACATTCTTACCCACCTGAAAGTGTGCCAAACTTCTTACATGATTATATGACTTGGTACACGAGTAGGACGCGTATTTTGATCAACCCTTCAAGACAGACATCACTTGCCCATTATCAGCCTCTCGCTCCTGATCTTTATGCCAGCGTGAGTAATTTACTAATAAACATATAGTTAATCAATTAGTTCTTGGTATAATGATTTTTTTTTCCAGGGTCAATATATTTCTGACGTAACAAGCAGAGGAAGAGAAACTGTTGACCAAGCTTCACAGTTGCACTCACAACAGCAATATGGGGAGATGATGAGTGGAGTTTCAGGGTACTATGACTACGTGAGTTCACAAGGCGCATATATACTTAGTCACCTACCCTTTCATCCGTCTTACTACCAGCATCCGAGTTCACAGGGCGCTGGTACGTCACAGGGGACACCTCCACATGCGACACATTATCCATATGCGACACCTCCCCATGCTCAGCCCCAGACCCAACCAGATTTTACATCATATGGAGGTGCTTCGGGTTTGGGTGCTATGCCAGGGCCGTCGGGATACTTCACCGGCTCAGGATTTGTTAGCCTTATGGAGAGCATGCCATATTCATATCCATCTGGGAGCATGTCGCAGTTTAGGACGATCCCACAGCCTTTCGTATCTCCCCCTCTTCCTCGTCGGTTTGCATATATAGACCCTATCAGGCACATTGGTCCGTCTACAAACTATCAAGCCGAAAACATGTCAGTTATCGATGAAAGTGATGAAGATGAATGATGCATTTGTTTTTTTTTATAAACTAATGAATGATGTAGTTATATTTTTGATAAACTAATGAATGATGCATTTGTTTATTGTACTTGTTTTAATATTTATATTTTTTATTTTCATTTATTGTTTCACTATTAAAAAATATTAGTGGAGAGAACAATTATTTTTATTTTAATAACAATAACTAGTAAAACAGAATAAAAATAAAAGTTTCGGAAATAAATAGAAAATTACAACGTGCCGTTTTATATTTGAGAAACAAATTAAATTAGGTTCCTCATTGTTGTGGTGTTAGATTAACAAGTGTATCAAATGAATACGTAAATACATATTTTCGCGTACTTATATACTAGTGCAAGTATTTTTTAAAAAAAAATTAATAAGAGAAACGTGGTGACTCACCGCGTTTCTCTATTTTATTTTTTTTATTGAAAGAAACGCGGTGAGTCACCGCGTTTCTTTCCTTTAAATTATTTTTTAAAAAATTTTTGCCTGACGTGGTTAGTCACCGCGTTTCTCTAGATTTAAATATCGAGCCTTTTGATTACAAAACATTAAACATTAATTAACATACTTGTAAAAAAATAGGTAAATGTTGGACATTCAAGAGTGAGATTAATGAAATGGGTGATTAAAATTGAGCATATTTGAATCCAAATCATCTCTTATTCATTATAGAGATATCATATATGGATCTCTATATTTTAATTGTTGCATACATTTCTTCTTTATTAGATTTATACTAGTGTAGTTCCCGTGCCAAGGCACGAATATAATTTGAATTTTATATTTAAAATTTTTATAAAAAAAATTTATGTAACATAATGGTTTTAATTAACCAACGAAAGATTAATTAAAACTTATATTTAAATTAATTATAATTTCAGATAAACAATAAAAATAGACTAATTTAGACAATATTACATATCTTAGTTAATGTTAGTAGACTATTTTATAAAGTTGATAAAAGTAAAATAAAAATTTTCAAAAGAAAATATAAATAAATTTCAAAATTAAAATATAAATGTTAAAGTAGAGAACATTTAAAAAATTCAATTACAAAATTATCTTAGGTTGTTTTAAATAATATCCATAAAAAAAAAGATGTAATAATTATATTATAAAAATTTATAAATTTTTAAGTTAGTAATTATTTCCTAATTAATATAAAAACTATATATTTATATGTTAAAGTTAGAATAATAAATAATCTAATCATTTTATAATTAAAAGTGAGAAATTTTTTTAAATTATGAAAAGGATATCTTAAGAATATATTGAAGATTGTGATAAAATTATAAATAGAAATAATATATCTATTATCTATATCATTGCTTTTTTTTTTTATTGATTTTTTAATTACTATAATTATAAAATTAAGATGCGCAAGAAAAGGACACGTGGTGTGAAGTTTATAAGATCACGACACGTGAATAAAAATAATCTCTTCATTTTTTTAATAAAATTAAATACATTAGCATCTATACATAAAATAAAAAAAGTATATTTAGTATAGATAAATATATGTATAACTATATATATAATTATTTTGGTATAATTTTTATCGTAGAATAATAAATTTATTAGTATAATTTTAACTATGTTTATGTATATGTGTAGATATATAAAAAGACATGTATGGTAAGTAGATATATATAACTTCTATTATAGGATAATTATACTATTACATTATTGACTAATTTAAATATGGTAAATGTATATATAATTATTTTTTAACAAAAATCAAAATTCTAAGAAAATGACACGTGGTATAAAATAAGGTAGCCACGTTGAAGTAAATGCTTTGACTTTAATATATGTATATAGATGCCTAGTCATTTGAATACTATAGCTTTTTGATTGTTTAAGTCAAAATCAATCACCTATCAATGATATCTCATTTTATGCTAAATATTAAAGATTTTTCCCCAAAATAAAAAATTATCAAAATCTAACATATATTAGACAACTAATTAGTGAGTGTAGTTATTTCCTTTTATGAGATTAATAATTTTTCCAGCCCTTTTCCTTTTAGCAATATCACAACAACTGAAAACTATATAAATAAAACGTAAAAATACAAACGCATTCTGAAGACGCTCAACCAATATACAAAAAAAAAAGATTTGAGTGCCAACGCTTGCTGACGGCGCTCAAATCTTTAAACAAAAAAGACACAAAAGTAATAAAAAGTAGGATTTTGGGCGTTAGAGCCATGCGCCGGCGCCAAAAAACCAACTTTTTTTCGATTTTTGCCTAATATTTTTTTTAATTTTAAGATTTGAGCGCCGTCGGAAAGCGTTGACGCTCATATTAATTTGAGCGTCAACGTTCATATTTGATACCAAGTAAATTCAAAATTGTATACATAACGCGCCTCAAATAAAAATATTTAAGCCATACAATAATGGAAATGGGAAGTGAATATAATCCAACTTAATCATTTATTTTTGAAAATAAAATCCTTAAGATACGCTCACTGAGTACTGACTGCTAAAATAATTCCTAAAAATGAAAGATTCATTTTCAAAATTGAATACAGATTTTTACAAGAATTATAAAAAAATAAAAGTAAATATAGTTTACACCCTGTAAATACAGCAAGGACGTGGAACAGGGCATTTCTCAGCCTCCTCCCATCTTCTCCTTTACCCCCACACAATTCTCCGTACCCAAAGAAGAGAAACAGAGAAAACTAAGTTAGGGTTTTGTTCATCCATTGATCCATTCTTCGAAGATGAGAGAAGTTATCAGTATCCACATAGGCCAGGCAGGGATTCAGGTCGGCAATTCTTGCTGGGAACTCTACTGCCTTGAACATGGAATTCAGCCCGATGGCATGATGCCTAGGTCAATTCTCTTTTCCTCTCTCACCTCCATTTTTTTTCTTCTTCTTAATTTGCATCTCAAATGGAGAATTATGCTTCTTTTTTATTTTTCGATTTGATTTCGTTTGTTCTGGTAGCTCTGATCTTTCGGCTTCCATTTTGTGCGAGACGATCTACGGGCTATTCGTTCGAATTTTGCATATGTTTGATTTATTCCTTTGTTTGACGCTGTCCGTTGGCCTTTTACGCAATTGTGGATCACTTCATCAATCCATACATTCAGACATAGATTTGTTTGTAAGCAATTAAAGTCCACTGATCCAATGATGTTGATGATCTATTTGTTATTCTTTTCAGTAATGCTCTGAATTTCGCAATCTACAACGCTTATACTATGGCAGTTTTCGACTTTTGTCAAGCTTTGCATGTTGCAGTGTTTGGTTTGCTGTGTGGGTTATGAAATGGAATTTTCTTGTGCTATTTGAAGACTTTGAGGGCAACATTATCCTTTTGGATTCATGATCATGTATAGTGTAGGTTTCTTAGCGTATATTATACTACAATTATAACTTGATTACATGTAAAAGTCGAATATTTGAAATGAAGGCGAGCATACAAAAATTGTGAAACAGCCACAGTGCCATGAAGGGAGGGGATTTATTTCCTGGCGGTCTCTTTTTATATCTATTTTTTGGTTTGGGGAGCTAACCTGGTTACTGTGTTGACCTTGCAGTGATACATCTGTAGGTTCCGAGCATGATTCGTTCAACACCTTCTTCAGTGAAACTAGTGCCGGCAAGCACGTACCTAGATCCATTTTTGTTGATTTGGAGCCCACTGTCATTGATGAAGTTAGGACCGGGACTTACAAGCAACTTTTCCATCCCGAACAGCTTATTTCTGGAAAAGAAGATGCCGCTAACAACTTTGCAAGGGGGCATTACACAGGTAAAGTCTCTTTGACATGAATAGATAATATTAATTTTAATTTTAATTGCACATTTCCAGTGATCATCTTGTTCTAAATTTGCATTTTTAGTGGGAAAGGACATTATTGACGTCTGCCTTGATCGAGTGAGAAAGTTGGCTGACAACTGCACCGGTTTGCAAGGGTTCTTGGTATTTAATGCTGTTGGTGGTGGAACCGGTTCTGGTTTTGGTTCATTACTTCTAGAGCGCTTGTCTGTAGATTATGGGAAGAAATCAAAACTGGGCTTTTCAATATATCCTTCTCCACAGGTACTTTGAATTGGAAATGAATCTTCTATATCATACATACTCAGGACATGATTTCATTTTAATTGATTCAAGTATTTAGCCTTCAAGCATTGTCTTGCTCTGATGTTCAATGCTCATGACATAGTTCTGTCCATATTCCTCAGGTTTCAACAGCAGTTGTAGAGCCTTACAACAGTGTGCTTTCCACCCATTCTCTTCTCGAACACACTGATGTTGCAGTCCTTTTGGACAATGAAGCAATTTATGATATATGCAGGAGATCCCTAAGCATTGAGAGGCCGACATACACCAATTTGAATCGATTAATTTCTCAAGTAATCTCATCATTGACCACATCATTGAGGTTTGATGGAGCCATCAACGTTGATGTCACCGAGTTCCAGACTAATCTTGTCCCATACCCTCGTATCCACTTTATGTTATCCTCCTATGCACCTGTCATATCTGCTGAAAAGGCTTTCCATGAGCAACTATCAGTTGCTGAGATAACAACCGCTGTGTTTGAGCCTTCAAGCATGATGGCCAAGTGTGACCCAAGACACGGGAAGTATATGGCTTGTTGCTTGATGTACCGTGGGGATGTTGTTCCAAAAGATGTGAATGCTGCTGTTGCCAGCATCAAGACAAAGCGAACTGTTCAGTTTGTTGACTGGTGAGTAACATGTTGTACACTTATTTTAAATTTTTTTCCTTGAAGGAATGCCCTACTCTTACCATGCTTTCCAGGCTGTGTGAATTCCTTGTGATTTGCCTTGTGGGGTCCATTTGATCATTTTCAAAGCACATGGGTTGCTTGTATCCAATTAGTGAGATGTCCTGGCTGCTCAATTGGCATGTGTTTGTCACTGAAGAGTGAAGACATTTTCATATAATGATGCTGTTTTTTGCTCCCTCTGTCTTGTATGCTATTTTTTATGGTGATGTTGACGTAAATTTCCTCTCATCAAATACTGATAAGTATATGTTGTTTCGTTGGATAATAAGCATCTCATTTTGTAAGACGAGTGAAAGAATTAGGATTTTGACAGTTTGTGTGGTCAAAATTACAGGTGCCCTACCGGTTTCAAGTGCGGTATCAACTACCAGCCACCAACAGTAGTCCCGGGTGGTGATCTCGCCAAGGTGCAGCGAGCAGTCTGCATGATCAGCAATAACACAGCTGTGGCCGAGGTGTTTTCGAGGATTGACCACAAGTTTGACCTCATGTATGCAAAGAGGGCGTTTGTACATTGGTATGTTGGTGAGGGTATGGAGGAGGGTGAGTTCTCAGAGGCCCGTGAAGATCTTGCTGCTCTTGAGAAAGACTACGAGGAGGTGGGTGCTGAAGGTGGAGACGAGGACGACGAGGGCGAGGAATACTGAGGTCTTGGATTGGGGTCACACTAAAGCATGTTCATTTAGGGATTTATTTTCCGCTTCCATATTTTTCTGCCTTGTTTGAGATGTTATCGCTCCCCAGTTGTGCATTTTGCTTGAGTCTGTTGTGCAGAAACTTGTTTCGAGTGGAAATTCTTTAACTTTTCTGATCTTTCTGCTAGATAATGTTAATCAATTTGGATTGAATTGAATCTATAATGCTTCCGTGCTTCTGTGGTTATGGACGTGTTGTTTTTGCAAGGTTTTGACTTATACATTGTTGTTGCTAAGCTATATAAAACTTAACTTGCAATCCCTCGTTCACCAATGTAGAGAAGTCGCACAAACAAGGAAAAGTCTATCCATTCTATCCTTCAATTGCAATTCGACCCAGATAAATCTGGATCTAAATATAATACTCGTTTTCCTGGACCGAGTCCGGAATTCGGGCTTAAGGTGTTGCTCATACTTGTCCGAGTCAGGCTTTAGATTGAGTGGGCGGGTTCCATATTTTTTAAAGGGGCAGAATTCATATTAAATTAAAAAAACTATAAGTATTACACAGTAAAACAAAGGGAAATTCCGGATGGTACCCTCGTGGTTTGGGGCATTCCGGATTTTGCCCACCAGTTTTTTCAAGTTCGGATGGTACCCTTAAGTTTATTTTGTTTTCCGGATTTTGCCCAAATTCATTACACTTTTTTAAATTCCATTAAAAACATACAAAGGAAAATAAACTAAAATTAAAAAACAACTTAAAATAGAAAGAATAATTTATTTATTTTAAAAATAAAGTAAAACAGTAACTTTTAAATATATATATATATATATATATATATATATATATATATATATATATATATATAGGGTCGGGATCCAGTAAGAACAAGTGTTACGGTAAGAAATAAGAACAACTAAGGATCGTAGGATCAAAGCACGAATGGCTTAGATTTGACGTCTAAATAAGGCATTAATATATTCTTATTCATTGTATGATGCTGCATATGGTAATTACATTATATGGAGGAAAAAAAGTTGTGAAAAGTTTTTATATTAATTACTACTTCTCATTGTCAGCATTTAAAACAAGTAACGCACATATGTGTTATACCCTATAAAATGCAATCACGTATATATTATACTTTAATACTTGCACAAGTAGTGATGCACATATATGTTATATTTTCGTATTATAATGCATGCACAGTTAGTGATTCACATACATCATGAAATATTGTTATTAAATATATAATCCATGATTTCTCCTAGTATAAGCATACATTGTTGTGTTAGTATAAGCATACATCAATAATAAAAATTTATTCTTAACTTTTTTGTATTCTCTGCTACACAAACAAGATACACGAGTAATAAGCATGCATTCATGTGTAGGAGCTTTGCACGTTTTCATTATACATGTTTCATTATATATGTTTCACCATATATCACATTTATTTCAATTTGATCGTGTAGCAGTTGTGCACATTTCCAATGATTGTGCATGAGAATATATTGTTTTAAATTGGAGTTGTGGAGTTTGCAATAACTAGTCGTGTATGAGTTAATCCGTTTTAAGTTGGAGTCGTGCATTCAATAATGTGCATGCGTATATTCTTTTGTTTTAGTTAGTCGTGTTGTTTTAACATTGACCTAGTCGTGCATGAATATATTCCTTTTAACTTGGATTCGTGCATATGTGCAATATGTAGTCGTGCGATACTCGAGAGGACGTGAATTTAAAAAATTACCAGAATTTAATAGCAGCTTTTGGTAATAATTGGATCGATATCTTAAATAGGAAATTACGTATATAGCGTAACTCATATGGAAATTGTGTAATATATCATTAAATATACCTAAATATATGTTTCATCATACCCGTCGAATGAGTTAGATCGTGCAGTCTAAATCCGTTCTCATTTCTTACCGTAATACACGTTCTCACTCGATCCTTTTCCTATATATATATATATATATATATATTATATTAATTTAAAAATAAATTAGTTAGATAATTTTTAAAAAATTTAAAAAAATCAGTGTTTTCTTTTATTTTAAAAATAAATAAATTAGGTTAGCATTTTTTAACAAAATCTAAAAACATGAGTTTTATACTTTATTTCAAAAATAAATAAAATAAGGATTTTTTTTAACATTTTAAAAAAAATTACTGTTTTAATTTATTATTAAATTAAATAAATTAGTTTTCTAATTTTTTAATATTACTTTATTTTCTTTCTTTTAGTTTTGAGAAATAAATAAAATAGAAAAATTATTTATTTATTTTAATAATAAATTAAAACAGTGCTTTTTTTTTTTTTTAAAAGAGTCCTTATTTTATTTA
>BSUD01000005.1:130975694-131051758 GCA_033239045.1 Fagopyrum esculentum | reverse complement strand
AAATAATTTTTCTATTTTATTTATTTCTCAAAACTAAAAGAAAGAAAATAAAGTAATATTAAAAAATTAGAAAACTAATTTATTTAATTTAATAATAAATTAAAACAGTACTTTTTTTTATTTTAAAAAAAGTCCTTATTTTATTTATTTTTAAATAAAGTATAAAACTTATGTTTTTAGATTTTCTTAAAAATATGATAATTCAATTTATTTATTTTTAAAATAAAAGAAAACACTGATTTTTTTAAATTTTTTAAAAATTATTTAACTAATTTATTTTTAAATTAATATAATATACATATATTTTTTAAAAAGTTACTGTTTTACTTTATTTTTAAAATAAATAAATTATTCATTCTATTTTAAGTTGTTTTTTAATTTTAGTTTTAATCTTTTGTATGTTTTTAATGGAATTTAAAAAAGTGTAATGAATTTGGGCAAAATCCGGAAAACAACATAAATTTAAGGGTACCATCCGAACTTGAAAAAACTGGTGGGCAAAATTCGGAATACCCCAAACCACGAGGGTACCATCCGGAATTTCCCTAAAACAAAGTATTTCAATGTTCAAAAATATTTGAAATTTACCTTAAGGTATCAAGTTCGAATTTAATAGCTAAAATTCAACATCCCCAATCCTCAATCTAATCCAATAGATCAAATTAAATTTAGGGAAGTTTTGGATGATATTTTTGTGGTTTGGTGTTTTACTGAAAATTTTTTTTAGCTTGGATAATGCCCTTATATTTTAATATTTTTCGAAAAATGATCAACCCCCTATAATCTCATTCCGAAAATAAGTATGGCAATTCCTACTAAGAACACATCTATGGCCTCAACAAGTAGATTCAAAGTAGTAAAAGTAAGACCATAAAACGGCGATGAATCCCTGCAACATTCCAATATTAGAACAACTTTTGTTACACATTAAGAACATTGAAAACAAAGCAATCAAGTAGGTATCCTTAAGAACACTAGCTACCTCCACAAAAGGCAACAAAAACAATGAAGGTGAAGAATCGACAATCTACTATAACCTGCAACATATACAAAGCAATTGACAATCTCAAAATCAAATGAAAGATTAAAGATCCAACAATTTCAACTTACTCTTTCAATAAAATCCTGAGTTTGTGCAAGGTTAACCAGATCAATCCCTTGTGATGTTACGGGTTGTGAAACCCCAGCTTGTGTTTCTTTTCGGCGGTTTTGGTGGATTGACCCTAATCTAATGTTACAATATACATTCTAAACCTTACTTTTTACCTTTGGCAAAGTAGCCCCTAATCCATCATATCTTTCTTGCGTAAATACAAATGCAAAAGTGAGGTTTCGAAATGCAAAAAGTACTGTTGTAGTATTTTCATCATGAGATAGCCGTCGATGTGACAGCTCTACAGAGCACTCTTTGTTTCCCTCCAAAACAGCCTCTTCCTGCAACAATCCACCAAAACAGCGCCCATATCTTCCATTTTGAAATCATCCTTTCCAGAAAATTTGGACATTATTGCTTTCATACATAACAAAACAAACTCTTCTTGATCATTCAAACTGTTGTATTTGAAGATAAACCGAGTCATCGAGTACTATTGTGTAAGGTTACTGTTTCTCATGTTTTAACGGAGTAGTACATGTAGTTTATATTCAGGTAGATTCTGTTGTCCATGTGGATGAATGTTGAAAACGTTTTACGCAAGATAAACAACAGTTATTGGGTAAGTTGTACATCTACGGCGACTTGCTATTGGGTATTGATTTAGACCCGTTTGTTGGGTATCTATAGGTTTGGGTATCTACCAGCTTTTGGGTATCTACACGTTAGTTCATACATGTACTTACACATGTAACATCTTTGTTTCAGGTATGGATACTGTACAATTGACATGTTACTCCGGGGGAGATTGGGTTACTTTGGATGGGATTTGGAGTTATGTTGGGACAATTCAAAGTAAGCACATAATTATAAGCCAAGGGACATCAATAGATGCGTTAAAAGGGTTAATCGTTTCAAGATTTAAGTTAGCAATGAAAAAACATAATCTTGTATTAACGTACAAAATAGTATGAATGAATGTTTACACCCTTTCACTATTGATAGTTGTGAAGATTTTGAAGCATATGTGGAGGCAAACAGGGTAGATAGTGTGTGTTGGAGCATCTCATTGTGTGTTACAATGGAAGAAAAACAAGATTTAGGGGTATCAATACTCAATAGTGATAATGGGGTAGTTTCAAGCATAATGGTTTATGATGAGAGGGTTGCAAGAGCAAGAATTCATGAGGACACATCAAGGTATGAATGTTCACATCCTACTTTGCTTAGTGAGTCATTGGTCGGGCTCAATCAAAGGTGGGAACTTGAGGTTTGTCAGTCTTATAAGAGTAAGAAGGATTTGAAGGTTGTTTTGTGTATGAATGACATGTACCCGTGTTTTGAGTACAAGATAAAAAAAATCACATAACCGTGTTGTGGTTGCTAAATGTGAGGAAAGTACTTGCAAATGGAAAGTTCGTTTCTCTATTTTAGGCAAGTCTCAACATTTCACCATCACACGGTACACCAATGAACACACTTGTTCTTTTGAAAGCAGAAGGCGCAATCGTAGGACACCGTCTGTAAACATAATTGCGCATTTACTGCGTGATTTGTAAGTAAATTTGTATTTTCAAGTTTTTTTGCGTGGTTTGTGTATGCATTATGTAAATTAGGGTTTGTGGAGATAATTTACGGTTTCATGTATACTTTTTAAATATTTTGCGTAAACATTTTGTAAATTAGGGTTTACTTGGGTTACATCACAAAATTTGGGTAACATGTGCATGTACGCTAATGTGAAGAATCTACCAGAACCGTTAACTGTTCAATCAGTGTTGAAAAACGATTTAAAGATTGATGCATCGTATTGGGTATGCTGGAAATCCTTGGACGCATTTGAGGAATTACTTAGATTGACATGTGAGGAGAATTATAGTGGAGTTCCGGTGTATATGCACAAACTGCGTGAAGCTAACCTCGGTAGCGTTGTTGCTCTTGATGTCGATGAAGATTCCAAATTCGACTATGTATTCTTCGCATTTGGGCAATCACTGAGGGGGTACAATGTTGTACGAAAGGTTAGTTCTTCAATACTTCAATAATGTGAGTATGATACAATACTAAATGAGTTTTCATACTATTTATAGGTGATTTCAGTTGATAGCACCTTTCTTAAAGGCAAATATGGAGGTGTTCTTTTGATAGCAACCGCTTAAGACGCAAATCAATAGATTTATCCTCCAGCATTTACAATAGTTGATAAAGAAAACGATGAATCATGGGACTTCTTCATGCAAAACTTGAAAAAGTGTGTTGAAGACGCGCGTGAACAGGTATTTGTATCTGACAGACACATGTCCGTTAAAAAAACTATTGGTACGAACTTTTCACAATCACACCACGGGGTTTGCATGTACTACTTGAAACAAAATATAAAGAAAAGATCAAGAATGAAAAGGATTCAAGATACGTTTCAAGACGCCACACAATGTTACTAGAAAGAAGACTGCATGAAGCTGTTTGAAGTTATTGAGCGGGTGAGATTTCACCATATTGCTGGGATATTACAATTCTGTTTGGTATTGTTACCAATAATATTTGGGTATTGGTACCTAACACAGTTACTACGTTTTGTAGGAGAAACCAGCGGTTGGGCAACTGTTGAGAGATGTCGGTTTTAACATGGTTGGACAATAAGCACTCGGTAGCGCTGAAGATTGATTGAGTTGTGTCAAGGATGACGGAGGAAAATGTTCTTCAAAATGATAAGAGGTAACTTCCACCCTACACAAACACTCTTATATTAACATTGCGGTTGGGCAACCGCAATGTTAATATAACATGTGCAGCAGCGGTTGGGCAACCGCTGCTGCACATGCCCAACCGCTGGTTTATCTCCTTTTGTAAGCTTATCCAATGACACATTTTCCTCCGTCATCCTTGACTATAACTGTTGTTGACTCCATAACCTTATCCAATAACATTGTTACCCACAATGGTTGATCATCAGGCACATTACCCATATATTTATCTCCTTTTGTAAGCTTATCAGTTTGGGTAGCCTTGATTTTCTTGGAATCCCTCATTACACAATCATATAAACCCCTCGGCCTCTTAGAACCGGAAATTTTTTTAACCTCCGGTACGGACCTACTCATTCAAAAATAAATAACTTATGAAATAGTGTTATACATGTAGTTACCCAAATGAATCGCGATAAGAAAGAAAGTCTGCATACCCAAGTGGACCTTCATCATTATTGTAAAGTCCTTCTGTACTTCCATCAACAACTTCTTTCACCACGGCTTCCCCCTTCTTCCCACCAAGCACTTCATCCCCCTTTTTTCATCAAGCACTTCTTCTATATTACCTAACCCCCTGCGAAATCTCAAAACCACAACTTCAACATCAAATAAAAACCCACACTCAACATTGTACAAGTATGTAACTTCATTAAGGGGCATCATATCCAATACCAGCATCTTGTTTTTTTTCCATCTACTTCCCCTTCAATGTTCTCGGTTGCACTGAATACAATAACAAAACCTATTACAAAAACGTAAGCTAACTTTGGGTATAAAACCATCCCAATAAAAAGCATCTAACAAACATAATTCAACATACTTAACAGATCCATCCTGTTTGATTTCGGAATCCTGCTCCATATGTCAAGCTTCTCCTACTTTCTCTTCGCTCATTTCACTTGCTTTGATTCCTCCTCGGGATTACCTTCATCTCCAACTTTCTCTTCACTGTTTTCACTTGCATTTATTCCGCAATTCTCCTCAGGATTACCTTCATCTCCAACTTTCTCTTCACACTTTTCACTTGCAGTGATTACAAAAAACAAAACCAAAAGTCAATATTCAAGCATTGCATATGAACCAACTTGTGCCAGCATGCATACCTACTGGACATTCCAACCTCTTTTGAAACCCCTTGTGCCAGTTTTTCATCATACAATACTAAAGGTCCACAAATCCCGGGTTCCCTTGATAAATTACAAAAATAAATATCAAACGCAACTACCGAATAAGAACACGGAAACACACATGCCAAATACATACACAATACTTACATCTCCACAGTTCGTTTCTCCTTTGAAGAAGTATACAAGTGTCGTTTACTAGCATAGTACTTAATGGTGCATCTTCTTTTCATTACCCAATTTTTTGGGGGCTTGTCCTCGGAATGAGTCCTAACTTTTTTTGCCTTCTATGGAGCAGACCGCCCAGAATGAGAACGCAAGGTTTGTACCCGAGCAAACTCCATGAAGTCATCAAAAAAATCTTGCTCAGGAACCACCTTATCTACTGCTTTGTTGGTCGGGGTTTTGACAGAACCACTATCCTTCTTCTTCTTACTTGTTATTGATACCCTTGCTTCTTTCTTGGAATCAGGTTCTTCAGCTTCCTCTGACTCAGGAGCCACAATTTTCACATTCTTGAATCCAATACTAAATAACATTTGTAGGCAACCATCATCATTTCAAACTCCCACCAGCTCCTATCATCAAAAATCAAGCCCTCCTCTTCTGACGCAAGCAAAGACTCTATCTCAAAATCCTTGAGATCGGAAACTATTGCCTTTATCTTCTGGTAACTGAGAACCTCTCTACCTTGTACCAAAGACACATATGTGCGACAGAATGGAGTAGCCTCTCCATCAACTTCTTTGAGCATAACCTGTTGTATTTTGGGTATGGACATGCAAACATGAATTTGCAACAACATATTAAAAGCATGTGTAACCATACACAAATATAGCCTAACTTGCACCAAATACGACATACTGAAACGGTCGTACATGCAAGGCCAACGGCCACCCACCAATGTTGTAACTTCTAGTAGATCTGAACTTGGCCGGCTTGCAAGAACGAAGTGAGAGCAACATTTGATTAAATACTCGACGACCCCAACATAAAGTGTTGAATTTCATCATGTCATTCACCAAACCCAATGTATGTTGATCAACCTTCAGACATCTATCATGTCCCATTAACACACCCTCAACCAATCAACTGATAGAGAAAAGTTGTCACTATATGTTGCTTCGAGAAGTTGTCTCGAAGCAACATATAGTGAATCAATAGATTGGACAAAATCATCTTCTGACTCATGGCAACAATGTGCTTAAATGGACCTTGCTCAAACTTGTCTCTATCATCTGCATTCAAACCCTTTATTAATATTGGAATCAACTTCATCCTAGAGTTGTTATTTATCCTTGCATTCTCAAATGATGGATCTTGTCCGTATCTGTACTTAAACTATTACAACGAAGAAACAATAACATGAGTAACAGACAAAAGAATTTGTGGGTTATGTGTAACAAGAATTGGGTAAGAATTCACCGAAATTTCCTGCGTAAGTGGTGGATTGTATGCCTGGGAAACTCTGCCAATTATGTTATCATGGCATTTGGGTGGTGTATTGGAAAAATGATTGACAAGTACTTGACATTAGTTTACATGCAAATTCGGTAGCAAAGTATATATATTGCCTTATTCAACAAAAAAGATATCCATACTCAAAATCTAATCATTGGAACACATATTCATGGGCATACACAAAATGAATACTCAATTACCGATTTTTCATCCCTAAACAACAATTTCCATACTCATTTTGCCAATGATTGTTAATACTCAAGAAGCGATTTCAATACAGATTAATACTAAAAAAAGGGATTCATAAGCATAAGTAATTATCAATTTGTTCATCTCTAACAAACGAATTCCTTTACTCAAATAAGACACACTGCCAATGTTTATTCTAAAACATAATCACATACCGACATTAAAAAATGAAACAAAGTAATTTCATACTCAATCAACGAATTTAGTGCCTTCATCAAAAAACGAATTCCACACTAGAAATACACACATTTGGATCCAAAATTCGTAGGCATACTCAACACAAGCGATTTTAATACTCACTTATCGATTTTCAAACTCTAACGAACGAAATCTATACTCAATTTAGGCACACGGTCAATGGTTATTCTACAACATAAGCACATACCGACATCATCAAAATCCGAAATCCAAACATTGTATCCAAGATTCGTAAGCATACACAACACAATCTATTCCCATACCACTTATCGATTTCTCAATCTCTAACAATCAAAATACATACACAATTTAGACACACGGTCAAAGCTTTTTCAAACCCCTAAGACCATTAGCACATTAATAATCAAATAAATACTCAACATTTAGTGAGTCTGAATTGATTCCCATACGCACTTATCGATTCTCATACGCACTTATCAATTTCTCAATCTCTAACAATCGAAATACATACACAATTTAGACACAATCAAAGATTTTTCGAAACCCTGAACATAAGCACTATAATAACCAAACAAATACTCAACATTCATCAAATCCCCTAAAAAACGTACCAATTCGTCTTCGTCTTTTCTAGAGACACCCTCCTGTGTTTCGGGAATCAACCTGAACGACGACGGTGGGATTTCTCTTGTTGGTGTCTTCCGTTTACCTAGTTTTTTATTGTTATCTTCACTCTTGTTTGCCTGCTTGTTGTTTGGAGTCGCCATGCATACAGTTAAGAAAGTGTTTCAAGTGTTGAGGGCGATGGGATTTGGCTGGAAAAGTATTCAGGAGGGAAAACTAGTGAGTTTTGATCCTGGATGTTTTCCTCTAGAGAGACGGTGAGAAGTTGGAAAATGGTGAGAGTTGAAATGACATTGATGTGATTGAAAGTTATTTTTGCTTCTTTAATATGTCTTGTAAGATAGTTATGACATGGGAACGGTTTCCAACAACTACATAACCTCTACAAACCGTCTCATCCTACAATTGGCTATTTGTTTGGTTATTTTTGAAATAATATAGCGTTTTGACCATTACACAACCACTACCTTGAAATATGTAGAGTGTCCATACCCAATATTGTATGTGTTACCACCCATAAAAGGCTACACAATATTAACGACTTCAAATCCACTAATACGGAAAGCATAATCAAACAAGCGCGTAAACATACTCAAAACATTATATAAATCATACAAAACCAAATTTAGTCATAACACGACCCGTAAGTGATACCTAAACGTTTACTTCCGCAACTTCCTACAAACAATAACACCTAACAGTGATCCAACAAAAGCTACCACAAGTAGTCGAATCTCTTGCGACAAGTCATTACAAAAGTGGGCATTCTCATTATCCAAATTCTCATTCTGCATATTCTCAACTTGCCTCCTTAAGATAGAAATTTATTCGTCTTTGTAGACTGCAATTGCGAAATCTCATCATTCAAACTTCTATTCTCGTCCTTCAACTTTTTGAAAAAATCCTTTATCATCAACGTCGTTACGGGGCTAGTATCGGCAACTATATGAGCAAGTCTTTCTTCATCAAGTTCATCCCTTGTTATGGTAAATTGTTGACTAAAATGTCAATCGTAATAGTTTGGATCATTGTTGTCCAGGCTTGATTCATCATCACTATACTCATCCATCTGCAAAGTACCACACTCATTGAGAAAAAAAACTGACAAACCACTACAAATTCACATACCAAATCACTCGAATACAAACATATTCATACACAATGACTACGAAATAACAATAGATATACCCAATAAACATGAAATAAACAGTAAGCATACACACTGACTCCAAAATAACAAATGATATGCGACCGAATATATTCATACCCAGTAATTATCAAACAATAATATATATATACCCAATTGCATGAAAAACACTAAATCATCATATTCATGGCTCCATAAGAAAAAATGATGACAAGTCAATGACTCTGAAATGACACATATATACCCAATAAACATGAAATTACAAATAATCATACACAATGACTACGAAATAACAAATGTTATTCCACCGAATATATTGACGCCCGACAACACTCAAATAACAATATATATACCCTCCTATCATTAAAAATAAATACTCATCATATCCATGAATCCATTTAATATAGTCTCAGTTACCTAAAGAGAAATATAAACATACACAATCATCGATCACCCATATATATTTCAAAAATGACAGGTACCATATTGAGTATACCTATTTTCAAACGATGTTGAACAGTAATATACTGAAGTTTTATGAATACAGAAATAAAAACTTACGAATTTTTCTTCTTCAGGCTGATAGTTAGATGATTATAACAAAGAGAATGAGGAATGGAGAAAATTTCTGCATAAATGAGAGGATAATAAATGGAAAAGCAAGTATATAATTTATATATACTTGCTTTTTAAGGAGGCGTATACGGGCCCGGCCCGTATACGCGCACACACATATATATATATATATATAGAGAGAGAGAGAGAGAGAGAGAGAGAATATAGATCCTATGAGAACACCCCTTAACGTGAGAACATGAGAACAAATTCGTAATTATTATTAGTTTTGTTACGAAGGTGTCATATCGTTTAATGTATTATTCGTAGTTATTGTTGGTTGAGTGAATTATTCGTAGTTATTGTTAGATTCCTAATTATTATTATTCGTAATTGTTCTTAATTATGATATCTACTCTAAATTTCAACCCTTAATACTCACCATTCAACGGTGTACGATTGTTCTTATGTTCTCACGTTAGGGGTGTTCTCATGGGAACCACACCATATATATATATATATATATATATGAATAAAACTGTATACGGGCTGGACCGGGTTAGTCCGCGGGCCAAAATGTTTACCCGTATCCGTCCCATCAAAATGCGGGCCGGGCCAGACCCGAACGGGCCAAACTTGTTGTCCATACCCATGTTTTTTCCCGGACGGGCGGGCGGGCTGGACGGGTCGGCCCGGTTTCGTACAGGTCTACCGTCACTACAAAGTTTCTAGCTCCGCTCTTGGACATACTCCATCCCAACAACTGTGCTCTGCTGTAATTTTGTTTTCTGAGGATTGATATTGTCTTTTGAAGGCGGTTTTGAGTGTTGTCGAGAAGGAGACGTGGATTTGTAATCGGCTCCTGATGGCTCTTTTGCAGTTCAAGTCTGATTGTTCCCTATACATCCTACATGTGTACTTCCTTCAAAGATTAACGTTAATGCTCGTGGCCTCCTGTTGGCTGGATCATCTGCTTTCCCTTGAAGACTTTTTTGCTTTCGGGTTTATTTTGATGTATTTGTGTATTTATTTTCACCTTTGTTTTATGGCTCTTCATGATAGTCCGTTTGCCAATCTTTTTTGGCCTTTCGATCCACTAGACGGCGCGCCGTCTAATGGTTTCAAACCGTTTTCCGCTTTTTTTTAAAAAAAAGTTTATACTATAAGTCTATAATGACATATTACATAATCCATACTATAAGTCGGATATTCCGATCCGGTTGAAGATCATTTCAATCAAACAAATCACTCAAATATTCACGGATAATTATCCAATCCGACTAAATTCGTTTTCACATAAATACATAATTCATACTATAACTTTTAAGAATAGATATTCTACTGAATAAGTTTTTGATTTACTATATACTCTATACATACATAAGTACATATTACTGAATTCATACTATAAATATAAGTTTATAATGTTTTTTTTTTACTCCGACACGATAAATGTAATGTCACGATGATTTTAACTCATTAAAATAACCTTTGATTTTACCTTTTAGTTTACTAATTACTTATTAAAAATATTTTCCAACTTTAGTTTCCGATTTCTTATACAAGTATTGAAGTATACATATTACATAATAAATAGTATACGTGTGTATATATATATATATATATATATATATATATATATATATATATATATATATATATCTTGTGACGTTTTTTAAGTATTAACTTTTTACCGTGTTAGAGATAAGATATGTGTTAAAGTATTAAAAATAAGTTTATTTACAAAAAAACTTGTATCATCTATACATTTTCACTTTTATTTGGATTAAATTATGTGACTAACTGACTATGATATATTTTATTTTACATTTTGTAACAAACAAAATAGAAAAAAACTATATGGATCAACTGGATCAATCACATTAGATTTTTTGATTAAACGGATCAGTCGGATATCCAGATCCGATTAAAGTCATTTTCAATCAAATGAATCAACCATATATCCACGGATCATTATCCGATTTAGTGAAAAGTGATAAATAGTTACATTAGAATAAATTGTTACATTCAAATAAAGGGTCAAATAATTTATATTGTGTTTCTCACTAGTTTAAGAAAGTAATAGTTGATTAATATAAAATTAAATTATAGATATGACAGATTATTTGTAACACCCCAAATTCTCGGAACTCGGGGAGTTACTGGTTAGGACCTCACAATGGGTCCCGACCTTGGTTTAACAACAACATTACTTGGATCTTACAACAAGGCACAAACGTATTTAAAACAATTTCTGAAACATAATATTTTTAATGGTATAAACGTACACATGTGACAGCCTTACAAACATATATAAAGATACATAACATGCATGACGTATGGAAGACTCCCCCGTCCCCGTCTAATGAGTACGTGGACCCGGCTGACCATCCGTTCCGGATCTCTCTGCAACTGTCTATCTCTACAGATCTACAACACGGATAAACCGTTAGCTAACTATCCAAATATAAGCAAAAGGATAACAGCACAAACACAAGCAGAAATAAAAAAATAAACAAACAACATGCTGGCACTCAACCAATTATTATCTGTTATTTAAGTGATTCACATTATTCAATTTAAGTTGTGGCACGAGAATTATTATTAGTTTTCGCCTCCGTTCCTTATCCAACTGGTGTAGGTATAGCTGACTTCCTTTGGTAGCATCACTACAAACCATGTGTGGACTAGTCCCGAAAGAAACCCCCAGCGCCCTGCGAGCTACTGAGCGGAATGCCACCGCCCGTTACTCTTAGGCCAAAATACAGGTCGGTATTTATATATCACAACCTATCTCTCTAACATGTCAATCACACACCACCATCATCATTTATACTCATATTTAGCAGTCAGCTAAGTAAGCCCAAAGGACTTACCTGTTATAACGCTCGACTCTTTAATAACCACTCGCTCTGTAACTGTATCCACTCAGTTGCCTGTCAAAGGCGATAAGTGCATTAGCACACTTTCGCGTAGATAGAAGTCTAAAACTTCTAAGATCAAAAGTATTAAGACGTATTAGTTACAGTATTAGTTTTAGGGTAAAATGACCATTTTACCCTTGGTTCCGATTTTCTCGAAAACCCTAAAATTCATGTCCCAACTCCTATTTGAAGTTCTAAAATTATATCCTAACTCTTAGAATTTTATTTGGTTCGGAACTGACATTTTCCTATGTTTCTATTTTCCGGAAGAATCAAAAAAAATTTAACTTCGGCTCTAAATATAAACTTCTTAACAGCTTATAAATTTTCCGAATTTAATCTCTAGATCATCTATGAGGTTCTATCTAACCTTAGAAGAAAGAAAAACTCCAAACTGTTCAGCCGATATTTTTATAATAATTCCCAAAGTCGGTTCTTCATTCTACTTTCCTATACTTAGCCAATTTTTAAGTTTAATAAAACTGCTCAACTACCTAACTTCGGGAGCTCGTAACTTTCAATCCGACCGTTCATTTCTCCCCAAATTTTAATACGATAAACTACATATATCCGTCTACAACATATCCAAAATTCAACGGTGGATCTTTATTCAAACGTTTTATAATTGATCGACAAGATGGACTGTTCATAACCTAAAAGCTGAAGGAATTAAATTAAATTTGCAGCAGCCCCTTATGTCTATCATATGCAGAAACACACACACAACCAACAGCCTTTCTACATACTCCTCTCTCACCCATCTTACCATCTCCACTGTCCCTAATGTAACAGATTCAAACCGAAAAATAAGAAGAGACGGAAGGCTAAACTGAGGACTCACAGGGAAAGCGACTCGCGGCTGGGCAGGTTCCGCGTGCAGTGTGACTCGGTATGGCTGCACTGGAGGCTTGCTCGGCGTTTTCGGGTTTTGGGCTGCAAGGGTTACGATCCCGTGCTTCGGGACCGCACTAGAGCAAGACGAGGTTTACAGCTTCGATCGAAAAGAGAGGAGGATGGACAGCAAGGAGGGGAGGAGCAATCACTTACCGGATTCCGGTGCTGCGAGGCGGCTCACTGGCGTTCCGGCGGCCCCCTCCCTGGTGTCGATTGCTACTGCTGCGTAAGTTCCGATCAACGGAGACGGAAGGTCCTGCGGTTTCAGCACATCAACAACACTGCGGTAGTCACGCGCCGGAACAGAAGAGGACGAAGGAGAGGCGGACGACGTACCTGGTGGTCGGCCGAATCCGGCAGGCGGCCGACTGGTGGCGCGGCGCGGCTGCACTGCAGAGAAGCGGCGGGTGAAGTCCTCGGCTCGAAACAGAAACAGAAGAATGGCGGGATGCGGGAGGAAGGAGAAAGGGGACAGCGGCTCACCTGGCGGCCTTGGTGGTCGCGGCGGCGGACGGTTCAGTGGCACTCGACGGCGGCGTCTCCGGTTGAAGGCGAGGCAGCAGCGGTTGCAGGAATTCCGGCGGCCAATTGTTGTGTATCGAGGCTTTGCGAGAAGTAGGCGGCAGGAGTTGTAACGACAGTAGGTTAGGGGAAGATTAATTAGTAGGGTGATTAGGAAAGTTTAGGGTTAAGTTAAATTAGGAGGTGGGCTGCTGATTGGGCTTCGCAGTGGCCCACATCCGGCCCGCTTTTAAATTAGCACGGAAAAGGAATCCGTCACTCGCTCGGGTTCTAGTTAGGTACGGACAAAATATATAATACGGAATTAATTCGGTATTATCTTTATTTTTATTATTTATATATTTATTTTATTAATAAATTTTGTGTTATCATTTTATGTGATTTAAGGTCCCATAAAATGATAAAGTTTAAACTCGTTTTATATAGTTTATTTATTTATTTAATTATGATTGTCGTATCGGATTTGGTCAATTTCCATTCGTCGAAAACTTAAAATTTCGGTTATTACATTATTGATCATAATCAAATTAGTTAACCAAAAATAGGGATTTGTTTGTGACGTTCAAAGATTCAAAAGGAATTTATAGTACCCCGTTTATTAATCCGTGTCCGTTATCCCATATCTATAATCCATATCCCAAAGTAAAAAAATTACTTTTTGATGAACCCATTAAATTTCGACGAAAAACCGGATAGTCTATTATTTTGGATGAAATGTTAATAAGGTGGTTAATTGTTAACGGTTTATTGAGTTTTTAAATGAAAATAAAAATACAATAGGTGTTTAAGTGAAAAAAAAAAAAAGTAAATCATAGGTTGTTTTATGTAGTTTGTTATAAATAAGATGTGGTTTTATGTAGTTGGTTACAAATTGCCCGACCCAAAATCGACCCAAATCAAGATGTCAGGCAACCCGATCGGGTTTCGACTCAACTTGGGATACAACTTGACCCAACTCAATCCCGATTGACCCGCCCCAATTGACATCTCTACTTGAAGCCATTAAAAACCAAAGTAATCCAACCCGAATGATCTGAGAACCGAACTAAACTATAATCCAAGAACCGAGGCTATATGATAACCCGTATTAACCCGAACAGTTGATACCCGATCCAAACCAACTGACCCTAAACAAAGCGTCAAAAAGAGAGATTGTTTTGACCCGATCCGTTTGAACCCGGACAATTGATATCCGATCCAAATCGACTTGACCCGAAACAAGCCGCTAAAAAGAAATATTGTTGTGACCCGACCTATTTGAACCCGAGCATGATGTGACCGACTCGAACCGACCCGTCGGCCCTATTTGACACCGCTACCAAGAACCGAACTAATCCAACCCGTTGTGACCCGATAACCGATGCTACCCGATAACCCGTTATAACCGGACCAATCGATATCCGGCCCATACTGACCCGACCTAAAACAAACCGATTATTAAACAAGCATTTTTTTTTTTTGCTTGTCCTATTTCAACCCGATCTTATGTGTGACTCGACCCTAACGATGACCCCGTTTAACACCTCTATAACACAAAATGCAACACTGAACAAACAAGGAAGAGAACAATTTTGCACCAAAAATACAAGATGAACAACCTAGGAACAATTATGGCATATGTCTTCCATCACTAATTTAATTATATGTATGGTGTTCATTGATGCTGCAATTCTCATCTATATAATTATGTGGTTGGTCGGTGATATTTATGTATGTCTCAAAATTAGTTTATTTAGAAAAGATTCGTGATTCTTGGGTGGTCCGAAACTAGCGTGAATATAAAATGTTTGATACTTCTTCATTAATATTCAGATCTATTTATATACATCAACTATAACTATAAGATAAAAGAATCCCTAACAATATGGATTGAGAGTTAACCAAATCAGTGTAGATATAGTTCAGATACTTACTAGATACATATCTCTTATACATGCTTCTTAATTATCTGATTTACTACTACTTTGACCTTCATAAGAAAGGCTCAACAGTGAACCAAAACGATTGCACAATGATCATCCAAATCATCAAAATCTACTTATACCTCGAACAAATTAACCATATGCAAAAATTGAATGTTGTCATGGAATGCATATCTAAACTTAAAATAATGAATACAAGAGGACAACAGATTGAATCGAGAAACCTGCTATAAACACAAGACCAAAATGCATGAAAATCACACAAAATGACCGATATGCATTGTAAAGACAAAAGGAAACTAGCCACACCGTCGATAGAAAATATAAGAGCTTAATTTTCCACTCAATCGCAAAACAAAATACAGCTCGCTAATAGCCTAATGTCACCTAAAATAGTAGTATTGGTTGTTTTGCTCTTTGTTAGTGAACAAAAGGAAAATACAAGAGCTTGATTTCTTGAACAATCTCGAGTATTTTAGTCCTTTTGAACAGACTTGAGCAAGAAACTCCTTTTTGAATAAGATTGAGGGTTTCCTTGTAGTGAAACTTGACATGTTCGTGGTTTTAAGCTATTCTACCGATCTCGGTGTATGTTTATAGTTGTGTTTGGATTTCGTTCGTGATGATGTGTTTTCATGACGGTTTCTTCTGGAAGAGAGGCACTTCCCCGAAATCTCGCATTTCACTTTCCCATGAGTTTGAGTCCTGTTATACATGCATCCGGCGGTTCCACTCTGATAGTGCTTGTCTCGTCCATTACCCGCTTCATCTTTAAGAGATGAGTTTCATCGATGTGCTTTTGCTTGTTGTTGTCCTCCGCCTACACATTTTTTTTTTCCGGTTTGTTTAGTTGTCTCCTTTGATGTTAGATGGTTCTCTTTGCCGGTTAGTTCCGTCCGCCGACTTCTTTCAGCGTCTCATTTCACTGTTTTATTTATACGGAGATCAAATCTCTTACCTTTATCTCTAAAAATATATTAATTTGAATGAAAACCACAAATAAAGTGAAGATTGAATTGGAAAAGGAGGAGAGAAGTGAAAAATCTAATTAGACAACATTAAATAAGTTTAATACCTTATCTATCATACTCACAAGTCACATCTAATATCCAAGCTCTATATACACATACTAGTAGATAATACGACGCGTTTTATTCCCATGAATCAAAGCTCAACGCAGCAAGCAGATTGAACAAACCCCCTAAACTCCAAAGGCACGTCCACCCTCTTCATCTCTCCATACTCCACACTTTGGTCCCTCTCCCGATCCGCCGTATAAAACCCGAAAGCTCCCCCGTAACGCTCCGACCCGCAAATCAAGACCCGATCGCCCAGATCCACCACACACGTCCCGACCCGTACCTCCGGCACAGAACCAGCCCAACTAAAGAGCCCACCATCCCTCCGAACCCCAACACACGATCTCGGGCTCTCAGGCCCGACCCATGCTTCCCTCACTCCCCTCCACGTCCCCATCCTTGTATCCAACACGTCAGCAGTACGCTTAAAACTCCCCTGGCTCTCCGTCTCATACCCGCTTATGACCCAAAACTCGGGCCCGATCACCACCCCGTAACACTCGTCCCGTGGTTTGGTCATCCGGTTCAACTCGCTCCACTCGTCTGAGTCGATGTTGTATGACCAGGCTGAGTCGAGTGCATTCTTTGACTCGTCGTGCCCGCCCGCGATCAGGACCCGCCCGTCCACCGACCCGATTGCGAATAGCGTACGCTTGGTTGGCATGTCCTTCCCCCGGGCCCACTTCCGGGCCCCGAAGTCGTATATGAACACGTCGGTAACTGGGTTATAGGTGTCTGGATCCCACCCGCCCATCATCAATAATTTTCCTTTCCAACTCGTAATCTGAGATTGAAGTCATAACACGCATATTAGATTTAATCAAATGCAATATTTCAAAAGAATATGACTTTATTCTAAATGTATACTCAGTCATTCATCATCCATCACGTTTGCAGCAATCACCCATTGAATATATAAAACAAGATTAAATAAAATGTCAAAGTGGAAAAAATTATTAAATAAAACCAACCTTAAACTATTTTTTTTAAATTAAACAGAGAAAATCCTATGTTAGATCAAATCACAATTGTAATCCGGTAAGAACCTGGTATCAAACCATATAAGACTGAATCATTACAGTCCGGAACCAATCCGAACCATGTTTTGAGTGTTTACGGTCTAGCCTGAACCGTAACAAACGGTCCGGTTCAGTCTAGACGATAGCACGTCCCCATAAAAATCTCTTCGGATAAATAGGGGTTCATAGAAGGCAACAAGACACAAATTTTGCAAAAAAGAAAACAATTATTAAATTTAACTACGATATTAAGAGGAGATATTCGATTACATGGCAGAAAAGTGGAAGCCGATCAGGGTACTTTGGAAACGATTCAACTCGCTCCCAAGTCCCAGTGACCGGGTCAAAAACCGAGATTCCGAATGCCGGTGGGGCGGCGTGGGCGGGTTTCGGGCCTGGATCTCTATCGATGGCCTGAATTAGGCAGGCGGCGAGGTGGGTACGGCCGCTCTGCTGGCGCAGTCGGTGGAAGTCGGAGCTGTGGAAGAGGGTGCGCCAACGCCGGCATACAGCGGCCGCGTGGTGGTGGGTTGAGTAATTGGAACGCAGCAGACACTCGACGGCAAGTTCGTCGGGAAATCCTGGGATGAGTTCTTTCATTTTATTGTTTTTGGGGTTGGATTATGAAGCAGGAGAAAAATGCCGCCCCTCAACGGTGTGCATATAATTATATATGCATAAATCGTTATTGCTGTTCTGATCTAGCCAATTATATAGCGACACGTCAGCTAACAGTTTCCTGAGCCGCCGTCATATTTCCATGCACACAAGGAGATGATGATGTTTTCTTTTATTTAAAAAAATGGAAATCAGCCTTGGAATAAAAACACTAAGTTCGGGATTGTCTCAAAAGTTGAGTTTTGAAATTTTTAAACGGGTCAATCGGTTAACAATATAGTAAACACATGTCTTAACATGAACTTTCTTAAAGAAGCGAAGATCCAATTTAGAATCAGTTATTATCATCTCGATTTTCCAAGGACAGCTCCACAAATCTTCGAGAAACTTAACACATAAGTTGTCACCTTCAATCTCGATCGTTTTGATATTTAATTTGATTGATTCTTTGTCCTATTTAATGTTATTTTTCTACGTTATGATGAATATGTCCTCTTTTAAGAATGTTTGAAGTCGTAGTCGTCTTCATACGTAACGCCACTTTTCCGATTATTTCACTCTTTTTTCTTTATATGTATATACTAATTAAGGCCCATAAAGCCCAATATATCAAGGCTTTCTATATACACAGCCTACCATCTAATGTAACAGTAACAAGAAAATATAAGATCATTTCAAATCATATTGGAGAATGGAGACTCATCTGATTCATTATTTGTTATAACATTAGTTTGAGCATTAAAAAAAACATTAGTTTGAGGCTCTCGTTTACAAGTGAATATCTGAATATCTTAATAGAAATTTTTGATAAATAAAATGAGTCAATAAATAAACAAAATGACGGACGCATAGCGTAATAAATTTGTAGTAACAAATAATTCAAAAACAACAAATTCATTTAATTTAAAAAAGAAAAAAGACGACCCGGCTTGAAGGTGTACCATGTTCCTTGCAAGAATGTTCTAAAAGACTATATAATATAATAAAATGTCATGTGAAATGGAGAAACTTTATGGCAAAGGATTTTTCATGATCAGCTCTATAAAATTCAATGAGATGTTATCTCTTCAAGTATACTTCTTACATCACTGCATACACACACCCCTATATATATATATATATAGATAGAGAGAGAGAGGTTTCTTCAATGTCAAACAATATTAAATTTCAAGTTGATTCATGAATATGATTTTTGCAATATATGACTGAAATTGAAATCTATCCAATAAAAAATAAATTAATATTCAGGGCCAAACCATCAAAAGAACTCTTTTGGAGGCGAGAGTTATGCCTATTAATATTTAATGATGGCTTATTATTTCGCACATTAATAGTCAAAAGGGAGAACAAATATTAAAGAGGGTCATGACATTGCTTTAATTAGTCAACATAGCAATATGATCCTCTTCTTTTTTTTTCCCGGATGATACCCTCTAACTTTGACATACTAGGTGTACTACACGCGTCGGTTTCGCCAATGGTGTTAGTTTGTGGTGTGTGGATCATCGTTGTGTCTGTGTTGATTTGGTGTTCAGTGTTCTCGGAATGGTTAGTGAAGAACTTGAGGTTACACCGATGTCTAGGATCTCCTCAATGGTCCTGCTTGGGTCATTAGACGGCGGGTATAGTAATCTGCTACGTAGAGCATAGACCAAACTCTTCGTTCCAGTTTGTTTTGGACGAAACCAACCGAATTATGCTCGACCAAATTAGATAAGTAAGCTTTTTTGAGATTTCTCTCTAGTCACTAGGTTCATGGTATAAATATGTTTAGTAAATGTACCCTTAATCAAACCCCTTACCCTACAACATAAATTTAATGAAAGTTGCAAAAATTGAAGGAGTACACAAACCTAATGAAAATAGAAAAGGTCCTATTTGACTAAATTCTTTCATTACGTTCAGCCTAGTAATTCATCGGACGATAATAAACTTTTAGGTTACAGTTCTCTCGGTTAAATCGGCCTCCTACTGCAGTGCAAAGCACAACCATTCCAAAATGTAAAATCCATTTATTTCCTCCCTAAAACTGAAAACAAACAACGATAAACCCGAACGAGAGGGGATAATACCAAAGAGAATAAGTTAAACTAAAACAAAGTATCGTGATAAATAACCCAACAATGACATGAGATACCCTAATCCCAAGCACTGGCAACGCCAGGTGCGTAACCCCCGCCACCATAGTAATCTGTAACCCCACCTCTATTGTATGATGGTGCATCCCTTCTGAAATCACGCCCTCCAAACCGCCCACCTCCAGTTCGCCGGTTTCTTCCTCCCCCGTAATATCGAGATGCATACCGGGTCAACCAATCGGGTACTTCTTGGTTAGCTTCTGTCATGAGATCAGCCAGTGGCCTTGCCATTGACGCATTACCTTCGTTAAAGAAGGCAGTTGCCAGGCCCGATTTCCCGGCTCGACCTGTACGACCAATACGATGAACGTAATCATCAATGTCATTTGGTAGGTCGAAGTTGATGACATGAGCCACGTGGGGAATATCAAGCCCACGTGCAGCTACATCAGTTGCAACCAATATGGGTGTATTTCCGCTCTTGAAGGACCTTAGTGCAAGTTCCCTTTCCTGTTGTGTTCGATCGCCGTGAATACTGGTTGCTGGAAAGCCATTCACACAAAGGAAGTGTTCTAGGGCATCTGCTCCCTTCTTAGTCTCCACAAACACTAGTGTCAAAGATTGCTGCCAAATTAAGCACGAATGAGTGCATTTGAAAGGTGACCAGAAGACGGAGTTAATATAAACAATTAAAATACCTTGCCATGAGTCCCATTCGCCCTTTGTGCATGTAGAAGATCCATTAAATGACTTCTCTTGTCAGATTCGTGAACAAATTCTACCCTTTGAACGATCAGATCTGTACTCGACCCCACCCTTCCAACAGCTAGGAAAATGTAATTTGCTAGGAAATCAGAAGCAAGCCTCTGCGTAGCACACCACAAAATCAAAGCAGTTGTTAAATACATTACAGACAAAAATAAAGCAGTTGTTAAATGATAAGGTTTAGCTCATCCATGTCCCTAAATTGATATATGTTAGAAAAGATGAAGCATGGTTTCAAAATTTGAAAGAAATTAGTTCCTAAATCAAATTAATCTCATTCCATATCAAAAGTTAATCAATTTTCACGTTAGTAAATTAGTAACATACATCATAGATGGTACATATTTGAGAATATCAAAATCTAAAATTTAGATTAAATTTGTTGTTGCAACGAAAAACAAAAAGTTGCCAAGCTCTTATACACTGTCTAAATCAATCACCACCACTCTGTAAGTTTGTATGTAATCAGCCAATCACGTTTCCAGTTCAAGAAATAGTAGGATTGATAAAGCCAGGCTCCACTTCACGAGTTAGGGACTAGATTGATGACCTCGACTACTAAAACAATTTAAATGCCAAGTGAACATTGCACAATCATCATGAATCATGACCTCGTGGTGGGATTCAAGATTAAAAAGAGTTTAAACAATAACACGATAAAATGATGAGCTAAACCTGGATTTCTTTTGGAAAGGTTGCACTAAAAAGCATTGTTTGTCTCACACCACGAGGAGGCATGTCGGTCTGTTCAACTATCTTTCTAATTTGAGGCTCAAAACCCATATCGAGCATACGATCCGCCTCATCAAGAGCCAAGTATCTGATCATTGACAAAGACACCCTCGCCCTTTCAAGCAAATCCACCAATCTCCCTGGAGTTGCAACAAGAATATCAACCCCTCTTTCAAGCTCACGCAACTGAAAATATGAAAGACAACACCAGTCATAGATATGATTGTATAGTATAGGATATGCATGCACTTAAAATCAGGAGAGAATAAACCAACAAATAGCACATTGACATTCAACCATTTGTGAAGGCATCTCAGCATTTAGAAAGTATAAAATGAATAATCCGCGAGGATAAAAAGTTCATAGAACATCATAAGACAATAATATGATGAAAAACTCACTTGTTGGCTGATTGGGGCTCCTCCATAAGCAACTACCACCCTCACACCAGTTTGGTAGGCAAATTTTTTAGCTTCATCATTTATCTTGAGAAAGCGCCAAAATTATATATATTTACAAACATCATAAGGCTTTATCAAGTGCATAATAAAAAAAAGTTTCCGACTAAAAATCAAGGTATCAACCGGGAACT
Source organism: Fagopyrum esculentum (assembly GCA_033239045.1). Classification (NCBI taxonomy): domain Eukaryota; kingdom Viridiplantae; phylum Streptophyta; class Magnoliopsida; order Caryophyllales; family Polygonaceae; genus Fagopyrum; species Fagopyrum esculentum. The sequence continues at coordinate 131,029,454 of BSUD01000005.1, read as the reverse complement.
AACTTGCATTGACAACTCCCTAGTAGGAGACAAAATGAGTGCAAATGGATTCGCAGTTCTTGCTCCACGCAGCCTTGGAGGGCCGGCCTTCATTATTCCACTTATAATTGGAAAGCAGAAAGCTGCAGTTTTTCCAGATCCGGTCTGAGCACAAGCCATCAGATCCCGTCCAACAAGGGAAATTGGGATTGCATGTCGTTGGACAGGAGTTGGCTTCACATACTTACATCTCCTGATATTTGCATTCAACTCATTTCCGAGGTCTATATCTGCAAAAGTATTTACGGGAGGAGGCACGTTATCTCCACTAGTTTCCACAGGGATATCTTCATAAGCATCAAAATTGATGCCTGTATTATCCTGCTCAAATGGCTGCTCATCAATGGGCTCCTCGTTATCATCACCAAAAGGGTTTACCTCTCGGCTCCTCCCACGGTCCCATGATCCTCCACCTCTTCCATTCCATACACCTCCTCCGCCTCTACCTCCTCCACCACCATAACCGTGGTGCCCAAAATCTGCTCTAGGACCACCCCATTTGGAGCCACTACTAGATCCACCATAAGAGGATCTATCAGTAAAGGATGGCGCATGTGTCACATTAGATGGTGCATCAGGCTCAAACGTTTGCGGCCTCTTACGTAGGTGTGGTGGTAAATAAGCCGGTTTGGCGGGCCGCACACCACCATAAACATTATTGTTTGAGGAGCCTGAAACTACATGATCCGTCTCAGAACCAGAAGCATCTGCCCAAGATGTTCTCATTGTTGCCAGCGTTGACAAGGGTGTACGAAAGCAGATTAACGACTCTACACCGTACTTTATCCTAGCTCTACCATGTGATACATGTGAAATACCAATAATAATCCACAATTACCTTCAATGTTCTCCTTTTCAATCTAGGAAGCATAGATCATAACAGAAAACCCCATTTAACCAACTCATCCACAGTTCGTAAGCTCAATCCATAAATACAAATCGTCGTCTCGAAATAACAAATCATCACCCAAAGCAGCTTTACTAATAATTAATACATGCACAATAATCCATTCAACAATCGGAAGACAAAAAACACACGAACACGTACAATATGATTCCTTCCGCACAAGTAAATCCTTGCAAGCCAAAAACCATCACCAATTTCACATACTCAGCCGAATCTACAAGCCACAAACCTAATCCTTGGTAATAAAAGCAACTTGACCAAACCAATAAAAGTGAGCAATCTAACCAAACCAATAAAAGCGAGCAATCTAATCAAAGAAATAAAAATAGAAAATTACATTTTTCAATTCAACTTAAATGAAACAATGAAACAATAGCCAAAAAATCTTTTAAACAAGGAAACTGAAGGTGGAAAAGTTAACCCGTAATTAGCGTTAGGATTGGCGTTGACGAATCAAAGAAAAAACACCACAAACCCTGGGTATTACTATTCGGACGGATCAAATAAACCAAAGCGAGAAAATATCTGAGAACGTAGATATAGATAGATAGATTCCTACAAATCCCTCTTTCTTCTCTCTCTTCCTCCCGATTTCAACTCCAAGTGGAAAAGATTTGCACGAAAATGGGAATTCCCTTTCTTGACTAAATATGACTTGTTGGACAACGGTACCTTCTACATCTCGTTATAAGTTGGGGTGTCGATTTTCTCACTTGTTTCTTTGTTCTTTTTTTAAGGACTTTTTTTCTCGTTCCATGTGCAAAATAAAAATAGCCTATCACGAAATCTATTGGATCTGCAATTCACTATGTGTTTTGATTGGGTAGAAAGGGTGGGTAAGTCTCACGCCTAACTAAACTGTTTTTTTGGGTTCTATGTTGGGGATAAGATATTTTCTGCCTAATTTTTAGGATTTTTTTAAGTGTAAAATCTAAATGAAAATGATTTTTTTCAGAGCCTAAAGTTAGGATATTATACATTTCTACCCATTTACAACTAATTCTAAATGAGTAAATCACAATAATGTGGAATATTGGAGTGTTTCATAAAATAAGCTTATCGTGGTTGAAGATGGATATTATATGTAGATAAAGGTGAAAGTTGATAAAACTTGATAGATTATGTACGAGATAAATTTGTAAAATAAGTTGTATGGTGTTTGGTATAAAATAGGAGTCGAGGTTGCAAAATTACCAAAAACGGATTTGAATAAGTTTTGTAGGAGTGATAGGAGTTGGTGGTGATAGTTTATGTGAATAATCAAGGCTAGTTTAGTAATTACGCACTCTTGTAACCCCTTTATATTTATTGTTTATAATCTAATGGAAACCTTAAGGGGAATTTATCCTTCATCTCACATGGTATCAGCCTAATTACATCATCTCTTCCGCCTCTTTCTTTTATACCTCCCGCACACGTTCATCTTGCCGTTTGCTTTCCGTCTACTACACCCCTTCGCCGTCTACTTATGGAAAAAGACAAGAAAAACTACTTTCATTCCGCTCTTGGGATCTCCAACATTAAGAACAACATCGCCCTTGTTCTCGATCATGACACACCCTATGCCTCTTGGGTTACCTTACTTCGCATCACAGCAAGGCTCACAACGTCTTGGATCATATTGATGCTACCGTTCTTCAATGGATCTATAGTACGGTTTGAAAATACATTCTTCCTTAAATCCTCGATTCCGATGACACGGCTCTCCAAGAGTGGGGACAAATCAAGGATAATTTTCAAGATAACAAAAACAAGCGCACCGTGTATCTTTAACATGATTTCACAAAAAGGGTAGCTCGCAATTGATTATGGAGGAAACTCGCTTGAGGAGTCAAGCTACTGCTGCCAAGGAACAAACGACTCTTATTACAGCTTGTCTCCTCGGTTAGATCATGTAAGACCTAGAGTATTAGGGACGTTGTCCCCACACCAACCATGCTCACGTGGAAACTTCTCAAGAGTTCACTCATCTTGAAATTGCTTCCGCACGAGCACACTTAACTCTAGAGTTCTTTGTCCTCACTCGACCACTAGAAAATAAGAATTCTTATTGACATGGATATTAACTCATCCTTATAAGTTAATCATAAATCCCCATTCAAATGATGCGGGATAATAATTTTACGGGTGTTACAATCTCCCCCACTTGGACGTTGTCCCCACGCCAACCATGTTCACACAAAAACTTCCCGAGAGGTCACCCATCCTGAAATTGTTCCCTCACAAACACGCTTAATTCTAGAGTTCTTTGTCCTCAATCCACCACTGAAAAATAAGAATTCTTGTTGACATGGATAGCAACTCATCAATTTAAGTTAATCATAAAACCTCATTCAAATAATGTGAGATGATAATTTTACATGGTGTTACAATTGCCAAATTTTTAGGGGTGCAACACGAGGACTTCCTAAGAGGTCACTTATCCTTAAATTTCTTCCGTGCAAGCACACTTAACTTTAAAGTTATTTGTCCTCACTCGACCATTGAAAAATAAAAATTCTTGTTGACATGGGTAGCAAGTCATCATTATTAGTTAATCAAAAATCTCAATTCAAATGATGCAGGGTGATAATTTAATGGGGTGTTACAATCTCCACCACTTAAACTCCTGACGCCACGTCAAGCACAAGGACCGTCCACTCAGGGTTACATCTAATACCATCTGCATGACCCGAGGTCTTAGGGACATTGTCCCCATGCCAATCAATCTCACACGGAAACTTTTCATGAGGTCATTCTGTAAAAGCTAGGATTTTCGAATCCTAATAAAGGATGATTAAGTTAATCATCGACATGAATTGACCCATAAATCGCGAATAGTGTGTAGATGACGAATATGAATTCCACCATTATGATTTTGGCGTAAATTTGGACGTATGGGGGAAATTTTACTTTTTCCTCCGGGGAATAATTTTTACCCTCTGGTATTATTTGGAGCATTTGGGAGCTTCAATTAATAAAATTGCAGTTGAGAGAAATGATCAGGACATCTGATATGTTCTAGATATGAAATAACATGGAAAGACAAAATGGCCAAAAGAGCCGCTATTTCGTTTCTTAGCGGCTAAGAAAGACGGCTTAGGAATACACGTTTTCCGAGAAAGTTGCGGAATAAATATCCACACAATATGTCAGATTTATTATTCCAATTTCGAGAAGTTTGGAGAAGGGGCTCAAACCGCCTTCGGATCGATAAAAGGATAATTATCGACTTTGCTAAAGGATAATTATCGTCTTCGCTATAAACAGCGAAAATTCATTTATTAATTCATTTCCTTTCACGTTTCCTCGTAAAAGCTCTGATTTCTCTCAACCTTCAAATTCAGATCTACTCTTCGTTTGTAATCCGATTTCAATTCCGTTTGAGTTTTCGGATTCCTCTCTTCGTCCTCTTCATTTTGGTACCGAGTTTCTGCGTTTCCGTTGAAGTTATGGCCAGGTCGAGCATCCCCTATCTATGGTCAGTTCCGTCGCTCGGATTCCGGTGAATCTGATGGTGTCCGAGCGTAGCCTGCGTCGTTGTGATTCCGAATCTTCTTTCGGATCGTCAATCGGGTTAGTAACGAATAAGTTATGAATTTATTCGCTTTCAGTATTGCGATTTGGCCTAAATTGACCTTAGGCTTGTCAAATGGATAATTGGAAGTTCCATTATGCTCGTTACAATATTCTGGTGATTATGGGCTATTTGTCTGATGAGATCTGATGACAGTTGGGTTGAGAAACTGCCTGCGGACAAAAGGTTATTCTGATGAATTTTAATTAATTAATTAATTAAAGATTAATTAATTAAATTGGGAATCTAGAAAACGCTATAAGCTAATTAAATTCAAAGGAATGAATTTAATTGATGTTTGAAGCAAGAAGTTTAATACGAGGAATATGATATTCTCGACAGGTGGTGTTCAAGACGGTAGACTAACTATAGCTTAGTTGCTCAGTGAGCGTATCCAGGTAAGTCTTCGGACTTACTTAGCTTCGATCTGCAGAAACCCGTGCCTGAGAGATTTATATCTCACTATGTTGATATGTGTTGTTGTTTTGAAATGCCTTGTTGTGTTGAAATGTGAATGTTGATATGCATTGAGATGTGTTATGTGTGAAGCATGCTTGATGTGTTATTGATGAAAATGACGGTATGATGTGTAAAGCATGCTTAATGTTGTTATGATTATTATCATGTCATGATTATGAGAAATGGTTAAATGAACATGTGTTAGCCTATTGAGGCGTGCTATTGAATGACATGATAAGCTTGTTGAAACATGATAATGTATGAGATGATAAGCCTTTTGAGGCATGTGATATGATGATAACTTGTAAAGGTCAATAGTATGTAAATTGTTTAAGACTCTGAGCTAACCAGTAGCCAGGTCGCCAGCTATTGCAGTGAATACCGGAGCTCGGCCAAGCCCGGATCACTTGCGTTTGTATAAGAATGACACCGAGTCTGATGGACTTCAGGCTCGGGGCGCACACCTAATGAAAATGGTAAATGTTTGCATTAACATGAATGACAAAATGTTGCATGTGGTTAGGGGTTAAGACCATAACCCACCACGAGAAAGCCTGGCCCGTAGACTTGATCAGTCTGGCTACGACCTAAGAGCAAATGTCTGAATTAACCTAATCTTTGCAATGGTGAGCTCACACCAAATCCAGAACCGTATAAGCAATGGTTCCGGATTAATGGGTCCGGGATCGCAAATTGTAAATTTCATACTGCATTCACGTGCATCATTCATAAAAGCATGATATCATCTCATGAGCACGGTATATGGTATTTGAATATATTTGTTGTTTGTGATGTGATGATATAATCTCTCGTGGATAGATTATGATCAGTAACTAACGGTTTTAAACCGAATCTTTTTAGGTAATGCTGATCATAGGAACGCTTCAGGGATGTCAGCTGCAAGAAGTGGACAGCCGAGGTAGTGTTAACCCAGGGGTTGGTTGAACTACTTTTGAAACTAATCGCTTGCAAGCGAGTCTTTTGTTGGTTGTGTGCAACTGTGTATACATGTTGATTTCAGGCTGAAGTTTTAAGACACCTGTTCAGGTGTCATGTTTTGAAGTGTCGTTTTGGGATATACATACTAACTGCAGGCATGGTTGTTATGTAAATGTTTTCTAAATGACAGGTTGAATGTTTTCATTACTTCTTCGTGCTTCTTGTTGCAAGGTCCTATTTGTGAAGTTGTTGTCAGGCTAACTGATGGGACCCACTGTGTGGTCCTTAGCCTAGTGACGTCTTGAGTTACTTAAAACTCGGGTCGTTACAGATTGGTATCAGAGCTTAGGTTGACAACAAGGGCACATGTGACTTGAGATGAGACATGATAGTTCAACCTAACTACAACCCAGTTCGGGTTGGTTTTGAAAGGAAATTTAAGTTTTCAAAAGATTTTGGAAATTACTAACATATGGTTTTAATGGATTTAAAATCATATGCATAGTCGGGATTGTGGGTAAAGACACCGTCTTCCACTCCTCAATGTGACTCCTTGTAAGTGTAGTTCTCTCTCTAACTTGTTAAGATTATAGTATTCTTATAGATATCACTATTGTTATAAGTAGTGGATATATATGAAGAGAGAACGATCGTGAATGTTCCGGTTTGTCGAAACCGTGATAAAGGCAACCGTAAGCGTTTTGATTAAGAGACAAGGAAGTTGCAGCTTCATTACGAGTATGTCAATGGGAGCACAATGTGCAAGTGTGTTAGTGGAAGTAAGACAAGCTAGAAGTACATGAGAGTATAATGTTTAAAGTAAGTGGTCAAGGTCAAGTACTTCTACCCATCGAGCTACATGAAATGTGAAGATGCAAGAATATAGCAGTAGAAAGGGCTATTGCTACGATAGAAACGCAATGGCAAGCACGAGTTATTGAACCCCAAACACTAGAAGTTCCATAGGAGGAATAAGAAGGTAGTGAACTTCATTAGAGAAGTGACTAAGGCCATCAAAAGAAGAGATGTGTTAGTGTTTGTAGGAGCTTATGCAATGCAAGTTGGTTGACGGTTGAACCACATAAACATGACTTTTGGGGACATTGGAGAGCTAGAAAAGTATAAGATGAAACTTGCAGCAACTTTCATGCAGAACATTGGTGCATGTTGGTGGATGAGAAATCGTGCAATCATTGTGGATTACGAGACTTTCAAGAGTCGGATTTGGACTAACTTGTTAAAGTCTTTTCTGGAAGCAACATTTGGAGGTTCGCCTATGATGGAGATGAATTTTACGAGGAGTATACATCGTTGGATGAGAGTGCACCACTTCATGATCAATTGATAAGATTGTTTACGATAGGATGAAACGACCTCTTAGTTTGTGTTGTCACCTAAGATATGACGTTATTGGAGTATTAGGAGAGGATAATAAAGCTTGAAGCAAGACAAGGCTTTAGGAAAGAGATGGATTCCTAAACTAGTGGAGGAAAGATGCAGAAGTCTACTCCAAGATTCTTGAACCTGCGAGTACGAGACGTGTGAATCAAGAAACAAGACCTTCTCCACAACCATGATCATAAGAGAAATTGGAGGGAAGAACATTTTAAATTGTGGAGACCTAAATTATTACAAGAAGGACTGATTAAAAAGTCCAACTACATGTTTCAAATGTAGTTAACCTAGAGATAGGATAAAGTTTGTGAGGCTAGGGGATAATGTTAACTCAAGGATCTTGTCCTAATGTGAGAGGAGGAGAAAGTACAAGTTTACGTGGAAGCTAGGCAAGTAAAGTAGCCAACCGATATCCTTATTACCGGATTGGATAATGATGACGTGATTCTAGGCATCGATTGGATGATCAAGTATATGGATAAGATAGATGCGGAAATGCTAACAAAAATGATGTTAGCCAAAGATGATACTTGTCATGTGTTCAAAGGAAGTGAGCTACAAGACCCGCTAGTGATGATCTCTGTGATGAAAGCAAGTAAGCTGTTAGGGAAAGGATGTGAAGCATATTTATGTTATGCCTTGGAGAAAGAAGGAAAGATTCAATTGAAATACATTACAGTTGCACGCGAGTTTAAGAATGTTTTTCAAGATGAGTTACCTGGATTGCCACCTACTAGGCAAGTTGACTTAGAATCGATCTAGAGCCTGGAACTAGACCAATTTCTAAAGCTCCGTACAGAATGGCACATGTGGAAATGCTTGAGTTGAAGAAGCAATTGGAAAATTTGGCAAATAAAGGATTTATTCGGCCAAGTGTATCACCATGGGGAGAGCCAGTATTGTTCGTGAAGAAAAATGGATGGTACAATGAGGCTATGTATCGACTATAGAGACCTGAATAAGATGACGATTAAGAACAAGTATCCACTGCCACAAATTGATGATTTGTTAGATCAGTTACAAGGAGCAAAGGTGTTCTCCAAGATAGACCTACGGTCAGGCTATCACCAGTTGAAGATTCAAGAAAATGACATCCATAAGACAACATTCGGGACTCGGTATGGACACTACGAGTTCGTGGTTATGCCATTTGGATTAACCAACGCACCTGCTGCGTTTATGGAATTGATGAATCGGACCTTTATTGGATACTTGGATAGGTTTGTTGTGGTCTTTATAGATGATATATTGGTTTATTCACGAAGTAGTGAAGAGCATGCAGAGCATTTGAAAGCAGTTCTTCAAGTATTGAGGAAAGAAAAGCTTTATGATAAGTTGTCCAAGTGTGACTTCTGGATGAAAGAAGTAACATTCTTGGGACACATGATTACTGCAAATGGAGTCAAAGTTGACCCATCCAAGATCGAAACCGTGCTAGCATGGGAACCACCCAAGAACGTCAAAGAGATACGTAGTTTCCTAGGATTAGCAGGATACTATAGACGTTTTGTAAAAGGGTTTTCCATCATAGCAAGACCTATGACCAACCTATTTAAGAAGAAGGCAAAGTTTGTATGGACTAACAAGTGTCAAGAAAGCCTTGAAGAGTTAAAGAAGAGATTGACTACTGCACCTGTGTTAGGTTAGCCGAATGGAGCACTAGAGTTCATTGTTTACACTGATGCATCTAAAATGGACTTAGAATGCGTTCTGATGCAGAATGACAGTCATATCATATGCATCAAGACAATTGAGGTAGTATGAGCAAAACTACCCAATACATACCTTAGAGTTAGCAACGGTACTTCGTTCACTAAAATTGGTGGCACTGCTTGCTTGGATCAACATGCATGATTATGGCACATCATAAGAGTTTGAAGTACATATTCACTTAGGAAAAGTTGAATATGAGACAAATAAGATGGTAAGAGATAATAAAGGTTTATAATTTGAATATATTATATCATCTTGACAAGGCTAAAGTCGTGGCCGATGCTCTGAGCAAAAAAAAAAAGTCGGTTCAAGAAGAAGGTGATTGCTCGTTTGACTGCACAATCTGAGATACAAAAAGATATGATTTATAGTGGTAGAGAGAAATATGGGTTTAGAAAGACCAAGGGTATTTGTGTACCTTGGAGATCATGCCTAGTTGGATGGAAGAGATCCAACATAAACAACTAAGTTCCTTGATCTAACCAAGGTGAGGTCAATGATCACGAATGATGAAAGTTTAGATTCTTTATCAACGACGACAATATGTTTGGATACCAAGGAAGAATATGTATGCCTCAAGATGATGAGATTAGAAGAAATATTCTTGTTAATGCTCATACAAAACCATAGTCGAATAAGATGTATCAGGATATTATACCATACTTCAGGTAAAAAGATATGAAAAAGGATAATTATAGGGTTGTGGCATGTTGTCAAACATGTCAACAAATTAAGATTGAACATCAAAGAACAAGAGGAGAACTTACGTCACTTGAAATACCACAATGAAAATGAGAACTAAGCTGAATTTTACAACAGCGTTCCATCCACAGTCAGATGGTCAGTCCGAAAGGACTATTCAGACTTTAGAAGACTTGTTGAGGTCATGTGTGCTTGATTGGGGACCGATATGGTCAGATCAATTACCGTTGGTCGAGTTCACCTATAACAACAGTGGGCATGCGTCCATTGGGATGGCACCATATGAAGCACTGTACGGAAGGAAATGTCGAACCCCATTATGTTGGGATGAGCCTGCCGATGTCATTGACACGGCTCCAGACAAAGTTAAAAGTGATATTGGAAAAAATTGCTTTGATTCGAGAAAGGATGTTGGTTGCACAAAGTAGACAAAAATCGTATGCTGATAAGCGCCGACGCCCGCTAGAGTTTGAAACAGGGACACATGTTTGGCTGGAAGTTTCACCGACTCGTGGAGTCAAACGGTTTGGTATCAAGGAGAAGTTAAGTCCTCGGTATATTGGACCGTTTGAGATTTTGGAAAAAGTTGGTAAAGTAGCTTATCGTTTAGCATTACCGACAACAATGGATGGAGTACACGCAGTGTTTCATGCATCACAACTGAGACAATATCAACCAGATCCGAGTCGTGTACTCGGCTATGATGCTATTGAGATAGAGCTTGATCAGACCTATGTCGAGTTCCCTATGGCCGTGCAAAACAGAAAGAAGAAGAAGTTAAGGAATAAAGAAATTCCATTAGTGAAGATCCAGTGGTCCCGAAGGGGAATGGAAGAGGCTACATGGGAAACAGTTGAACACATGGAGAGAAATTATCCAGAGGTGTTTAGCTCTTTGATCAATGATTGGGACAAAAGCAAAGAGTAGTACCTAACTTTTCCACTAACTAATGTGCTTATATAGTTCTATGTTGATGTAATTTATGTGTGTGTGAATTGTTTTGTGTTTGCTAACATAGGAAGTGATAAACTTCACTAGTGTGAGCTTGATGACCCCTTCTAACTTGGTAATAACTTATGCTTGCATGAAATGCAAAGATAGGTTAATTATGTGACTGATAGATTCAGTCTTCTGATGAGCTGTGTACTAAAGTTTCGGGACGAAACTTTTTCTTAAGGGGTGTGTGATGTAAAAGCTAGGATTTTCGAATTCTAATAAAGGATGATTAAGTTAATCATCGACATGAATTGACCCATAAATCGCGAATAGGGTGTAGATGACGAATATGAATTCCACCATTATGATTTTAGCGTAAATTTGGACGTATGGGGGAAATTTTACTTTTTCCTCCGGGGAATAATTTTTACCCTCTGGTATTATTTGGAGCATTTGGGAGCTTCAATTAATAAAATTGTAGTTGAGAGAAATGATCAGGACATCTGATATGTTCTAGATATGAAATAACATGGAAAGGCAAAATGACCAAAAGAGCCGCTATTTCGTTTCTTAGCGGCTAAGAAAGACGGCTTAGGAATACACGTTTTCCGAGAAAGTTGCGGAATAAATATCCACACAATATGTCAGATTTATTATTCCAATTTCAAGAAGTTTGGAGAAGGGGCTCAAACCGCCTTCGGATCGATAAAAGGATAATTATCGACTTTGCTAAAGGATAATTACCGTCTTCGCTATAAATAGCGAAAATTCATTTATTAATTCATTTCCTTTCACGTTTCCTCGTAAAACCTCTGATTTCTCTCAACCTTCAAATTCAGATCTACTCTTCGTTTGTAATCCGATTTCAATTCCGTTTGAGTTTTCGGATTCCTCTCTTCGTCCTCTTCATTTTGGTACCGAGTTTCTGCGTTGCCGTTGAAGTTATGGCCAGGTCGAGCATCCCCCTTCTATGGTCAGTTCCGTCGCTCAGATTCCGGTGAATCTGATGGTGTCCGAGCGTAGCCTGCGTCGTTGTGATTCTGAATCTTCTTTCGGATCGTCAATCGGGTTAGTAACGAATAAGTTATGAATTTATTCGCTTTCAGTATTGCAATTTGGCCTAAATTGACCTTAGGCTTGTCAAAATGGATAATTGGAAATTCCATTATGCTCGTTACAATATTCTGGTGATTATGGGCTATTTGTTTGATGAGATCTGATGACAGTTGGGTTGAGAAACTGCCTGCGGGCAAAAGGTTATTCTGATGAATTTTTATTAATTAATTAAAGATTAATTAATTAAATTGGGAATCTAGAAAACGCTATAAGCTAATTAAATTCAAAGGAATGAATTTAATTGATGTTTGAAGCAAGAAGTTTAATACGAGGAATATGATATTCTCGACAGGTGGTGTTGAAGACGGTAGACTAACTATAGCTTAGTTGCTCAGTGAGCGTATCCAGGTAAGTCTTCGGACTTACTTAGCTTCGATCTGCAGAAACCCGTGCCTGAGAGATTTATATCTCACTGTGTTGATATGTGTTGTTGTTTTGAAATGCCTTGTTGTGTTGAAATGTGAATGTTGATATGCATTGAGATGTGTTATGTGTGAAGCATGCTTGATGTGTTATTGATGAAAATGACGGTATGATGTGTAAAGCATGCTTAATGTTGTTATGATTATTATCATGTCATGATTATGAGAAATGGTTAAATGAACACGTGTTAGCCTATTGAGGCGTGCTATTGAATGACATGATAAGCTTGTTGAAACATGATAATGTATGAGATGATAAGCCTTTTGAGGCATGTGATATGATGATAACCTGTAAAGGTCAATAGTATGTAAATTGTTTAAGACTCTGAGCTAACCAGTAGCCAGGTCGCCAGCTATTGTAGTGAATACCGGAGCTCGGCCAAGCCCGGATCACTTGCGTTTGTATAAGAATGACACCGAGTCTGATGGACTTCGGGCTCGGGTCGCACACCTAATGAAAATGGTAAATGTTTGCATTAACATGAATGGCAAAATGTTGCAGGTGGTTAGGGGTTAAGACCATAACCCACCACGAGAAAGCCTGGCCCGTAGACTTGATCAGTCTGGCTACGACCTAAGAGCAAATGTCTGAATTAATCTAATCTGTGCAATGGTGAGCTCACACCAAAGCCAGAACCGTATAAGCAATGGTTCCAGATTAATGGGTCCGGGATCGCAAATTGTAAATTTCATACTGCATTCACGTGCATCATTCATAAAAGCATGATATCATCTCATGAGCACGGTATATGGTATTTGAATATATTTGTTGTGTTGTGATGTGATGATATAATCTTTCGTGGATAGATTATGATCAGTAGCTAACGGTTTTAAACCGAATCTTTTTAGGTAATGCTGATCATAGGAACGCTTCAGGGATGTCAGCTGCAGGAAGTGGACAGCCGAGGCAGTGTTAACCCAGGGGTTGGTTGAACTACTTTTGAAACTAATCGCTTGCAAGCGAGTCTTTTGTTGGTTGTGTGCAACTGTGTACACATGTTGATTTCAGGCTGAAGTTTTAAGACACTTGTTCAGGTGTCATGTTTTGAAGTGTCGTTTTGGGATATACATACTAACTGCAGGCATGGTTGTTATGTAAATGTTTTCTAAATGACAGGTTGAATGTTTTCATTATTTCTTCGTGCTTCTTGTTGCAAGGTCCTATTTGTGAAGTTGTTGTCAGGCTAACTGATGGGACCCACTGTGTGGTCCTTAGCCTAGTGACGTCTTGAGTTACTTAAAACTCGGGTCGTTACAGATTCATCCTGAAGTTGCTCCCGCACGAGCACGCTTAACTCCAGAGTTTTTTGTTCTCACTCGACCATTGGAAAAGAAGAATTCTTGTTGACATGGGTAGCAAATCATCCTTATAAGTTAATCATAAATCCCTATTCAAATAATGCGGGATGATAATTTTACTAGGTGTTGCAGATCGGACACTGTTTTACAAGGACGTGGTCGTGGTCGTGGGCGTAGGGCAAGAACTGACCACAAGCCCCACATAACATACTGCCACACGTTTTGTATTTTGCTTACCATACAGATAGCTTCTTGTGACTGGGGCATCATCACGATATCCCTTGACACCGCCTTTTGCTCCCTAGTTTGCGGTCTAGTACACTCCACCCTACCAACGTCCTCCGAGCCTTTTTCTTTTCCGATAAGGGCTTCTTGGTAGTATTCATTCACAACAACCCATCTAACATGCCCATTTTTTTTCCAAATTTGACGCAAAGCAGCCTACTGCCCTTGATCAAGCCTTTTCGTCTATGACGCTTAATCCCGTGGATAATATCTAGTATATGGACACCGGGGACACTTCTTAAATGGTGAACAATTTAGGTAACCTCTCGTAAATTTCATATAATGGTCCACTAAATTAGATAATTGTTAGTAACGGTATGCGGATACTATCTACAGGTCTTGGTGAAACTATCCTAAACACCAAAAATAAGCCTTTGCACCTATCTAAACTCTAAAGTCTTTGTTGCACCCAAATGGTAATAAATAAAAACCTCGTTTATGCTAGACGTTTTACTACTGATAACTGGCCGGTATCGAATTTGACCCTTTTACTTTTTCAATAAAAGATTTACAAATGGGAAAAATACGTTTGAGATGCAATAGCTATGGGGACCTCTATCCAATCACAAGTTTTTCTCCACCTTCGTCTCAAGCCTTTTCCATCCAATATTCGATTCTTTGGCATGCACGTCTTGGTCACCCTAGCACACCGGTTCTAGATTATCTTAAGAATGTTTCTTTTTTGAAATTCAATAAGGAGAAGTTCTCCAAACTTTGTCATGCTTGTCAACTCTTAAAACATCATTGTTTTCCTTTTGTTATTGTACATAATGATTTTTGCGCCTCACCGATTCTCATTCAGGATGGTTATAATATTATTACTTGTTCTTTCATGATGATTTCGCCCACTTTCTTTTGGTCATTCCCATAAGATTCAAGTCTCAAGTGTTCGTGCAATTCCATAACCTAATAAAAACACAATTAATAATTGATCTTGCATTCTTCGCTCTTAGTATTGGTTATGTGCAACCAAGTGTTATAGGTTGAGGAAATCCAAATCTTGAACGGATAAGTAGCTTCCAAATAGTGGTATCAAATAGGATGATGGTTATGGAGTAGGATAATAGGAAGTGAACCGAATAGATTATTGGAGTTCTACTTGAATAGGATTTTGTTTCATGAGCAAGTATTTCTTGCATGGCATTTTTGTGGTTTCTTTAATGAAAGAATATGAATGTTGAATGCTAAATATATAAATGTTGAGTATAGAGTGCTCTGAAAGAATCTGAATGTTGAATGTGAAATATAGTGATGTAAATATGCATTTGTAACTTTCAGAAGCTTGAACTATCACCTCTGTTTTTATATGTAAGATTGAATGGGTTGTTTGTGAGCACAATTTCTTTTGTTGTCAGTTGTGATGTAAAATTTGGAATACGATTTCTTATGTTATTTTTGTTCGAGTAAGATGATGAGGATTTAAGAGTGAATATATATTTGTTCGAAGAATAATTGATCTTGCATTCTTTACTCTTAGTCTTATTAAAGGAATAGATGATTATGTGTAGTCAAGTGCGATAGGTTGGGGTATCCAAATCTTGAATGGATAAGTAGGTTCCAGATGGTGATATGGAATAGAATGTTGGTTATGAAGTATGATAGTAGATCCAAGTAAACTGAATAGTTACAAGACTTCTACTTGAATTAATTTTTGTTTCATGACCATGTATTTCGTTGTATTTTGCAATGCATTTCTATAGTTGGTCTCTCCTTGATAATATCTTCAAATTTTTTTTACCAAGATCGTCTTTTCGTAGTATTTTGCAATGCATTTTTGTAGTTTGTTTCATAAAAGAATCTGAATATTGAATGTTGAATATATGAATGTTGAATATAGAGTGTTGTAAAACAATTTGAATGTTGAATGTTGAATGCTGAATATGAAAGAATCTGAATCTTGAATGTTGAATGATGAATATAGTGCTCTAAATACGCATTAGTAACTTTTAAAAACTTGAACTATCACCTTTGTTTGTATATGTTAAATTGAATTTACTTGTTAGCAAGCCACTGTGTGGTAATTAATGATCCACCCAAGTTAGATTGAATGGGCAGTTTATCCGTCTCTACTATGTGTTAGTTAATGATACACTCAAATTAGGTGAACGTAAATGTAGTGCAGTAGCATTTCAACAATTGGTCTGTTTTAGTTAAGCAAAAACCTCTTACTGTTTATTTTATTTTAGTTTGTATTTTGTCCATTCTTGTTTACTGTTTATTCTATCCCACACAAAGTTCTTTTGGAAGAACAAACGCTCACAAAGGGTAAGGGTCAATTGGAGTATTAAATGTAGCTCTCATCTATGTACTACCTTTTGTTATGCAAAAGTAAAGAAAAAGAAGTCTTGTTTTGTTAAAAGAAAATATTGGTCGGACAAGTTGGAAGTATCCAAAAGTGATGTGTTCAAGAATATAAGTGATAGAAACAAACTAAGTATAGCTTCTTAAGGTCGTGATGTGGTTGTTGGTACACGAGAGGATTTAAAAATGTTCATGAACATGTAGCTGATTTTGTAAGTATTTTGATTGAGGTTATTGAATTAATTTTTTTTATATTTCAAAAAAATGAATAATTGTTCTTTTGTAGAAGAAAAAAAACAATACTAGAATGACACAAGAAGATCTCATGAGAATAACATATGAGAAGAGTTGAAGAGAAGACCTTACATGACCGATAAACTACAACACGAAGTCCTTTGAAGACACCCTATGATAAGATCCATGATATCGAGCAATAACGCAAGCCAGGCGGCTTGTGAGACGGCTTCCTATGCCGTCTTGAAGCCGTATGGACCACAATCACAATTGTATATGGATGCCACCAAGGCCCAGAGCTGGTCAAGCCCCACATTGAGCGAAACAGCTTGTCGAAACGGTGTGAAATGGCTTCATAATGTCGTCTCAACCCCGTCTCGGTTACGTAGAAGATAGAAATCATATATTTTGATCTTATCTTTGGAAAATATATATTTTGTGTAACCTTAGACTATGAGATTTTCCTCTATATAAGCATATGTCAACCTAAAGATTAGGGCATCATCATATCCATCATGCATCCTGGATTCCACATCTTGAATCCTGCGTTGTGCCTCTTGCTCTGTTGTTTTGATTTCCGTATCCGTCAAGTAGCTTTAGAATAAAGGTTCGTCTTATTGGAACCAAACACTTGTGTTTGTGTCCTTTCGGATTTATATACATAGAATTTGTTTTATATTTGATCATGTATGGTTGTTCTCCCTCCTAATCTAAGGATTGGACGATCTCTATAATGGCTTGATTTATTATTGAATATATGTCTGTGAATTGAGATTATGATACTTCATTTTCACTTTTATTTACTTTCGAAAGAATTGGCGTTTATAATTGGTTTAGATAAAATAAGTGAAGAGCCAAAAGCAAAGGTTGTTTTATTGGATATATTGAAAAGAACTTGCTTTTGAGAGTACTAGTTTTTCATTGTCTCAAGGAATTCTAGTTATTGTAGAAAGTTTCGGTGTTTGTACCTTTTCAAACTTAAGAGTCACAAGCGAAGGTTTCTCTTGGTTATTTGCGGTTTTTTAAGTTCTAAAAGGGTTTTCTTATACTTGTCAAACCGCCGGATTGAGAGCTAGTGTGAGTTTTATATCACTCAAATTGTGTAATGAATCAGAGATAGCAAAACTATCACCGGTGAAATTCACCTTGACATTGGCCGACAAGTATGTCATAAGACCGGTCGACATGCTTGAAAAACATTGTTGTAAGGATTGACAAGCACGAGATGCTTGTAGATTTTGTTGTTGCTGATATTGATGCAAGTATTAACATCCCTGTGATCATTGGACACCCCTTCCTTGCTACAAGATGAGCTCTCGTCGACGTTTTTGAAGGATTCATCATCTTCCGATTTGATGAAGAAATAGTGGAGATAAATAAAGAATCATAGTCATCCAAACCGTTCAAGGGTAATGTGTTTTCTCTCAATCTCGCAAGATGTCTTTAAAAATATATCATTAATCACTCAAACTCAACATACATGAAAAGATCTTACCATAAGTTTGTCAACGCGTCTCTCAAGGTTCACCACCTATCAAATGAAATTAAAATGTAAGATAAACATAATGAGGCCTTTAATAATAGTGTAAGGGGATATGGGACATGGAAAGGTGATGTTGGTAGGCCAATAAGTAGGTCAAAATAGCAAATAATATCCGGGGCACCGAATCTTTATAACTCCAAACACCTTCAATGCATCACTACTTCACACTTTTCTTCATATTTGTATTTCTAAATGAACCATAACATTTTGAGCTTTCAGGGATAAGTTTTTCTTCACTTCTAAACCAATCATTATTTATTTATTGTTGCATATTTGGCGGAAACATTTCTTCCATCACAACCTCGGATAGGGTCAAATGACGTTATACAAATAAAGGCAAGAAGTGACTAATAGAAGAGAAACATATCGGGCTTATTAATGCTCTCTTCTATGTCCTTCTTGTCCATCTTCCCCTCTCTAAAATTGATTGCAACAACTCGGACCATCCTTATTCTCGATAAAAACTTACATCAATATATTCTTTACCCGAGAATTTAGGTCGGTCTGGGCGCTACTCTACTATGGCGTGCGATGACCTCGTGCCAGCATTATAGATACACATCGATCTTACCTTATTCGATATTCACATTCAAAATCGGTCCAAAAAATATTATAATTTGGTGTGGATCTAAGAAGGCGTTTCAGGCTCGAGAACATCACCCTCTGTCTATCAATTACAATCGACGGTGATGACGGCCGGGAATGTTGGTACCATAGAATGATGGTCCCTTTCACCAGTATAAATTAGAGTATCATACGTTGTTGAATCTACCATCTAATTCTGGTCATTTTCTTAGAGAGTTGCAGGGAAGCCAAGAGGACAGAAAGAAAACAAGAGAGGAAGATTTGAGTGATGAAGGTGACAAATCAAATTACACATTACCGGCGCCGACTACTGCTACTTTCCCTTACCACACTAGCAGAAAAAGTCCCAACGACGCAACTATTTCCGATGAGTCCAATGTTGTGGAGGAAGTGCTAGTTGATCACAATGTGCCGGAGATAGATCAAGGGATTGTGTTAGATGCCCGGAATGTAATATCCGACAATGAGGTGCACAATACCGATAACAATTTAAGAGCTAGGATTCTATATGCATTACACCTCTTATCGAACGGGAATAGAGATGGTGCTAACGGTACTAATGTCCATGATCTTAATGTTGTTAAAGGAATCCAAAATCATGATGCTAATAATTTTCGACAACAGCAGTTCCTCTCTAAAACTGAAAACGAATTCAAAAAACCACATAGCAAACAATTTTCGATAATAGCAGAATCTTGAAGCAGAGGAAGCCCCTGTGTATAATAAACCAACCTAACTGATATCACGCATCGTCTACTCACGGCTAATAATGTACCGAGGAGAGACGCCTAAGCGTCCCCTTTCTTAGCACCCCAAAGATGTTCACTGATCTCCAGTTTCTGGGGACAATACGAAACTCAGAATAACCGAAACTAAAAACGGAGTATCATAATAAGTACCCTAACAACCATGTCAGATGCATTAATCCCAAGCACTGGCGACTCCAGGTGCGTAGCCTCCGCCTCCATGGCTCGAAACACCATAGTTGTTACCTCCATAGTAATCTGTAACTCCACCTCTGTTGTAAGACGGGGCATCCCTTCTGAAATCACGCCCTCCGAACCGCCCGCCTCCAGTACGCCGGTTTCTACCTCCACCGTAATTTCGAGATGCGTACCGGGTCAGCCAATCGGGTACTTCTTGGTTGGCTTCTGCCATCAGATCAGCTAGTGGTCTTGCCATTGACGCATTACCTTCGTTAAAGAAGGCAGTTGCCAGCCCTGATTTTCCGGCTCGTCCAGTACGGCCAATACGGTGAACGTAATCATCAATGTCATTTGGTAGGTCGAAGTTGATAACATGTGCCACATGAGGAATATCAAGCCCTCGTGCTGCCACATCAGTTGCAACCAATATAGGGGTATTTCCACTCTTGAAGGACCTTAATGCAAGTTCCCTTTCCTGAATACAAGTTTCAGACTCAGCTCAAAAACAAAATTTTGAGGCAGCAGAGCGCCTAAAAATAATTTGTAAATGACAATGTCCTTTTTCATGAAAGGATTTTTTTTTTTAATAATTTAATGATCACACAATGGTAATCTTTTCATGCTCGTTAAACAACCGAGAAACAATGTCAGGTATTGCTCGCACAGGGTAATCTGTAACCAAGCCAACCAGATCAAGGATTTTTCTTAGTGGACATGTAGAACTTGGGAAAATCACCAAAACAAAGATGTTATTTAACAAAAGAGGAGCTTGTGTAGATGAACTGATGCAACACAGGCTTTTTTTTAGATGAGCAATGCACCTATTTTGGATAAGACACGATTGAATGAATCACAGAGTTTTAACTGCAGAATCCATATGTATGAAAGTCACCTGTTGAGTTCGATCACCGTGAATACTGGTTGCTGGAAATCCATTCACACAAAGGAAGTGCTCCAATGAATCTGCTCCCTTCTTAGTCTCCACAAACACAAGTGTCAAAGATTGCTGTCAGAAAAAGCACAAAAGTCAGTCTTCAGTTTCAAAAACCAATCAAAATTGATCAAAATCAAATCAAATGCAGTAGTCTAAGGAACATTCAAAAGGTCACCACAATGCACAGGACACAGAATCGTTCTATAAGATTATACCTTGCCATGAGTCCCATTGGCCCTTTGTGCATGTAAAAGATCCATTAGATGACTTCTCTTGTCAGATTCATGAACAAATTCCACCCTTTGAACTATCAGATCTGTGCTGGAACCCACCCTTCCAACAGCCAGGAAAATGTAATTCGCTAAGAAATCGGAAGCAAGCCTCTAGCATAGCACATCAAAAATTCAAAACAGGTGTTAGATACATTGCAGACGAAAATGACAATGTCTTGGAGTTAGGAGAACACTGAACATCCAGAGGAGCTTGTCTTTTTTGCGAGGAAAAAAATAAATTAAGCATGCTTAGCAGGACTAAATCTCAAAGGAGAAAATTGCTGCATAGAATAGTACGAGGTCAAACTGCATAAGCATGTGTTTGGCTTGTATTATACATTAAATTTGTGCAAGTACATATTTAAGACACAAGTACTTATTATGGATAAACACTATATAATGTAAAACCATTATAAACACATATAAGTAATCACTTAACGAGTTTACTGCTAATAAGTATTTATTTTATGATGTACTTATTAATAAGTATTTATATTTGAAAAGTACATGTATCTAACTCACTCCAAGTAGTATGGTGTAAATCTAGATTGCATGGCTTCGTTTGGTTTCCCCCACCCATCCCCCGGAGGAGGTACTGCCATATATGCACACTTCCACTTACTAATGTGGAACTCAATCACGGCCTTACCAAATAATACATAATGATTTAGAAGATTGAAACCTCCTGTGCACACTCCTAAATACAAATCACCTTTCAGAACAACAATATCTCCCCATTTTGTACAACAATTAACAAATTGGGGTGGGGGGGCGCTCGAATTAAGAGTCCATTGCATGTGAAATAAAAGATAAAGAGCAAGACAATATGAAGGGATAACAATTTATCAAAAATGTAATAATTATGTTGGTGGTTAAGATATCCACTGGCCTCTGTGAAAGTTCTATGGCAGCTGACATTGCTATCTGAAAATCAGCCATCATTAGCTGAACATATAAGGTTTTTATTAGAATGCATTAATGAAATTCATTTCAGCCAAAATCAACAACCATCACTTTGAAAGAAATCAGCCAATCATTTTCCATGTTCAAGAAATGGTATGAATGTTATGATTGGTAAAGCCAAGGTTTATAAGGCAAGTTCCCATTTATTTCAACTAATAAGCTACATAACCTGGCCAACTGAAACAATTGCCAATCATCATGGCCTCATAGATGAGATTGAAGAATGGAAAGAATTTAATCAATGACAGGATAATATGATGAGCTAAACCTGGATTTCTTTTGGAAAGGTTGCACTGAAAAGCATTGTCTGTCTGACACCTCGAGGAGGCATGTCAGTCTGCTCAACTATCTTTCTGATTTGTGGTTCAAAACCCATATCAAGCATACGATCTGCCTCATCAAGAGCCAAGTATCTGATCATTGACAAAGACACCCTGGCCCTTTCGAGCAAATCCACTAACCTCCCTGGAGTTGCAACAAGAATATCAACCCCTCTCTCAAGCTCACGCAGCTGAAAATATGAAAGTAAACATCAGTCATAAATATGAGGTCCACTACACAAAGTGCTTGCACTAAAGATCAGGAGAGAACAAGCCAGCAAATTGTCATTCATGCATAACATAATAGCATAGGACTAGAAGCATCTTCACACATATAGAAAGTATAAAATGAGAAATATGGGAGGCAAAAAAAGATAGATAGAATGAGTGCCTCGACTGTAAGAGACACAGAAGAGGACCAGGATAGAGATGGGTAGGGATAAGTCACGCAATGTCTAGAAATAAAAAATAATTATTTTTTCGAATAACATCACATGCCTAATGATACTTAGCATTCCCATAACCAAGTATCGTATAGCAGAACTCCTCCAGAACAAGACTAAGCCAGATGATATGATGGACCATCCAAATTAGGCTGTACTACAAAATAACTTTAAATATGCTATATGAGCCATCTATATAACTTCAACTTACAAGACCATGATATCCTCCAGATTCATTTTTCATTAGAAAATACACATGCTTAGATCTTAACTGAGCAGACCATTCATCAAAATTCACTAATGGATAATCTGCTGATGACACCAAACCAAAAAGCATCATACCTTGCAAGAGGCAAATTGAATGGAAATTAATAATTTCAAAGCCTCACCTGTTGGCTGATTGGCGCTCCTCCATAGGCAACTACCACCCTCACACCAGTTTGGTAGGAAAATTTTTTAGCTTCATCATTTATCTGGAGAAAGTGTCAAAATTACGTTGATATATAATTTTGAAAAAATGATAAGACTCTGTCCAGGGCATAGTAAAAAATACCAAGTTGCCGACTAAAAATCAAGGTATCAACCGGAAACTAACCTGCATTGACAGCTCCCTAGTAGGAGACAAAATGAGTGCAAACGGATTTGCAGTTCGTGCTCCACGAGGCCTTGGAGGGCCAGCCCTCATTATTCCACTTATAATTGGAAAGCAGAAAGCTGCAGTTTTCCCAGATCCAGTCTGAGCACAAGCCATCAGATCCCGTCCAGCAAGGGAAATTGGGATTGCATGCCGCTGGACAGGGGTTGGCTTCACATACTTGCATCTCCTGATATTTGCATTCAGCTCATTCCCGAGGTCTATATCTGCAAAAGTATTTACAGGGGGAGGTACGTTATCCCCACTAGTCTCCACAGGGATATCTTCATAAGCATCAAAATTGATGCCTGTATTATCCTGCTCAAATGGCTGCTCATCAATGGGATCCTCGTTATCATCACCAAAAGGGTTTACCTCTCGGCTCCTCCCTCGGTCCCATGATCCCCCACCTCCACCTCTTCCATTCCATCCACCTCCCCCTCCGCCTCTACCACCACCGCCGCCACCATAACCTTGGCGTCCAAAATCTGCCCTAGGACCACCCCACCTGGAACCACAGCTAGATCCACCATAAGAGGACCTGTCATTAAAAGATGGTGCAGGTGCCACATTAGATGGTGCAGCAGGCTCAGACTGCTGTGGCCTGTTTCGAAGATGTGGTGGTAAATAAGCCGGTTTGGTGGGCCGTGACCCACCACCAAAACCATTATTCTCCGAGGAACCTGGAACCACATGGTCACCCTCGGATCCAGAAGCATCTGCCCAAGAGGTTCTCATTGTAGTCAACGTTCACAGAAATGCACCAAAGCAAGCTAACAACTCCACAAACACCTTATCCCAGCTCCAGCAAGTAAATAGTCGTGCAATACCAGCAGTAATCCGCAATTACCTTCAATGTCCTTTTCAATCTATAAAGCATAGATCAGAACAGAAAACCCAAGTTAATCAACTCAAACATCTCCACAATTCCGAAGCCCAATCAGTAAAAACAAAGCATCATCTCGAAACAGCAAATCATCAACGAAAACAGTCCCCTAACAATTAACCCGTGCACGATAATATAGCCGGCAATCGGAAGACCAGAACCCCTCGAAAACGCAAAATACGAATCCTTGCAAGCCAAAAACGAAAGCCGATTTCACAAACTCGACCTAATCTACAACCATAACAGGCGAGAAGCCTATTCCTTGATAAATTAATTTGTAAACAAAATCAACTTGACCGAACCACTAAAATCGAGAAATCGAATCAGAGGATGAAAACTAGAAAATACAACTCGAATCCTGCTTACAAGAAACAACGAAAAAAAAGGAAAAGATTTTGTAAATAGAAAAATTGGAGGCGCAAAATCAGACCTGTGATTATAATTAGGATTGGCGTTGACGAATCAAAGAAAAAACACCACAAACCCTAGGTTTTACTGCTCGGACGGATGAGACAACCAAAGCGAGAAAATCTCTGAAAACGCAGATATAGATATATAGATTCCTGCAAATCCCTCTTTCTTCTCTCTCTCTTCCTCCCGATTTCAACTCCAACTGTAAAAGATTAACACGGAAATGGACATTCCCTTCGTTCACTAAATATGACTTGTTGGGACGGCGTTGCCTTCTTCATCTCGCTATGCCCTGGTTGTAATTTCCCTATATTTTCAAAAGAAAAAAGAAAATTGGAAGAAAAAATAATGTTATGACTACGCGAGTTGGTGGAATGTGTTAAACACGCGATGTTCCAGTTGGGTGTAAAGAGCACGTATCAAAGACGCGCGAATGTATTGCTTTCTGTGATGTGTGAGATATTATTTGCCCTAACCTTTTTGGCCTTTTAATTGGATCGTAAAATCTAAAATGAAATATGATATCTTTTGGGGCCGAAAATTAGGGTTTTATCGTGGAGGGTATTGGTCGATAGGAATATTAATGTTATCACTTATTCGGTAGTTTAGTTGATTTGACGAATGTTGGGTGGGGGTATTTTTTCGTCTTATGCTTGAGGATATTCTACTGATTGATATCAATGTGTCAATTTGTACTAGTTTTAAGTTTTAGCCCGACGATACACGAACACTTCTAAAAGGCGGCGTGTTCCGTGTCCTGCCGTGTCAGACACGGGGACACA
Source organism: Fagopyrum esculentum (assembly GCA_033239045.1). Taxonomy (NCBI): domain Eukaryota; kingdom Viridiplantae; phylum Streptophyta; class Magnoliopsida; order Caryophyllales; family Polygonaceae; genus Fagopyrum; species Fagopyrum esculentum. Next base: position 131,004,452 of record BSUD01000005.1, on the reverse strand, counting down.
ACAGGACACGGCTCAGATACGGTCAAATATAACCGGACACGGTCAAGATACGTTTCAAAAGTCGGACACATTTAGGACACGGCGAGGACGTGGATTGTATCCGGTCAAGACACGGTCAACAAAAGTTTACCTTATTTTTCAAGGCTAGAAAAACAAACATTTTTTCAAAACATAAGGAAAAATTGATTTTCCGTGATATTTTTTTCCGACTAAACATATCCTCACATGACCACCCGCGAGATTGTGGTTGCCAGAAGTAGGACACGTACCGATCTTCTTCTTCGGCTTCAATGTTGAAATGTTGTTCCGCCGGTCGACTCTTCTTCTTCTTTCCATTTTTCTTATGATTTCATAAATTAATTTTGAATTTTTTGATTACTAATATATGTGTAATCTTTCTTTTTTTAAATGTTGAGTGTTATTCTAATTCTTTCACTTTTTATAATTTACAAATATTTATTATTGTTTTCCTTGATTGATCATGTTGTTCGGTTGTTGTTGATTTGCAAAATGAATGGGTTTAGTTTTGATACTAAGGGTGCGTTCGGTGAGCAAGAGATTATCGAGATTATTGGGATTATAACCTTGGAGATTATTTTGGGAGATTATTCTGCCCATTTTTTTATCCACCTCAACATGGATTATCGAGATTATTGGGGATTATTGTGAAATTCTAATCTTTCAAATAATCTATTATGTTCACCAAACGGACCCTAAGTATGTTTATTTCAGATTGTAAGATTAAATATGCTTATTTCTATGTTTTGTAAGACTTAAAATGTTTGTTTCTAATCTTTTGTTTCGGTTATTTTATTATCATGCTAAAATTTGTGTCTACTTATATATCATTGATTTTTTTTCATATATATATATATATATATATATATATATATATATATATATATATATATATATATATATATATGTATGTATCTCATTATGATACAGGAATTCTATATTTCAATATCTTTAAAATTATATATTATTTGTTTTACTCGCCGTGTCCCCGTTTCCTATACTTTTGAGGATTGTCGCTTCCCCGTTTCTCGTCGTCTGTTTTCCGTATCCGTGTTCCTGTCAGCTTATTATTTTTAAATTAAAAAAAAAATTGGTTGTAGGTAACAATGTGACTTGTTATTTTCTTTAGAAGAACGTCCTATTATTTTTTTTAAGTTGTTTTTTTTTTTACAAAATGCTCTTTATAGGGTTATATGATGAATTTGGTAATAGTTTATCTTTGATTGGTATTTAGTTAGACTTTAAGTTTCGTTAAAATATAGTAGTAAACTAGTTTGACTTATCGTATCTAGCTTGTAGGCTATATTTTAAAATTATCGTTTTATATAGTAAATTTATATAAATATCTTATTTATTATTTAATATAATTAAATATATTAATCGTCATACCAAATCTTGGGATAAAATTCTACTAAAATAGATAAATATTTTAAAGTTTTGAAATAAATTATCCTTATATTATAGAAAAAAGGTGTTGAAAGATTAAAATTATAAAAAATATAAGTAATTATAATTATAACAAATTTCTTACAAAATTTTTTTAAAAAAGCTTATCTCTATATTCGATAAGATTTGAAAACTCTATACGAGACATATTTACTTGTAGTTTATTTGTATTTCATTTATTTTATAAACCTAGTGTTTAATTTTTTGTATGCGTTTACTTAGGCCGTGTTTGGTTGCGGAATGAAGAAGGTTAGTTTAGATTAAAATTTACGAGATTAATTTGTGTTATTGTTTGAATGAAGATGGAGAGTATGGGGAAGATTATAGAAGGGATTATTTGGGATTAAAATTGATCAAAAGATAACCTCATATTACCAAGGTTAAAGGAGATTAATCTCCAACCATCAATTAGGATTCCACTCATACCCCTGTTTAAGGTTAAAATAAAGATAAATTTATAAATCTGTATCAATTGAACCATTAAAAAATCTCCAACCAAACAACTTGACGTAGATTATTTTATAGCAAATAATCCCTAATAAATCTCATATAAAATTTAACCCCTTAAATCTCATATAAATTAATTTTCAATATAACCTCCATCTCCTACCAAACACACTCTAAAAATAACACTTCCTCGTGACTATACTAGTATATTGGTGAACAACATTTGTAATTTTCTTTGGGGGTTCAAAGAGCCGGGGGGACATTATTCTCATGCATATATACAATGAAGTCTTTGTTATCCATCCAATTTTCAACTAATTAACTATATAGATGACCTAAACTACTAAAACAATTTAAATAAGAAGTGAACATTTCACATTCATCATGAGTCGTGACCTCGTGGTGGAAATTTGAAGATTAAAAAGAACTTAATTAATGACACGATAAAATAATGAAGTATACCTGAATTTCTTTCGGAAAGCTTGCACTAAAAAGCATTGTATGTCTCACACTACAAGGAGGCATGTCGGTTTGTTCAACTATCTTTCTAAGAGGCTCAAAACCCATATCAACCATGCAATCCGCCTAATCAAGAATCAAGTTTATGATCATTGACAAGACACCCTCGCCGTTTTAAGCAAATCTACCAAACTCCTTGGAGTAGCAACAAGAATATTGATCCCTCTTTCAAGCTCGCACAACTAAAAATATGCAAGATAACAACAACTATATATATGATTGTATACTACAGGAAATGCTTGCACTTAAAATCAAGAGAGAACAAAACCAACACAACACATTAGCATTCAACCATAACAACAGGACTGAAGGCATCTCACGCATTTAGAAATTATAAAATGAGAAATCTGGGAGGCAAAAAGTGTAATAGAGCAAATGCTTCAAATTGAGGTTAAAAGAATAAATGCTTTAAATTTTGGAGACTCACACACACTACAAGATCAAGAATATGGGGTAGATATGGGTAGGGTTGGGTCTTGCAATGTCTAACAATAGAAAAAATAATTACGAGTCCAATTAACATCACATGCCTAGTGAAACTTAAATTCCCACATGCAAGTCTCGCATAGCAAAATTCCTCTAGTACATCGCAACACGCCAACACATATGATATCAAATATTCAAAGTAGATTGTACTACCAAATGACTGTAAACAAGCAATGAACCCTCTATAGAACTTCAACTTATGAGACCATGAAATCTTCCAAGTTCATTTTGCAATAGGAAACATGGTTAGATGCTTATCATAAATGAGCGAAACACTCAACAAACTCACGTTTGGATAACTAGATAGCAATTTAAGAAACAAGAATAATCAAAAAGGAAAGTTCGCAATCTGACAGGTTGTTGACACCAAATCAAAGAGATATCATACGTTAAGATGTAGGCAAATTGAATAGACAATAATATGATGAAAAAGCCTTACTTGTTGGTTGATTGAGCTCCTTCATAGGCAACTACCACCCTCACACTAGTTTGGTAAGCAATGTTTTTAGCTATATCATTTATCTGGAGAAATTGCCAAAATTTATATATATTTACAAACATCATAAGACTCTATCAAGGACATATTAAAAAAATATTAAGTTGCCGAATAAAAATAAAGGTATCAATTGGAAACTAACTTGCATTGACAACTCCTTAGTAGGAGACAAAATGAGTGCAAATGGATTTGCAGTTCATGCTCCACGCGGCCTTGGAGGGTCAGCCCTCATTATTCCACTTATAATTGAAAAGCCAAAAATTTTAGTATTTCCAGATCCGAAATGAGAATAAGTCATCAGATCCCGACCAACAAGGAAAATTGGGATTGCATGTCGTTGGACAAGAGTTGTCTTCACATACTTGCATCTCTTGATATTTTTATTCAGCTCACTTCCGAGGTCTATATCTACAAAAGTATTTATGGGGAGGCACATTATCTTCACTAGTTTCCACATGGATATCTTCATAAGCATCAACATTGATGCATGTATATATCGTGCTCAAATGGATACTCATTAATGGGATCCTCGTTATCATCACCATAAGGGTTTACCTCTCGACTCCTCCCAAGGTCTCATAATCCTTCACCTCTTCCATTCCATACACCTCCTCCGCCTCTAACCCCTCCACCACCATAAACCTGGCGTCCAAAATCTACTTTAGGGCCACCCTAATTGGAGCCACGGATAAATGCATCATAAAATGATCTATTAGTAAAGGATGACGCAAGTGCCACATTTGATAGTGCAACAAGCTTGTACGGTTGCAGCCTATTTCGTAGTTGTGGTGGTAAATAAGCCGGTCTGGTAGGCCGCCCACAACCAAAACAATGTCTTTTCAAGGAACCTGAAACTACATAGTCGGCCTCGTAACCAGAAGCATCTACCCAAGAGGTTCTCATTGTTGTTAGCGTTGACAAGGATGCACGAAAGCATATTAACGACTCTACACCGTTCTTTATCCCAACTTTACCATGTAATACATGTGAAATACCAACAATAATCCCCAATTACCTAGTTAATCAACTCATCCACAGTTCGTAAGCGCAATAAGAAATAAACAAATCATCAGCCAAACAATTCTACGGACAATTAACACATGCACAATAATCCAATCAACAATCGGAAGGCAAAAACCACACGAATACGCATAATAAGATTCCTTTTCACACAAACAAATCCTTGCAAGCCAAAAAAAACATCGCCGATTTCACAAACTCGGCCGAATCTACAACCCAGAAACCTAATCATCGATAACAAACGCAACTTGACTAAACCAAAAAAAAAAAAGAGAAATCGTGTAGAGAAATGAAAATAGAAAATTGGAACACCGATTCAGCTTCAAAGAAACAAAAAAATAGCAAAAAATCTTGTAAACAGGGAAACTGAAGGCGGAAAAGCCAACTTGTAGTTAGTGTTAGGATTGGTGTTGATAAATCAAATAAAAAACACCACAAACCTTAGGTATTACTGTTCAGATGAACCATATAAACCAAAGCGAAAAAATCTCCAAGAATGTATATATAGATGGATAGATTCCTGCAAATCCCTCTTTCTTTTCTCTCTTCCTCCCGATTTCAACTCCAACTAGAAAATATTTGCACAAAAATGGGAATGTTCTTTCTTGACTAAATATGACTTGTTCAACGGTGTTCCCTTCTACATCTCGTTATAAGCTAGGGTGTCAATTTTTCTTTTTTTTATTTATCTCTTTTTTCTAGGGACTTTTTTTCATTGTTCAATATGAAACGTAAAAATAGCATCTCACGCAATTTATTGGAATTTGCAATTCACTTTGTGTTTGGGATGGGTAAAAAAGGCGGGTAAGTCTCACGCACGGTTGTACTACTTTATGGGGTTTCAATGTTGGGGTCAAGATATTTTTAACCCTAACTTTTAAGATATTTTTAGCATAAAATATCAATGAAAAATAATCTTTTTCAGGGCCACAATTTAGGGTATTCTACATTTCTAACCATTTAGAACTAATTCTAAATGAGTAAATCGCTATAAGGTAGAACACCGGTGTGTTTTGGAAAATAGGTTTATCGCAGTTGAAGATGGATATTATTTGTAGAAGGTGAAAGGAGATAAACATTTTATAGTTTATGTAAAGAGACAAGTTTATAAAATAAGTTGTTTAGTGTTTGGTATAAAAGGGGTGTTAGAGAAGTTTTTTTTTTTTGAAAATGGAAAGCGGTTAGGACGACCTACCTTCTAGATCTAGTCCATCCTAAAGCATCCTTACGGATGAGAACAAGAAGTTCGGGATCGTTAGAAAAGGGTGTGTTGGGGTTCAAAATTCTCATATGGGTCAATCGGTCAGCAACACAGTTGATTTCTCTGAACACATGCCTGACCTGGACACATGTCGAAGAAGTTGATTTGTACAAAATTACTAATTATGGTTTTAAATAAGATTTGTATGAGTGATAAGAGTTGATGGTGATAGTTTATCTAAATGGCCAGGGCTAGTTTAGTAATTACACACTCTTGTAACCCTTTTATATATTGTTTATAATCTAATGGATACTGTAAGACCCATGTCTCTTTAGTGACCCCGCACCCGCGCTCGGCCTGGATGCAGGTGCGGTGCCGTGGTCGCGGCTGAGCAAAGTAGGCGGCCGCCTTTTTGCCTCCATACTTTCTGCTTTCTTCTTCTTTAAGGCTTCTCTCTTTTTCCTTATCGATGAGGGTTTCCACTTCTTTCATGCTTCCTTCTAGATCTTCTTCTTCTCCCTCACGTTCTTGTTTTTCTCTTGGATCTTCTTTCTTGATTCCTTAAAGAATAAAGTTGAATGATGGTGATGTTGAAGTTGTTGAGTTGTTGTTATGAGAAGATGTCTTGATTGTAGCTGGGATCCTTCTGATCATCTATAGAGGAGTGGTGAGCCATTATTTCTTCTTCTTCTTCTTCTTCTTCTTCTTCTTCTTCTTCTTCTTCTTCCTTGTTTGGAAATCCAACAAGTGATCTTGTTGTGGGGTGATCTTGAGCTTTTGTTCTGTTGTGTATGTGTATATTATTGGAGGTTGGAGTATCTTAGGTTGCTCCTTGAGGTGGAGTCTGAGCTAGAGACTCGTCGAAGAGCACATTGGAGTTGTACTCTGCTGAAGCGCCGGACCCGCGCCTTTCAGTCGCCGCCCCCGCGGCATCAGGAGTGTCACCGCCCCCGCGCCTCTTCATTTCTGCGGGTGCGCCTTCTTCTAGGACATACCAAGTGTTGATATGTTTGATTCCTTCCTTGTGTTATAGGTTCTTTAAGAGCATGCTAGGTGGGATATATGTATGATGATGGATATAGTGTTGAGATGCTTTGAGAGGCTGTAAGGTTTTGATGATCGAGTATGTTGAGGTCGTATATGACGTATATGATCTTATGTGATAGGTTGAGGCTTATAGCGTTGTATGTGATCCTTGAGGATCTGTGAGACTAGGAGTTGAGATCTCCAATAAAGTGGTATAGCGTTTGATATTGGTGTGCCTTATTGTACATGCGTTGATCGTGTCCTGAGGGAAACCGAGATTGACCGTGGTTAGGATTACCTTGTGATAGGTAAGTCCTTTGGGCTTACTTAATTAGCTTCTATTACTTGGAGTGATTGTAATAATGGTGTGTGTATATGTGTGTTATAATTAATAACATAACTGGACTAGGATGACCATATGTGTTAATTGGCCCAAGTGTATTATAACGGGCGGTGATAACTTGTTTAGCTCAAAATGAGGCAGCTAGGGGGTTCTTTGCGGCCAGTCCACCAAGTGGCGATGATTGACACTAGTTCCAAACATGTGTTGTGAAAGGGGACATAGGCGAGGTTGCAGTACTCCTCATATAACACATGAATGAATTAGTAATAGTATCACTTGATAAAGATAATAAACGGTTTACGAGTGTGAGCATGCTGTGTGGCTTATTGTGCTTATGTGTTTTGTGTGCTATTCCCGTTATTTCTACTTTGTAGGTTGTAAGCTAACGGTTTATACCGTGTTATAGATGTTTTGCAGGATAGGAGGACTGTAGAGTGATCTGGAGGAGTGATCAGCCGAGGACTTCCGTATATCTAGGTTGTGTATGGGTTTTTGGGATGTATATACGTTTATGATGGTACCATTTTGATACTCAGTTGTGGTTTTGCAGACTTTTGATATATACTATTTCAACTTTATCGGTTTTGATTTTATATATATTTCTGCCTTATTGTAAGATCCAATGAACTTATTGTCAGGCTAGGGTCAGGACCCATTGTGAGGTCCTAGCCGTAGCACTCCGAGTCCTATGGATTTGGGGTATTACAAACTTGGTACCAGAGTCTTAGGTTGACAACAATGGCACTTGCAATCTTCTTGAAAGGCCGAATAGATAAAATAAACAAAACTCGAAAGTGGTTTGAGTTTGCAAAAGGATTTTGGTTTTAAAACTTGTTCACAGTTGATTTGGGATAGAATGTACGGAAGTCATCACTCTTTCCGTGGTTCTCAACACTTAAGTTATATATATATATATATATATATATATATATATATATATATATATATATATATATATATATATATATATATATGGATTAGTTGGACTTATACGATTAGATTTGCTGATACCATAGATGGCTCGTACGAGAGCAACATCTACAGTAGGACGAGGTAGAGACAGACCACCTCTTCCTCCGGTTGTTATAGGTTAGGACGAGTTCCACCGTTTATCTATCGGTAGCGGAAGATAGAGCTAAGGAGGTTGGTGAGAGTATCGTTCATGAGGCTGGGAATGGGATGGCAGCTGGTTAGAGAGCCCATATAGTCCGGACTGTGGATACGGATCACGTCTCGATGGTAGGACCTGAGTTTCGAGCGTATATCCGTCAGGTTGAAAAGGTTGTTAGGGAAGGTAGACATGCCCCGGATCCACCAACCCTAGTGAGATCTTTTGAGACATCACATGGAGCAACCCTGGTGCTAGTCATACCGACACAAGTTGTTGAGGTTGTTAGGGCTCAAGACGAGCCGAGATCACCACGACCGGATTTCTGGTTGAAGACTTTTCACCAGATAGGAATACCCCCTTTTTCTAGAAAGGTGGGCTTGGAGGCCGAGCTTTGGATAAGACATGTGGACTCACCAGTGGAGTCTATCAAATGTTCAAAGGATAGACGGGTAGAGTTAGTATAGACTCTATTCCGAGATTTATCACAACACTAGTGGAGGACCATCCGGAGTCGAGTTAGTGGGTACGATCAGATGAGGAGTTTGATTAGAGAGCGTTTCTGCCCCGCCTCATTAAGAAGGGAGAAATTACAGGATTTTGTTGAGACTGGTTTTGAGGACGTTCATGTATATGAGGCGATCAAGATGTTCTAGGAGGAGTTGGCATTACTGGGTCCAACTGCACCTCTAGAGGACCAGCACGTGTACCTGTTCTCCCGCAGACTAAGGGAGACTACACGAGTCTATATGGAGGATTTCCATTGTGATTCCCTGATAGATTATCAAGATAGAACCTCGTCGTATGAGCGAGAACGAGCTGGCCAGAGGAGAGCTTCTCACACCGGAGGGTCTAAGAAGAGACAAAGGCCCGGGCAGACTAGTGCTAGAGCATCAATACGGGCGAGGCCAGACTCAGGGCCGCTCGAGTTACCCATCGTCTGCACAAACATTTGAGAGAGGACGACAATGCTTCAACTGCGGAGAGTCTGGGCACATGCGATTTGATTGCCCGAGGGCACCAGGGACTTGATTCTCTTGTGGGAAGCCAAGACATCGATCTACCTATTGCCAACAAGGCAAGGCTTCGTCACAACAAGGTTCTTCCCTTGCTAGTGCAGTGGGAGGTGGGAAGAGGCCGCCTCAGTACCAGATACAGGGACAGTAGAGGGTCCTTGATCGTCCTGTTACTCACCGATCCGTGCCAGACTGAGTAGAGGTAGAGACCGTTATGGAGGTAATACTGATACTAGAGGAACTCGGGGCCGAGTTTTTTAGTTGAGGAGCCGGCAGCGCCAACCGCTACAGGTACCACTCTGATTAATAGGTTACTTGTTAGAGTACTTTTTGATACGGGTGCTACCTACTCATTTATTTTCGATGCATGCGTAGAGCGTTTGGATTTAAATACGGTAGAGGGGATACCCTTTATTATAGGGTTACCCGATGGTTGTATGGTTAGAGGTACCCGCGAGATACACGATTGTCCCATAAGTTTGGGAAATCGTGATTGGCTTGTAAACTTCTTTGTCATGTCATTAGTACATGAGGAAGTCATTTTAGGGATGGGTTAGATGGACCATCATGAAGCGGTTTTGGATATTAGTAGGCGGACAGTGTAGTTCACTACCACGACAGGTCAGTTAGAGATTTTTCGAGGTTGGGACCATAGAAAGATCGGTACTGTCATCAGCGCAGACCAAGCGGCGAGGCTGATTAGACAGGGTTGCGAGGCCTTTTGGTGTTACGCCATGAAGGAGGGTGAGAGTCGGACTCTACAAGACATTCTCGTGGTATGCGAGTTCATTGATGTTTTTGACGAGCCATCCAGCTTACCTCTACAAAGGAGCGTGGATGTCGGCATCGAGTTAGAGCCGGGGACGAGACCGATCTCGAAGGCACCATACCGTATGATACCTATCGAGTTGTTGGAGCTGGAGAGACAACTTGAGGAGTTAGCATAGAAGTGCTTTATCTACCCTAGCGTTTCCCCATGGGGTGCCCCAGTACTTTTTGTTTGGAAGAAGGACGGATCGATGAGGTGTTGCATCGATTACCGAGAGCTGAACAAGGTGACCATCAAGAACAAGTACCCGTTACCCCGTATTGACGACTTGTTGGATCACCTGCAGGGAGCTTTTGTGTTTTCCCAAATAGATTAGAGGTTTGGATATCACCAGTTGAGGGTGAGGGAGCAGAATGTGCCCAAGATGACATTTCAGACTCAGTATGGCCAATACGAGTTTGTAGTGATGTCATTCGGGATCACGAATGCACCATCCGTCTTTATGGAGTTGATGAATAACATCTTAATCGACTTTCTGGATCAGTTTGTGGTAGTCTTCATAGATGACATCCTGGTGTACTCTCGTAGCAGAGAGGAACAAGCAGGAAATTTGAGGACAATTTTATGAGTTTTGCGGGATAAAAATTTGTATGTCAAGCTCTTTAAGTGTGAGTTTTGGATGTCCAAGATAGCCTTTCTAGGTCATGTGGTTTCCACTGAGGGGATCAAAGTTGATCCAACGAAGATCGAGGCAGTAGCAGCATGGATGACACCGACGAATGTCAAGGAAGTATGCAATTTCCTTGGCTTAGCCAGATATTACCATATATTTGTGGAAGGGTTTTCTGTGATCGTCAGACCACTTACCAGTTTGTTGAGGAAGACTAGCCGGTTTGTATGGTCCGAGCCGTGTACTTAGAGTTTCGAGAAGCTGAAGAGGAGATTGACTTCCGCTCATATTTTAGCACAACCGGAGGGCACTAGTGATTTTGTGGTGTATAGCGACCATCCAAGCTAGGCTTTGGATGTGTGTTGATGTAGTGAGGTAGGGTAATTGCTTATGTGTCTTGACAACTGAACACGTATGAAGAGAATTATCTGACTCACGACCTCGAGCTGCTTGCAGTTGTTCATGCTGTAATATCCAGAATTTTTATTCCGTTTAATTCCGTAGCAAATCGGATTTCGATCCGTTGTTTGTTTCTTTTCTACCTAGTCGTACACAATATCTCAAATTCTATCATTTTATGTAACCTCACTTCACATAAAATGATAGAATTTTTATATCAAACCCTAATCGTTTAAACCCTAGTTTATATTATGACATGTCCTTGACAAAGTCATGACGTTCTTTTGACGAGACCAAGACGAGATCATGACAAGGCCATGCATGGGCTTGGCAAGGCAATGACAAGGCCTTGACACATCAGCCACTCCTTCTTGGCCTATATTCTTCAGCCCATCTTTCTTGCATTTGTTTCAGCCCATCCCCTTGCTATGTTGGCTGATAGGTGATGGAATCACTATCATATAGTTTTTAGAGTCTTTTTATTGCATTAGTGTCGGTTTATGCTACTAACTCCTTGGTTCAAAAGAAGAAGGCTAAAAGAAGCTAAGGAAGGAGTTATAAACACTTAGGAGTGAAGTTTGTTCATGAAGCAAAGCTTTTGTTGCTTCACCGCCCCTGCGGAGCCTTGTCACCGCCCCATCGGGTGACACCTCACTCCGGAGCACACCTTGCGCCTTCGCCAGCGCCGGCCACGAAGACTGTCACCGCACCTGCGTCAACCCCTGGCGCCCCTTCGGTTACTTGCCCTGAAGAAGCGAAGACCAGCGCCCCTGCGCCTTCCTCTGCTCCTCCGCCTGTGCCTCAACCTGGGAGCTGGAAGACGAAGAGTCTGTGTCACCGCCCCTACGTCGACACTGGGACGCCCCGGCGGCTTGGCATCAGAAATGGCTGGAAGTTGAAGAGTCAGACGTTTGAAGAGCATTAAAGATCTGCCCCTACGGAATTGCCTAGCCGCCCCTGCGGCCATGAAGAAGATCAAGCGATTTTTCCTTCACCGCCCCTACGGAGATGAAGGCCGCCCCTACGGTTTAACGACAGAAGTTTTACTCCGGCTGTTTACACCACCTTTATTGCATTAAAGGTGGCTATTTTGGGCCGGCCATTTACTCCTATTTAGTGTCTTTTGTAGTATAAATAGTCCTTGGTTGATTGCTAGAATGACAAAAAAAACTTATGATCCATCATTATTCACTTAGAATCCAATTTTCACATCACTTCTATTGTAATGAGTTGCTAACTCCCTTGCTACATTGGGTTGGTTTGAAACTGCGTTGTTACCTTGGTTGTAAGTTCTTTTTAATATAAGTTTTCATTCAGTAATTCTTTGTGTTTCCTTGATCTTCATTGTCTAATTGTATGTTTTACTATTACTTGAGATTGATCACCTTCGGTTTCAAAGTGCATGCAAAGAACTAGGATTAATAGGTTCCGGGTTCGGGTCTTTAATCTAGTAGTAAACTTTAAGTAATAACGGGTTGTAATTGCTTAAAGAAAAGGAACACAAATATAAAGATAAGTTTAACGGTTTTAATCTTTTCTTTATATCCCTTAGTCTTTGTTTGAAAGCTAACTTGTTATTTGTTCTTGTAGGTTTACGGAACACTAACCTGTTAAGTTGTGTTGATGCCGGTTGGCTCAACACATATATATGATCGAGACGGGAGATTACTTGAAAAACTTGTAAAAGAAACTCACCAAAGTAGCAATCGCATGCTTAGAATCAACCTAGTGTAGATTCACCCATCATTGTCTTACTTGTTGCGTTATTCGTTTTCATAAGTTTTTGTGTGCATCAATTCAACCAACCCCCCCCCTTTGTTACTTGTTCTTATAATCAATAATCGTATTTAATAAAAATACCTTAACTCCCTTGGGTTTGACCCTTACTTAACCACTATACTTGTTTTAGTGCTAAGTCGGGATTATATTTTGATAGGGTATAGACGACCATAGAAATACATCTAGTCACTGGCCCAGCTACCCGTAACTCTCCCAAGCCAACCAGCCTTGCTTCAGGCCATATCCTTGCTCTTGCTAGCCCAGTTACGTGAAGCCCATGAAGAAACTTTGTGCAGCCGGATCTGTCCCTCCGTTTCTCACGTAACAGCTGCTGAATTAGGAAGGAGGATCTTTTGTAACGACTTCTGAATTCACGCAGAAGGGAGAACAGATTCAACATTGTCGACGTTCCCATCTCCCGTCTACATTCAACGCACCGCTCGCCATGTCTTCCTTCTGCAACAGAACCTTTGGCCTCGCTCCGTTCTTCACGTCCCAGCCAGTGTAGACAACTCACCTCCCTCACTCTTCTCGTCGATCTCCAGACTAGGCGCCAGCAAAGATTTCGATCCTTTTGTATACAGGAAGCAGCAAAGGGTCACCTCCATTCCAGCCCAAGACTTCTCCCGCGCTGAGTGCTGCACACCTGGCCGTCTCCACAGGTGAGTAACGACTACACTCTTTCCCTCGTGCTCCTAGGTTGGCATCCCCTCGAGAGTTTTATCCAGACTTGGATCTGAAACACTACTGCATGAACTTTCTCTCTGCAGATCCAGATTAACAGTAGACGGTCCTCACTTTTGATCGAGAGTCAAGACCTTCCATAGCCGCGACACACGCAGTCACCCTTGGTCGAACCACCCTTCTCCTCCTGTGTTGACAGAAGCTAGCCGACCGAAGCTCACAGTTCTCTTAGTGCAACAACCTTTTGCAGCCATCCTTTGGTAAGAGACCAAACCATCTTCCCTCCTCTCTATATTGTACATGAAGGAAGGGTTTAATTCATGGTTTTGGGTCATGTACAAAGAATTAAAATTGGAACTTGTGACTTCCCCTATCTTGGTACAAAACAATAGAGGTGAGTTCCGAACCTTGGACCACTTACACTTTCATTTTTCGAATTCCAGAAACTGTGTGAGCAGTCAAGTTTGATCATAATTTTCGATGCCTTACAGATAAGATCCACCGTTCAATTTCTGAGATGTTATTTAGTGTCATGCATAGGTTAATATGTCAAAAGTTCAGATGAATCCAACGGTGGAATTTAGAGTTATATAGGCTCAAAGTGGACTAGTTGTACAATTAGAAAACATACTCAGATTTGGCTAAGTATAGAATGTTGAGTTGAGAACCAACTTTAGAGAACTTTGTAGAGATGGTTGTTGGGAATTTCGGAGATATCTTTGTACCTATGATTAGTAGGTATATCATAGATGACCTAGAGAATTATTCCGGAATTTCTACATTTTTATTCGGGTTTCATATCTAGAGCCAAAGTTGGACCTTAGTGACCTTTTGAGAAGGTTAAAGAAAACATGTAATGTTCTAGTCTTGACCTAAACTCAACTTTAAGAGTTAGAATATGATATTTAATCTCAAGTAAGAATTTAAGTACATATTACGAGTCTTTTTAGAAGATTCGGGATCAAGGATAAAATACAACCATTAGACTCTAAAAACATACTTAAACTATCTTAATAAGATAGTGATTCCATCACCTATCAGTGAGAAACTCATTTTGGTAGGGCGGGATGAAGCCCGATGTGGCTAGATTTAGGGCTTAGTGTGCGACCTGTCAGCAGGTCAAAATAGAGCATTGTAAACCTGAAGGAGAGCTTCATCCATTGCCAGTACCGCAGTGGAAATGGGACGATATCTCCATGGAATTTGTTACCGGCTTGAGGATGAGTAGAAACTTTGATGCCATCTAGATTATAATTGATAGACTGACAAAGACAACACGTTTTATCCCTAATCGGGAAACGTTGCCGGTGAGTCGGTTAGCTGAGGAGTTCACTAGACAAATAGTAAGACTCCATGGAGTACCAAGTATTATCGTGTTTATTAGAGATGGACAATTTACCTTGCGGTTTTGGCAGCAGGTGCATATTGCCTTGGGTACGACCTACATTTTACGACGGCTTTTCATCCTCAGTTGGATGGTCAGTTAGAGAGGACTATCTAGACGTTAGAGGACATGTTGAGGGCTTGCGTGCTAGATTGGGAATAAGTGTGGTCAGATCACCTCCCGTTGGCCGAGTTTCCGTACAACAACAATTGATATGCGTCAATGAGGGTGGCCCCTTATGAGGCATTGTATAGACGGAGGTGTCGGACACCTTTGTGATGGGATGAGTCGAGCAATATAAGTGGTATAGCTCCCGATCAGATACAAGATGATATAGCCCGAGTGGCATTGATTAGAGAGCGGATGTTGGTCGCACAGAGCCGCCAGAAGTCGTATGTAGACAAGAGGCGTCGACCTCTATAGTTCAGGGTTGGAGCTCATGTTAGGTTGAGAGTGTCAGTGACGCGAGGTGTTAGACGTTTCGGCATTAAGGGAAAGTTGAGTCCCCAATTTGTCGGACCTTTTGAGATTTTGGAGCGAGTCGAAGAGGTGGCATATCATCTTGCGTTACCACCTAGATTAGAGGGTGTGCACCTTGTTTTTCATGTGTCTCAGCTGATGAGTATATACCGGATCCGAGACACGTTATCTGTTGTGAGGATTTAGAGCATCTTCATCCCAGAAACTATTTTTAAGTTTCTTAATACATTTTTACAATTTTATCTCTCTTCCACCTCATCTAAAGAAACTCAATTCTTCATCCCATATTTGCATAATGGTTTCTTAACTTACACCCTACTTACTTTATGTAGCCTATATTTTTTTATTTGTGTATGTATGTATGTATGTATGTATGTATGTATGTATGTATGTATGTATGTATGTATGTATGTATGTATGTATGTATGTATGTATGTATGTATGTATGTATTATTATTATTATTATTATTATTATTATTATTATTATTATTATTATTATTATTATTATTGTTGTTGTTACTATTATTATAATAATAATTATTATTATTATTATAATAATTAATATTATAATAATTATTATTATTATCATCAATTGATATAACTAATATTATTATTATTTTTAATTAACAATGTAGATTAAAAGACAAGTTTTATTCAAAATTAACTTACACCCTACTTAAAGTATTAATATTCTAAAAAATGATTTATTAAAATATAATTAAAATATAATCAATATTAATGTCTATAGATAGATAAAAATATTTTTTAACTAAATATAAAATTTTTATTTTTATTTTTATTTTCATTATTTTTACTATATATTTTAAATCTTAAAACTTTATGTATAATATTTGAATTAAAGTTTTAAATAACTCATCTACTTCCCTATTTTATAGGGATACTTAAAATATAAAAAAAATAACAAAAAAAACTAACAATTAAAATAAGAGAAAAATATTAAAAACAAAACAAAAACTTACTTTGATTTATGTGTTTTGTGCAGGAAATTGGCAGAATTCATCTCTTGAAGAAGAACCTTCTCTCCACTTATTGCCTCTATTCCCACACCATCTTCTGACATTAATTTTTATTTTTTAAAAATTAATTAGGGAAGAAACTTTGAGTGTGTGGGATGAAGATGCTCTTAATGGTTGATCCAGACCACATGTTTGTTGAGCATCTAGTAGTGGTCCTAGAGCGAGGTATGAGACACTTGCGCTCGAAGGACATCCCTATGATGAGGATACAGTGGTCTAGACTAGGACCTGATGAGGCTACGTGGGAGACGGAGGATAGTATCAGGAAGAACTATCCAAAGTTTATGCCGGGATAGATGCACCTGTAGGATTGATGAGTAGATCTTAGTACTACCTTGGTGAGTTATGTGTTTATGTGATTTGATATATGTTATTGTTTTTGTGCTAGATTGTGATGTGTAATCTTATTAGATCTTGTTGTGCTAGCACGAGTTATGATTGTAGTTTATCTGGAGATGGTTTTACCTACATGCTATAGAGTGAGATTACGATGGCTGGAGATGGTTTTACCTCCATGATTCGAGTTGTGATTGTGATTTGGTTGGAGATGGTTTTCCTCCATGTTATTGAGTGATATTGTAATTTAGCTAGAGATGATTTGCCTCCATGTTGATGGGTTGTGATTATAGTGTTGCTAGAGATGATGTTACCTCCATGTTATTGAGTTGAGGATATAGAGTTGTAAAAAGGTTGATACCTTCATGAGTGGAGATGTGATGCCTCCGTGAGTTTGAGAGTGTGTTCCTCAACATATAGGACCGAGATGATCAGGGTTTATACAAGTTTCAGAACGAAACTTGTTTTTAGGGGGATCTGATGTAAGACCCATGTCTCTTTGGTGACCCCGCATCCACGCCTCGGCCTGGCCGTAGGTGCGGCGCCGCGGTCGCGGCTGAGCAAAGTAGGCGGCCGCCTTTTTTCCGCCATACTTTCCGCTTTCTTTTCCTTTTAAGGCTTCTCTCTCTTTCCTTATTGATGAGGGTTTTCACTTCTTCCAGACTTTCTTTCAGATCTTCCTCTTGGATCTTCTTTCTTGATTCCTTGGTTTTTCTTCAAATATTGAAGTTGGATGATGGTGATGTTGATGTTGATGAGTTGCTGCTATGAGAAGATGTCTTGATTGCAGCTGGTGAGAAGATGTCTTGATCGTTTCTTGAGGAAAACCGAGATTGGTCGTGGTTAGGATTACCTTGTGATAGGTAACTCCTTTGGGATTACTTAACTAGTTTCTTTGAGTTGGAGTGATTGTAATAGTGAGGTGTATGTAATATCCAAAATTTTTAATTCCGTAATTTTTCCCGAGTCAAACCGGTTTCTTCGAACCATTTGACAAGTTGACAAACATGAGGTCATCTTGCTAAGACTTGGCAAGATCAGCGGGCCCACCTCCTTCTTTTATTTCCTAACCGGCCCTATAAGTCCACTGCTCTACCAGCCGGCCCAAATAATCTAATGAACAATTTCCTACGGGTGTGCAAAATCGGACCGGACCGGAAAACTAGACTGAACGGACCGGAGTTTACGGTCCGGTCTACGGGCCATGTTTCTATGACATTCCGGGTTACGGTCCGGTTCCGGTCTTGGACCGTTTGAACCCGTAACCCGGGTTGAACCAGAAAAACCGGTCCTTTTTTTTTGCCCTAAGTGACGCCCAACCGCCTGCGTCTTTCACTCTTCCGCTGCACCTCCACAAATTCACGCTATCTCTCTCGCGACTCCGACCTTCGACTCTCAGAAGAAGCCAGACACTCAAACCCATCCAAACGGACCTTCGGCTTGCCGCTTGCCCTCTCTCTCGCTGCTCTCTAGTTGTCGTTCGCCCAGTCGTCGGATTCTTCTTCCCCTAGTCGCCGGATTCTTCTCACTCTTCTCTATAGTTTTGCTCTTCTCAGTCTTCTTCCTTCTACTCTTCTCAGTCTTCTTCCTTCTGTGTAACTATGCTCTTTAAAAAGAGTCTTATTCCCTCAGTAACTTTGCTATTTTGGTTAGTCTTCTTCCTTTTACAGATCTTGTCTCATGTTCTCTGTAACTTTCCTCTTTCGGTGAGTCTTCTTCCCTCGGTGCCTACTTCTCTAATTTCTCTCAGTTCTCTATAATTTAGGTATACGGTCCGGTTCGGACCGGAACCGGACCGTTACAGTCTGGTCCCGGTCCGGTCTACGGTCCAGGGTTTTGTAAATTTACGGTCCACCGGTCCGGACCGGACCGTATAGATCCGGTCCGATCCGTATGCACAGTCCTAAATTTCCCCCATCCCTTGTTTTCTCTCTCCTATCTCTAACAAACCCCCATTTACCGATTTGCAGCTTCACGTATCAACGCACTTCATAAGCCTCTAGCCGTTACGTTCCAATCGTCAAACCGAGAATCACGCTAACCCTTCATCTCTTCCCATCTCAACAGAAGAACCGTACTCTCACATCTTCATCCCTCCTACCTTGCATACCTTCGTTTCCGTAACAAGATCGGGACGCCGATGCGCGCCTCAACCAACCAGACGCACACCAAGAGCAACAACACCTCACAAATCAAGCGGGCCTTGTGCTTTCGGCAAGCCAACCAGAGCGTCAAGGTGAGTCCGCTGCATTGTACGCCTTCTTATCCTTCTTCTTCGGTCGAACACATGTTAATCGTCCAAGATTTCTTGTCTCGAACTGCAACCATCAAACTGAGCGGAGAGTGTGTTGTTTACCTTGAGCCGCAATAGAACATAATAAACGCCCTCGTAACGACACGTTGATCCGTCCCTATAGAACGATCCCTCCTTCGTTGGTCGCCGTCGACGACGCTAGTGTCGAGGTGAGTCCAACCTTAAACACCCTCTCTACATTCCTTCACAAGGTTGATGAACTTCTTTTATGGGTGGCCCTAGTACACTGTAGAAGCCGGAGCTTTCTCATTCACCCTAGCTCCGCCTTTAGTGAACTTGATTCGCAGCCGGCGAAGGTCCCAGAGCTCACTGTTGATACTAGCCATCCACCGTAGGGTAAGTCTTGTTGTTTTGTTGTACCTATTGTTGTTTGCACGGGGAAGGAGAGGGGTGTGTGCAGCCTAGATTCGAACCCAAGAACAACGGGCTAGGTTGGGTTTCCGTTGGGGGTTTTGTTTGGCTGTAGGTTTCGAACTTAGGACTTTCAGGATACGGTAGTGAAGGGAATACATGCTAGGAGACTAGAACCCAGGATCTCTTGCCTCCCTTTTGTCCAAAACTCAGGTGACGAACTGAGAACTTTAGGGTTAGTTTTCGATGCTTTAGAATGACCATCCACCGTTGAAATTTTAATATGTTGTAGGTGGATATGGATAGTTTATACTATAAAAAATTGAGAATAATCCAACGGTTGGATTTGAAGTTATCATGACACAAAGTAGGTAGTAGGGTACTTGCACAGTTTTGGAAAGAGTATGAAGTTTGGCTAAGTATGGAAATTTTTGTGTTTAGAGTCATCTTTAGGATTTTGTGTAAGATTAGTGGTGAGTTGTTCTTAAAGTTTAATTGCTTTAGTGATGAGGGAGCATATCATAGAGAGTGTAGATTTTTTCTTTAGATTTTTTTTATTTTATATGGAGTTTTTAAGTTAAGTCAAAGTATGACCTTAGAGGACTTTCATGAAAGTTAAGAAGTTGGAAAAATCTTCCAACTTCATGAAGCTTTCTTTTGAGTGTCGGATTGTGGTTTTGGATCCCAAATGATAGTTTGGAACTAGGTTATGGAATTTCCTAGGGTTTGAGACCAGGGGTAAAATCGTCTTTTACCCTTATGAGGGTATTTTGGTAATTTTGGTTATGATCGATTTGAGTATCTTAGAAGATGGAGACTTCTAAGAAAGTGAGATACATTATTGATCCACTTGCCTTTTTAACAGGCGGTTGAGTTTCTACGGTTACATACCGAGTCGAGATAACGGGATTTGAAATTTGATTCAGATAAGTCCTTTGGACTTACTTAGTTGGCTTCTAGATGTTAGTTGAATGATGATGGTCGTGTATGTTTATGTGTTTAATAATTATAACATGCATAGGACGACCTTATTATTATATGGCCCAAGTGTATGTATAACGGGTGGTGACATCACTGTCCAGCTCTCCGGAGACTGGGAGGTTCTCTATACCCAAACCAGGCAGGCAAACGAGGAGGTGCATCGGATCCACTCCTGTTGGTTACACGGGACGAAGGCGAGGTTTGAGAATCCCTCGTGTCACAAAAAATAAGTTGCATTAGAAAAGTGTATGACTTAATTAAAGATAATAAATGGAATTCTCTATTAGCATGTTGGCAGTCTCACTTCTGTATTATGTGTGTGTGTTCTATTATCATTTTTTCTAACTTTTGGATAGCTAGCTAATAGTTGATTTATTTTGTTGTTTAGACTTATCACAGGTTAGAGCAACAACTGAGTGATCTGGAAGTAGTGGTAAACCGGGTCTCTATACTCCCTAGGATGGGGTTGGATGTTATATTGTTGTTTCCCTCTTAGTATGTTGTCATTTAGACATTCTTGTTTCATGTTGTTACATTCATGACATTACAATATTGTTTTATAAATTTCGGTTTCCTTATTTGTGCCTTATTGTAAAATCCTAGTAAAGTTGTTGTCAAACTAAGGTCGGGACCCATTCTGAGGTCCTAACTAGTAGTTTCCCGAGTTCTGAGAATTTGGGGTGTTACAGTGTATATGTGTGTTATAACTGATAACCTAACCGGGCTAGGATGATGATACGTGTTAACTGGCCCAAGTGTATGATAGCGGACGGTGATAACTTGTCTAGCTCAAAATGGGGCAGCTAGGGGGTTCTTTGCGACCAGTCCACCAGGTGGTGATGATTGATACCAATTCCAAACCTGTGTGGTGAAAGAGGACATATGTGATGAATGAGTAAGTAATGGTATCACTTGATAAAGAAAATAAACGGTTTATGAGTGCGAGGGTGTTGTGTGGCTTATTGTGCTTATGTGTTTTGTGTGTTGTTAGCGTTATTCTAGTTTGTAGGCTGTTAGCTAACGGTTTATATTGTGTTGTAGATGCTTTGCAAGATAGGAGGACTGCAGAGTGATCTGGAGGAGTGATCAGCCGAGGACTTCCGTACATCTAGGTTGTGTATGGGTTTTTGGGATGTATATATGTTTATGGTGTTACCATTTTGATACTCGGCTGTGGTTTTGCAGACTTTCGATATATACTATTTCAGCTTTATCAGTTTTGGTTTTAGATTTATTTGTTCATTCACTAGTACAGAAATGCACATTGGGTACGGTACATTTAACACGGTTCCGTGTTTTTGCGTGGTAAATATGCAAATTCAACATTTTTACCACGGTTGCCCCAAAAACCGTGTTAAAAATACTAAAAATTTACCACGGTTCCCCAAATAACCGTGGTAAATGTATAGAATCACCCATGTTAACACGGTTACCCTGCGAACCGTGTTAAAAAGTTTGTTATAATATAACGGTTACTTGTAACCGTGTTAAAAATTTTCATCATTTATCACGGTTCTTTTCGAAACCGTAGTAAAAAGGTTTACAATTTACCACGGTTATCCTCTAAACCGTGTTAAATAAGCTTATGAACACAATTTACCACGTCTTTCAATTAACCGTGTTAAATATTATTTAAAAAATATTTTGAAATTTTTTTTATAAAGTGCGAGTTTTGTAATTCTCTTCAAAACCGTTGAAAAAATATTTACAATTTACCACGGTTACCCTCCAAACCGTGTTAAATTAGCATATAAAAACAATTAAATATTATTTAAAAAATAATTTGAAATTTTTCGCAAGCGCGAGATTTTCCGGTTCTCTGACCGTAGTAAAACTGTTTACAATTTACCACGGTTACCCTCCAAACCGTGTTAAATTAGCGTATAAACACAATATACCACGACTTTCAATTAACGGTGTTAAATATTCACTAGTACAAAGATCCCTCCCATACCTCGCTTATGATTGAGCGGTTTGAAAGAACCGAGGTCAAGAGTATTTTTGGATCACGGTTATATGTATAACCGCAAACAATCGATTTTATTTTTTTTAAAAAAAATCGGACCCCGGTTATTTGAACTAACCGGGGTATAATAATTTAAGAACCCGTTTATATAAACTAACCGCGGTATACAATAATTTCGGATCCCGATTTTTAATAACCGTAGTAAAAAACGCTCTATAGCCTAATAGCCTTAATCGATCTATCCCTGTCGATTCCCGACTCTCCCAACCATCTGATAGCCCTAATCGTGCGAGTACCTGGACAAATCCCAACCATATGATAACATCGTCTCTACCAGCCGACGACGACTATGAGTGGCGACTGGGAGCGGCAAATGGCGAGCGACGGCGACATCAATCTGACTCTCCCCCATCACAACCTCCACCGCCTCCACCGTCGTCTTCATCACTGCTAGCATCTCCACTATCATCGTCGTCACACGGACGGAAGAAGATAAGGATGATGGAGGTTCAGAAGCGCCGATTTCCGATTCGCCGCAAGGAGATCAAGGTGATAACGGAGAGGAAGTGTCGGAGGTTGAGAATCTGACGAGCTTAAATTGGAAGAGTTGTGAGGGGTCTGGTTCAGTTATACCCCTTACCTTGATAACTTGGAGGCTATTAAAGCTTTGAAGTCGAGGAAGCATATGGAGCATAGAGAGCGGCATTGTCCCTCGCCTAACCCTAGGTGCTTGGTTCCGCTTCCCGTTTGTTATAAAATCCCCATTCCTTGGCCTAAAAGCACAGACCTGGTGAGATTGATTGTTTTGTGATATTTTATTTAAATTTTTTGTTACTATGGTGTGATTTTGAGATTACAAATAGGCCAAGCGAAGTTTATGCCCATTTAACTGATTTATTCGAGGAAGAACTTCTTTCTAGGGTGAATTGATAATAGATATAGCAGACTTGTCAAGTAGTATGATGCAGTTTAAGTCTTCATGGTTATTGTTTAATATGTCTATTATTAGAGATATTATGCATTTATATCCATGAAAGCAAATAGGGATTTTCTTTTTCTCTTTCTAAATGTCTTCATTTGTTGCCCAAACTTGGGTCAGAATTACTTAACATGCTCTATACCTTCCATTGGGAACCTTACAAATATGCAATGATTGTAAACACATCACAGGTTTATGTCAAGACTACCATCTTTTCAAACTTGAGTTCTAACATTTTCCTTTTTATCATTCTTCAAGTACTTTTGGGATCAATGCATTATCAGGGAGCATACCAAAAAACTAGGAAATCTCACTGACCTAAAGTCGCAGTAAGTTATGGTCTGAGTCTTTTTTACCTGAAGAATCCTCTTCCCGAGTTTTTATGCAGAGGCAATTTAATTTTAAATCTTGCTTTCTGCACTTTTGTTGAGTGTTCCATAGTTGCATGCTTCTAATTCTAAGATCAGTGCTCCTTGAACATTATGTGTTGTGTTCTTCATACATAATCTTACTTTTGTCTACATACACTGGTTGTTTTGTATGATTATGTTATAAAGTTCAGTTCTTAGAATAGCTGGAAATGACCATTCCTCCCCCCCAAATTCAACCTGCAGAAGTATTGGTACGAACAATTTCTCGGGCTCTTTGCCATCTGAGATTGGCAATATACTAGGACTGCAACAACTGTAAGTTCTTCTTATTCGTTACCTCTTCATGTCTCAATATAAAGCGTGAATATGCGATGTTGTTTTACTATTTTGAGATTCACACACATGTAAACTGGAGTGCATTATCTTCTTTTTTTTCATTTTCATATCATGTCAGATCTATGGGATTCTCTAATTGGAATAAATTTTTCACAAGCTCATTGATTCTCTATTTCTGTATGATGTTTAAGAATTGTGTTTTTATGGTAGCTTCTTTCACTGTAAAATCCATGGGTTCTCGTGAAATTTTCTGCGGGTTTCTCGTTTTCTTGGATACTATATTGTTAATCCTGTTTTTAGAGTTTCTTTGTAGTGATTGTGGAGTGATACTTAGTGATAGTTTTAGATTGGAGTTTGTTGTGTTTTTTTGTTGACTTTGCTGCTATAATTACCTTGTTTGGAAACTAGACTTGTTAATCCTGTTTTTCGAGTTTCTCTGTATTGATTGTGGAGTGTTAGTAATATTTTTTGGATTGATGTTTGTTGTGTTTTTCTGATACTTTTTTGTTATAATCTCCTTGTTTGGAAACTAGACTTCCCCTTACAAATGAACTCAGGGTTTCGTTTTTCTTTCCGGATTCATTGTAGCTTGTGTGAGAGAAATTTCTGTTTTCTATAGTTATTGTAATAGTGAGGATCACAATTTCTGCTGTCGATTGCTGTTACTCTTCTCTCACAGTATCTGCAATTGCAGCTTGTTTTGTTGTATTTACATTTGTTATTTAGCTTAACTAGCTATATTGGGTTAATTAGGTTTAAGCTAAGAGAGGCTTGTCCAGCGAGGAACAACAGTAGACCAATGCATTCCTGCAAAACACATGTTTTCTATAGTTTCGACAAATAAACGATGCATATTGCACTTTACCTTTGGATTTTCAATTTATATGGAAGTCAATTTTAGCCCAAAAATGTTGGTTTTCACTGTGGTAATTTGTCCCTTGCATTTCCTTAAACCATTGAGAAGAACCAAATTGGGCCTTTTGAGTTACTTTTGTTCTTGCATTTGTCACCACTGAACCAATGGTGCTTGAATTAGTTGTGTTAGCTAAACATTCCCACAGTTAGTTCCCCCGTTTTCATGTATTTATGTAACTCGTTAATGCGGTTGTTTTAGTGATTAGTATTTTATTAGAAGAAGTTGTTTATGTACAATATTATATGGTGCTTATAAATTAATCATGAAATATTTGCTATATTCATTTTATGATCAAATTAAGGGTCAGATTATAGATCAATGATCTTTTTCAAGTTTTTGTTCATTAAAGGCTCAACCACAAGAATCCAAGCTCAATATTGCCACTGATGTCTTTACCCATTTCAAGCATCTGGTTCTGTCCATTACTGACAGGAATCCTTATCTATCTGTTGTTGTATATGCTACAGAAGCTGGAAGGTCTCTTCTGACTAATTAATTGGGATATAATCGATTTATACATCATGCATCATACATGATACCATTTAATCTAATGGTGTAAAATAAGAAGACTACTTCTATCCAATCCATCAAGGATAACGTGAATTGAAATTGTTAAGACATCATGCACAATCGATAATATTTAATGTAATAGAAGCAAAAGTTTATGAAGTATCCTTTATAATGTTATGAGTCATATTGTATCTTTCTCAGTGCCAAAGGGCCCTTCTTTATATATATACCAATAAAAATGCGGGTGACGATAAGTTGATAACTATAGATTCTATTGTAGTTTGAAAACAAGCTGGCTTTATTTAATAGAATGTGTTGAACTTTAGGAGGAATCTCGAAAGTTGCTTCTGATAATAGAATTTCCTGTGTAGAATTTGTTTGTATGAGTGCAATGCCATTTATCAAGAATATACCGAGTGGCTGTGCATTCCTATGATATTTTTTGATGTGTTGGTTACCTCTTCAATTTATTAGTTTATAAAAAATGTGATGACTATTATCTAAATTCATATGTATTGATTATTTTGTAGTGCTCTCACTAGAAAAATAATGCAAATTGTGGTTATTATGTCCTTTGATTTATTCAAGAGATTATCGCAGGAGGACAAGATCAAGTTTCTAAGAAGGTATATATGTGCATAATTGTAGTTATTTCTCTAAATATTTACAATTATTAACTTGTCAAAATCGTCCCTTGTCAAAATCGATTTATTATTAGTGAAGTTCACTATACTTATGGCTTGTATCAACTATATTCACTTTTCTTGTGTTGTCATGTATATATGACATGTTTCCTCACTAAATCATTTCTCCTTAATTGACAGTGGTTTTCGGAGTCAGCTAAGTCGGTGTCGTATTCACAAAAGCAAATCGATGAGGTTCGAGATCAGTGGGTTAGTTATGTGCAACAATTCATACGTTTACACTAGTTGTATTGGTTTCATTAAGTTGAAAGAACGGATATTGAAGTAAATAGCTAGGTATATTATGGATTTTTAGTGATCGATTAGTATTTTGAGATGATCGAAATGATTATTGTTGTCAATTGACATGGTTATATTTGATTGATCGATCATCATGGTGTCGTTGATGATTGTCTTTAAGTATTATTTGTCGATTAGCCTTCCACTTTAACTTGTTCATTGTGTTGAATTACTACATGTAAACGGTATATATGTGCAACAATATAGCATAATCAAAAAAAATATATAATATTACTTCGGTTGTAGATGAAACCGTGATAAACACATTTATCACGGTCAAATTCACATTTAACACGCGCTACTAATTTAACACGGTTTATTATTATTACAAGGATTCAACATTATTACCACGGTTTTATAGCACCGTTTTAAACACATTTCGAAGAGAACCGTGGTAAACACGATTAACACGGTTCGAAGAGAACCGGTAAACACGATTGACACGACACTTTTAACACAGTTGGGATGGAACCGTGATAAAACTGCATGTGGTAAACATGTTTACCACGGTCCATCTTAAGCGTGTTAAACATGTTTAACACAGTTTGGTGCGAACCGTTGTAAACACGTTTAACACGGTTCACGCCTAACTGCCTGTGGTAAACACGTTTAACACGGTTGAAACATGAACCGTGGTAAACACGTTTAACACGGTTATGGCCCAACCGTGTTAAACACATTTACCACATGCAGTTTTAGCACGGTTTATAATCGTGTTAAATAATGCACACGGAACCGTGTTAAATGTGCATTTCTGTACTAGTGATTGTTGTAAGATTCAATGAACTTGTTGTAAGGCTAGGGTCACGACCCATAATGAGGTCATATCCCGCAGCACTCCGAGTCCTACGGATTTCGGGTGTTACACAAAGCTCAAGGGAAATATATCCATAAACTCACATGGTATCCCCCTAATTATATATTCTCTTCTGTCTCTTTCGTTTATACCGTTGGCACACATGCTTCTTGCCGCCTTCTTTCCGTCTACTACACCCCTTCACCGTCTCTACTCATGGACAAAGACAACAAAAACTACTTAATTCCGCGCATAATATCCCTAACATCAAGAATAACACCACCATTGTTCTCATTCATGGCACACATATGCCTCTTGGGTTACCTTGCTTCGCATCACCGCCAAGGATCACAACGTCTTGGATCATATTTGACATCACCGTTCTTCAATGGATATATAGTACGGTTTTGAAAGACAATCTTCTTCAAATTCTCGATCCCGATGACACGACTCTCTAAGCATGGGACGAATTAAAGATAATTTTTAAGATAACGAAACACACGTGCATCGTGTATCTTGAACATTCAAAAGGCTTGATCGCAATTGAGTTTGGAGGAAACTCGTTTCACGAGCTAATTCATTGCCGTCAAGGACAAAACGGCTCAAACCGCAACCAATTCACCTCCACCGTTTTCCCATAACCATACTTTTGGATTCGTCTTCTTGGTTCGTGCGAGACGTGGTCGTGGACGCAAGGCGAGAACCGATCACAAGTTCCACATCAACAACCCGCCACCCGTTTTGTGTTTCACCACCATACGGAGAGCTTCTTGTGATTGGGACGTCGCCGCAACAACCCTTCACACCGTCTTCTGCTCCCTAGTTCACGGCCTAGTACGCTCTACCCTATCAGCGTCCTCTGAGCCCTTTTTCTTTCCAACAAGGGATTCTTGGTAGTGGTCATTCACAACATCACATTCAACATGCCCATTTTGGTTCCAATTTCGACACGCATAAGCCCATTGTACTTGATCAAGCCTTCTTGTCCATGGCGCTCAATCCCGTGGATAATATTTGGTACATGGACACTAGGGACCCTTCTCACATGGTGAACAATTCAGGTAACCTCTTGTCAGTTTCATATAATAGTCCATTAAATTCGATAGTTGTTGGCAATGGTGTGCATATACCATCTACAACTCTCGGTGAAACTATCCTAAACACCTCAAATAAGCCTTTACACCTATTCAAAGTCCATGTTGCACATAAATTGGTTTAAAACCTTGTTTATGTTACACATTTTACTACTTATAGCCGTGTCAGTGTCGAATTTGACCCTTTTGGCTTTTATGTAAAGGATTTACAAACAGAGAACATATGTATGAGATGCAATAGCTCCAGAGACCTCTTTCTAGTCACAAATTTGTCTCCACATTCGGCTCAAGCCTTTTCTGTCAGATCATTGTGTCTTTGGCATGCACACCTTGGTCACTCTAACACGCCGGTTTTAGATTATCTGAGGAATATTTTGTTTTTGAAACTCATTAAGGAGAAGTTCTCCAAACTTTGTCATGTTTGTCAACTCGGAAAACATCATAGGTTTCCTTTTCATATCGCACACAGTGATCTTTGGACCTCTTTTTTTTTTTTT
>BSUD01000005.1:130935999-130966015 GCA_033239045.1 Fagopyrum esculentum | reverse complement strand
TTATATATATATATATATATATATATATATATATATATATATATATATATATATATCCTTACAATACTAAAACTATGAATCCCTCTTATGAATAGTATTTTTCCTCAAATGCCCTTTTTAAATTTATTTCCAATTTTAAAAAATTTTCCTTAATCCCGCAGCTTTGTTAATGGGCTGATTTTTACCCTTATTGATGACTCATCTTCACAAAATTGCACGTGTCTGTCTCTCGCTTTGGCTTACCAGCTTCTCTTCCATTTTCATCTGCATTTTATTGTTCATATCAACCTAGGGTTTCAAAAAAAACCCCTATGCCAAGCCGACTATGAATGAAGAACAGTCAGTTCCATTTCTTTCGGCTTCTGCTTCTACTTCTGCTTCGGTCTTCAATTCGCTACCAGCTCCGCCTGCTCTGACTTCTCAGGTAAGTTGGTCTTCTTCTTATCTATCTATGCACCTGATCAACTCCTTCCTTTCTGTCTTCAAAATCAGGTCCTTTAATCGTCTTCGTAAACGTACCAACAGATCTTGTCGCTTCTCTGGTTTTCTGCTAGCAGCGGTGGAAGAACTAAGACGAGTCACCTTCTCTTCTGCCTTCCACCTCCTTCCTCGGTATTTCTCTATTTATATATCCATTCTTCTTGTTCAGTTCAACTTCCGGTGATTGATTTTTTTGTTTTAATGCTCCAACTATAATCGATTCTGCCAACACCTACTTGTTCCACTTTATAGGTGTATGGGGCTGCTGTTTTGGATGCTTGTGAACAAATTAAATCAAGGATGACTCCTGTTGCTTTAACTAGAAACTTCAATTTGCTCGCTGAGGTATTCTATTGCAAGAATTTAGTCTGGTGAACTTTGATTGGTTTAAACTCTTTTTCATCTTTAGTGTTGTTAATTAATGTCATTCAAGAAGAAGCTAATAAAACTAGAATTTGAAATTCTTTTTGAACAAATATGCAGGCACATCAGGAAGCCATGGTCAATATTTGTTAATGCAGATAATCAACATCTGATTTCTCCTGAGGTTGCCGTTTACTTCTCTCTTTTTTTTGTGAGTGCAAAATATAATTTTCTGTGCAAATTTTACTTCTAAAATATGCTTTGCCATAGGCTATTGACTTCCTTGACAAGCTCCCTCGGTATGATCATCAAGACAGGCTTACAACAAGAGTAACAATAGTAAATAGTAAATAATTGAATGTCATGCAATGCAACCATACAGCCTTGGCTTTGACCAATCAATGACTAAATTATTTTCATTTCTTACAGGCACATCAAGTGAGAGGAGCAAAGAGTAGCCGAATGCGTACACAGTGACAAATATCGTTGAATTTATTGGCATTCACTCAACGGCTGTTGTGTAATACCATTAGGCATTAACCTCAAAGTCCGCATTGTGGATGTTATGACTGCTTCTCTTGATGAATCATCCTCCGCATGTTCCGCATACTCATTCCATTAGAAACAAAGTTACTTTCTGATGAGTAAGTATTATTGAATTTGGAGCTTATCATGTGATACTTTCAGTAGGACGAAACTCTCAACTATGTTTAATGTATGTTTTACGGCTTTCTTTGATATGGGGTTTAGTTTTTAATTACGCATTAACTTCAGATTGCTCCCAATTGTACTGCTTGTTTACTCATATCATTATGCTCATGGTAGATGATGTCTCCTTATGCGGCAATATACCCACATGGAGTGATTTCTGAGAACTCTCCTACACCCATTGTATGTATATGGGCCTCTCTATTTTACAATCTTTTATATCATTTATATGTAGGCTTTTCTGATTGCTGAATATGTCTGATGGATTATTTTTTCCGCATCCTTAGATTGCTCTATTGAGTACAAGAAGCTTACTAATATTTAAAGAAATTTAGATTACCTTTTGCCCTCTTGCCTCTTCTATCAGCTGATACAAAATAATAAAACTTGATGCATTGTGCAGATTTCTTAAACAAGTGCTCTCCCCTTTCCCTCCGCACCACTATCCTGACCGAAAGAAATATAGAAAGAAGAACAAAAAGCCTTAATTGTGTTTTGCATGCTATATATTCTCATTTTATTTCATGATTAGGTTTACTCAGCAAAGCAAGAGCAAAATAGAGAGGTGATCATGGTTGACCCTCTGGAAGCAAGGAGGTCAGTTGCGAAAGAAATGGAATAGATTCGAGCAAAAGAGAGATTCAAGGTAAAGAGAGATTCAAGGTTTAGAAATCATTCGTGTCAATTTTAGGACTTCTTGGAACCACAAATGGTGTACACATTAACCTAAAATTTAGCCTGTTTAAACCCTTTTTCTCTTTCGTGTTTCACATTGAAACTGATAATGGCAGTCGACAGAATCAATGGCCTCTTTGTTGCTTCTTATTGATATACTTGGTTCTATCTTCCTCACATTTCGTTGCTTCTTAGTCTCTTTAGTTTGTCTTTGTTTTAGGTGTTTTTTGCCTCTACTCTTCTTCCCATTGAATCCAATTGCCAAACGCGACCTTACTCCATCTCCTCAAAGAAGTGACGTGATTATTAAGCCTCATACTGGTATGAACAAACTTTTACCTCTCATTTCATTCTGAATTGAACTTACGTTATTTTTAGGATCTAAATCTGTGTTTTTCTGATTTATATGAAAATTTTTAATCTTATATTACATATGATGAGGAAACATCAAAATGTGAAATTATATATTATTCTATGCTGTTTAAGTGATGCATGAATTGTGTGTTATTGTTCACAAGCAGCTGTATCTATTTAGATGTTGCTGATTTCGCATATGGTGCTTCTTTTCAGCTAAGGTGGTTGTGCAATTAGCCTAATCTAACTGTATTCAAGTTGTAGCGCTTTTGCATCTTCCTTTTGTTTTTGTAGATGGCATAGAAGGTGTATGCTTGGTTAACTCTAAGAGAAATTCATTTATTTTTGTTTAGTTTTACATTACCTATTTTTATTTGCATTCTTCTTTGTTTATGGTTGTTGATTGGCAGGGGATGAATATGAAGTTGTAGCATCATTGCTAGATCTGAATTCGATTACAGCACAAAGTGAGTCCAATATAGATGGAAATGTGAATTTGGAAGATAGGGAAGCATAAGATTTGTAGGTGGAGAAGGTGTCCAGTAAGGAACCGACAAAACATGTACCTACTTATGCACGAGCACCGTGTTCCAGCTAAGCATTTTTCTAGAAAACGAAATGTATTTGTACCCAATTATTTCAAAATGAACGGAACAATATATATTTGTACCGAATTATTACAAACTGAACGCTTTCCGATTTAATCTATGACGTAAAAATTTCGATTTAATTTACGGCGCGCGTGCGAAGCACGCGCGTCCCGACTAGTATATATATATATATATATATATATATATATATATTAAGAGAAGCGCTTAATTTCACGGGTCTAACATGAGAACTCTAATGTCATGTGTCATTTTATCAATTAACAACAGTTTAAAAATCTTAATTAAGTTTTTTAAATCTTATATCTTAAATTTTTAAATTCAGTAATTTTAATAAGATTGTTAAAATCCAAACAATATTAATAAAAATTTTGGATTCCGTTTAAACATATTACAATTAATTAACTAACAATTACAAAAACTATTTAAAAGATAATACCCTAAAATTCGCTTTCACCGACTGATAATTCTCCTCAACCCACAAACTTTTTTTAAAATCTTTTCATTATGTAAGTTAAATGTATATTTTTTAATTGGTGATATAAATTGAATAATTTCAAAAAAAAACATGTATCTAAAATCTTTTGTCAACCGTATTTAAAGAGTGCATGATAAGTTTTCTACGTGGATTTTATCACATTATTTGCATTAAAACTTTTTGTTAAATTTATAGTACATAATTCATATTAAACTTTAATAAGATAATTTTATATTTATATATATAATAGATATTGAACTATATCCCGTGCAGGGCACGGGTAATATACAAGTTAGAATTTAAATAATAATCTTAATAATTATATAAAATTAGAAGAAGAAGATTTGAATTTGTTATTTTAGAGGTTAAATAAAGGCGTCAAATTTAAGTAAGATTGAATTTATTGGATTGAAGGAATTGGAAATTATAACAAATTAAAAAAAGGGTCGTGTTGTATACACTGCGCTTGATTTTCTTATAGTCGATAACAATCGCAAGGCGTTGGCGCACTGGTTAACGCCGTCGGGAGGCGCTAACATTCAAGTTTCGGGTGCAGGCGCCACGCGCTGGCACTCATGTTTTTATTTTTCCCCCTCTTGACAAGGGAACAAATAGATTAGATTATAGATCTGAAGAAGAAAATGGAAGAACGTTTTGGGTTCACTCTCTTTCTTCTTCTATTTCGAACATCATGGCACAAATTTATGGTTGCTTGAAGAGATTCGAAGAGTTTAGTTATGTTTGATGATATTTAGGTTTGTGTTGTCTTAGTGGTACCACCGTGGAATGCGGTGAGAAGGAGGAGAGAGGAACCCGAGGGCTGAGAGATTGAGATTCAACATGTAGAAAATTTTTGGTCACATCTGAAGAGATTCAACACAAGGATTTTAGTCAGATTTAAAGAGATTCAACTGAGGGGTTTTCATTTGATCACGCAATCGAATTCATGTGTAAGATTTAAAGAGATTCAACAGAAGGATTTTGGGGGTTCTTGATTCATCACTGACGAGTCTTCACTGCAAGATGAGGAAGTAGAGTCAAAGAGAAATTAGATAAAATTTGGTTTGGTTTCTTCTCATACAATGTCAATTAGTTTTAATCTAGCTGAGGAATCGAAAATCTGGACAATGGAGAATGAGTTTGAATAGAAATTGGGATTCAATATCTTATGTATAACCAAACAAGAGGAAGGAACCCTTGTATCCCGTAAACCTTTTGCTTTTGAGAGCCGTCCCATAGTGTTCAGGCTTCTTTTTTTAAAAAAATAAATAAATGGGCGCCGTTGGTTGGCGTTGACACTCAATGGACGCCGACAGATTGCGAGTAATTTTGACATTAATAAATCAAATACCGTGTATATAGCTTTTCGGAAAAAAATTAGTTAAAGGTGATTTTAGTTTTAACTAATTAGAAGCTTACTATCAAAAGATTCAATATTATCTATTTACATTAAAAAAAAAAGTCTCCCCACGAAAAACGCTCTCTTTTCTAGGAGCCAAAAGCCTAGCAAGCGTATCTTGAGCGTTCCGTTTCTTCTCTTCTGCCCCGATGTCGGAGGTCCGGCCAATGGCGGATCCTGCGGCTGGGGACACTAATGGTGTGGAGGTGATAAATGATATAGTTATGGTTGAAAATAATATGGATCCAGAGATCGCAGGCACCTTGGTTGCTACTAATCGGGGAGGCATTGAGGAGTGCCCTAAGATCGCTGCGAATAATGGTGGAGGTTCGGAAGGAGAACAGGCGAACGTTGAAATCACCACATCAACTACTGCACATGCCTGCTCTAGTAAAGAAATAACTCCATAAAATTCAACCCCTACACCCCTTGAAACACAAAAGCAGACAAGTACTGCTGAACCAGGATTAGAAGGCAAACTCATGAAATCATGGCTCGAGGTCATTGAAGGTCCCAAAACTAACAGTGTCATGGAAGATTGCATTACTAGAGAGTTAATCAGTAAGAGCATCAATGTTACGTTTCCGTATGGCGAGGACGGTGACCCAGTTATTGAAGTGGAGAAGAGGATCACGCAGGAATTGGAGTCGAGATGGAAAAACTCAATTGTCTTTAAAGTTTTGGGTTTCCCGGTAGCCTTTCCGGTCATGGAAAGAAAGGTGAGAGAGCTATGGAAGTGTGGTACCAATGTGCAGCTTATAGACCTAGAGAACAACTACTTTCTTGCCAGATTTCGTAACGAAAATGAGATGATGATGGTGTTAACTGGAGGTCCTTTGGCGGTGTTCGGTCGATGCCTTATCATGAAGAAATGGACACCAGATTTCAACACCTCGAGCCCTATCACCTCAACACCAATATGGATACGCATTGCGGGTGTGCTGGTCCAGTGGTTCCATGAAGCTGTTATATGGAACATGGCGGGAGGCATTGGTGAGCCTGTTTCTATTGATCCTAAAACCCTACATTTCAATAGAGGACGATTCGTAAGGGTTTGCATAGAGATTGATCTCAGCCGACCACTTAAGAAAGCCATTGTTGTTAATGGAAGACGTTGTCCGATAGAATACGAAAGGTTAGATGTCATCTGCTACAAATGTGGTCGCTATGTGCACCTTGCGTCTCAATGTGAGTACGGTGATCATATGATTCAGCATGCAAGCGAAGATCATACTGATGTGGAACCTGGACAAGTCAAGAGTAAAGTAACTACTAATTTTGAAGAAAAGGGAAGTCCGACGCCGGCTCCGATGATAGAAGAAGCTGAGGCTGGATTTGGGTCATGGATGATGGTGGCTCGAAGGGGAAAACTGGATAAAAGAAAGTATATTCCGGCGAAGAATTTAGGGCAACATACCAATCAGAATGGAGCACATAATAAACCTAATCAGGGAAAGAATTTTCAGAATAAAGGGAAGAATCTCCAATACCATGATAAGGTACCACATCAGAAGAAGGGGTAAGGTAATGTTGATCCAGGCTCAACCGCATAGGAAAGAAATTTGGCGTCTAAGACCATGATGGAAGCCCAGGGAAGCAAGGCCCAAACGAGTTCGCAAGGGAGAGTTGTGGAAAACAGGCCGAAAATCGCAAATAAAGATCAAAGGGAAGTGGGCCAACAAAATAAGGATGATGGAAGGGTTGAACCCAGGCCCATCACCTCAACCAACAATACGGAAGGAAAAGAAACAACGTCCCCGACTTCAAAACCTAAAAACACCGTAGACAAACCTGTATTCCAAGCAACTGCAGAAGAAGGGGAATCGAAGAGCACCAACGGCAACAACAAGAATTTACGTCTTAAGATGAAGAATGAAGCCCTCCGAGCAGCTTGGAGAGCAAAGAAAGCGGAAGAAACTAGCCAAAAACCAGGTCCACTTAAAAGACAACGTCAGGAAGATGATCTGCCCAGTTCATCCCACCAAAGAGATCCTGATCCTACTAATAACCCTTTACAAATGGAGGAGAATATGTCGAATAAGAAACCCCCAGACCATCATAATAAGGATATCCAAAATGGTATTAGGGTTCCACCTTGTGAAACACACCACACTGGGGAGTCCACAGCCCATGTTTGTATGGTGGGACAAGAAGAGATCGAGAAGACCAGAGACATCGCACAGAATGAACCTCTAGAGAATAATGGGGTTTCTTCTATGGATACAGAGGACGAAGCGAGTTCCGCTGTATGAGATACCATTGATGACGATCTGTTACTTTTTCAACTAAGTTTCCCCATGAATTGTCTTCTATGGAATGTGTTCGGTGCTAGCAAGAGCGGGTTCCGACATGCTATTAAATATCTTTGCAATCATCATAGTATTGAGCTTCTAGCGATCTTTGAGCTACGTGTGTCTGGAGCTCGTGCACAAGCTATATGTGACCGTATGAAACTCACTAGTTGTTTTCGTGTGGAAGCATACGACTTTGAAGGCGGTCTATGGTTACTCTGGAATGAGGATAAGTTAAAAATCTCTATTATCTCTCATTCTAAACAGTTTATACATGCTAAGATATTTGGAGCTTCAGGCTCGTACAACTTTCTTGCAGTTTATGCGGCTCCTACGTACCTGAGGCGTAGAGAGTTTTGGCAGGAGTTGGATAGGGAACTCATGAACATCTCGGATCCCATCATATGTGGTGGGAATTTTAATTGCATTCAATACCTTCATGAAAGCAAGGTGGAGCTGGGAAACTACATAAGGATTCCAACATCTTCAATGATCTCGTACGCTGTCATGGTCTCATAGATCTTGGATACACTGGGACTGATTTCACAAGGGACAATGGTTAGAACTCACATAGCAAAGTAATGAAGAGGCTTGACCGTGTGTTCATGAACCAAGGTGCTCGCATGGAATGGCCTAATGCACAAGTTCGACACCTAGCTCGGTTTTCTTCTGATCATCCCCTATTCTTCTTACTCTGGATCCACCTATGAACATTAAGCGGGAAAGACGTCCTTTTCGGTTCGAGGCAGCCTGGATGACGCACCCCGACGTCCAACAAATGGTGGAGGCATGTTGGTTTAGTAACCCGGAGATAAGTGTGGCTCTCACTAGTCTGAAAAAATACTTGATTAACTGGAATAGGCTTGTGTTTGGCAATGTATTTCGCAAAAAACAGGATACCTTGCAGAAACTTGCTAAGATTCAGGCTAGAATTGGTTGTCATAACTCGGCTGCGCTAGAGACTGAAGAGATGAGACTCAAGACTGAGATTGAAAGTATTCTCGAGCAAGAAGAGATCATATGGTTTCAAAAATATCGGGAGCAATGGCTAGAGCTTGGGGACGGAAACACCTCCTTCTTTTATACATCAACCATCATTAGACGAAGTCGTAATAGAGTGATAGGTCTCAAGATCACCAGTGATGTATGGGAGGAAGATCAA
Organism: Fagopyrum esculentum; assembly: GCA_033239045.1. Classification (NCBI taxonomy): domain Eukaryota; kingdom Viridiplantae; phylum Streptophyta; class Magnoliopsida; order Caryophyllales; family Polygonaceae; genus Fagopyrum; species Fagopyrum esculentum. Next base: position 130,957,497 of record BSUD01000005.1, on the reverse strand, counting down.
GAAAAGCTAGAAAGCCATGTTGTTTCATTCTGTAAGTCTCTGTACACACTTGATAGGGAGATCCCACCACCGGCATGCAACATAGATACTTTGGACTTTCATGTACTCAATACTAGTGAGTGGACTGAAATTTGCAAACCTACCATCATGGAGGAGGTATGGTCTTCTATCAAGAGCATGGGCACATACAAGTCCCCGGGTATCGATGGCTTTCAACCGGTATTTTACCAGAAGTATTGGAGTATTGTTGGAAGTTCCATGACGGTTGAGGTTACACGTTTCTTCGTTAGCCACAAACTCCGACCGGGTATGAATGATCCCCTCATCTCCCTTATTACAAAAGTCGGAAAGCCGGAGATCATAAGCCAATTTAGACCCACTACTTTGTGTAACGTCAGCTACAAAGTCATCTCGAAGGTCTTGGTCCAACGTATGCAGAGAATTGCCGCTCGCTTGGTTGGGGCCACACAGGGAAGTTTTATTCCAGGTCGGATGATTCAAGATAACATTGTTCTTATGCAAGAGATAGTCCACTCGATGAGGAGAAAGAAGTCCGGAAAGAAATGGATGTTGCTGAAACTTGACCTGGAGAAAGCTTACGACCGCATTCGATGGGATTTTATTGGAGATACTATTACTAAAGTTGGCTTCCCTATTGCATGGGGTAACATGATCCAGGAATGTGTGAGTACGATAAAAATGCAAGTTATCTGGAATGGAGAACTTACTGAACAATTTACTCCGGAGAGAGGCATTAGGCAAGGGGACCCTATATCACCTTACCTTTTTGTTTTATGTGTGGAGAGACTGAGCCATCTCATCTTGGAATCGGTTGATAAAGGTGAGTGGAAACCTATTTTCCTATCTAGAGGGGGGCCTCCCCTCTCACATCTCTTCTTTGCGGACGACATTACCCTCTTTGCGGAAGCTTCGGTGGGACAAGTTAAGGTTGTCATAAAAGTTATTGAGATGTTTTGCAAAGCATCGGGTCAGAAGGTCAACACCCTTAAATCTAAGGTGTTTGTTTCGCCCAACGTGTCTAAAGATCTCATGACCAGAATTGAGCAGCTAAGTGGAGTAGAGGTTACGATCAACCTCGGTAATTACCTCGGGGTGTGATACGCCCCCGGATGGCATCGCCATCCGTGTTTCCGGCTAGAAGGACCCGCACATTTTGAAGACGTTATTATTATTTCGGCTATTTAATAATTAGTCTTTTTATATTCGGAACTTTAATTCCGGAACTTAATTCCGTGAATTAAATTCCGACCTTTCATATCTTATGCTTTTCATATTCGGAACTTAATTCCGACTTTAATTCTGTCATTTATGTTTCAACCTTTGTATGGCCTCCATCCACTATATAAGGATGACTTGGCTCATTTGTAAGATATGTCTAAGTTGAAATCTAAGTATTGAGAAGGAAAATCCTCTTACTTAGTTTAGGCATCACTTCCTCTTCCACCATCTTAAAGTTCTTGCTCGGATCTAGTCTTTGATCCAAGCCCTTCAAACTCGAGGATCCTTTTGAAGGATCAACCAAACGCTTCCGCCACCCAAACTCATAGTTTGATCTTACTCAAACGATCAAGAAGAAGTAGTTGAAGTTTCTCCTCGATCTAGATCGACCGTATTTCTATCAGGGTGCCTATCTTGTAAGGGAGAGTATCCAAAAACACTTTTACTAGCCTTCTTGATAAGATTAACCATAGACTTAATGGCTGGAGATGCAAGTCGCTTAGCTTTGAGGGACGGGTAACCCTAACCAAGTCGGTTCTTACCTCCCTGCCAGTTTATACGATGGCCACCCTTACCCTTCCTGCTAGTGTCTGTAACAAGATTGATAAAACCTGCAGGGATTTTATATGGGGGCATACTGAGGGAAGACGTAAAATGCACACCATTAGATGGAGCGATATATGTCTGTCGAAGGATAAGGGAGGACTGGGTGTCTGCTCGATGCGATGTGTAAACCAGGCACACCTTGGTAAGCTAGGTTGGAGGTTTATCAAGAGTTCGGACACCCTCTAGACGACAGTTCTCAACGGTAAATATTGCAGAAATGGATTTGGATCTCACTCGAACTCATCTCACGTATGAAATGGTATAATTACTAGCATTACACAAGTAGTTTCAAGGGGAGCTAAGTGGAACTTAGGAGATGGGTCCACTATTGAGTTTTGGAGAGATAAATGGATTGGTGTTGAGCCTCTCCAACAGCTTGCCATACGGGACGTCAGAGTATCAGACACTAGGCGTAATATCAGGAGCTACTGGTCCAATGCAGATGGATGGCGCTGGGAGGAGCTTAAAGACATTTTGCCTGAAGCGACTTTGTTGCAACTAGAAGCTCATCGACCCATTACTGCAAATCTAGTCCGGAATGACGGAGTTGCTCAAATACCTATCACTGACGAGCTGAGCTGGAGTAGGACGCCTAATGGTAAGTTTTCTATATCTTTAGCTTATAACATTATCACTGATTTTGACTCAATACAGTTGGGTGAGGGAGATATTTTCAAAACCATTTGGAGTCTAAGGGTGCAAGAAAGAGTGAGGTACTTTATCTGGAAACTTGTCAAGGGAGGAGCATGGGGCAATGAAGAACACAAGAAACATCACCTTGTAATGGATGACGAATGCCCTATCTGTCAATGCAACTTTAAATCAAACATTCACCTTTTCCGAGATTGTCAAGCCATGAGAAGCACATGGATAGTGACCCATGCAGATCGGGGCACGGGGGAGTTTTTTGACGTAACATTCGCGACTTGGATTCGAGGTAATATCATTTCCCTTGCTAAGTATGATGGCATATGTTTGTGGAAGGAGATTTTTGTTGTAGGTCTTTGGTGGGCTTGGAAATGGAGGAATGATAAGATATTCAATAATAAGACGTTTTCGGGGGACATAAGCCACTTCATCATTGAAAGAGCTAAGGAGTACGTGAAGGTGTGGCAAAGACGCAAACAAGACCCTTGTACTAACTCCAAGATTACCAAGTTCATCAAATGGGAGCCTCCTCCTTTAGAGTTTGTTAAGGTTAATATTGATGGGTCGAAAAGTTGTAATGGTCTCGCTTCTACGGCAGGTGTGTTTAGAGATACTACAGGAGGCTGGTTGAAAGGATATAGTGTCAATATTGGAATATTAACTGTCCCCATGGCTGAGCTATGGGGTATGGTACATGGTTTCAAAATGGCATGGGAGCTGGCTACCGATCTGTCATTTTTGAATCTGATTCTAAATTGGTAGTCTCTCTCCTCAGGAATACTATGGATCCTCAACACCCTCTTGCCAGTCTGGTTTTAGTATGCCAAGACTTTATGAAAAGAAACTGGAATATCCAGGTTCGACACGCCTACCGCGAGGCGAATAGAGTTGCGGACTATCTTGCTAGTTTTGCTTTGAACTGTCCCTTAGGTTTGAATGTATTGTTTGACCCGCCGGAGGGTGTGAATGACCTTTTACTTGATGATGTAAGGGGTCGGGCTATCCTCCGTGTGATGACTACTTAGCCTTTTTTCCTTATTAATAAAAGCGCGTACAGATGCGCCGGAGACCACTGACTCTCCTTCCTACCAAAAAAAAATTAGACACTTACTAATATCATAGATCATGGCGTTGACATTCAAACCACAAAATATAACTAAACAAAATTTTTTTGAATTTGTTGATGCTATTTTTGAACCCCGAATCTCAGGAAATCACGCACATAGGTTTTGTGTACATTCCGGGCTAAAAGGTTGTTTATGGGTTGAAGTCATTGGGCTTGAGAGTGGTGTTTGGTTGCTTTGGAATGATGACAAATTGGATCATTCGATTGTCACTTGTGCTAGATCTTTCATTCATATACAAAGGTTAAGATAGGTTAAATTACTTATCATATTGTTGTTATTTATAATCTGCCTGATATTACCAAACGTCAACAAGCTTAGCCTGATATGATTTGGTGTTGACTATATCGCATGTTCCTCTTGTTACTGGGGGCGATTTTAATTGTATTCTTTCTATGGATGAATTTGAGGGTGATTCTCACAAAGCACACTCTAATTTTGATGTTTTTTTTATCATCTCACTTTGGCTCTTGATTTGGATGATCTAAGCTTTACAAGCCCGGAGTTTACTTGTGATAATGGAAAATAGGGTATTAGGAAGTAGTTACACCGTTTAGATTGAATCTTTGTTAATGTCTAGGGTCGACATTTATGATAAGGAAACTCAAATCTCTATAATTCTATGTATAATTATATGTTATTCCTTACCTCCTAAAGGTTATTCTTTGTGTGATCTCTTTTTCTTATGTAGGAGATTCAATATACCCTAGACCTAGCACAATTGTATATATATTCTATACCATCATTCAATAATACTATCGGAGCATTCTTCCTTACATGGTATCAGGAAGGTAATCGATTCACAACACACTCAAAAACATTCTCATGGCCTCCCCTACAGTCACCATCCCCAACGAGCACGACATCTCTCAACCCTTTGTCGTCGTCTCCTTCCCCTTCGCAGCCAAACTGACCACTACCAATTACCTATCCTGGAAGCTTCAGCTAGAAGCGATTCTAGTAAGACATGTTCTGTTCAAGTTCTTGAATAGAACTCATTTAGCACCAAGCGAATCAATCACCAATGCCAACACAGCAATCACCAACCCTGCCTATTTCTCTTGGTTACACCAAGATCGCCTGATCTTTGGTGCTATTGTCGGTACCATATCACCATCACTCACCCACCTTGTCAACAATGTCTCTAGATCCAAAGCAGCCAGGGATAACTAGCCAAGACATTCGCCAACCCCACCCGTGGATACATCAAGCAACTCAAAGATCAACTACGCTATATGGTCAAAGGATGTTCCTCGATTGCAACATATATGTAGTTTATTCAACGTGTCGTCAATGATCTTGTCATGCTTGGGAAACCGATGGACCCTGAAGATGTCACATATCGGGTCCTTGATAGTCTGGACTCTGATTATCAGTCCTTCATCGATATCGTTCATGCCAAAGATTCACCAATATCTTTCGTTGAACTCATGGAGAAGCTCATCAATAAGGAGCTAACTCTTCGACACAAAAACCCACCCTCCAAGCCATATGTAACACCCCGAATTCGCGGGACTCGAGGCGCTACTGGGTTTGGATCACACAGTGGATCCTGACCCTAGCTGACAACAAGTTCACTGATCTTACAACAATACGCATATAGATTAAAACCAAATACATAAACTGCACAATGTATACATCAAATGGGTTTATAAAACATAGCCGGGTACAAAAAACGTAACATCATTTCCATACAAGGATAAAACACCCCAAAACCCTCGCACAACCTAGTGTACAGAAGCCCTCGGCTGATCACCAATCTGGCTCTCTGCAGTCTTCCTAACATGCAGACCATCTACAACACGATATGAAACCGTTAGCTAACAAATCATAGATAAGAATGAAGCAGTAGCACGTATATCACATCATCATATCATATCATGCAATGTCACACACACATACAATCCTTTATTATCTTCAATTAAGTTATCCCATTACTAATTCATTCCTCGTGATACGAGGAGTAAAACTACCTCGCCTCTGCCTCCTTTCCCCTCTGGTTTGGAATTGGTCTCAATCATCACCACTTGGAGGATTGGTCGTAGAGAACCTCCCCAGCTACCGAAGTTTGAGCCAGATAAGTTATCACCGTCCGTTATCAAACACTTGGGCCAATTAATATGCATGTAGGGTCATCCTAGTCCACTTAGGTTATAAATTCAACATACATAGGCACACACACCACCACAACACACACTCAAACCCATAATCGCAGGCTAAGTAAGTCCCACGGACTTACATGTCACAACATCGATCTATACCACGTCACAGCTTCCCCTCGAGGAAACAATCAGCGCCTGCATCAACAAGGCACAAAAACATCAACATCGTCCTAAGGTTAGGAGATTCCACCTCCTAAACCCTATAACCATCCTCAACTCATAACTCGAAACCAAACCTCAAATCATCAACATAAACACAAGTGCCTAAGGCACATCCCTAACATACATCTCATCAAGCTCATCACACTCTACTAGCCTAGATACTCTAAAGCCAAGGCCAAAGGAAAGGAAGGAAACATACCAACTTGGTATGTCCTGGACAGACGCACCTGCAGAACAAGGAGGCGTATCACCAAGGAGCCGCAGGGGAAACAACTCTCTCACGCAGGGGCGGCAACACACCAGGCGCAGGGACGGCACTGGCTATGCGCAAGGGGCGTTCGAACGGCAGAGGAGCCCTCTATGGCTTCTCTTTGATCCGTCTCTCGATCTCTTCACTTCTTCTTTGGCCCAAAGGCAATCAACATACATATATACAAATATATGATCATCGAACGTCCATGAAAGCTCCAACACAAGCATTGCTTAAGGATTCTTATGTTAAAGAGAAAGAATGAAAGAAAAGAAAGAGGAAAGGAGGAGGAAACCTACCACAGCAGCTCAGGAAAGGGGATGGACGTCTCACAACCTCAAACACAACACAACAACAACTCTCTCAACATCAACAAGAACAACCACAAGCATCAAACCTCTCTCGAGATCCAATCTAACAAGATCTTCCAAGGAAACTCAAGAAAGGAGAAGAAGAAAAGAGAAGAAGAATGGAAAAGGACGTGAGGGAGAGAAGATGGAGCTGAGGAAGGCAAATGAGGTAATCCTCATCAGGAGAGAAGAGAAGGAAACTTATAAGGGAAGGTAAAGCAAAAGCATTGGTTAAGATTCAACAAAGACGGTTGCAGCCGCAGAAATCCGCAGGGGCGGATCCTTGAGGAGCAGGGACGGCTTAGCCCTGGCTCGGCACTTGCGTCTCAATTGAGGCGCAGGTGCGGGATCACTAGAAGACTAAGGCTCTTACACCATACCTTGGCAAGTGCCAATGGTGTGACACAGTCGGACACTTTATGTCCCGATGCCCCACCTTTCAATGCATGCACCCCAACATTCGTCTTCCCCCTTGCCAACCAAGAACACCTTCCAACCAACCATATACTCATCAAGCCTACTCCACTACTTTACTCACCCACCCAACCAATCTACTCAACATGTCTCCTAGACACCGGAGTCACTCATCACGTCACATCTGACCTCTAGAATCTATTTATGCATTACCCCTATGATGGATCTGATGAGATTGTCATCGGGGATGGCTCAGGTTTAGTCATAGCCAACATAGGCTCCACTTCCCTTGATTCACTCTCCAGACCTCTTCAATTTTCTAATGTTTTACATGTGCCTAAAATGCATCGTCACATAATATCTATTCATAAGTTCTATCATGACAATAATGTCTCTATCAAATTCTCACATTCTGCCTTTTTTTGTCAAGGAACTTCAAACACACCACATACTGGTGGAAGGGAAGGTAAAGAACGGACTCTATGAAGTGCCCCTCGTCCCTCCTCAACGTCACTTTGTGCTCAACTCCATCCTTTCCTCACCAACTTGACATATTAAATTTGATCACCCATCGACCAAGGTGTTTCAACTACTATCCACCAAACTAAAATTACAACCATCTATTGATTTATGTAATGCATGTCAAGTTAATAAGAGTCACAATCTTTCCTTTTTAAACTCTTCTCTTATCGCCACTAAACCTCTTGAGGTCATATACTCTAACGTTTGGAAATCTTCAACTATTTCATATGATCAATACAAGTACTATGTGATCTCATGGATCATTACTCCAAATATATATATGGCTTTATCCACTTTAAAAAACATACACAAAAGAAACCTTTATACGTTTCAAAAGTCTAGTCGAACACCATCTTCACCATAAAATTCTCACTCTCTACTCTAACAACAGAGGTGAGTATCTCATCCTTCAAACCTACCTTGCTCACCAAGGTATATCTCATCGAATCAGCCCTCCCCACACCCCTGAGCACAATGGTTATGTTAAGCGAAGACATTGGCGCCTAGTGGAGACTAATTTTGCCCTCCTTCACCAAGCTTCCATGCCACTAACCCACTAGCCTCATGCACTTGCCACTTCAACATACCTTGTTAACCGATTACCAACAAACACCCTCCACAACATCAGTCCCTTTGAAACACTCTTTCACCAACAACCTAATTACCTCACCCTTTGTAGCTTTGGTTGTCTCTGCTACCCTTGGCTTCGACCGTATACCACCCACAAACTTGAACCCAAGTCCACTCCATGTGTCTTCGTTGGATACTCTCCAACACAATCGGCTTATTACTACCTTGATCCACAAATAAACCGGGTTTATGTCTCTCGACATGTGAAGTTCTTTGAGGATCGTTTCCCATTTGCTTCACTACAGTCCAACACTCAGGCCCACGATGACATTGAGCCCAACTCTTGGTGCACTCTTCCTTTACCAGTCTCGCTACCTTCACATCCCATTAACCCTCGACCTATATCATCACACACCTCGTCCACAACATCATCACCGTCAAACCCAATCTCCTCATTCCTGCCCTCACCTACTTATTCCGACTCCTCCTCCCCACCCACTTTACCACTACCTCCGACCCCTCCACCTTCTCAAAGATCCATCTTCACAGGATCCCAACACCAAATCTTTAAACCGATTAACAAACTCAACCTCATTGCCACTTTGAGTCCCCTCTCTGGGCCACGTATTACGAAAGAAGCCCTATCTAATCCTAAATGGTGTCATGCCATGAACCTATAGTACCAAGACCTTCTACAAAATCACACCTGGACCCTAGTCCCTTCCATTGAAGCCTTCAACGTAGTTGGATGCAAATAGGTCTTCCGGACCAAGTACAAGTTTGAAGGTTCTATTGATCAACTCAAGGCTAGACTTGTCGCCAAGGGCTTTCACCAACGCCCAAGGCTTGATTATAGTGAATTGTTTAGCCCAGTCATCAAACCTGTCATAGTGTAACTCATTCTCAGTCTAGTTGTCACTCATAAGTGGGCTCTATGACAACTCGACGTCAATGATGCCTTCCTTTAGGGCCAACTTCAAGAAAGGGTGTTTATGTCACAACCATCAGATTTCATCGACCCCGACAATCCCTATCATGTCTGCCTTCCTCACAAAGCCATTTAAGGCCTAAAGTAGGTTCCCCGTGCTTGGTACAATGGCCTATGAAACTATCTTCTTCAAATAGGCTTTCACAACTCAGCCTCCGACACATCGATATTGCATCTCAACAATGCCACCGACAAAGCCTTCATCCTCATCTACGTTGGTGACATTATTGTCACTAGCTCATCCACCACCCTAGTTGAAGGCATCATTGCTCAGCTTACCTCACAATTCTCTCTTAAAGATCTTGGTCCTCTCAACTACTTTCTTGGAGTAGAAGTCACTCATTGCCATGAAGGGATCTTCCTCAACCAACACAAATACATACAAGATATCCTTGAACGCTTTGACTTAATCCATGTCAAACCTGTTTCCACTCCTCTCTGCCCAGACACATCTCATCACCTCAATGATGGTGCTCCACATCCAAATGCCTTGCAATACCGGCAAGCCTTGGGCAGCGTATAATATCTCTCCCGCACACGTTCAAACACAACCTTTGCCATCAATAAACTCTCTCAATTCATGCACAAACCAACCCAATCCCATTGGGTTGTAGTCAAACGCATCATGTGTTACCTGGAAGACACCAAGACACATGACATTTTGTACCGCTGCAACACAAACACTCACTTTCACGCGTTCTCTAATGTTGGTTGGGCTGGTGACAAGTCCGATTATCTTTCAACTGGTGCTTATATTGGGTATCATGTCTCCAATCCCATCTCTTGGAGCTCCAAGAAGCAACGCGGTGTCGCTTGATCCTCCACTAAAGTTGAATACCGCATTGTTGCCAACACTGTTGTTGAGCTTCAATGGATACTCTCTCTTCTTGGTGAAATTAGGTTCTCTACTACAACTCCTACAGTCATATAATGTAACAATGTTGGTGCTACTAAACTGTGTGCCAACCCAATCTTTTACTCCAGAATGAAGCACCTAGATCTTGACTATCACTTCACTCGGGAGAAGGTCCAATCTGGACCACTTTGAGTGGCTCATCTAGCTAATGATGACCAACTTGTTGACGCCCTTACCAAACCACTGCCTCGAGCATGTCTTCAAATGCTTCTCACCAAGATTGGTTTGCTTCCCAAACCAGTCCATCTTGAGGGGGCATGATAAGGATGCTCAAACCTCGATGATTCTATGTATCATGCTATGTGATTCCTTACCTCCTATAGGTTATTCTATGTGTGATCTCTCTTCTTTATGTAGGAGACTCACTATACCCTAGACCTAGCACACTTGTATATATATATATATATATATATATATCATTCAATAATACTATCGGAACATTCTTCCTTACAATTTATGGCCAAATGCTCACGTGATACACTTGGCCCACTTTTCATCGGATCACTCACCCATGTTGTTGCAAACTAATCCCCATATCGCCGCCCTTTCAGTTTTGAGGCGACATGATGTCTTATAGGGATTTTCATCCAATGGTTGAAATATATTTCTAATTTAAAATTTTCTCTTATTACGTGGAATAGGTACGTGGTTGGTAATATGTAAGAGAGGTGGCAAAAGTTAGTGAGGAAGCAAAAAGTTATTTTGCATGTTATTGGTTGTACAAGGTCAATATAGATTCCACATTTCACCACGGAAGTTACTCATCAATCTAAGATTAAATTGGCTTTAGATCAGGAGGAATTAATATGGCCCAAAAAGTCTAAGGAACAATATTTGACTTGTGGGGACTGAAATTTTTCTTTCTTTCACCTTTCAACTATTGTAATGAGGAGGAAAAATCGGGTTGGAGGACTCCAAGTGGATTCTGATATCTGGTGTGAGGAACCGGATTCTCTAAAGAATCATCTTGTTGAGTTTTTTTGCCAAACTTTATAGCCTCTTATGTTAGTTTATCGTATTTGCTCATGTTGATACCTTTGCATTCCTTTATATACAAGAAAGTGATTGGGTTAGCCTTCAAAAACTCATATGTATGGAAGAAGTTTGGAAGGCTTTGAAGAGTACGGGGCCTTATAAAACTCCGGGGGCTGATGGGTTTCAACCCATATTTTTTGTTGTAGGGTGATCGATTCTTGCTATTATAGAGGCTTTTTTGAAATTCGTCGTTGGTGTGATGCTAGTAATGATACTCTCATAAAACTTATTGTCAAGTATGGGAACCTTGAGTACATTTCCCAATTCCACCATATTGTTCTCTACAATGTTACCTACACAATTAATTAATAAGGATGCAATCAGTTATGAGTCTTCTAGTTGGACCAATGCAAGGAAGTTTTATCCATGACCGTTTGATCTAGGATAATGTTGTATTAATACACGAGGTTGTTCATTCCAAGAAAAATTGGAAATACGGTTGGAAATGGATGCTCTTTCAGTTAGATTTGGAAAAGGCGCATGATCGTATTAGATGAGATTCTATTGAAGATTCTCTAAGTGAAGCCGGGTTCCCCACGTCTTGGATTGAGATGATCAGAGTTTGTATTTCTACCACCCGTATGAGGTTAATTTGGAACGGTGAGTTGACCGAGCAGTTTGTCCTAGAACGTATACAGCATAACAACCCTATTTCTCCTTACTTGTTTGTTCTTTGTATTGAACGGCTTAGTCATGTGATTCTTGAATTGGTTGATAAGGGTGAATAGAAGCCTATTTGTCTTTCTCAATGTGAGCCGTTATTATCACATATTTTCTTTGCGGATGATGTTACGCTGTTTGCGAAGACAACGGTTTCTCAAATGAAAGTGGTTATAAAATGCATTGATATTTTCTGCAAGGCATATGGGCAACATGTCAATTTTTTGAAGTCAAGTTTTTTTGTCTCGTCTAATGTTTATCGTGAATCCTGTAATAGTTTGTGAACTTTGAGTGAGATTGATGTGTTACGAGAAATCTAGGGAATTATCTTGGCATCTCTATTCTTCAAGGACGGGTGTTGCGTAATACTTTTGCTTTTCTTTTGAAAATAACTAATAAAAGGATTAGTGGGTGGACAAGTAGAATGTTGAGTTTTGCAAGAAGATTAACCCTTACCAAGTCGCTGCTCACCTTTATACCGACTTATTTCATGTTCTCTTTTACTTCCTAAAGGGATTTGTGATTCCAATGATCATATTTGTATTGAGTTTATTTGGGGGCATCAAGATGAAAAGCACCCTATGCATATGATCCCCTAGCCTGAATTTTGTAAATTGAAATCACAAGGTGGAATTGGTTTACGGTCTATGGAGTCGCTTAATTTGACTTTAATTGTAAAATTGGGGTGTCGTTTATTGAAGGATGATGATGGCTTTGGGCAAGAAATTAAAATAGAAAGTATATCCGTGTTAATGCTCCTTACACTCGAGTCCTTCATACATGTGGAGAGGCATTCTTAAAGGTATTTCGGATGTTCTTTCTCTTGGGCTTCATTGGGTTCTTGGTTATGGAACTTTGATCTCTTTTTGGATTGACTATTGGGCTATGGATCAACCACTTTATTTGTTAGTGCACAATCCCATTTCTAATTCGGATCAGGACGACCGAGTTGTGCAGTATTGGCGTAACGATGGAGTGTGGGATTGGGATCGGTTTAGTCATTTGCTTCCAACGTAGGTTTGTCACCAAATTGCGGCCCTCTTTCTTGCAAGATGGTTTCCAGGTGGTGGTCATGTGTCGTCGTCGTCCACTACTCTCCATGATGATCTAGGATGGAAGTATACAACATCTAGAAATTATACCGTAGCACCCGTCTATGTTACTATCGAATATGTAAGTTTTACTTTACATTGGGGAGGGTGATTTATTTAAGGTTGTTTGGTCTTTACATGTACAGGATAGAGCAAGAGTTTTTTGTGGAAGCTTCTCAAGGGTGGGGTTCTTTCGAACGAAGAGCGCCACCACATACTTATTAGCCTGTCTTTAGCATGTATGTGTTGTCTGGTGGTGGATGAGACACTGATTCATTTGTTCAGGCATTGTGACCGGGTTCATAAAATGTGGAGTGATATTATTCCTCCATCGGAGATTGCCCAATTGTACAATATGTCTTTTGCGCAGTGGGTGCGAGGTAATCTCATCTCTTCGACTTTGCATTTAGATGGTATTTTATGGCGGAACTTTTCTCTTGTAGGATGATGGTGGAAGTGGCGGAATGAGAAGGTGTTTCGTGATCAAATATATGAAGGAGATCGTGCTCGAAATATTCGGCTCCTAACTTGTGCAACCATTTCTAGTTGGATTAAACATAACATACGGAATACATCGGTGGTTAGAACTCAAACTTTGGTGAAGTGAGATTCTCCTCCCCCGGGAACAATGAAGGTTAATGTTAACAGATCCCGAAGAAGTGATGGGCATGCAACAAATTTGTTATTAGGAACAATACAAGGGAGTGGGTGAGAGGATTCTATGTTAATATTGGACAATGTACGGTACCAATGGTAGAGCTATGGGTATCTTATATGGTCTTAATATTGCGTGGGTTCTTGGTTTTCATTCAGTTATTTTGGAAACAAATTATCTTCTTGCTTCCAATTTAATTAAATAAGATCTTCCTCCTCACCACTCTCTTGCTAGTCTGGTCATTAGGGGTCAAGACTTAATTAAAATGGATTGGAATATCCAGTACCGTCATGCCTACTGCAAAGCGAATACAACTGCGGATTATCTTACTTTTGTAGATTATGACTTTCCCTTGGGCTTACATGTATTGCGTGACCCGCCAGAGGGTGTTTTTTTTCTTTGCTTAGTGATGATGTAAGGGGTCGAACTATCTCACGTATGCTTACTAATTAGCTCGTTTTGTCATCTATTTAAAGCGCAGTTAGATGTGCCGGATACCACTAACTCTTCTTCCTACCAAAAAAAAAAATAACAAACCACCGTATCATCAAAAGTATAGTTTATTTTAGTGTGTGTGTGTGTATATTCAGAACTAAAAAGAATTCAGCTTTACATTTTGTACTTAGTAAATTAGTATTCGTACAGGTGACACAAAAATGATACTACTTAGAGCAAGTTCACTCGTTTGGTTTTAACCCGCCGCCACATAGGTAAAAGTGATGTGGCAAAATCTATCGTTGAAAAACCGATCTCCACTCATCCACTCGTTTATTTTATTTGGTTATTATTTGACATTTGGTGACCTTGAAATTTTTTAAGGCTAACAATGAGCATTTAAATTAATGGCTTTTGACATTTTGATCAAACGTTAAACTTGCTCTTACATTGAAGTTGGAACTTTGGAACCTGGTTTACGGAATGGTTATCCAAAAAAATCTATTCAAAAAAGGTGCGCATAACAAATTATAACAAAAGTCATCATTTAAACTAGTAACTTTTGACATTTAACCTAACGTTGAACTTGCTCTTGTATTGAAGTTAGAACTCGAAACTTGGTTTACAGAATGGCAATCCAAAAAAATCTATTCAAAACGTGAGTAACAATAACAAAAGTCAATCGCAAACTTTCCTCCTCGTTGGAGAATAGAGATGCACTTGTTCAATGATACAGTTGTTGAATCGGGAGTAACAATTCCTCGTGACTATACTAAGTTACTAACTAGTATTATTAGGGAACAACTGTAATTTTCCTTGGAACTAGGGGACATTATTCACATGCATATATACAGTAAAGTCTCTGTTACCTATCCATTTTCTGTTCATCTTTTGTTCTCCACACACGTTAGTACATTCTTTTGAATGATATCAACATTCTACCAGCCTATGCAACACTGATGTTGTATTAATTATTAGCCACAAGTTAGAATCATCAACCCATCTTGTACCCTTTTCGCAGCACTGAGATTATAGAATCACTCGAGCTCCCCCCAAACACAAAATTCACTAAATCCGTCAATGATTGGAGAAAAGGGGAAACGCAAAATGTGAAAAGGATTTGAAAAGTTGAGAGAGCTAACCAATTGGTCTTTGTGACAAGGCTACCAACCAACATATGCTTTGTTGGAAAATTCAGAATCAAAGAAAGGAAGTTTACACATAATCGCTGTGAGCGCCCCCATCAGTAACTGTGGGTGATTTCTATCGAAGAAAAGGGGAAAAATATGAAACTGGAAACAAAGGGGGGAAATAGGAGACTTTCAAATAAGAGAACCACATTTTCTTCCTATTGGCATGATACAAGAGCAGGTCATTTGCCTAGAGATTCAGCAACAGGCCATGGACAACACCACGATCATATTCTTCCCGTACCACCCATGCTCGAGTCGCTGTAACATTTTTCTCTATCTGCCCTCACCCTATTCAAAGATTCTCAGACAAAGACCTGTAATAAGGAACAAGGCAATCCAAAATTATAACTACAATGCATGTGCTACTCTGTCAAAATAATATCCTAGACTCTTTAATGTTTACCTTTTCTCTACCTTGATAATGCAGCTAACGTCGAGTTCTAGGCTTGCAGCGAAATTCAGCTAAAAGTGCTATATGATCAGAGGACCACTCTGGAGATGGAAGAGCAGTGTCTTTCCTCAAGCTATCCTCGTCCAACAGTTCAAGTAAAGACTCCACTGTCAAGGAGTCGGCTGAAGCCAAAGTTAAATCATCGAGAGATTTTATTAGATAACTTATTATGCCACGAGTAGTGCATCAACACCAAAACTAACGAAAAACTAAAGAACACAGACTCAAGTTGACAATGTGTATACATACCAGTGTAAAATATGTAATCATAGGTTCCGATGAAATCCCTGGTGCAATATGTAAATAAGGGTTCGTTTGTTGTAGTATCCATTCTTCTCCTCTGCGGCTCTAAATGTTGTCCCACCCCTCTGACAAAGGAAGAGTACGCGCTAACCTATAAAATTCACGAAGAAGGCATCAATCAAAAGCCAGGAAATGCATAAAAACTACACAACTGGTAACATATCACCAAGGTGTACATACCAATGGCAGCTGGTGTGACAACTTCGAGTGAGGGCGCAAGATGCCCAGTGGGTCTACTGTCAAATCATGATGTATAGAGTCAACCTTGCCCATTGCAAGAAGTGCATGAGAGGCACTGCAGTTGCGTGAAATCATAACTTCTCAGAATATATAGTTGTATTAACAGTACTGCAACTGTAAGCAAAAACATCATACAACAGCTAAAGTAGAAAAAACAACCTTCCAGGTGTTGAATTAAAATCTCCACAGACCAACATAGGGATGTCTGCACTAGCTGCAATTTTCTCCAAGCCTTTCAATAAAGTATGAACCTGATGTAGTTGACAATGCAAAAGTTTTGGTCATGCACCGCAAAAGAAATACTCGAACAAAACTTAAACAGAACTTATGCATGCGCATCTAACCTGCCAGAGTTTGACGTCCTTTAAATCTTGACTGACATTTACATGTGTATTTGCCTGCTCGAAGGCACCAACAGGTTCAAATAAGTCACAACAAGCAGAAAGAACATATAAAGATTGTCAAATCAGATTTAAGAAAATCATGTAAGATTTAAGAGACAAATGAATAAAGCAAATCAAAAATTGAAGAGCTGCAGCTATACAGGCCCTAACATGTGTTTGCTTGTTGTATTGATACACATAAATATGCTTTCTGGATTTGGAGGCAGAGGGAGCAAAATCATTAAGCAGAACAACCAGAAAAATCAGGACTTCATGGATGTGGTAATGATGATATAGACTGACTATCAGATGAGAGCACACTAGATGCTGTTACAACCATAGAAAGACAGCAGCAAGGTTTAAAAGTCACATACCCAATAACAAACAACTAGATTATTGCTTATTTCAGTACTACTGACAATAACATATGCCTTGTCGCTTAAAAGAGCAAAGCAGATGAATCTACAATTGTTCAAGTATTCTTGGAACAGAACCATGAGAAATGGACAAGCCTATGAAGATAGACTAGCAGATGAGATGAGCACAACAATTTTGGTATATATTGAAAGCAAGATGGAAGCAAGGTTCTACAACTAATTGTACTAACCACACAAAGAAGTTGCCGTTTCCCAAGGCTATCAGCTCCCTGATAGCTGAACTTGGCTTCAAGAACTGCTATTAGTGCAACATTATCCTACATGCGAGATCAAATTATATCAATTTAAACAAAGAACGACCATAAGCCCAAAAAAACTAGATTGAAAGTATAAGTATAACCTCACAAATATAATACCTTAACCAATCGACCTAATGCACTTTTCTTCTGAGCGCCAGGAACTACCGCATCCGTCAAAGACTGTGCAGCCTTATTAAACTCAACCTAAGCATAAGAAGGAATAGAGTTTAAACTCCAAGAAACAGACAATAAAAATAGACGAAATGACTGTGCAAGATATCAAACCTCATATTTCTTCACATGTGAAAATCTATCTCTACGGAAGAAAGTAGCACAGCCATCAAATGTCTGGGAGACCTACAACATACATAAGACAAAGTAAAACACCTCCAGATATGAATTCCATAATCCAGATACAATTTGCAAAATCCAGCATACAAACCTCGGATGTTTTTCTCTTATAAAGAGCCTGGTAACCGTGTTTATCAAGCTCAGGAGCAAAAAATTCCTCAAAATGATCACTTTGGACCTGAAGAATATAAAAATGAAAACAGAAGACCAACTCAGTTCAGAATTATAGGCAAAAAATTATTCTTGAAGCACAACATTCAAAAATACAAGTGCATATATTAACTGATTCCTATCTCAATTGAAGTGCTACCCCCTAGTTCCAAAAAGCAAAATGGTGATTCAGATCAGGTTACAAAAAAAATATTCATGATGCAACACCCAAGAATACTGAAATTAAAATACACCAATTTAACATCGTAAAAGAAAAAGGTGGATTTTAATATCAGGTCTAAACTCTAAAGGTAGAAAAAAGATCAAGCCTCCTTACCTCTTGAAGACAAATGATATCGGCACGATATCCAACAATTTCCCTCAATAAGTTCTGTCTGCGATAGGGCCATGAAAGAGCCCAAGGAGGGCAATAACTATAAGCTTCATTTGTGGCATATGCATCAGCTAAAGTGTTGTACGAGAGCACAGTAAAGTTTCCGGTTGAAGAAAGACGGCCATCTGGATCCAAACGAACCTTGATATCCATCCCAGTTACTGGAATCAAACGACGAGGAGTGGGGGTTGGAGCAGGGATAACATGAGAAGTTGTGAGGGTGCTGACATGCCCAACAGGAAGATCCGTCTCAACATCTACAACTACACACTCAAGCTTAAGTTGATGACCAACATCGTCAGCTGAAGGGGTATATGTCTTAGAGCGTCCAACTTCAAACCACGTCTCACCACCTCTCCTTTGTGCAACTGCGGCAGGATAGAGAGGAGCAGACCCATTAGCTAAGTTAGTGCTTGAAGAAGATGGAGGCAATCCAGCATTTATAACTCCAGATCCAGTACTGTTAAAACGCCCAAACAACTCCTCCTCCTCGCCTCCATTTTCTTTAACAGCACTAGCAGCACGGTCATGCAGAACACGGTGATGCTGCCATGCATCTGAAAAGCACTTAGGGGAGCAGTGATAACTCTTGGCAGCAGGTAGTTTAGCCTTAACACAGCCTAAGCACTGTAACGTGGCTTGCTCAGTTGGATGCACACTGCAAACTGCAACTTTCTTATCACTTTCTATTCGGTACCTACAACATAAACAGTTGAATCAATAATAAATTTTTACTATTTTTCTTTTGCAGGCATCCATGACACAAACCTAAACGAACCTAATGTATCAACAACAAAACATCCAAAATGTAAAAAGTGGAACCATTAAGGGGGGAAAATATAGCCAGGGTAATACTCCAGTATGAGGCATCAGATTGCCTACACATTTTCAATATTAGCATCATTTGGATCAAAGACCCGGCCCACTACATCTATGCATTTGATTAACTACTTATTGCATCATTATCTCAGATCAGCTTCCAAACCTCTATTCAAGCCAATTGATCATCATTCTTGAACATGCATATTTCAAATTATATTAAAATAACTCAACCACTCACAAACCATCTTCCACCAAGCTTATTAATTAATTCTCGATTTCACAATCCCTAACTATGACTGCTTTTTCCTCAAAACATCAATAATCCTTTCCCACATAAAACATTTATCCAGTTAAATGAAAATAAAAGATGTCTACCTCACAATTTCAGCCCATTGCAACAAATTTGAGAAAGGGCAGAAGGGAAGTAAGCATTTTCACCACCAATAAAATCCTTTATTTGGTTATAGGATTTTGACATTTCGCTGGAAAACTGTATAAATTGGTAATTTCAAGTATGTTTCCCCAATCAGTTTCTACTTTTCATTTTAAGTAGCATAATTTAGATATCACATCTATTCCTCATTGACATTCAAATTTTCGGAGGGAATAATAATTGTTTTGAAACTTTTATATACCAGGATGAAACTGCACAAACTTACTAATGAAATTTTCTCTAAACTATAGACGTTATCCATTTACAGCAGATCAAAGTATTATGGAAGGAACAAAAGGTATTTTACTTATCATGCTGTATACAGTGCACACAAGCAGTATCATTTCTAAATTGTAATAGCAACTTAACTTACAGATGTTAACAGAATGTCTGGCAATTAAAAAACTAAATTTGTTATATATGAAAGTTGAACCAAAAAGTAGGATAATAAATAATATAAGCCTCTAGTAATGCATCCCAAACAACCTACTAGGTTTCACCAAGAACCTACAAAATTGGTTACAATGGCATGAGGGAAGAGAATCAAAGTAAAAAGTGCGCTTATAAATGAGGATGATTACTTAGCACAGTTAAGCATCAAGTAGCCCCTATAAACACTTTATTTCCAATTTCAATGACACAGAGGATGCCACTCAACTTACTTGCCACGTCTGACAGCACAGTTTATTCAAGGGCCATGGTTTCTGTTTTTACCAGCTACACTCAACCTAAGCCCATTCCCCACATCTCTCTAATGGATGACAGTGACAGTCAGATGAATACCATATCCTAACTAAAAGAGGCTACCAATTGCCATTAAGCATGGACCATTTCTTTTTTTATCCAGTCCAGAAAATTCGTTTTAAAAATTATTACGTAAAGGAAATCTCCTTATTGAAGCTAAGGTGAATTCAAATTAGAATATCTCAGTGCTTTAAGTAAATCAAAGCCATCAAGAAGCTCAACAAGGACGAATCTAAGCAGTATAAACTAAAGCAAGAAGTATCAAATTGATTATAACAATTGCAAGAGGTATTAAAAAAAAATTTAATTGGAAAATGCAACCTTATCCAGCACCACAAAGCAGTAAACAAATCTAAACATGCCAAACACCTCAGCAACAAACAAAGATCTTCAAAAAAGATAAATCACTCCATTTCAATGTGCTCGGCAAACAAGTATTAACTGAAGCAAAAAAGCAATACTCACCACTTATATCTTAAGAAATGGCCATCAACAGGAGACGATTCAGGAATATCATCGGTGGAATGAGGCTTATCAGGACGGCGAACAAGGACGTAAGGCGTGAGCTCGCAGCCTACAATAGGAATCTCGGACGGAAAATACACCCTAACCACGCTCACCATGCTTCACCGACTACTTTATCTTCCTCTATTGACTTAATACTTCTAATTGCGCACCCAAACTGAAGATTACCAAACACAAAGGCGACTTCTAAGGAATGGAATGGCCAGCGGAAACCTGGCGGATCCGCCATTTACAACAAGGCCCCCAAACCCGCCAGCCTCGATCGATGCAGGAAAACAATCTATTAGAATCAAAGACACGGGAAAACAGGGCCAAGATCCACCAAAACGAAGTCAATAAGGCATGGAGGAGATTAGGGATTTGGAATCGACGATTTCACTAGAAACGAAGTTTCTTCGAACACGAATGAATAATTGATCGATTGGGTGGATGATCGGAATCTGTAGAGAGAGGGAAAGAAGGGAGGAAGCGAGGAGAGGGAGAAGAAGAAGGATTGGACAATTAGGGTTTTACAGAAGGAGGAGGAAAGTGAGAGAGTCGCTCGAGAAGTTCGTGATGGTCGTCGCCTTCTAGTATTATTCTTGTAGAGGAAAACGGGAATATAAAATAAAAAACATTTCCGAATACTAAAAAAAAAAAAAGGAACAGATAATATTTACGAACTCTTTTTTTTTTTGGAATTTGTTATTTGGTTATGAGCTCAGCTCTTATCTTGTGTTTTCCGCGTTAATTTTGAAAAACTAAAAAGTAAAATTTGTTATTCTCACAAAATGTAATTATTTATACATTTTAACTTCAACATGATAATTAGCTTCTGACCTTCTGTACATGAGCATAATAATATGTATAGTGGTGGGTTTATTATTATGTCAAAACAGTAATATTTTTTTTTTACATTTTAATTTTAGCTCTAATTTTACCACCCTAATAATCAGCAAAAAGTTGATAATTTAAGTACTATTATAATTCTATTAAAAAAGTACTATTATAATTAAAATATATATAT
>BSUD01000005.1:130919544-130935519 GCA_033239045.1 Fagopyrum esculentum | reverse complement strand
ATAAAATAAGTTTTTGTAAGTCAATAAACTACATATATATAATATCATAAAAGGTTTTCTAAATAAGAAGAATAATTATTTTAATTAATTGTTTTTTGGCCAATAATTAATTAATCAATTAAGCATACTTTTATCAATTATTTAACATTATACTCATCCTAACATATTTTTTTATAATGTGATTTTACTTTAAAAATTATTAAAGTTTGTTTGATAAATAAGCAGGGTGATTTTAAAAATTATTATATGATTATTATTTTAATTAGAAAGTACACTTAATATTAAATTTTTTAATTATTTTTATTGAAATGGTATACTGAAAAAAAATATTTTAAATTTGGGGATATCAAACATACTTAAAAAAAAAAGATTATCACATAATTCAAGAATGTGCATAAAATAATTTATAAAAAGTTGTATTAGTTTTTAACCGTGGGATTTTTTGTGAAGTATTTCATCATCTTTTATAATCTGATTATTTTAATGTTAGATGATTAAAGTTATCAATTAAGTTAAATGTCGTATTTGGTAAAGGTCGTAATATTAAGAAAGCAACTATTCATCTCAAATTTCATAGCATAATACCCTCTCTTTTTTTATTATCATGGATACTAAGAAAACGAACTATGGTAAGGTGAAGTTACCATATGCATTTGTCCTATTATAAATTTATTTTTCAACTATTTAACTTTTAGCACCTTGTGCGGATTTGCTAATAAACATAAGTACCATATTATGACTCTTCGATTGTATTATATATTGGGTTTTTTTCAAGTGATATGCTATAAGGTTGCACTTATGCGATCTAATAAAATGTGATAACTTAGAATGTTTTATTAGTAGTGAATATATCAATGATCATGTTAGATATATTTGATCACGACCATTGATGGCATCCATCGATGCATTGTGTTTCATATGCATTTGCATTCATCTTCATGGATTTTAGGGTAGATTAGCATGATATTAAGGTAGAACCCGTTGAAATATCTATTTTGTATGTCTACATGTGTCTTTTATTGAAATGTAGGTGTTCGATGCCATGTTGAGTATATGTTGGAGAAAATAAAGAGAAACACTTACAACAAGTTAAAGTTCTCTTCGAGGTCGAGAAATTCAAGGTCATGGTTATACCATTGAGAACCAAGAGCAAGAGAAGTGAAGAGAGTGTCCTTATTGTTGTGAAGAATCGAATCAATCTGACATCAATCAAGCCAACTATGCACAACTATAGAGACTACACCGAGGAAGAAAAATACGTCGGCTTGGGCCGGTTTTTCTAAATAGGTCGAGTTGATCATCTATCGATTGAGTCGACTTAGACCGCTTTACAGTCGAATGAGGAGCATGTCACCAACTTATCCGACACGCAACATTTTACACATGATTGAATTGATTACATGCATTGATTGAGTCGACTGTATTAAAATCTTTTGTGAGGGATTTAAATCCATCTTATCTTTCTTTCCCTTTTATCTTTTTTTTTGTTTGAGCTACTTTTCTAGCTTGTCTAATTGGACGTTTTTTAATTTTTTAGGAGATTTAGGATTAGTTGTCTCCTATAAATTGAACCTTTTTTAGGTCAATTTTGTTATCCAGTTTTGCATCCTATCGAAAAGAGAAAATCATTGTAAGTTACGACTTGTTAAACGCCTTATCTAGAGTTATGAATACCCAACTTGCATTCGACTCAAAAGAGATAATCATTGTAAGTTACTACTTATTAAACTCATTATCTAGAGTTATGAATAATACCCAACTTGCATAGTGAATTCATGATTTAAATTTATTATATGTCTTTTTGATTTTCAATATATGTTATCATAGTTCTTATAATTATCTATTCAAGAGGCAAGAGTTGCGTTTAAATGCTTAATATGTTATAAGTGCTTAAATTTTATTGTTTGCAAGATGCAAGACTTGCGTGAATGTATGCATGAATTTCCTATAAGATGTGAGAGTTGCATATGAATGTTTTTAGATAACATTGTTATATTTGATTTATAATTTGAGAATGATAATTATGCATGTTGTGATGCATTCTGGATTTTGAATATTTTCTCTAAAGTAATTCTCATTTGACTTTGATTAAAAATTAATTCGATTTGGATTGATTGCCCGCAACCATGAAAACCGCCTATTTTTCCTTGTTATTTATTTCCCCTTTCTCCCTTATGGCTTTACAATTAAATCTTAATTGTCCAAATCATTACATGCATATTCTCCATGTTCAATTCCGACCTTATTCTACAATTGAGTCTTGTAAGTATTGAGTGACATCTAAGACTCACATTTTAGGCCTTATCAAACTTGTCATTTTTTATTGAGCTAGAGTTTGATACATTTTTTGTGTTTTGAATTAATTCTTTAGCCTTTCTATCCCATTGATTATGTTTCCTTCCGGGTTGTTTCTGTATTCAAGTTGAATGTGTCGAGGAAGAAGTTTCAGGACACCACTCGCCCACACGATCCTGAACTAGAAAGAATCCTTCAAATCAACGTTCTACATCACTCGACTACTCTCTTGATCGACTCAACCGACACCTTCTCTATCAACTTGACGTAGTAGTAAATCGGTTTGATCATCTTTACTCAATTCAACTTGATCGATGAATGAGATCGACTAAAATCTTAACAACAATAATGGTGCTTCTTCACTTCTCTTGCTCTCGACATTAGGGAGAACTTTAGCGGCGTTTGAAAACATCCATTTTAACGTCTCATAACATCTACTTTAGTGTATTTTTACACCATCATTCTTATCCATACCTTTACATTTTGGGGCATTGATTTATCATTATTTTTCCTTTCATTTTGTGTTTTATAGATCTACCCGGTTAGTTCATGACATTGCAAACATTTTAAGCATATGAGAGCTAAAATGGAGCTATTTGTGATAAAATGACCTCAACACACTAAGGTTCTTCCTACAATCAAGAAAGTCAAGATAAAGACATAATTGATTGAGATTCGAGAGTGAAGATCGAAGTATACTCGAGTTTCTAATGTTGGTCAATCGTAATATGTTATTCTTTAGTTTATGTGTCATCGATTGACCTACTAGTGATAACAAGTCGATTGACGAACTCTTCTATTTTTGTTTTGTTTAATTTATTTAACTGTTTCATCATTAATCGGTCAAATCATTTCATCGTCTTCTTTGATTTCGATCTTGAACCCGTTACTACAATCGGCTCCTGTAAGTATTTGCGAGATTTGAGGTACACATGTCAGCCATCATAAATGTCTTTTTCTACCAACATTCGTATCCATCATTTGAGCATTTAGTATAGATTTTTCATTGCACTTTAGTCGGACCCCCACCCACCTTGTGTTTTGAAAATCTACCAGTGCGTTTATGATAATGCACACATTATAATCCTTCTCATAGCTAAAATGGAGCTATTATCGGAATAAGGCTTGCTACACACAAAGATCATAGTTTGATCAAGAAAGTCGAGATCAAGAATGAAATAATCAAGATTCAAGAGTGAAGAAATAAAGAACGCTCGAGGAAGATTTGCCAATCCCCAATTTAGCCAAAAACAGTATCTACAAAGTGAAAACATATCTTCTAACAAGATCTATCTCTAGGGGGCAGATATAAAGAGAGAAAGATAAATCTTTGTGATGTCAGACTTCAGGGAAGATCGAGCTCCATAGTAGGGAAGTTCTTGACACCAATTCATAGTGGTTTTTGAACTTCTCGAGCAGTTGGTACTCAGTCATATGAGATTTTATTTTTGTGATGTCAGACTTAAGGGAAGATTGAGCTCTAAAGCTTCTTTGAGTGAATTTAGGTAGTTGATACTTCATATTGAGCCTTGAGAGCTTGAAATATGAAATAACCGGAAGTAGATACCAAAAACATGATATGAACGCATTATGCGTTATGAGCACATATATCTTGTCAAAAGGTGTATAAAGCAACATGAATAAGAGGGTATAAAACACGTACTTTTGATGCTATCAACATGCTGCATTGCTTAGATTTTCTTTGTTCGGTTCTTTCTTGGTTGATCCTCGGGTTCCTCGGGCTCCATGTTAGACTCATAAGGGATATAACATCAACCTTAAGAGGTTCGGAACTTAACTAAGGACTTTCTCCTTTGGATTAAATGCTCGGCTTCTTGTTGATTCTTCTTTCATTTGCTCTACACGGTTAAGGGTGATGATGTTTGGAATCAATGTATGATTTGATGTTTTATTTTGTTCTCCTTTTATGGCCCAATTACCTACGAAGACACATGATCAAGGAGAATAGACATCTATTTGACATTTTAAGCTCAAACTAATAAGATTATAATGTCTAAACCATGCAAAACTAAGTTCCACCAAAAAAAAGCCATGCAAAACTAAGACAAGCGCACCTAAAACACATCTAAAAATATAGCATGAAAGCATGCTATTAGTAGTACCCAAAGCCGGTGAATAATCCAAAGAGTTAGGGGAGAGGAACCAAGAACGAAAAAAGTACCGCACGTGTTTAGGCGATAAAGCATCTTGCACAAAATTGTTCACATGAGTATAAATCGCTCGAGATTGTTCAAGTAATGAGTTACACATTAGAGCTTGTTCAAGGAGTATACTCGATTGTTTGAGGTTGTTTTGAGAATAAATTCAATTCAAAATAAACGCTTATCACTCTTATTACTCTTGTTCTTCCATTGGGGGGATGCTTTTCGGTTCTAAGTTGGTTTGAGGTCAAATCATGGTTTTGGAAAAGAAACAAGGTTCTAGGTTTCAATTGTTATGAATGTAGTTCAGTTTTGAGGGAAATTTTAGAGAAGGTCGATTATAAAAACTAAATGAAAGGAAGATTAAGGTTGTGTACAAGAAAAGCATTTTAAGAAAACACCCTTTAAAAAACGAATAAAATAAAAGATGAAACTACAAGAAAGGGGTTTAGATCTATGAAAAAGATAAAATAACTCAACAAAACAAAAATCAGGGAAATATTTCAGCATATCAAACACACCTTATGAGTAGAGGATAAACTAGGAAAACGAAGAACTAAAAACTCTCCTATAGAACTTAGTCTTGATCCATCCGTTGTTCTTGGTGACCTCAAGAAACTTCTTCTTGGTTTCCTTCAAACATGAAAACGTCGGATGCCCCTATTGACTAGCACACTCAACTTGGTATACTTATAGTAGCATCACAAACATGAGCTCTTTTTGGTTGTTGATATGGTTAGTATTCATGGAACTAAGCAGCATCACCCTGAGCAACAACCTCTTTACATATGACAGGTCTTCGTTTGCCATAATAGAATTAAGATTGTCTTTGATGGAGCAATCTCTCATTCGGTGCTCCCCGTCGCAAAGGTAACATCAACTTAATCTCCATGAGTTGATTAGTCTAAACATTCCGGTGTTGCATCTCTTGTTTGTCCCTAGGCTTAATCCCATACATGAACGTAAAGAAAGTCTTATTTTCCATGTTGGAGATATGAGGCATGACCTTTGAGATTTCCCTTACATACTCACGAACAGTGCCACATTATGCGAGCTAGCAAAGCTTTGCCCAATCTTTGTTGTTAGAGTAGGTAATTCAGTTATGTCTCAAACTTAGGCTAAATAGTGATTTAGGAACCCCAAACTTGTCACATGTCCTACTATTCCACTAAAGCAAAACGACATCAGTGATATATATAAACGGACACAATGCTTACCTTGTGTGTCTCATCCATGATACCTACCACCCGAAATTACTTGTTCATGTCTCATAGAAAGTTCTTGACATCCTTGTCCGACCGACTCCTTTTAAACATCTTAGGTTTTGGTGCTTTCATCGTATGTATGGGATTGGTTGCAACCGTGTCCGTTCCTACAATTTCATTAGATGCATCAAGCTCTTTCTTGAGTATGTCAATCTACTCACGTATTTTAGCGACAAATGCCTCCAAGATGTTGTCCCACTTGGACAAGAGCTCATGAGCTTCGTTAAAGACTTCAAGGTCTCTCATAACCGATTCTTGAGGACATCGATCTCCTCTTTGATGTCCTTAATGTTATCCGTCACCTCGCCATACTTATGCTTCTTCTTTTCTAAAAGAGCTTCGAAACTTTCCATCACGTCCTTTGATAGCTTCCTTGATTGGCCCATGAGAGTCTTCATGCCCCTCTTTTCTTGGGTGTT
This sequence comes from Fagopyrum esculentum, assembly GCA_033239045.1. Classification (NCBI taxonomy): domain Eukaryota; kingdom Viridiplantae; phylum Streptophyta; class Magnoliopsida; order Caryophyllales; family Polygonaceae; genus Fagopyrum; species Fagopyrum esculentum. The sequence goes on along the minus strand of BSUD01000005.1, from coordinate 130,929,378 downwards.
GGGGTCGACAGTTCCGATGAACTTGTATCTTAATTAGTCATCACTTCTCCTTGGAATGAACTTGCTCTAATACGACTTGACACAATCTGGGTATTCTCGAACTCACAATCATGTTGATATTAGTTATTGCCTTTCCGAATGACTAAGTTGAGCCTTAGCTTGTGGGGTTTGTTGTAGAAGGGCGATGAATAGGGAAACTTAGAGCTTTGTGAATATGAGAGCTTTGATTGATCTTGTTAGAACTTACATGTGAGAGTTTCTTTGATGATTTGCAAATGAGGGTGACCTCCCTACTTATAGTCACAATCACCTCCTTAGATAGGAGAGATCCGTATTCAAACAATTATAGAGGGATCCAAATCATTCTTGACAATAATGATCTTAATGTATACTCTAGAAAAACCTAGATGAGTCTGTAATGACCTAGAGAAAATTCGATGAATCTAGAAGCTTCTGACCTTGTCAAGACAACGTCGGAGATGCTCTATGAGTCTCTGTAATATTTCAGAACTCAATATGTGTCACGTGCATATTGTTTATACAATAACTTTTGCCACAAAAGTTATTTGACACTTTTATAGAATATTTGTTATCCCCTCATTTAATTCATTACACAACTTTATTAGTTTTATCAGTTTGTGTATTATCGACAGTTGCCATCTAAGGAGGTAAGATGGTATCTTGAGCATTACACATCAGGTCCCGTAACGAAAACGAAAAACGAAAAAACGAACACATTATATATTTATAGAAAATATTTTTTTTATACCGGTCGTTTTTTCTGGTTAGTATCACTCGTACAACTAAAATAACGAGAAATGGTACTAACATTCGGTCGACAAGGAATGTAACCAACCTAAGAGGCAAGGGAATAACGAAGTCAAGTACACTATATTTTCTTTTAAATATGAACATTATTATTTATCGAGTCCAACGCCTGATAATATTAATTAAATATATAAACATTTATTGTTTGTTATTTTCGATCATATATATAAATAGTAAAATCACATATAATACAACATTTTAACATATACATATTTTTTTAAACAATTTAAGAAAAGACTTCTAGTTTTTTTATGAGAATTACTCAACATGATTATTTTAACACATTTTTACATTTCTCTACAACACATACATTAATAAATTTTAAAAAAAAGAAAAATGATTTTGTGACATTAGCTATGCGATAAATAGGGGAAAATTAACACATAACCCGATTTATGGTTAAGAAATACATAGATGTTATGGGGTTAAATACATTTAAATTTGTTGGGTTTTATATTAATTGAGCCATTTTGTAAAAAATATTTTCTGTTGAACCTAATTATACCGAAAGAAAAAAAATGACCAATGAGAGAAATATGCCTTAGAGATAAAGCTGTTATTTTTGATCGAATATATAAATAGTAAATCACATATAATAATATATTTTAACATATACACAATTTAAGAAAAGAGATCTGTTTTTTTTTTATGAGAATTACTCAAAATGATTATTTTAACACATTTTTACATTTCTCTATAACACATAATAATTAATTTTAAAAAATAAATGGGCAAAATTAACACATTAACCCATACGTATTTATGATTAAGAAACTAAATACATGTAAATTTGTGGGGTTTTATAGTAAAAAATATTTTCTGTTGAAACTAATTATACCGAAAGAAAAAATGACCAATTAGAAAAATATGCCTTAGAGATAAAGTAGTAAATGTGTCAGTATGATCGTTTGACCCACCACATATACGGGTTATGGACCCACTGCCCCATGTTTTTTCTCATTCATCATCCTAAAACCGGATACAAAACAACGTCAGAGATACGAGCTTCGGTTTCTTCATCCCGAACTAATTATGTGTTACTTCCTAATCCACTTCTTAATTAAACATTAACAATCCTTTGATACCTTACGTACATCTCTGAAATCAGGCTCAAATGTTCTTAAAATTACTCCAAGATCGAAACGAGAGAAGAAGATCGAAAGCGAGAATAATTAAAAGAAGCAACAATTACCACGAAGATGAAGACTGAAGAGCAATATATTACATATATTTTATATATTACAAGCTTCATTATTCTTCATACGATTAAAAGAAAAACAGACGACGAGCTTAGCTAAACACTTGTTAGCTAGCCCTAATTACACTTGGCACTGATTAGATTCAGTTTCGCCTTATTTTTTTTACTGATTATATATATATGTATCTTTTTAGAGTTTCAAGCTGAGGTCGAGTTCAGTCTCGGGTTCAGCAGCATCGGGTGCAGCAGCAGCAGCGGCAGCAGCCTCAGGCGGGGGAGGGAAGTGGGCCGGATCAGGAGCGGGCCAATTGGAGCCGGAAGAGGAGGCCCATTGGGTGAGGAGGAAGCGTTCCATCTCAGCCTGGCGGACGAGGGGGAGTCTGCGCTCGTTCTCGAGGCTGCGGGCGAGGCGGCGTTGCTTGCGGTGGGCGTTCTGGTGACCTCCCAGCGCTTGAAGCGATGGGAAGGTCCTGGCGCACATGTCACATTGGAAGACCCTTGGGACCGGGTTCGGCTCGTCTGCGTCCGCCATGGTTGAGAGGGAGAGAGGAGAGTGTTTGTTTGGGATTGAATGAGAAGAGAGTCTGGGTTTGAGTGAATTTATAGAGACCTTGTGGTGTTGCTTGCGTGAACTGCCATGCAACGTGGCATTCAAAATTTGAGATTTTTGCGGTTTAAAATGGAAAAATATCTGTAGATATATACGTATAATACAGAAGAGGGCTACCTGAATTCGAAACAATATATGTGATTCAGGATAAAATATTTTCCTATTTAGAGGTAATAATGTGATTAACTCTGAAATTATGGAACAAATTAATTACATATAACTTACCCCTAAAGTATACAATAAACCAATCATATATGCAAGGCGTAATCTCCTCATAATGGATGATAACCCACAACTAATTCTTACTATTTCATACTAAGTTTTCGTTTTAAGATGTGTTTTGTGTTGTTTTGTATTAGTTATGTTCGGATTAGGCATTTATATTTTTTTTAAGCTTAAAATACCAAGAAATAATTTGGTCAAATAGACCATTTTCTATTTCCATTAGATTTGTGTACCCATTCAATTTTTACCACTTTTAATAAATTAAAGTCGGAAGGTGAAAAAGCTTGATTAGGAGTACATTTACTAAATATGTTTATAACATGAGATAGTTACTAGAGAGAAATCTCAAAAAGGTTTACTTAGCTAATTTAGCCAATTACCAAATAGGCGTCTACCTCTTTGTATTTGTATTTGTGTATTTGTAGATGTTTGGACCAAAATCGAACTTAAAGGATCGTCCAAGCCAAACTTCCATGACTAGCAATAAGGGATATCATCATCTACCTCTCATCCTTGATCAATAGAAGGAAATGAGACAAATATTAGGATTGGTGATCCAAAGGAAAGGCCTCAAAGAAGTCCCAAGTCTCCTAAGAATGAGCACACGTTCCTTACGAGTTCAACACGGAGTCCGAGGAACCCGGTGATCAATTTACCAAGAAGGAGCAACAAAGAAGCCAAAGAAAAGTTCAAGCCGAGGTGCAAGATTGCCTTGGACCGAGGTTCACATACACCTGGACCAAGTTCAACATCGCCGGACCAAATACACACTCTGCAACAAGACCTCAACCGAGGTGCTCCAAACTCGGGCGTAGTGTATTTTTACAGTTGATCGAGTTTGACCCACTACTTTGCTAGATTTGTTTCTATAACAGGCTATTATCATTCCAAATGATGAAACCCACTCCCAAACACGTGTGTATATATATATATATATATATATATATATATATATATATATATATATATATATATATATATATATATATATTCATGGGCATAATTATATGGATACGTTGCATACTTTCAGATTTAGAATTGAAACAAACTAGAAATTAGAAAAACTTTGTCTTGCTCCCCAAGTTCTTCATTGTTCTTTAATTTTGCTATAACTTTTATTAGGTAACTTCATATTTCTTCATCTTCTTTCATTATTCTGTTCAATTTTGCTATAACCTTTATTAAGTAACTTCACGTTTTTTCATCTTCTTTCATTATTCCGTTTTTTATTAGCTCCTTCTATATGTGGATCAATTGGATTTTAGAATTGAAACAAATTAGAAATTAGAGATACGGAATAATGAAATATGATGTGTCTATCACAAGAGGCGGTAAAGGGAGGTTCTTTTTTGAAGATAGTTGCATATTACGGGTAGCCTAGATGAAGTAGATAATTGTAAAGAGTTTGGTGAAGGATATGTGAGAGGATTTGGAGGAGGCAACTGAGGCTATAAATGAAGTTTTTGACAATCCAAGAATGAACTCTGGAGGTTAACTTATCAATAAGAGGGCCACAATCACGGTTCTAAAGGCATTTTGGACCAATTGGTGAACCTAGAGGCACCACAAAGTTGGGTTCGGGAAGAGTTGTTAATGCCAGAGAGGAAGATGAGTGATTTCTCAAAGTTAATGTGGAGCCAAACATAGAACAAAATTTAGAGGGGACCTACATAATGGCATTACTAGAAGAGGAATTTGCTTTGCAGATGTGAAGAAATTGTAAATTTTAAAGCTCTAAAGCCCATATACGTAAAAGTCCAAACTGAGGCTCAAACGGACTTGCTTTCATCTGAGTTGAAAAATTTAGAGTTATTTTGGGCCAAAAACGGGTTGGCTTTCTAGACTACTAAGTAAAAGTCGATGTTTCTGAAATATTGAAACACAACACTTCCATTTAAAGGTTTTGGAGGATCTCGTTTATAAGCTTCCCTCATCCACTGAGCAACAGTAGAACGCCGTTACTATATTTCTTGACTTCCACCTTTCCTCGCCTCTCCTTTTCTTTAGCAAGAATGTTCTGTTTCTTCAGTGAAGCAAATGTTTGGTTGGACTTTCAAGGGTTAATCCCTTCAGTCTACCTGCATTTAGTGTATTTTCTTGGATGTGGTTCTTGTTGTTATCTCGATTCAGATTTGTTTTACTTTCTTAATTTTTGGTTCTTCTCATTTGTAACATGTATTTTACTTTGTTTGTTTTGATAGTGGATTGAACAATATCTTGAGGCCTCGAGGATGTAGGATTATTCCGAACCTCGTTAAAGCTGTGATTTTCTCTTAGTCTTTGTTTGATCGGCTTTCTTGCCTTCGATCTTGTGCATTTTATTCATTACAAAGTGGTATCAGAGCCTTTTTAAGGCGATGACATACGGATTCTTGCATTTTGAGTTGCGAGAAATCTAGATCCACTTTCAAATTTGTTTTGTTTTCAAAAAGTTTCATATATGTTTTTTGTTTTTCAGATCTGATCGTTTTTCAAATCTTTCCTTTTTAGATCTGCTTTGTTACAAATTTGTTACTCATATCTGCTTTTAACAAATCTGTTTTCTGATTTCAAATCTAGTCATTTTTCGAAATCTATCTATTTAGATATGTTTGAAATCTGTTTTCTATAAAAATTTTGTTTTTTTATTGTTTTTACCTTCAGTTTTTCAGATCTTTTTGTTTTTTTGTAAATCTATTTCTAAAATCGTTTTTAATTTTTCAGTTTTAGACCTGGTTTTAAAATCGTTTGAATCTTGAGTCTTTATACTCTTGAGTCAATGATAGATCAAACTTCTTTTTCTTTTGTGTTGTTTTTATCTATTTGTTACAAATCTTGATAGATATCTTACATTTTGTAATAGATGTGTAAAGCCAATGTCTAGTAAGACTTACTAGGGTTAATCCCTTCAATTCATGACCTTTTTTTTGTTGTTCTTGAACGAAGCTCTTGCTGCATTTTATGTGATTAGTTTTTTGACTCTTTTTTCTTCTTTAAGGTTCCGCTGTTATCATTCTGAACTAATCTTCATATCATCTCCCCTTACATGTTGATTCTAAATTGTATATAGTCTTATCTTTTGTGTATATCTAACTTTTCTAGCTTCTTTCTTTTCCTATTCCATATTATAATAATGGTTGACTCTTATTATAGAATGAAACCCTATGATGGTGTTTCTAATTTTTGTATGTGGTATGTTAGGATGAAAGGAGTCTTGGTGAAAGACACGGTGTGTCATGCAGTAGACGAGAACTATCCATCCACACTCAGTGTTAAAGAAAGAAAGGAAATAGATCCGCAAGCTCATAGTGAGATTATGATGAGGTTCACGGATGAAGTTGACCGATAGGTTCTAGTTCCCACAACAACCAAAACTCTCTGGACAACTCTTAAAGAGTTGTATGAAAAGTCTTTGCCTAGTATAGTTAGTTTGTTGTGTATGTTATTCACCTTTAAAATGAACACTAACCTCTCTATTCAAGATAATCCGGATAGTTTCTTAAGAATGACTTAGGACTTAGAACGTTGTAAGGATCCTATAGATGAAGTTCACCAAGCTGTTGTAATTCTTAACTCTCTTTCTTCTCAATTTGACAACTTTAAAGACTTTATTCAATATGTACATGAAGACTTAACTAGAAAAAAAATTATGGATGCCACAACTGAAAAAGAATAACACGTACTCTAAAGGTCTTTAAAATGAAAGGAGAGTCTAAGGAGAGTAAGTTTGAAGTCTTATTTGCTAAAGGCAAAAATAAGAAGAATAAATACAACACCAATCGAGATAGTAAAGTTGACTCTAGAATTGGTTATAATTAAAAGAATTCTTCTAATCAATCTGTTGAAAAGGAGATTGTTTATTACTATTATGGTATTAAGGGTCACAAGACTCCTGATTGTAATAAGAAAAAAAGGATGATGCTAGTAAGTCCAAAAATGGTTCTACCAATATCCTTGAGTATCATGCTTTCTGTGATAATGAATTGCTCGTTGTTTCTAATGATGATTCCGATGCTTGGATTCTTGATTCTGGTTGTACCATACATTCCACTTCTCATGAAAAAAATATTTTGATTTTTTGCATAAATGTGATAATGTGGTGGTTAGATTAGGAGATCATAATTTCTTATCTATAAAAAGCATTGGTAATATTTCCTTCATGATGCATGATAATAAAATCAGAACTCTTCAACAAGTTAGGTGGGTGCTTGAACTTAGGAGAAATTTACGTCTGAAAGTGTTTTTTATGACCTAGACTTCTAGATTCACACAAATATTGGTGTTAGGAATGTGATAAAAAAAAAGAAGGTAAAATCCTCCTCAAAAAGTGTTGTTCGCTCTCAGATGGGTGTGTATGGTGAATGATATAGCTTTAAATTTATAACCTAAAATATAAGCCTGAAACAATATGCGAACCCGCAATGTACGGATCAATTGTAATAGCGGCAAATACTCCAAGGTCAAACATAGGGACTATGGTGAAACAAAGATTGGTAATTCAGGTTGTCAATTAAAAACAAGCAGCAAAGCAAAGATATCAAAGATGATGTAATAATGAGGTAAAGAAAATGCGGATTCTAGAGATTAAAACATCTAGTTGTGATTCCGACTCAAGATCTCAAAGGATAACGTGGACAAAGCTGAGGTTTGCAAAGGGAAGATGTTTCTAAGGTGGGGATATATCACCGGGTAAGTCTCACTACTCACTATCCCAAACCAAAGATCCTCTAACCGGGTAAGTCTTAATGTACTAAGGTAATAAACTATAATCTCAAACAAACACACCACCCAAGGGGATAGAATCAACCTTTACCGGGTAAGTCTCAAGCCAACTCTCAAGGATGGGATGAAGACACACTCAAACCCCAATAAAGGATAAACCTTTATTACCTAACACTCATGATCTTGGGTATACAAACAAAGGAATCACCGGGTAAGTCTCATCCTAGGCTTGCGTTGAACCAGGAAAGGTATAACAAGGATAGCATTTGGCAAACAGAAACCTCAACTCAGATAAGGATCAGGAAAGGTCTCGCCTCGCTCAGTTCATGTACCATCTCGGTCGAGATGTTCTACGACTGACCGAGCTGTTCGTCGGTTAAGGTAAAAGCTCGAGCTTTCAAGGTCCACTGGGGTAAAGACTCATTCTTTCATCGTCTTTCCCACAACCTTCAACTAATCACCCTAGAATCGCATAAAGAACTTAGCCAACAATCATCATGATAACAATAATCAAATATGTGAGAAAGGAATCAATATTCAAACAAGAAAACATTAACACAAAGGTCTCAATAACTGAATCAAACAAACAAACAAGCAATCAACGTTCCTCAATCACAATCAGAAAAGACAACAAAACCAAACCAAACTAAGAAAATCTTACAAACTGATAGCATGAATTATAGTCTATATTTTAGGGTTTGTTTGGACGTTTTATCTTTCATAATCTGCATGTTTGTATGTACATTATGTGATTTTACTACCATTTCATCTACCTTTGCGAGAATCGAGGTCTACACCTAGTTTCGTTGTAATTGCAGGTAATATGGTACGTTTTGCATCGAAAAGGAGCAAAAGGAGTCAAGAGTCATTTGGAGCTACATTGAGGAGCAAAAAGGAATCCTTCAGGAAGCATAGCCATGGATTAAAAATTTACTTTGGACCAGTTGTGAGAGATTCTACACTCAGTTATGAATCACCTCGGTTGCCCAGAGATTCATCTCGACCGAGGCGATCCAGAGACGCCGACTCGACCGAGGCGAACACCTAGGACGCGGCGAGAATATTTTATTCTTGGCTGAGATCTTTTAAAATTGGAAAGTGATCTTATATTTTTGGGCTGAGTTTCTAGAAGGAAGGAGATATGCAGAATCATATATTTTACCTATATTTATGGGATAATATCTTCTTAAGATTTATTATCTTTGGAGGTTTATTTTTCCTATAAAAAGGATTGGATTTTCCACAAATCCGACAATGCTTAGAGGCTGCATACATCACGATATACCATCTCGATTACAGGGTACAAGCGCAGCAGCCGCATCCTACTCCAATTTGGGAGATAGTTGAAGAACCTTTTTGAAGGTTGAAGGAAGATTTGAAGACTATAGCTTTATAGCTTTTTGGAGGGTTTTGTAAGATTATCTTCAATTCCTTTCCTTGTTGTCTTGTCTTGTTGGATTATTATCCAAGGAACGATTTTGTGTGATATTTGATTCAGTTATTGAAGTGTTTTCATTAAATTCTTCTTTGTTCAAATATTCACCTTCTTCCCATATATTTAATACTTTCATTATGATGATGAGTGGCTAATTTCCTTGTGTGATTCTAGGGTGATTGGCTGAAGGTTGTGGGAAAAACAATGATAGAATGATCTTAATCACAGTAGGATCCTGAAAGTTCGAGTCTTTAACCTTAACCCTAAGCATCTCGTTCAGTCGATGAACATCTCGGCCGGGGTGGAATTCTTCTGACCGAGGTGACTTATCCGACCTTAAACTGAGAGTTAAGTGTTAGAGTTTGCCAAATCCTATTCTTATTACACCTTTCCTGGTTCAAAGCAAGCTTAGGATGAAACTTACCCGGTAATTCCTTAGTTTGTGTACCAACGATCATAAGTGTAGGTAATAAAGGTTTGTCCTTTATTGGGGTTTGAGTGTGCTTCCATCCCATCTTTGTGAGTTAGCCTGAGACTTACCCGGTAAAGGTTGATTCTATTCCCTTAGATGGTGTGTTAGTTTGAGGTTATAGTTCTTTATCTTAATTCCTTGAGACTTACCCGGTAATAGGAGTTACGGTTTAGGATTAGTGCGTAGTAAGACTTACCCGGTGATCTACTCCACTTTAGTAACACCTTCCCCAAGCAAAAATCTCAGCTTTGTCCTCTTATCTATAGATCTTGAGTTGGAACCACAACTAGATGCTTTAATCCCTAGAATTGCATGTTTGCTTTATTTGACATCTTATTCATCTTTGATTGTATACTTGCTCTTGT
>BSUD01000005.1:130810870-130916368 GCA_033239045.1 Fagopyrum esculentum | reverse complement strand
AAAAAAAAAAAAATTTTTAACCTCGACCGAGTCAGTCTTGGCCAAACGAGGCATTTCACCTCGGTTGAACCAAGAACATCTCGACCGAGGTGACGTAACAGAAAGTTTTCGAAAACGATTTTTGTGTTACTTATCTGGATATGATCTCAGTGAAGATCTTGTTTACTGACTGGTTTTAAATTCTTTATATGTTTGAAATGTTTTATGATATGTTTAAGTTGCTAAATGCTTTGTTTGAAATTATTGGCATGTTTAATACTTTATTTTTATCCAAATTATGTTGAATTTGAAGGTTGACACCGCAGCATAAGTTCTCTCACGTTCTTCTTGGAAAGACCAAGGCAATTCATTCTTCTTCTTCTTCTTCTTCTTCTTCTTGATCATGCTTAAGCCCCTCATATACATTTTGCCTCCCTTTACCTATCCGGGAATTTGGAAGCAAGCAAAGTGGTGAAAGCAAGTTAAAAGTTGAGAAGCGGCTGAAAGTGAAAGTGTTAGAAAGCAATAATAGGTTTGGGGAAGTCAATCATGATGATGAGTAACTCGGCACCATTCACATAGCCGGGTGTTTGTGTCTTGCCAAAGTCGGATTGAGCGATATTCCTAACGGGTCATGGTATGTGCATCAAGGGTTTGATGCATCTCGAGAAATTGATGATTGCGGATTTCCTAGGCTTCGGTTATTGTGCACCTCTGTCCATGCATCCCAAAAAGTAAAGTAAAAAGAAAAAGTGTGAAATAAGCAAAGCTTATTGGTGGAAGATGTTGCAAGTCAAAGTGAAAGTGAAGTTCATCCTTTTCCCGGATTCTAGCACCACATTACCTTACATTCATCCCTACCCTACACGTTTCTTGACCTTTTCTTTTGGGAAGCCCTTGAGACCTTGAGCTTGTTGATTGACTTAGCGGTTTAAATCGGATTATACATGATTAATTTTGATAATTATGGTTTATTATGCATTCTATGATTTTATGCAAAGATGAACAACTTTCCTATATTTATAAAATGTTTTGATCATGTTGAGTTTTTAATTTCCAGGAAGTACTCTCTTAGAGTGATCTATGATAGTTGCACACCATAAAATGTTTTTGAAAGACTTTTCATTGATTTTCTTGACTATTAATCCATTCTATCTTGATTTCTATATGAGGAACTTGCTTAGGGACAAGCAAGGGCTAAGTATGGGGTATTTTGATAGCATGAATTATAGTCTATATTTTAGGGTTTGTTTGGACGTTTTATCTTTCATAATCTGCATGTTTGTATGTACATTATGTGATTTTACTACCATTTCATCTACCTTTGCGAGAATCGAGGTCTACACCTAGTTTCGTTGTAATTGCAGGTAATATGGTACGTTTTGCATCGAAAAGGAGCAAAAGGAGTCAAGAGTCATTTGGAGCTACATTGAGGAGCAAAAAGGAATCCTTCAGGAAGCATAGCCATGGATTAAAAATTTACTTTGGACCAGTTGTGAGAGATTCTACACTCAGTTATGAATCACCTCGGTTGCCCAGAGATTCATCTCGACCGAGGCGATCCAGAGACGCCGACTCGACCGAGGCGAACACCTAGGACGCGGCGAGAATATTTTATTCTTGGCTGAGATCTTTTAAAATTGGAAAGTGATCTTATATTTTTGGGCTGAGTTTCTAGAAGGAAGGAGATATGCAGAATCATATATTTTACCTATATTTATGGGATAATATCTTCTTAAGATTTATTATCTTTGGAGGTTTATTTTTCCTATAAAAAGGATTGGATTTTCCACAAATCCGACAATGCTTAGAGGCTGCATACACCGCGATATACGACCGATCAGGGTTTACAAGCGCAGCAGCCGCATCCTACTCCAATTTGGGAGAGAGTTGAAGAACCTTTTTGAAGGTTGAAGGAAGATTTGAAGACTATAGCTTTATAGCTTTTTGGAGGGTTTTGTAAGATTATCTTCAATTCCTTTCCTTGTTGTCTTGTCTTGTTGGATTATTATCCAAGGAACGATTTTGTGTGATATTTGATTCAGTTATTGAAGTGTTTTCATTAAATTCTTCTTTGTTCAAATATTCACCTTCTTCCCATATATTTAATACTTTCATTATGATGATGAGTGGCTAATTTCCTTGTGTGATTCTAGGGTGATTGGCTGAAGGTTGTGGGAAAAACAATGATAGAATGATCTTAATCACAGTAGGATCCTGAAAGTTCGAGTCTTTAACCTTAACCCTAAGCATCTCGTTCAGTCGATGAACATCTCGGCCGGGGTGGAAATCTTCTGACCGAGGTGACTTATCCGACCTTAAACTGAGAGTTAAGTGTTAGAGTTTGCCAAATCCTATTCTTATTACACCTTTCCTGGTTCAAAGCAAGCTTAGGATGAAACTTACCCGGTAATTCCTTAGTTTGTGTACCAACGATCATAAGTGTAGGTAATAAAGGTTTGTCCTTTATTGGGGTTTGAGTGTGCTTCCATCCCATCTTTGTGAGTTAGCCTGAGACTTACCCGGTAAAGGTTGATTCTATTCCCTTAGATGGTGTGTTAGTTTGAGGTTATAGTTCTTTATCTTAATTCCTTGAGACTTACCCGGTAATAGGAGTTACGGTTTAGGATTAGTGCGTAGTAAGACTTACCCGGTGATCTACTCCACTTTAGTAACACCTTCCCCAAGCAAAAATCTCAGCTTTGTCCTCTTATCTATAGATCTTGAGTTGGAACCACAACTAGATGCTTTAATCCCTAGAATTGCATGTTTGCTTTATTTGACATCTTATTCATCTTTGATTGTATACTTGCTCTTGTGGTTAGCATCAACACTAGCATACCGTATTGGACTTTGTTTCACTAAGTCCCTGTGATCGACCCCTGGAATTTTCTTGCTTTTACTACGATTGACCCGTACACTGCGGGTTCGCATCCTTGTTTTAAGCTTAAGTCTAGGGTTATAAATTTAAAGCTTGCACACACCGTTTGGAGCGAACAAGTTTTTGGCGCCGTTGCCGGGGACTTGGTCTAGACCGAGCCGGTTGCGGTTTGCTTTCGGGGCACTTGCCCCTGTTGCTACTAACTACTCTTTCTATGAGTTTTGTAGTTTTCAGGATTTCCGATGACTACATTTGATCCAGCCTGGATAGCAAGACAAAGTGCTAGGGCGGACCATTATGAATACTTGGAGGAAAAGTACTCCTTCTATTGGTTCAACAATGAATGGGAAAGAGAAGAGGCCATTCAGCATGAACTTGCGATATGGGATGAGAAGAATGTCCCTAAAAACATTTATGAGCAACCTTTTGAAGACTCTCTCGAATCAAGATTGGAGAAGTTGATGAAGAAGGTGGAGGAGCTCAAAGGAAGCACCCTATCCTATGCTAAGCCGAAAGAGGAGCATAAGGAAGTATTGCACGTTCCAAGCATTCCTCTGGTCGAACCGGAAGTTTCTCCTGAAGCTTTTGTGGAAGCGGAGGATGTGGAAGATCTCGATCCAACTGCCGAGACCTCGGCCGAGGTGGAAGAAGAATCTGCAGAACCAGAAGAGGAAGATGCAGAGAACTTTGGCCAAATTACTGAGACTGTGGTCAAGGTGGAGGAAAGGCCAGCTGAGCTGGGAGAGATTTCGTGTGTGGACTATCAACCCAACATGAAACTCGTCTCAAACTTTGGAGAACTTTACAAGGTACATTCTCCTACTTTATTTGAACTCCCTATTAAAGTTTCTGAATTTTTCAGGAATGCACCGGAAAGTTGGAGGTCTCTTCCGAAAGAACCTCCTAAAATCAAGATGAAGTCTTCCTTGAAATTGTTGGAAGAAGAAGCTCCTTGGATTATAAGGAGTGGAGTTTGCAAACACTACACCGCTAAGGCAACGAAGTGTTATTTGTTCAAGTATGGGGTCCCTCGCATGCTCAGGACCCTGTACCATCCCCAAGCTATAGATGGGGAAGCTGCTATAATTCTCGAGAAACTGTTTTCTCGATCAAGGAAAGAATGGGACACGAGGAATGTCCCATTGAAGTGCAGGAAGTCTAGACGAATTCCGGTGAGAATCAAACTGTATAAGCTTGTACGTGGGAGATCTTACCATTTGCCGGTGAAGTTAGGAACCGGAACCTTCTTGGAAGATTTTTACGGATGTGATGAGCACTCCACGACATTCGAAGTGCATTGAGTAATCCCATGCCGTAGGGTCCAGCTAGCGACCTTAAACCAAGCGCTTCTTGGGAGGCAACCCAAGGTATTGCTTTCTTCTCCCTTTTCTAGTTTAGTTTAGATAGTTTCTTTGTTTTTGTTTTCCTCTAGACAACAACCAGGTATTCCAAAAGGAAGGATCACAGTTCAGGAGCTACACTAGAAGAACGAAGTTTCGAGAAGTTGAGGAAACGAGCTTTACTGAGATACATCTCGGGTACTGTCAGAACACCTCGACCGAGATGTACTTCGCCAACCGAGATGGTCTTATCTGGGAGCTGTTTCTTACTTCTTCATGCAGTTTAGCTATGTTCGGTGAGTATCCTGTCCTTAGACTTATTTTAACCCACTGGGACAGTGTGTCCCAAGTATGGGGTATTTGTGTATTATTTGATATTTATGCTTCAGTTTGCTTCTATGTGATTATCTGATATTACATGCATACCTACAGGTTATTTGATTGAGAAAAACGTCGAAACTGAAAAAAAAAGGGTTTTAAAAAAAAAATTTTTAACCTCGACCGAGTCAGTCTTGGCCAAACGAGGCATTTCACCTCGGTTGAACCAAGAACATCTCGACCGAGGTGACGTAACAGAAAGTTTTCGAAAACGATTTTTGTGTTACTTATCTGGATATGATCTCAGTGAAGATCTTGTTTACTGACTGGTTTTAAATTCTTTATATGTTTGAAATGTTTTATGATATGTTTAAGTTGCTAAATGCTTTGTTTGAAATTATTGGCATGTTTAATACTTTATTTTTATCCAAATTATGTTGAATTTGAAGGTTGACACCGCAGCATAAGTTCTCTCACGTTCTTCTTGGAAAGACCAAGGCAATTCATTCTTCTTCTTCTTCTTCTTCTTCTTCTTGATCATGCTTAAGCCCCTCATATACATTTTGCCTCCCTTTACCTATCCGGGAATTTGGAAGCAAGCAAAGTGGTGAAAGCAAGTTAAAAGTTGAGAAGCGGCTGAAAGTGAAAGTGTTAGAAAGCAATAATAGGTTTGGGGAAGTCAATCATGATGATGAGTAACTCGGCACCATTCACATAGCCGGGTGTTTGTGTCTTGCCAAAGTCGGATTGAGCGATATTCCTAACGGGTCATGGTATGTGCATCAAGGGTTTGATGCATCTCGAGAAATTGATGATTGCGGATTTCCTAGGCTTCGGTTATTGTGCACCTCTGTCCATGCATCCCAAAAAGTAAAGTAAAAAGAAAAAGTGTGAAATAAGCAAAGCTTATTGGTGGAAGATGTTGCAAGTCAAAGTGAAAGTGAAGTTCATCCTTTTCCCGGATTCTAGCACCACATTACCTTACATTCATCCCTACCCTACACGTTTCTTGACCTTTTCTTTTGGGAAGCCCTTGAGACCTTGAGCTTGTTGATTGACTTAGCGGTTTAAATCGGATTATACATGATTAATTTTGATAATTATGGTTTATTATGCATTCTATGATTTTATGCAAAGATGAACAACTTTCCTATATTTATAAAATGTTTTGATCATGTTGAGTTTTTAATTTCCAGGAAGTACTCTCTTAGAGTGATCTATGATAGTTGCACACCATAAAATGTTTTTGAAAGACTTTTCATTGATTTTCTTGACTATTAATCCATTCTATCTTGATTTCTATATGAGGAACTTGCTTAGGGACAAGCAAGGGCTAAGTATGGGGTATTTTGATAGCATGAATTATAGTCTATATTTTAGGGTTTGTTTGGACGTTTTATCTTTCATAATCTGCATGTTTGTATGTACATTATGTGATTTTACTACCATTTCATCTACCTTTGCGAGAATCGAGGTCTACACCTAGTTTCGTTGTAATTGCAGGTAATATGGTACGTTTTGCATCGAAAAGGAGCAAAAGGAGTCAAGAGTCATTTGGAGCTACATTGAGGAGCAAAAAGGAATCCTTCAGGAAGCATAGCCATGGATTAAAAATTTACTTTGGACCAGTTGTGAGAGATTCTACACTCAGTTATGAATCACCTCGGTTGCCCAGAGATTCATCTCGACCGAGGCGATCCAGAGACGCCGACTCGACCGAGGCGAACACCTAGGACGCGGCGAGAATATTTTATTCTTGGCTGAGATCTTTTAAAATTGGAAAGTGATCTTATATTTTTGGGCTGAGTTTCTAGAAGGAAGGAGATATGCAGAATCATATATTTTACCTATATTTATGGGATAATATCTTCTTAAGATTTATTATCTTTGGAGGTTTATTTTTCCTATAAAAAGGATTGGATTTTCCACAAATCCGACAATGCTTAGAGGCTGCATACATCACGATATACCACCGATCAGGGTTTACAAGCGCAGCAGCCGCATCCTACTCCAATTTGGGAGAGAGTTGAAGAACCTTTTTGAAGGTTGAAGGAAGATTTGAAGACTATAGCTTTATAGCTTTTTGGAGGGTTTTGTAAGATTATCTTCAATTCCTTTCCTTGTTGTCTTGTCTTGTTGGATTATTATCCAAGGAACGATTTTGTGTGATATTTGATTCAGTTATTGAAGTGTTTTCATTAAATTCTTCTTTGTTCAAATATTCACCTTCTTCCCATATATTTAATACTTTCATTATGATGATGAGTGGCTAATTTCCTTGTGTGATTCTAGGGTGATTGGCTGAAGGTTGTGGGAAAAACAATGATAGAATGATCTTAATCACAGTAGGATCCTGAAAGTTCGAGTCTTTAACCTTAACCCTAAGCATCTCGTTCAGTCGATGAACATCTCGGCCGGGGTGGAATTCTTCTGACCGAGGTGACTTATCCGACCTTAAACTGAGAGTTAAGTGTTAGAGTTTGCCAAATCCTATTCTTATTACACCTTTCCTGGTTCAAAGCAAGCTTAGGATGAAACTTACCCGGTAATTCCTTAGTTTGTGTACCAACGATCATAAGTGTAGGTAATAAAGGTTTGTCCTTTATTGGGGTTTGAGTGTGCTTCCATCCCATCTTTGTGAGTTAGCCTGAGACTTACCCGGTAAAGGTTGATTCTATTCCCTTAGATGGTGTGTTAGTTTGAGGTTATAGTTCTTTATCTTAATTCCTTGAGACTTACCCGGTAATAGGAGTTACGGTTTAGGATTAGTGCGTAGTAAGACTTACCCGGTGATCTACTCCACTTTAGTAACACCTTCCCCAAGCAAAAATCTCAGCTTTGTCCTCTTATCTATAGATCTTGAGTTGGAACCACAACTAGATGCTTTAATCCCTAGAATTGCATGTTTGCTTTATTTGACATCTTATTCATCTTTGATTGTATACTTGCTCTTGTGGTTAGCATCAACACTAGCATACCGTATTGGACTTTGTTTCACTAAGTCCCTGTGATCGACCCCTGGAATTTTCTTGCTTTTACTACGATTGACCCGTACACTGCGGGTTCGCATCCTTGTTTTAAGCTTAAGTCTAGGGTTATAAATTTAAAGCTTGCACACACCGTTTGGAGCGAACACAAACTTCCTTCAAAACTAGCTTCCTTCCTTCCTTGATCTTTAACCTTCCAAACTTCCTTCAAAACTTCCTTCAAAACTTCCTTTAACTCTCTTAAAAGATTATGTGATCCGAAGATGGATGAATTCTAGAAAATCAACCCCTTTATATAGGAGAATTATCTTCCTACGATAAGATATCTTAAAAAGATAATTTTCTTATTTAAAATATCTTCATATCTTTCAAAATATATCAGCTAAAAAGATATGCTTCCTTCCAGAAATCCATCCTAAAATATGCGATATTCACTTTCCAAAAATAGAAGATCTCAGCCAAAGATAAAAGATCTCGTGTCCCGTCATCACTTCGCCTCGGTCCAAACGATCTTGAAGATCACCTCGGTCGAGGTGACACTATAGCCAACCGAGGTGAATCTTAGTTGAGCGTCAATCTCTCTAATCTTGTCCAAAATCAATCTTCCATCTCATTTCCATGCTTCATGAGTTTCTCTTATAGTTCCTCAATGCTCCAGAATGTAGTTCCAATGACTCCTTAGCTTTCTTAGCTCCAAAACGTTCCAAAACGTGCCATTTTCCCTACAATCACAACGAAACTAGGTGTAGACCTCGATTATCGCAAAGGTAGACAAAACAACATATTGATCAAAGAATATACATCCATACATGCAAATTTATGAAGATAAAACGTCTAAACCAATCCCAAAATATAGACTATAATACATGCTATCAAGTGTGAAGAAAAATGGTTTATATCATGTTGTTGGTTGTCCTGAATTGAATGTTCTAAATTATGTTGTGAACATGAAACTTGATCAATCCCAATTATGGCATGCGCATTTTGGACATATAGGAAATAAAGGCTTGCATTACATGTATAAAATGGTTATTTTTATCATTAACCCGCTGCATTAGACATGTGTGAAAACTGCATTTTTGACAAAGCTACTCGGTTAACTTTGGCCCTTCCCAAGTTGATACTATAGGAGGTAGAAAATATTTTATTTTTTTATTGATCATTTTTTTTGAGAAAAGTTTGGGTGTATTTGCTTAAGGCCAAAAGTGAAGCTTTCAACACTTTTAAGCTTTGGAAAGACAAAGTTAAAAATGAAACTAACCATAAACTCAAATGTTGAATATTTATTAAAATATGGTATTAAACGACACTTGACTATTTCGGGAATCCCTCGGCAGAATGGAATTGCTGAGATGATGAATAGGACTTTGTTGGAAAAATCTAGATGCATGCTTAATCTGCAGGTATGAAACAATCCCTTTGGGGAGAGGTTGTAATTACAACTTCTTATTTGATAAATAGAATTCCTTCTGCTATAGGTTTAAGACCCCACAAGAAATGTGGACTGGTCAAAAACCAAAAGACCTTTCGGTTGTACAACTTATGCTCACCATTCACAAGGGAAATTAAATTCGAGAGCTCTCAAGTGTGTGATGTTGGATTATTTAGAAGGGGTCAAAGGCTACAAATTACTTGTTATACAACTTGGTGGTTATAGGGTTATAACTAGTAGAGATGTTAGTTTTAATGGATCTATTTCCATTTTAAAAAATCTTCTTACATCTATTGTTGAGAATATTAATAAGGACAAGAAAGCAGAGTTTTTCATACCAAGTGAAACTCGTGAGCCAGCTGAAAAGTTTGATGTTGGTGTTTTTCGAAGACACACCAGTAGTTCCCCTAGCAATGCCACTATTAAACAAACCGGTAACTGTATTGAGTTGGAAAAGACAAAACACCTCACCAATTAGGTGAGGTTGTAAGCAATTATAATTTTAACTCTAACACAACTTTTGTCATTGCTGAAACTTCTGAGACTGTAATTAATTCGAACATTATTTCAGACATTTCTCCTATTTCTACTTCTGATTCTGTTGTGGTTTTTTTATTATGTTCCTAATACTATTGATTTGTCTAATTATTAGCTTACTTCTGATAGAGCTCCTAGAGCTAGAGTTCCAAATCTAAAGTATTTTAAACCTACATATATAAACATAGATGAATTTATGTATAATAGGTATACTAGTTCGGTAAAATTTGTTGTGTTGAATGTTGATGTGATTGTTAATACTTATACTCCTGAATTGTATGAGCATGCTATTAAATGTAGTCAATCTAAGTTTTGACTAACAACTATGAATGAAGAGATTAACTCTATGCATGAGAACAAAACTTGAAAATTAGTTCCTAAACCAGATCAAGACTAATGACTGCAAATAGATTTATAAAATCAAAGATGACATTAAACTCAATGACCCCCTAGATTTAAATCTAGGTTAGGGACTAAGGGTTTTACTAAAAAGGAAGGTATAGATTACAATGACATTTTTCTCTTGTTGTATAATGTAAGACCATGAGATTGCTTATTGCTTTAGCTACAAATTTATGACTATGAAGTAGAGCAGATGGATGTTAAAACTGCTTTTCTACATGAAGACTTTTATGAGACTATCTATATGAGACAACCAAAAGGTTTTATAGACAAGACTCACCCTGATTATGTGTGTTTGTTGAATAAATCCATATATGGTTTGAAATAGTCTCATAGGCAATGAAATATAATATTTAATGCATGAAAATATTAGATTTTATAAGAAGTCAATATAAAACTGTTTGTACTTCAAATATATCAAAACTGATTCTCCTTTATACAACTTGCTTTATGTGGACTATTAATCTGTAAAATCTAAAGATAAGATAAATGAGGTGAAAATTCCCTTAGAAAAAACTTTAATATGAAAGACTTAGGTCTTACTCAAAGAATTCTAGGGATAAAAATTAAAAGAAATAGGTCTAAGAGACAACTTGGATTTCCCAATGTGACTATGCTACTAAGGTGTTAGATAGGTTCAATCTAATAGATGCTAAACCTTCTAAAATACGTTTAGGAGGAAACTTCAATTTAACTCATGTCCAAAATATGTCTAAAGAGGAAAAATCTCGCATAAGGAAGATTCCCTATGATGCTGTTGTAGGATCTCTCATGTATATTATGATTTGCTCTCGACCTTATCTTGCCTTTTCTATTAGTGCGCTCAACAAATTTATGTTTGACTCAGATGAAAAAACACTAGGAAGCTATGAAATATCCGTTGAAATATATTGCTGAAACTGTTAATTTTGGTATGTTATACGCTAAACATCATTCTTCTTATGATCTGAGTGGTTATGTAGATTCTGATTATCCTTCTAATAAAAGTAATAGAAAATCTACTACTTCCTATGTATATACTTGGTGTGGAAATTGTATTTCTTGGAAATCTCAACAAACAACCTATTGTAGCTTTATCTTCTACCGAAGCCGAGTATGTAGTTGTCAGTGAAGCTTGTAAAGAAGTTGTGTGGCTTAATAATATTCTGATTGGAATAGAGGGTAAGTCTACTATGTCAACTTTATACATGGATAATCAGAGTGCATTATATCTTTGTAAGGATCCAATTTATCATGATCGAAATAAACATATTGATGTTAGATATCACTATATTCGTATACAAGTAGAGTCAAATAAACTACTTGTTAATAAATTTGATCGTGATACTAACCCAATAGAATTTGGCACCTAAAATAGTGACCATTGAGAAAACTTTGTTTTGCGTGAATTTCTTACATATTTTAGAAGTTACGTAAAGGTAAAGAAAATGGGTTGATGGCAATTTTGCTCAAAAACCCACTATTAGAATCAACTTAGAGATTAGGAGGGCAAATTGTGAAGAATTTGTAATTTCTAAAGTTCTGAAGACCATAAATGTGGAAGCCCAAACTGAGCCCCAAGCGGATTGCTTTCTTTTCAGTTGGCAAAATCATAGTAATTTTAGGCCCAAATGGATTGCCCTTTTGGACTATTAAATAAATGCCCAAACTGAACTATTAAATAAATGCCCAAACTGAACTGTTTTAAAATATTGAAATGCGACACTTCAACTTAAGGGTTTTGGAGGATCTTGTTTATAAGCTTCCCTCAACCACTAAGCAACAAAAGGACGTTGTTACTATTTTTCTTGACTTCCACCATTCCTCGGCTCTCCTTTTCTTCAACAAGAACGTTCTATTGTTTCTTCAATGAAGCAAATGCTTGGTTGGACTTTCTAGGGTTAATATCTTCAGTCTACCTACATTTAGCGGATTTTCTTGGAACTAGTTTTTGTTGTTGTCTCTTCTGATTCAGTTTTGTTTTACTTTCTGGAATTTTGGTTCTTCTCATTTGTAACCTGATAGCATGTATTATAGTCTATATTTTGGGCCTGGTTTAGATATTTTATCTTCATAAATCTGCATGTATGAATGTATATTATGTGATTATATTGTTGTTTCATCCACCTTTACGGGAATCGAGGTCTACACCAAGTTTCGTTGTAATCGTAGGTAAAATGACACGTTTTGGACTAAAATGGAGCTAAGGAGCTAAGGAGTCATTGGAACTATATTTTGGAGCTTAAGGAAGAACTCAGGAAGCATGTAATTAATGAAGAAGATTTACTTTGGACCAGATTCAAGAGATTTCACATTCAACTGAGTTTCACCTCGGTCAGCTACAGTAACACCTCGACCGAGGCAAACACCCTGGCGCCGGCGAGATATATTTTTATTGGCTGAAATCTTTTATTTTTGGAAGGAGATATCTTATATTTTTGGGCTGGATTTCTAGAAGGAAGATATTATTTTAGAGAGATCTATTTTAGAGATATGGATATATTTTATTAGGATATTATCTTTTTAAAATATTATTATCTTTGGAAGATAATTCCCCTATAAAAAGGGCTGGATTTTCCACAATTCAACATGGTCGCATGCTTGGAGATTGAAGAAGCTGCAATTAGGAGGATTTTCTGGAGTTTTGAAGGAAGTTTGAGGATTGAAGGAAGGAAGTTTCATAGCTTTGTGATAGCTTTTGAAGGAGTTTGTAAGCATTTCTTAGATTCCTTTTGGTTTTGTTGTCTTGTTGGATTTGTGATCCAAGGAACGCTGATTTGTTTGATATTTGATTCAGTTATTGAAGCCTTGTTCTTAAGGTTTTTGTGTTCAAACATTCATTCCTTTCTCATATATTTGATTATTGCTTTCATGATGATGAGTGTCTAATTTCCTTGTGCGATTCTAGGGTGATTGGCTGAAGGTTGTGGGAAAGACGATGATAGAATGATCTTAATCCCAGTAGGACCCTGAAAACTCGAGTCTTTAACCTTAACCCTAGAACATCTCATTCAGTTGATGAACATCTCGGCCGGGGTAGAACTTGACTGACCGAGGTGACCTTTTCTGATCCGAAACTGAGAGTTAAGTGTTAGAGTTTGCCAAATCCTATTCTTATTACACCTTTCCTGGTTCAATGCAAGCCTAAGATGAGACTTACCCGGTGATTCCTTAGTTTTTTTACCCAAGATCATAAGTGTAGGTAATAAAGGTTTATCCTTTATTGGGGTTTGAGTGTGCCTTCATCCCATCTTTGAGAGTTAGCCTGAGACTTACCCGGTAAAGGTTGATTCTATTCCTTTAGATGGTGTGTTGGTTTGAGATTATAGTTCCTTTCCTTAGTACCTTGAGACTTACCCGGTAATAGGAGCTTTGGTTTGGGATAGTGAGTAGTGAGACTTACCCGGTAATCTATTCCCATCTTAGAAACACCTTCCCTTTGCAAAATCTCAGCTTTGTCCACTTTACCTTTAGATCTTGAGTTGAAACCACAACTAGATGCTTTAATCCCTAGAATTTGCATATTTCCTTTAATTGACCTTATTATCATCTTTTGATTGCTTTAATCGCTTGTGTGGTTATTAGTTACATTGACAACCTATACTTGCTTTGTTTCACCTAAGTCCTTGAGATCGACACCCCAGAATTCTTTTTTTTACTATAATTGATCCGTACACTGCGGGTACACATCCTTATTTTAAGCATATTTCTTGGAATATAAATTTAAAGCTTGCACACACCATTTGGAGCAAACAAGTTTTTGGCGCCGTTCCCAGGGACTTGGTCTAGACCGAGCCGGTTGCGGTAGTCTTTCGGGGCAATTGCCCCTGTTGCTACTAACCACTCTACTTGAGTGACTTTCGCAGGTTCTTTTTCTTAGGTTTATGCGAAGAACCCGTGCTGGGAAGGAAATCGTTCCTTACGATCCCGAACCAGAAAAGACATACAAAAGACGCTTGAGAGAAGCAAAAATGGCCAATCAAGGAGATCGTGATTTTGAGACCGAATTAAAGGAGGCGATGGAACAGCTGCGCCTCAATAGGGAAGAACTACAGCGCGAGAGGGAGCAAACTCGCACCAGAACTGCAGAGAATGAAGCAAATATGACTGATCTACGAGCCCAGATTCTACATCAACCATACCCTCGACCGAGGCAGGACCCCGCTCCTGTTGCCCCGGCCGAGATACTTCCACCTCGGATGCTTGTCCGAGATGTTCTTTTTGCAGGTATTCCACAGACCCTAGGACAAAGGATGGACCCAAACCAGCAAGTGAGGCATCCAAGAGTCAACCTAGGTGATCCAGCGGAGCATGATTATGAACTTTGACCGTAATTTCTTTCCATGATCCGCCAATGCCAGTTTGGAGGTTTAGAAAGGGAGTCTTCGCATCAACACTTGCAAAACTATGAGATTTTGATGGAGACCTTGAGACCTTCAAGGCTGGAAAATAATAATTACAAGCTAAGACCTTTTTACTTTTTTTTGAAGGACAGGGCGCTTACTTGGTATCAGTTTCTTCCTCCCGGAAAGATCAACACATGGGAGGAGATGACGACGGAGTTCTTAACAAAATTCTTCCCCCCCTCCAAGACCGTTGAAATGAGAGGGAAGATTAATGCATTCATCATGAAGGACAAGGAAAGTTTGTCCAAATCATGGGAGAGATTTAAAGATGTTCTATTGGATTGCCCACATCATGGGATTCCAAAGATAGAGTTGTTGGAGATATACTTCTTAGGATTGGATGGAGCTACCCAATTCAATCTTCAACTACTCTCCACCGGCACATTCATTGACATGTCGGTTGATGAAGCTTGGGAGTTCATTGAGAAACAAGCTTTGCACATGGAGAAATACTCCCACCACGGAGCTGAAAATGGAGTTAAGAGAGTTAATTTCCAGGAAGCTCCATCAAATGATAATCAACTCACTTCCCTCAATAATGATGTAAATTAATTGAAGGACCTTTTGGTTGCTCACACAAAGAAGGAAGAGGGAGGATATCAAGGCTCAAGGAACAACAATCAAGGGCCCAGGAACAACAATTACAACAACAATAGAGGCTCTAACAACAACAATTGGAGATCTAACAATCAAAATTCGGGTAACCCTTATTCTAATTCAAATTCTAATAATTCTTCTAACCCTTTCTCTTCTTCTTCTACTCCATTGAAGAGCGAGGAACATGGATCAAGTTCGTCCCGGCCAGAAAAGAAAGATGCAGTGCTGAAGGCCATCTTGATCAAGCTCAACGCTATGGAGACGTCCATGGCTTCATTTTCGAAGGCACAAAAAGCCTTAGAGCAACAATTCTTTAATAAGGCAAATGAAGCGCCAAGAAATCCACGGAAGCTCCCAACAAGGACAGAAAGCAACTCTAAAGGACAAATTATGGCAATAACGACGAGAAGTGAACTGAAAACTGCAGATCTAGTGCCTCAGTCGATGCCAGTGCAGACAAAAAACACCTCGGTCCAGGTACAGACGAGGAACACTTTGATCGAGGTGCCACCCGAGGTGGAGTCCCAGAAGGCAACGGACAAATATGGAGTTTATGTCCCACCTCCTGCATATAAACCACCACTTCCATTCCCTCAATCAAGGGCTAGAGCACATCTAGACAAGCACTTTGGTAAGTTCCTTGACTTGATGAATAAACTACATATTAACATCCCTTTCCTTGATGCTATTCTAGGGATGCCCGCCTATGAGAAGTTCTTAAAAGAAATCCTATCAAGGAAAAGGAAGTTGGAAGATTTTGGTGAAGTAAGGATGACATCTAAATCCTCGGAGCTCATTCCAATCATGAAGGAGAAGATGCCACCCAAGTTGAGAGATCCCGGCTCATTTTGCATTCCCAATCAAGTTGGGGATGTGACTTGTGAGGCATTGTGTGATCTAGGAGCCAGCGTGAGCATCAACCCGCTGGAGCTATGTGTGAAGATCGGACTTGGAGAGCCCAAGTCGGTGAAGATAAGGCTATACATGGCGGACCGCTCCATTACCCATCCCGTGGGCATTTTAGAAGATGCTCCGGTTAAGTTAGGTAACTTCTATTTACCTATAGACTTTGTTGTGCTTGATATTCCCGTAGATTATCCCGTTCCTATCATTCTCGGGAGACCATTTCTAGCAACTTCGGGTTGCAATGTGGATTGTAAGAACGCCAAGTTGAAATTCAACATTGGCGGTGATCAAGTGGAGTTTGCATTGCTTGCTGCAATGAAAGGGGAGCTGCTGGAAGATGACATCTTCAACATCTATGATGAAGAAGAATCAAGAGAATTGATGAGCTCTATCCTTATTAATAACCCTTTTGAAAGATTATTAGTTTTAGCTTAATGGAGGAAGGTATAGATGCTTCTTGTGATGCAGATATACGGAGCTTAAAGGCAATGGAAGAAGATCCAGGAGCTAAGATTGAGAAACTAATCCATGAGAGGAGAATCTCCAGTTTCGGTCCCAGTTCCAGTACCTCGACCAAGGCACTTTCTGGACCAAGCGAGGTGTTCTTATCTGAAGAACATCTCGGTCACCCACTCCGGACCTCGACCGAGGTCACAAGCAAGATGATGTCAACTGAGACTTCTGAAAGTCCAGTTCTTCGATCTAAGTCTACTCCACTGGAAGGAGGAAGCAAGGATCCCCCTCAGAAAGCACCCCCAGTTGGGGAGCTTAAACCGCTTCCAAGTCACTTGAGGTATGTTTTCCTTGGACCGGATTCTACTTATCCCGTCATCGTTAGCGTTTCCCTTTCCGAAACTGAATTATCTAAACTGATGCATGTCCTGAGAAAACATCAAAAGGCTTTAGGTTATACTATTGATGATCTTATTGGTACTAAGACTTCTTTCTACATGCATAGAATACTAATGGAGGATGATCATAAGACTTCACGGGAACCTCAAAGACGGTTAAATCCGATCATGAAAGAGGTTGTGAAGAAAGAAATTCTAAAGTTATTGGATACAAGTATCATATTTCCTATCTCGGATAGCAAGTGGGTTAGCCCAGTTCATGTAGTTCCGAAGAAAGGGGGGATGACCGTTGTGACGAATAAGAACAACGAGTTGATCCCAACTAGGACCGTTACGGGCTGGAGGGTGTGCATCGATTACAGGAAGCTGAACGTGGCCACTCGGAAGGACCATTTTCCACTTCCCTTCATCGATCAAATGCTCGAACGGCTAACCCAGCATTCACATTTTTGCTATTTAGATAGTTATAGTGGCTTCTTTCAGATTCTTATCCATCCAAATGATCAAGAGAAGACCACTTTCACTTGTCCATGGGGGACATTCGCTTATAGGAGGATGCCATTTGGATTATGTAATGCACCCGCTACCTTCCAGTGATGCATGATGGCTATCTTTTCCGAGTATATAGAGAAGATCATGGAGGTATTTATGGATGAATTTTCAGTATATGATTCCTCTTTTGATTATTGACTATCTAACCTTTCTCTAGTTCTACAAAGATACGAAGACACTAATCTCGTTTTGAATTGGAAGAAGTGTCATTTTATGGTTAATGAAGGCATTATGCTAGGACACCTCGTTTCCAACCGAGGTATTGAGGTCGATCGAGCTAAGATCGAGACTATTGAGAAACTTCCTCCCCCTTGTTCTGTTAAGGGTGTGCGGAGTTTTTCGGGCATGCAGGTTTCTATAGGAGGTTCATCAAGGATTTCTCGAAGATTTCTAAACCATGTTACGCTAAGATTGTGATGCGCAAATGGGTTTTAAATTTATAACTCGAACTAAATCCTAACTACTTAGCGAAACCCGCAGTGTACGGGACGTTCGTAGAAGGGCTAGTATTCCGAGGTCGAACACGAAGACTAAGGTGAAATTGATTCAAGTTGTGATTGAGTTTAGCAAAGATCTAAGTCTAAGGAAAAGAAAGAAATAAAGAAATGAAAATCTCAATTGTTTTTGGTTGGTTTTTGGTGATCAATCAAAGATCACAATTCATGCAAAGTAAACAATCAAACTAACTAAAAATCAGCACAAATGGACAAACTAAACAAGATAATGATCAAGGAAAGAAAAGACGGATTCTAGGGGTCGGAAGTTCCGGTTATGGCATAGAACTCAAGTTATCTATTCATTATTTGGATTAACTATGATATGTTGGGATTAAGTGTTTCTAAATTGGGATCAATTACCGGGTAGGTCTCATGGTCCAACTAGTCCACACCTAAGGTCTCATTACCGGGTAAGTCTCTAAGAACCTAAGGATAGGAATTTTACACAAACCGGATTTGTTAATTAGGGATCTAACCTATCCTTACCGGGTAAGTCTTGGAAAGGGAAGTCCTAAGCAACTATCCTAGCACATTTAATCCAATGGCGGCTTATTAGGCTCACCACTACCTAAGATTTGCTATTTTTAGATTCTAAGGGCAAGGATTACCGGGTAAGTCTCTCCTAACACTTAATCACTACACTAGGTCACCCTAGGGTAGGTTAAACTCAACAAAAACTTAGGGTTTCAACATTTTACGGATCTAAGGCAAGATCCTTCGAACCAGGGAAAATCACGGTTTGTTCTACCTAAACCACGACCGTGGTTCGACAAGAACTACCCGTGATTTCTAACAGCAACTACGTTCATAAGCAAAAGTCATCCAAAGGTAAATCTAAGTCCGTCCTATCATAGCTCTAGCCATAACCATCCTTTCCTTACCCTAGAACCACATCAATTTAACCTACAACATTCATAATGGAAATCGAAACAAACAAACATAAAATCATAACATTCATTGCAAGATAATGAAAGAAAAGAGATGAACAAGTGAACTTAAAAAACAAACCAATCTGAAAATAGAATTAGAGCAACTTACAACCCTTCCAAAAGAAGGTTCAAGGGTTCACAAAACTCTAGAAATAGAATCCGAAATACAAGAAAGCTATGGTGTGTGTTCTTCCCTCCTCTTCAATGGATCCCTTCTTCTTCTCTTTGACACTTTCCTTCCTAGAAAAATCTTCTTCTTTGGAGAATATATTTGTTAGAGAGAAATGGATAATGGATGAGCTGCTCCCAAACTACCCCAGCTGCTTCTAACAACCCATGAAGGACCACTTTTATAACAAATCTTGCATGAGCTGGCCATGAGAGTCGTGGCACAGCTGTCACGAGAATCTGGCAAAATCCACGGTCATTTCCACGGCCGTGGTTCGTCAAAGAACCGTGATTTTATGCAGAAACTTCGCCTTGGATCATTAAGCTGTGATTTGGTGCATGGCTAGTGTTGGTAAGGCTCCATGAGTCCTCCTCAGCCCTTGGCTTGTGTCCTAATGCGTCCGGGAGTGTGTCATCTAAATGAACGATCCTCAAACGCATCGTTTAAGCTCCTAAACTTCCCGAAATACCTACAAAACGCGCACAAGTCCGTGTAGACGTCTATCTCGACAAAATACGTGAATTGGGTGCAAAACGTCTTGGACTAATGCTAGATCATGCATGAATGAGCGAGAATTCTATCTAAATGTACACCTAAAACTATGTTATAAATCGTGTTATCAAACCACTAACTAAACTCTTGAATAAGGATGTTGTTTTTGAGTTTTCGCACGAATACCTTGATGCATTTTATAGGATAAAAGAAGCGTTGATTTCCGCTCCCATTATTCAGCCTCCAGATTGGACCTTTCCCTTTGAGATCATGTGTGATGCGAGTGACGTGGTCGTAGGAGCGGTTCTTGGACAAAAGAAGCATGGCCGGACCAACGCCATTTACTATGCTAGCAAGACGCTAGATGAAGCTCAACTAAACTACACCACCACCGAAAAGGAGCTCTTTGCGGATGCAAAGCCGCGTCTTATTCGATGGATTCTCTTGTTTCAAGAGTTTGACCTAGAGATTCGCGATAAGAAGTGATCCGAAAATTCTGTCGCGGATTACCTCAGCCGGCTACCTTCATCTTCACACGAGAAGCACGACCCACCCATAGATGATTCATTCCCCGATGAACACTTGCATTTGCTGGAGCGTTTGATAGATTTATTTATCTCACCCCATGTTGAAGGCGAAGTATGGGGTGAGGATACCTTCCAGCATGTTTAGGGATGCCGTACGGTCCAACTATCGACCTTAAATCAAGCGCTTCTTGGGAGGCAACCCAAGATATTACTTTCTTTTCCCTTTTTCTAGTTTAGCTTTAGATAGTTTGCTTTTGCTTTGCTTTGTTTTGTTTTATTTTTGGCATCCTAGACAGAAACCAGGTACTTTCAAAGGAAGGATTACATTCAGGAGCAACACTAGAAGGACAAAAGTTTGAGAATTCGAGAAGACGGAGTTTGACTGAGACATATCTCGGTTGCTGTCACAACACCTCGACCGAGATAATTCTTGAGCAACCGAGGTGACTAGGGCTGACAACGATCCACCTCGGTCCAGACACCTCGGTCCAGTCGGGACCACCTCGACCGAGGTGATGTCAGATCTAGCGAGGGGTATAAAAGGGGAACAATTTCTCTCTCTTTCCCTCCCATCCCTCTCTCGACCGCGGCGCTTAAATCAACTCGTTTCCCCATTCTTCGATCGTTTTCTACAATTTTTGCTCCGATCTCGCAAGGAAAGGCTAAAGGATCAGATTACAAGTGAGAAACTGCGACAAAAACGCCTCCAATCGACTGAATCTGGGGTAAACGTTTGAAAACCCTAAATTTCCTATTCTCGTTGATTTTAATCGAATTTGGCTTTGGTTGTCATTGGTTTATGTTGAAAAAGACTTAAGTACCCCATAGGAACAATTGGTAGTGATATTGGGGGAAAAGAACTGGAAATTTGAGATTTGAAATCGCCCAGCCTTTCACCTCGGTCTAGTCGAGCTGTGTCTCGGCCGAGGTGATTCTTCAGCCTTGTCAAACCGACAGAGGTGATTTGTCAGCAGCAGTATGAGTTCCCGTTCTGATCGCTAGTTAGTTCTGAGGGATGCTCCCAGTAGATCCTCACCTTCTTCTTCTTCCCAACCTTCCATCCCGGTGATTCACGAGCGTCACCAGGCTGACTTCGATCACATATACGTGCGCCCTGTGATTGCGCCACGTTTCTTAGATATTTCTGCTTTTGACTGCCTCCATGTAGCTGATGCTCTGAGGAGGATGGTTTCCATGGTAGGGCTGGAGCAGTTTATGGAGATTAGAGCTCCAGCCTACCTCGAGCCCACACTAGAGTTTGTGAGTTCTGTTACTCACTTGCCTGAGGAGAAGGCCATCAAGTACCGGTTGCTGAACCGGAACTACCTAGTTCCCATGGACCAGTGTAGAGATATCTTTGGCTTTCCGACCCCCACAGTTCCCGACTTTTCTTCTCGAGCCGTAGCTCGACAGTTTTGGGGACAAATTGCTCACGTTGTAGAGCATGCTGATCGGTGGAGACCTAGAGACTCCAGGGAGCGCATCATCTTCCACCTTGCTTTCCGACTAGCCCACCGGATCTTCAGTGAGACCCTTCTGGCGCGTACTGAGACGCCCTAGAAGATTAGACAAGGGGAGCTTCTGAGTCTATTTTGTATGGTGACTTGGGGAGTGCCTGATTTTGGGGCCATGCTAGCTGAGGATCTGCACAGGATCAAGGCTAAAGGGAAGGGAGATATTTGTTGTGGCGGCCTGGTGACTCATATAGCGACGGTCATGGATCTGAATCTGAGTGCATGTACATTGGTGGCGGCTGCCAAGCCGCTAGGACTGCAGGATATGATCACGAGGAGGATTCTAGTTCCTCGTGGACTCACTACACTGTATGTGTCGATGCCTTGGGAGCAGACTGTCCCTTAGGGTATCATGTGGTCGGCCCAATTCTCAATCTACAACCCTCAGTATTGGTCTACCACATGGATACCTTACATAGAGGATGCTAGAGACGTGGTAGCAGCTCAAGTGCAGAAGGAGATACAGCCGGCCCCAGTGTGCTAGTCGTCGATCTAGACGACGAGGAGACAGAGGAGGAGGTTGTTGCAGCACCATCACGTCCTGCTAGGCGCAGAGTCCGTAGATAGAGGGATCCCGTAGCTCACAGACGGATTGACGAGCTGACGGACCAGATGATCGACTCTTACGCCGCCTTGTCAGTGGAGATGATGGAGATGAGGGAGAGCCAGCACTACTAGCGCCGTATGATGGAGATACAGTTCCAGCATACTATGGGCTACCCTTTTGACTCATCCCAACATCCTTTCGTCCCGTATCCACCACCACCACCACCGGATCAGGATTAGAGCTTGCAGGGATTTCTTTTCTTTATTTATTATGCAACTCAGCTTATGACCGGTGAGTACTCTGTTTTCTAAACTTATTTTGACCCATTGGGACAATGTGTCCCAAGTATGGGGTATCGATGTATTTTATTTCACATTATGTGTATGACTTGTATGACTTTTTATTTATGATCTTTCTTATGCTCTATCTGCTTATCTGAGACTACATGCATACATACAGGTTATTTGATTGAGAAAAACGTCAAAAACTGGTTAAGAAAAAAAATTTATGACCTCGACCGGGATGATTCTTGTCAAACGAGGTACTTCACCTCGGTTGACTTAGAACATTTCGACCGAGGCGGTTTAACTGAGAAAGCTTTCGAAACGATTTTTGTGCTTCTTATCTGGATATGACCTCAGTAAAGATTTTGTTTGTAGATTGGTTTTGAAATCTTTATATGTTTGAAAAGTTTTATGATATGCTTAAGTTGCAAAATGCTTTGTTTAAAATTTTGGCATGTTTAATACTTTGTTTTTATCCAAATTATGTTGAATTTGAAGGTTGACACCACATGATGAGTTCTCTCACTCTCTTCCTGGGATGATTAAGGCAATTCATTTTCTTCTCTTCTTCTTCTTGATCATGCTTAGCCCCTCATATACATATTTGCCTCCCTTTACCTATCCGGGAATTTGGAAGCAAACAAGTGAAAGTGAAGTTGAGATGTTGGTTGGAAGTTTAGAAAGAAACAAATAGGTTTGGGGAAGTCAATCATGATGATGAGTAACTCGGCACCATTCACATAGCCGGGTGTTTGTGTCTTGCCAAAGTCGGATTTAGCGATATTCCTAACGGGTCATGGTATGTGCATCAAGGGTTTGAGACATCTCGAGAAATTGATGATTGCTGATCTCCTAGGCTTCTGTTACTGTGCACCTCTGTCCATGCATCCAAAAAAGTAAAGTAAAAAAGTGAAAATAAGCAAAGCTTATTGGTGGAAGATGTTGAAGTTCAAAAGCAAGTAAAGTGAAGATTCTTTTCCCGGATTCTAGCACACATTCCCTATATACACTCCCACCCTCACACGTTTCTTGACCTTTCATTTGAAAAGCCCTTGAGACCTCGAGCTTGTTGATTGACTTGGTGGTTTAAACTGGATTATACATGATTAATTTCGATGATTATGATTTATTATGCATTCTATAGTTTTATGCAAAGATGAACAACTTTCTTATATTTATAAAATGTTTTGATCATGTCTTGATTTTATTTGCCATAAAGCATTCTCTTAGAGTGATCTATGAGTGGAGCACACCACCAAAAATATTTTGAAATACTTTTCATTGATTTTTCTGACTTATAATTCATTCTATCTTGTACTTAAGATTTGAAACTTGCTTGGGGACAAACAAGGAACAAGTATGGGGTATTTTGATAGCATGTATTATAGTCTATAATTTGGGGCTGGTTTAGACGTTTTATCTTCATAAATCTGCATGTATAGATGTATATTATGTGATTATATTGTTGTTTCACCACCTTTACGGGAATCGAGGTCTACACCAAGTTTTGTTGTAATCGTAGGTAAAAAGACACGTTTTGGACTAAAATGGAGCTAAGGAGCTAAGGAGTCATTGGAACTATATTTTGGAGCTTAAGGAAGAACTCAGGAAGCATGTAATTAATGAAGAAGATTTACTTTTGACCAGATTCGAGAGATTTCACATTCAGCTGAGTTTCACCTCGGTCAGCTACAGTAACACCTCGACCGAGGCAAACACCCTAGCGCCGACGAGATATATTTTTATTGGCTGAAATCTTTTATTTTTGGAAGAAGACATCTTATATTTTTGGGCTGGATTTCTAGAAGGAAGATATTATTTTAGGAAGATCTATTTTAGAGATATGGATATATTTTATTAGGATATTATCTTTTTAAAATATTATTATCTTTGGAAGATAATTCCCCTATAAAAAGGGCTGGATTTTCCACAATTCAGCATGGTCGCATGCTTGGAAATTGAAGAAGCTGCAATTAGGAAGATTTTCTGGAGTTTTGAAAGAAGTTTGAGGATTGAAGGAAGGAAGTTTCATAGCTTTGTGATAGCTTTTGAAGAAGTTTGTAAGAATTTCTTAGATTCCTTTTGGTTTTGTTGTCTTGTTGGATTTGTGATCCAAGGAACGCTGATTTGTTTGATATTTGATTCAGTTATTGAAGCCTTTTTCTTAAGGTTTTTGTGTTCAAATATTCATTCCCTTCTCATATATTTGATTATTGCTTTCATGATGATGAGTGGCTAATTTCCTTGTGCGATTCTAGAGTGATTGGTTGAAGGTTGTGGGAAAGACGATGATAGAATGATCTTAATCCCAGTAGGACCTTGAAAGCTCGAGTCTTTAACCTTAACCCTAGAACATCTCGTTCAGTCGGTGAACATCTCGGCGGGGGTATAACTTGACTGACCAAGGTGACCTTTTCTGATCTGAAACTGAGAGTTAAGTGTTAGAGTTTGCCAAATCCTATTCTTATTACACCTTTACTGGTTCAATGCAAGCCTAGGATGAGACTTACCCGATGATTCCTTAGTTTGTTTACCCAAGATCATAAGTGTAGGTAATAAAGGTTTATCCTTTATTGGGATTTGAGTGTGCCTTCATCCCATCTTTGAGAGTTAGCCTGAGACTTACCCGATAAAGGTTGATTTTATTCCTTTAGATGGTGTGTTGGTTTGAGATTATAGTTCATTTCCTTAGTACCTTGAGACTTACCCGGTAATAGGAGCTTTGGTTTGGGATAGTGAGTGGTGAGACTTACCCGGTAATCTATTCCCATCTTAGAAACACCTTCCCTTTGCAAAATCTCAACTTTGTCCACTTTATCTTTAGATCTTGAGTTGAAACCACAACTAGATACTTTAATCCCTAGAATTTGCATATTTCCTTTAATTGACCTTATTATCATCTTTTAATTGCTTTAATCGCTTGTGTGGTTATTAGTTACATTGACAACCTATACTTGCTTTGTTTCACCTAAGTCCCTGAGATCGACACCCCGGAATTCTTGCTTTTTACTATAATTGATCCGTACACTACGGGTTCGCATCCTTGTTTTAAGCATATTTCTTGGGATATAAATTTAAAGCTTGCACACACCATTTGGAGCGAACATAACCTGTATTTTACTTTGTTTATTTTGATAGTGAATTGAGAAATATCTTGAGACATTGAGGATGTAGAATTATTCTAAACCTCGTTAAAACCGTATTTTTCTCTTGTTCTTTGTTCGATCGGCTTTTTTGCCTTTGATCTTGTGCATTTTATTCATTACATAAAAAGATCATTAGATCGTAAACAAAGGCTACGTCAATACGCTTAGTTGTTTGACATTTGGGGTGGTAGCTTAATCCCTTAGCATTTGGCGTGTTAGAAAGCATTCGAGATAGATAGTGAAGAATGATTACAAATAGATAAGGGAGAGTGAGTCACCTTAAAAAAAGGTTGCGTTTTCCATAGAAGAATCCATGAAGCTCTCTCCATTAAAGAGGATGAAATAGGTAGGGGAAGAGATACATGTCATGATGAGTGAGGTGATATATTACCGGAAGTTGAGATAAAAGAGGCAATTGTAGAGAAGTGACCAATCAACTGAGTCAAAGGCTTTGTTGAAGTCAATCTTCATAGCACAAATGGGGTAGATGATTTTCTTTCATAGTGGAGGCCGGACTCTTAGCAAACAAGAATACAATGTTCCATTTTCCTCTTATGGACAAAGCCATTTTGAGTAGGGTTGATAAATGTGAGCAAAGATAGGTTTAAAACAATCAAAGTTTTGCTGACTAACAAAGTTGAGTAAAGGACGAAGACGATGTGGAAGGACAAAGACAATAATGGGTTTTTATGGGTGATTCTCAACAAAGTTGAGTTGGGAAGATGGTGGGCGAAATAGTGGAAGGACGATGTGGAATTTTTACGGGACTAACAATATGGAAGGATAAGATAACGTGGACATAGCAACATCAACCATAATGTTTCATTGTTTCATCGGGACTGCGGCAGAAAAAACTTACACATTTAATTTTTCACCATTGGAGTTACCCGATTCAATTTATAGCGCAAATCAATAAACAAGCAAAAGAACAAGCAATTCTAGACATGGCACGTGATGGGAAAATGGCACAAACGAGCAAGAAAATAATCAACATGACGGAAAACACGAGAAAGAACTAAACTCCGACGATGCACCGAGCTCAAGCACTCGAAAACACTTAAAATTGTTGATTTGGCCGTTATGGTTCTTCAGTGTTGTAGTTTGGCGTGAAAATCTTATGTGTTGGGAAGAAACTTCTTTAGGATTTAGGTATTTATAAAAGCAATAAAAAATCCTGCAAAATCAATGAAATAATAGATTCTTTTAAAATCAAGAAACTTTTAAATTCCATAGGAATTTTATGAAAAATTTAAAATCTTAATTGAATACCAAAAGATTTATATGGACTTTTAAAAAACTATATTGAATACCCATATACTTTTAAGCTCCAGAAAATTCTTGTAAAATCTTAATTGAATACACCCCCTAAGTGAGAATTGCAGTCATACAAGCAGGAGAAGTCATCATTCTTCATGCATATTGTGATACATTGAACATGAATGGTGTTTAGGTCACTTGAAGAGCGAGAATTAGAAATGCATGGTCATGCTTGGATGAATTGTTTGCAATAATTCGTTTTAGCTAATAAATCAAACTCAAAATTCAAGAAACATATTCGACTATAGATATGAATATCACCGTATCATCAAACGAGACTAGTAAGAGACACATGCATCTTATATTGCACAGTTTTTTAATTAAGTACACATGGGAGATTGAAAAAATTGGGTCCTTTAATTTAATGTACAATGATTAAACATGAAATATGACAATTGATAGAGACACACAATCAAATTATTTTAGGAGCCGCAGTCTTTGCTAGAATCCCACTACGATTAGTGTGATTAAACGGTTTGAGTCAATGACTATTATAAACGAGTCCTATGAGGTCATAAATTTTTAGTTGACGGACTAGATCAACGGAAATTATGATTTATTATATTAACATATATGTTATATATAATAAGAAATAATATTTATTATAAAATAAATAATTACATAGTTTATTGGTGGATGTTAATTAGGGGAGTTACATACTCTTAAGGGAGTACATATTGTGAGAGGTTTTTACAATATATATTAATGATTTGATGACCAACTCTCTTCGGTTTATATTCTCTCTATCTCCTAAAAAACTCTCATTTTCTCTTAAAAGTGAAATATCAAAGGTTGCTATTGCGAGAGTTAAATATCATAATCATCTGAAACAATTTGATTGCTCCCATTTCGATCTTTGTCGTAGCGGTCAAAGACAAAAAAAATATTGATGTCAGGCTCGTGTGGACCAAGCAGAGAAACCACACTTGGTGTTTTCTTCTCCTTTGTTCCTTCCTAAATAGACGCGGTTCACGCATCAACATGATTCCTTATGAGGATATTGATTCTATTAATTATGTATGTAGATCCTATGATTACATATTCAGATTAAATTTGTATTTCCAATATATACAACTATTTTTTATTCATTAACAAATTCGATTACAATGGAGACCAACCATCAAATAAAATTGCAATCAAATGGCGTCGAGTGGGCGCCGGCGCCCATTTTTTTTTTGGAAGAAATATATGGCGCTATATTTTTTTTCGAAAAAAGAACTGCCGCTCGGTGGACACCCCTCCTTTCACGACGACTCCTTCTTCCCTACACCTTTCTCTAGCTTCCACTTTCCCCTTTCTTCTTCTCATTCGCTCCCCTACTCAAAGCTCTAAATTCTGGATTGCAATGCATGGAGATCCTAGAGGCATCGTCATTGTCCTCAAACTCCGCGCTACTAGTTGATATAGCTGAATCATCCATTGATTACACTTTCTTTGTTGACGTTCCCGGTCTCTCCAAGTTCGATCTTCAAGTAAATACTCTTAAGTCTCGATCAATCATTTCTCACAACCTTGTTCTCATAAATAATCCATTAATCACGGATGAAATTAGGTTACGATGGAAGAGGATTAACTATATCAACTAGTAGTGTGAGATGGTGGGGGAGGTGGTTGGGGGAGGTTAATTGGAAGATGAAGCTTACGAACTACTCTGCCCATTTGAAAGCGAATTTCTTGTCTTGTTTGTTTTGCCATTTTCTCTCGAGCAACTGTTGTTTCCTTCGAATAGCCCATTCTTCACTGTTTTTCCGCTTCTTCAGCACCATCTCTTCAATGTAATTCAGTTTACCTTGTTGTTTCTCATGGAGTTGCAACTCATTGTAGTTCTCCATTGTGGAATAGACAAATGGACAAGATTTGCACATAAAGACAAGTGCGAAAAGAGGTTGGTTTAGGGTTTTGATCTAGACAGTTACAACTAGACCTGTACAAAATCGGGCCGGCCCGTCCAGCCGTCCGTCCGGAAAAAACATGGGTATGGGCATCAAGTTTGGCCCGTTCGGGCTTGATCCGGCCCGACCCGCATTTTGATGGGACGGGTACGGGTAAACAGTTTGGTCCGCGAGCTAACCCGGCCCGGCCCGTATATAGTTTTATACATATAATATTTTATATTTATATGTGTATATAATTTATATTGTTTTGAGTGTTACATATTCTGATTGTTCATTTAGTTTATTTGGAGTATTTTGACGATTATATTCGTCTGTAACACAAGATTGTAGGACTAACTTGAATGTAATGATACTTATTATTTTGTAGGTATTTGAGTTTGTTCATTTTTGTTTGTCGATTGTTATTGAACTTGTTGGTAGTGCACTATGCAAGTATAATTGGATTGAAAGTGGAATTAAATTCATTATAATACTTGTTTTGACCCATAAATTTTAGGAAAAAACACACAAGCAAGTACATACGGGTCATCCGGGCCGGCCCAGTAGCCCGCCCGCTTTTTACATGGGTGGACATGGGCAGCGTTTGTGGCCCGGACAAGCCGGGCCGGGCTGGCCCGGCCCGCACCTTACGAGTAGGGTTTTTAGGTATCGCCCGGCCCGAGCCCGGATTTGTGCAAGTCTAGTTACACAATAACCCGAACAAACTAGGTCTAAAAAAACACTTTTTTTAATTTTCAGAAGAAAAAAAAAAAAAAAGGACGCTAGCGTTCAATAAACGTCACCAAATGGTGAATTTTTATGACATTAGTAAATTAAGGTCATTGTATATAACATGGCCCAAAATTTATAAGGCCTGGTATGAATTACCACATAGTGGCGATACTCGGTGTCATCCTTGGGGCAGCCAGGCACCCTCTTTATTGTTAAAAATCCATATTTTACTTTTTAATTTTTTTCCTTTGTTAACTTTCCTACATCACATTCACAAGTCGCAGCCCCCTTCTCCCTTCTATACATATAACGCGAAGCATAAACACCTCAATCTCTTCACCGAAAACCCCTACACGCCTCTGTGTATCTCTCCCCTCGTCCTCGCTCTTCAAAGCATCGCCTTCGATCGATGATTGAAATTGATTGATTCATATTACTACGGCAGCGCCAGATTCTTGTGCACGTCAAATTTGCAGTAGTTATCGGGAGAAATTCGAGCGGCGACATACGATCTATCTGATATCGATGGATACTGCCAGATTTGGATCGGAGCTGGTCATCTGAAGCCGTTCTTGTCCGTTTCTTTCCCGTTTTTTATTTCACTGATTTGAATAGCGGTCTTAGGGTGGGAGTTTGCGGCTTTTGACGAATACGGTATGAGACGATTGATGAATCTTTAATCGGTGAATTGAAAAGATGCCTGGATTAGCGCAAAGGAATGATCAATCAAGCAATGGGACTTCGTCTTCTTATTCCCTGTCCTGTAACAATGGATTCTGGTCCAAACATGGCGATGATGTTAGCTATAATCAGTTGCAGAAGGTACTTCCCGTAATTTTTTCTATTTGTATGTATTCGTATGCTTTTTATTTTAGGTAATTGAGTGCTTGGATAAATTTTAGTTTCAAGTGAAGTTGTTGGAGTTGGATTGGATCTCATTGTCGAAGTGAGGGGATAAAGCTTGTCTAGATGCGTTGTTACAGTAATGTTGCTTCATTACGAGTTGGATTTGTGAATTTCTGACATGGTTGAGTAGATTCTATATCTGTCCGTTGTGCAAATAAGTGAAGCTATTGTTTGAAGTATGTGAGGTGGCTTGTTTGCTGCTTGTGCTAATTCTTTTTTATGCAAAAAGTGAGTGTATCATCAGTTTTTAGTTGAGATATTAAGCCTCTGCTTGTGCTTATTCATTTGTTTGTGCCTATTCATTTTGCTTGTTGCCACAAGTGTGCCAAATGAGTGACTTCAATTGCATATTGCAGAAGCATTATGTTCTTTCAGTTAGCCGATACTACAGATTATTGACATTGCTTTGTCATTTTTCTAAAAACTTGATTAGTTCTGGAGTGATCTTCCTTCCCAAGATAGGCAGGAGCTTCTCAGAATCGACAAGACAACATTGTTCGAACATGCTCGTAAAAACATGTATTGCTCTAGGTGTAACGGGTTGCTGCTGGAAGTGTTCATGCAAATTGTGATGTATGGAAAGTCATTGCAACAGGGTACAGGAGGTGGAATTCACTCTTTCTACAAACTGGCTGTCTCAAAAGATCAGATAAATAATCGATCTAGTGGGAATTTGGCATGCCAAGATGAAGTCCAGGACCCTTCTGTACATCCTTGGGGAGGTCTTACCACCACTAAGGATGGAGCGCTAACACTTTTAGACTGCTATGTATGTTCGTCATCGCTGAAGGGACTCCAAAATGTGAGTAAAGATTGTTTACTGTGATTATGGTTGGTGATTGCATCTTGGTTTCTCTCTCTCTATAGAACTGACTTCAAACTTTATAAAGGTCTTTGATAGTGCCCGTGCAAGGGAGAGAGAAAGGGAATTGCTATATCCTGATGCTTGTGGTGGGGGTGGTAGGGGCTGGATAAGCCAAGGCATGGTCAGTTATGGTCGAGGACATGGAACAAGGGAAACTTGTGCTTTGCATACTGCCAGACTTTCTTGTGACACATTGGTGGATTTCTGGTCCGCCCTTAGTGAAGAGACCCGCTTTTCTCTTTTGAGGATGAAGGAAGACGATTTCATTGAAAGACTTATGTACAGGTACTTTTTATTCTTCTATGTGCTATGCTTACATATCAATAAAGGGGTGAAGCGATCCACTAATTGATTGAGAAACTGGTGATTTTTATCATTGCTATATGCCTCTACATCTTATTATCACTAGATTACTTCTGCAGGAAATTTGGTTCATGTTTATAATCTATAGATAGTAAGAAATGAAATGGGTAAAAGGAAGAAGAGTTGGGTGCTGTTGGTTACCTCTTTCTAAAGAAAATCAAGTCCAAACTTGATTGAAAATATGTTTGTAAATTTGACAATACGTCATTCTTGTGGTTGTGACTGATGTCATCTTCATGGAGTAGTCTTGATGTTGGTGTAGCGCAATGAAAGTGTCAACCCATGGAGTAGCCTTACCATGTGTTGAATTAAAAGTCAATTCACTAGATGCACACTAATGAAAACATGCATGTAACCTTGTTACTAGATTTAATGGAACTAATATAAAGGACAGTACATGTGATTTTCTTCTTTAAACCATTTGTTGTGAGAGTCACATGTACCAATGTGTTCTCTTTGTATTCTGCTATGTTGCATTTTGCGTGCGACTCTATATCTAGAAGTTATACCTATTATATGGTAATTTTGAAGTTTTCCTTAATAGCTCATTGTCGACAATGCAACTTTAATTCCTGGAACTTGAGTTTTTATAGAGAAATCTTCACCTTAAGCTCTTCCTTTGGATGAAACTCAGGTGAATCTTGGGTTATTATTTGTTGAGAATTTTCTGTTTACAAAATGTCTAATGTGCTTTTGCTGTTATTCTACTGCTCCCACTCCACTTATGGGTGATATGATTGTACTCTATCTCTTCCATGCTTTGTCATTTTATGGTATTGTGGTTGTATGATCAGGATCCAATATGAATTTAATCATTTTGTCTTGTTGAAAAGGTTTGACAGCAAGAGGTTTTGCCGGGATTGTAGAAGGAATGTTATCCGTGAATTTAAGGAGCTGAAAGAGATCAAACGGACAAGAAGGGAACCTCGCTGCACTAAGTGGTTTTGTGTTGCAGATGCAGCTATCCAGTATGAGGTGCATTTATTAATTTTTTTTCTGTTCAATATAATTAGTATTTTTGCGATGGTTATGTCGCAGATACAGCTTTCAAGTACGAGGTGCATTTACTTTTTTTTTCTGTTCAATATAATTAGGATTTTTGCGAGTGATTGTGTATAACTCAGTCTTGAACATCATGCCATCATGTATAGCCATATGTAAAGTGAAAAGGGGAATTCAGTTTAAATTGGAAACTTGTTTTCACAATTTGAACTTTGGCAAATAGTTCATATAATTAATCTGACTCATTATTATGTTGAAACTTCTCAGGTATCAAATGACACAATCCATGCTGATTGGAACCATGCCTTCATTGACTCGTCACGAAAATACCATCATTTTGAATGGGCAGTTGGGACAGGAGAAGGAAAATCTGATATTTTGGATTACGAGGATGTTGGTATGAAGGGAAGCGTACAAGTAAATGGTCTTGATCTTGGTGGTCTGAATGCATGTTATATCACATTGAGGGCTTGGAAATTGGATGGACGTTGTACTGAAATTTCTGTGAAAGCTAATGCTTTAAAAGGTGAGCAGTGTGTTCACTGCAGACTCATGGTTGGGGATGGCTATGTAGCAATTTCACATGGAGAAAGTATAAGAAGGTTCTTTGAGCACGCAGAAGAGGCTGAAGAAGAGGAGGTACTTTCTATCAGTCACTTTCAACTTGTTTACAATTATTATCTTTCCAATACATTATAGACCGGCATTTATAGAGAATTGAATCTTCTTTCAAACTA
Source organism: Fagopyrum esculentum (assembly GCA_033239045.1). Classification (NCBI taxonomy): domain Eukaryota; kingdom Viridiplantae; phylum Streptophyta; class Magnoliopsida; order Caryophyllales; family Polygonaceae; genus Fagopyrum; species Fagopyrum esculentum. Next base: position 130,883,300 of record BSUD01000005.1, on the reverse strand, counting down.
AATAGAACTTACTCATATGGCTATTATACATGACCTTGCAATTTTTTTCAGGATGATAGCTCAATGGACAAGGATGGAAATGAGATAGATGATGAGTGCTCCCGACCCCAAAAGCATGCAAAGAGTCCTGAGCTTGCTCGAGAATTTCTTCTGGATGCTGCAACTGTTATTTTCAAAGAGCAGGTATGTTGCTACTTCTCCTTTTTATGCTATCTTAAAGGTGATAATAGTTTCACATTGTGACAATGATGTTTTAGAAGTAATTTAATAAGGCACCTAGCTATTAAGGGTTTCGAAGTTTGATGCATTGTTCTCTTTTTTTTAAAAAGGGGTTCAAAAACTAAGAACTTTGGACTCTATTCACAAACTTTTGTATAGTGATGTATTCTTTCTTTACTCATTTTTCTTATTTTGGACTTTGTTAAGGGGTCACTTACTTTCTGCCCCGGACAAATTTTTTTTAATTGGAACATTTGCTTAGTCTAGTGTTAGGATGGTAGGCAGGGCCAGCAACCAAATCAAATCAAGTAAGAATGTGATGAATCTTGCATGTGGGCCCATCATTGCATTGTGGATGTTGTTGAGGCAAAGCAGTCAAGGACACCTTTCCTCAGTGCTGTTTCCATGCAGTTGTGCATTTTCCTGTTGTGATGCAGTGCTTTTCTTTTTTGAAATGTTGTTGTGATGCAGTTCTTATTGATGCTTAAATGCATTGATTGGCAAGGATTTTTTTAAATTTCTTGCTTGTAAGGATTTGAGGTTCCTGATGTCAGCTCTTTGCAGGTTGAGAAAGCTTTTAGAGAAGGGACTGCTCGCCAAAATGCTCACAGCATATTTGTTTGTCTTTCCCTTAAGCTGCTGGAAGAGCGTGCCCTTGTTGCTTGCAAAGAAATTATAACCTTAGAAAAGCAGGTTTTATTCTTGACAAGAAACAAATTTATCATGTGTATACATCATATCTGTTTGTTTGCCTAAAGTATTTGATCATTCTGGTTTAGCCCTTTGATGCCATAGTTGTCTGTTTTACAGATAAAGCTTCTTGAAGAAGAGGAGACAGAAAAACGTGAGGAGGAGGAACGCAAAGAGAGGAAACGGACAAAAGAACGAGAGAAAAAGCTTCGAAGAAAAGAGAGGTTGAGAGGGAAAGATAAAGTAAACAAATGTTCTGATGCAAATCCAACTTCCGATCTCCCCGATTTCAATGATAAAGTATCCTCACCGTGTATAACTCAGGAACAAGATGATAGTATGGAGGAATTAGTTAGTGAATCTGCTGATCCTACTGAATCTAGGCCTGCCTCTCCAGATATTCAGGATGAAACCAGTCAAAATAATTATATGGTCTCTGAATTGCAGTATATTGGCCCTGAAGAGGAAAATATAATTGAGGAAGATGAGAACAATTCTTTTACAGTTGTTGACTCAAGATTGTCTTATAAAAAGTTGGAACTTCAGACAGAATTTCAGCTAGATTTATCTAGACGACGGTCTGATAGACATCAAAGTACAGAAAATGGTTCTGTGATATACCAATCTGAGTCACGGTATTCCAATGATAATTCTGAGTTTTCTGTAAAGGAAGGCAATGGGTACTGCAATAGACAATCAAGATCCAGTGCTGCAAAGTTCACTTTCAGGAACTCTGGTCCCCGGTTTAACCATAAGTCGCAATGTACAACCAACAGGATGACCGGCAGGAATGATCTTCATCCTCATACACGTGATAATTGTGGAAGATCGAGGAGCAGAGTCCCTATTCATGGTAATTCTTTTAGTAGAGAAGTGCTTCATACCAAGAAAGTTTGGGAACCTGTTGCACCACAGAAAAGGTACCCTCGATGCTGTTCAGATTCTGATGTCACTTCGATGTCAGCCTCTTTTAAGGTATCTGACAAGTCTGGGCCTGATGATAGTATGGATAGTAACTTAGAAAAAACGTGCTGCGAAGAGAACTTCAGTAAACATGAACCATTTCCTGTTGAAGCATCAGCCTTGTGTAATGTGGATGAGGAGGCTGATTCTTGCCTGACCAGAAGTTGCAAGTCCAGTGGATCACCTGATTTCTCCGCAAGTAGCAGTTCAAGTTCTGATAACTGCTCTTCTTGTCTTAGTGAGGGAGATAGCAACACAGCATCTTCCACTTCACCAATTCAGGAATCCTCTTCAACCATAGACTCAGAAGACGGCAGCCAATTATCAGAAGAAAGAGAAACTTCAGAATGCACTCCAATTTGCTTTTCTGAAGACTACTGTCAAGTTCCACAAGAGACGGTCCAAAACAAAGATACAAATGCAGCTGCTAGCAAATTGGCAGATTCTGACTTTGTAACATCTTCCCAAGGATCCGTGACCAGGACAGTAGCTCCAAGTGCGGGACCTTATCAGCAAGGCTTACTTCCTCAGATCCTCAACGTGCCGAATATTCATTACCCAACTTTTCAACCTCCACCAGTGATGGGATATTATCATCAAAATCAGCAGGTTTCTTGGTCAAACCCTCTCGCAAACGGGTTCGTGCCCTATGCCCATCCCAACCCGTATCTGTTAACGAGCCCCTTCAGTTATGCTTTGAATGGGGACTCGAATTACTGCATGCCGTATGGTGCCGCCATGCCGCATCTACCTTCTCCTATGTTCAATGCTGCCCAAGTCCCAGTGTACCAGCCGCTTCATTTACAGGAGCAGAGAAGTTTTCCTACAAAGCTCACTGGTGTCGGGGATCCTAACAATGACATTGGACAAGAAAAGGTAGTTCAAACAGAACAGAAAAGAACAACGGAACCGACTGACAACACAGGCTTCTCCTTGTTCAAATTTGCCGGGCCAGTGCCAACGGGGCTTTCAGCAATGAAACCAGACACGGATTCTTTGCATGAAGGGTTTTTGGAGGATCTGTCATCTGATTTATCCACCAACCATATTCATGGCGGCCGGTCTTGCAGCAAGAGCGACACAAACATCGAAGAGTATAAGCTTTTCGCAGCGAGTAAAGGGATAGAATTTTCGTTTTTTTGATATATCAATAAGAAGTTCTAGAGGTGGTTGATTGCGGGTATGTCTCTTCCCCTTGTTTTTTCTCATTACAAATAATGATAGATTGAGAACTTTATATGTTGCCGAACAACCCACCTCAAAATATATACTTAAGCACATAATCCTTCACCTGCCTTGATTGCCATTGAGTTTGGTTTTTCAAGTTTAAGATTTACAGGATGTACAGAGGTTGAGTATCTGTGTTGATACAGCCCCTGTTTCTTTGCATTCTATGAATCATTTTCGGCTCTGAGGTTGATATGTGTATATTAAGGGGGTGGATAGGGGTTACATTCAGGCGAGCAGGTCTTGTCTTATGAGTATTTGATCTGCCTCTGTGCCAGCTTAGTAAGATTGGAGATATGTGGATCTCTTTCCTAGGGCCGTCTGTTATGTGAGCAGACCTACTTGCGTTCGGCTCGATAAAAGCTTTGATTTTGCTCGTTTAGATTACAAAACAAGCCGAGTATAGAAGCTTTGATTGTGCTCGTTAGATTACAAAACAAGCTGAGTATGAGCACGTTGTGAAGTTTGAGCCGAGACTTTAACAAGCCAAGTAGCTCATTTAGGACGTATTTTATGAGAATGCCCTATTATAAATAATTTTTAGTGAGCACACTTGAGCTCAAACAAGCATGAGGTCGAAGACTTGAGTCAAACTAATTCGGTCAAAATCGACAAGTAGAAGGATCAACTCGGACGGCAAAGAGGAAGTAAAAACATGACCATGACTGTATTTTACAGCTCAAAACTTTTTCACTTTCAGTCCAATTACTCTATAATGACTATTGGACTATGTTTTAATTATCGAGCCTTTAAAACTAGTTTTAAGCCCGTCTATCTTTTAATTCTTTTAGGTTACCTTAGTCCCATTAGAGAGAGTTCTAATATTATTTTCAGCCTCCATATTCACGTTGAGTATGGTGAATTGAATGTCATTCACGCAACTTTGAATCAACCGACATTTCTTTTGCACCACGTGTGTTCCCTTTCTTCCGATGGGGAGAGTGAGCGAGTGAGATTCTAGCGAAGGATTCTACAAGATGGTTTGTTTTGCGTTGATCCCTTATATCAAAATAAGACAAGGTTGTTGCACCAACTGGAAATGGTTCATGTTTACTGAAGATGGTTCATGTTTACTGAAGTTCTCTTCGCAACACGATTTTTTTAAGTTACTATCCACACTATCGTCAGGCTCAGACTTGCCAGATACATTAAAAGAGACTGACATCGAAGTGACATCGGAATCTGAACAACATCGAGGGTACCTTTTCTGTGGTACAACATGCTCCCAAACTTTCTTGGTATGAAGTACTTCTCTACTAAAAGAGTTACCATGAATAGGAACTCTGCTACTCGATCTCCCACAATTATCACGTGCATGAGGATGAAGATCATTCCTGCCCGTCATCCTGTTGGTTGTACATTGCGACTTATGTTTAACCTGGGGACCAGAGTTCTTGAAAGTGAACTTTGCAGCACTGGATCTTGATTGTCTATAGCAGTACCCATTGCCTTCTTTTACAAAAAACTCAGAATTATCATTGCTATATTGTGACTCAATTGGTATATCACATAACCATTTTCTGTACTTTGATGTCTATCAGACCGTCTTCTGGATAAATCTATCTGAAATTATGTCTGAAGTTCCAATTTTTTATAAGACAATCTTGAGTCAACAATTGTATAAAGAATTGTTCTCATCTTCCTCAATTATATTTTCCTCTTCAGGGCCAACATACTGCAATTCAAAGACCATATAATTATTTTGACTGGTTTCATCCTGAATATTTGGAGAGGCAGGCCTTAATTCAGTAGGATCAGCAAATTCACTAACTAATTCCTCCATACTATCATCTTGTTCATGAGTTATATATGTGAGGATACTTTATCATTGAAATCGGGGAGATCGGAAGTTGGATTTGCATCAAAACATTTGTTTACTTCATCTTTTCCTCTCAATCTCTTTTTTCTTCGAAGCTTCTTCTCTCGTTGTTTTGTCCGTTTTCTCTCTTTGCACACTTGTTTAAGAGACAAAGGTATTTTAAATTGCACACTTGTTTAAGGATAAATGGGGGATTGAACGAATTGTGTTTTATTAAAGTTGAAATAGTACAATTGATAGAGATATACAACAGTTATTATAAACATGTCATATCCGATTACGCACTTAGAATTGACGGACTAGATTAAAAGAAAGATGATTTTTGTTATTAGTGTATATTAGATATATGTTAATAATAATAATAATAATAATAATAATAATAATAATAATAATAATAATAATAATAATAATAATAATAATAATAATAAGAAGAAGAAGAAGAAGAAGAAGATAAGTTTTATTTGTGAAATAAATAATTAAAGAGTATATTTGTGATGTTAATTAGGGAGTTACTCATAAGGAGTTATTGTATGAAGGAGTTTACAAATCATTTAATATATAATTGTTATATATTAGTATATTACTAAAAGCTGACTAACTCATATAAGTCTTCTTCTCTCTCTAATTTCCAAATAAAAGCTCATATTTATCTCAAAAGTGAAAACTAATTGTTGGTATTGTGAGAATCAATTACAATCATCATCCGAAGCAATTTGATTGCTAGTCTTTTCATCTTCGTCCTAGCAATCGAAGACAAAGAAGATCTTGACGTCGGGTTCGTGTGGACCAAGTAGAGAAGCCACACTTGGGTTTTCATTTTCTTTTGTTCCTATCCGAATAGGTCCGGTTTATGCATCAACAAGTATTTCATATGAACAATAATTGTTTTCTATCGATTATGCTTGTAGATCATTATATTAGATGTTTAGATATGATCTGAAATTTCGCGCCCCACGGGAGTTAGTTGTTGATTTGAAAAAGCGTGATCTCTTAAGTGTGCCTTTCACGCATCTAATAATCCTTTAGCTCATGGGACCATTTACTCTGTTAAAAAGGTATGTTATGATATAGATTATTAATAGAATATTGTTTGTTTAATCGATAAAAAAAATATAGAATGGGACTTTATAGTGATATTCTTTGAGCGTTTTTTTTCCTTTTCTTAAATCAACCAACACAACCTATATTTATCAATACATATAAACCCAATCGGAGGAGGTAATACCAAGGGGTACCAATACGACATCAAATTTCGATACTCATGGAAAATGTTCGTTAAAGGGGTTAGATATTCCAACCTCAATTTGCGGTCCCCCACTACACCCCAAAACCATTTGAGATTACTTATGTTTCACTGAAACGGGTACAACGGGAAAGCAACAATCCTAAAAATCGTAGGAAACGAGACAAGACAAAGAAATATAAAAAATATATCATTTTAAAGCTCTTGCGCAGATAAATTTATAGATTACAAGAAGAGACGCATATATGATATAACCAATGACACATTGTAGAAGTATTGAAAAATAAGTAGATTACTAGGGTTAAGTGCAATTGAAGCAGTAGTAGTCATGAATGTCTTATTTGATTCTTTTGTATCACTCCTTGAGTCTAGAGGAGCGACCATCCGTGACCATGGTTTGGATGTGTCCGGTCTGTTCCCGGTGTTGAAAAAGTGTCATTATCGTGTCCTCAAAATTTGACCGTATGCAAGAAGTTTCCGTAAACTTTACTGACATGGGAGGACACGACTGCCTATAGGTTTTTGTGTTTAATAGGGGATTATCGGCAATATTTTAAAAAATCTAAAATTATATTTTATTAAATTAAATTAAAATTTCTAAATCTTATCTTAAACGAGATGCGACCGAATGATAGTCCCCGGGCCGAAGCAAGGCCGTGGATGAGCCATAAGAGTGAGTGGGACGTGCAAGACATGGGAAGCACGTTCAAGACGAGCGAAAGAATCAAACTTGTCTCTTCTCATGACGCTTCTTAGCGGTTAAAGACGTGGCTACCGACTTTCGCGCCCATTACCCTAAAATTCATTCTGACCCCAATCTCTCACATCACATTTTTTTGAACAAACACAAAAAAAAACTAAAATTCCATCATCTCCCATTCCCCATATCGTATTCTTCATCTTCATCTTCAAATTTTCCAGCTTCTGTGCTTTCTGGGTTTCCAACATTGCGATTCTTTGGTTTCCAGCAGATTCTGAATCGATCTTTTGAAGGTCTGTTTCTGTCTCCTCGATCGCCTTATTCTGAATTGGTACAGGCTCATGCTGCATTGGATCCTCTAGAAGCTGCTGTTTCTTCCAGGTATTCCCTTTGAATTTCTTTAATTTGAATGTCTTTTGTTTGCTCATTTCGGGAGTTTCTTCTGTTGATCAATAAATATTCAATTGTACGTTTAAACTTCGTTAATTATCGTATTGCATTCCATTCTACAATTGTATTTAATGATGATGATGATTGGGTTTCGTTCTACACGCTATATTTTCTTCAATTTGAATTCCATAATGATGAATCGTGATTAGGGTTTGTTCTTGTGAAATTCGCAATAAATATGAACTTGCAGGTTTAGCAAATGACCCATGTATCTACAAAATCATGCATGAAAGGATTGGTTTTAGTTTAGAGCTAGTAAATAAAAAAATAATTGAAGTATTGCAATGTAGGGATTTGAAAGAAGAAAACTAGGAGCAGCCGGGGGCTTTAGCAATTGATCAAAGTTAGGTGTCAAATGTTCTGCTGCGGAGGTACAGAAGAGGAGAACTATGGCCCCCCTGCTAATCAATACACAGCTCCACCCAAAGGGAATAATCCACTTGGAGGTAATACACTTCTAATACTTTCTTCTACTTGTTGCAAATCTATGTTGTTTAGGCGAAATTCTTTCAACAAGTTCGATCACATCATACCTAATGCTGTGGATATTTCCCATTTACTGCCTTTCTTAGCTTGATTTGTACAGGAATTGGTGCTTCATTAGCCTATACAATTCGTGGAACCTTGGTCATGATATTTTCACAACAATTGAGGGATGAACTTATCACTCTTCAAATTGTGCATTTAGGAATAAGATTTAGCGGAAAGAAGTTAAGCCTGCAACTATATGGTTTTGAGTTTTGTTAGACAAAGGAATTGTTTGCAACTACATTGGTTTCGTTTTCACCATTTGACCAAGATTTTAAAGCTCAAAATGGAAGTAATGGAAAGGGACAAAGGCATAATCTCATACCTCACTTATGCTCCAATGTCTCATGGATTCAGAAAATCAACTTTTATGAGAAAGAATAACTCAAAACTAACACGTTGTTACAAATAATAACTATTCGGTGATGTATAGATATCTAACAAGCTATACTGTTAAACTCTCATGTATAGCGAACGTCTACTTGGGCTGCAATTAACATGTATGGTTAGCAAACCAATATACTTATTATTTATTTCCTTGATTTTCTCAAAATAGCTGGAGATCGAGGAGAGCCGGGAGCTGCACAAGCAGTAAGGAGCGGTCCTCCACCGGAGTTACCAAAAGACATACCATCTCATTCCTTGGATGAGTTAAATAAATTGACAGGTAACTTTGGCCAAAAAGCATTGGTTGGGGAAGGCTCATATGGCCGCGTTTTCTATGCAAAGTTAAGTGATGGATGTGAAGCAGCAATTAAGAAATTGGATACAAATTCTTCACAGGATTCAGACGGGGAATTCGCTTCCCAGGTTTGATATATTAAAATTATGTTGATGTAAAGTTGGAGGCTTTTGCTATGCCAAGTTTAACATGCTTTTTTATAATATTGTGCAGTTGTCTGTAGTTGCAAAACTAAAGCACGACCATTTTACAGAGTTGATGGGGTATTGTGTAGAACAAAATAACAGAATATTGGTCTACCAGTTTGCAACAAAGGGTTCCTTACACGATATATTACATGGTATGAAGGGATCAGTTTCTTCAGTGAGCTAGCATTCCCAAATTGGGCTTGGAAGGCAATTATCAATGTTTTCTTTTTTTGCGGTTTCTGTTTATAGGGCGAAAAGGAGTGCAAGGGGCTGAGCCTGGTCCTGTTCTTACTTGGACCCAAAGAGTTAAAATTGCTTTTGGGGCCGCAAAGGGTCTCGAGTATCTCCACGAAAAGGTGCAACCGTCTATTGTCCACAAAGATGTCAGATCAAGCAATGTTTTGTTGTTTGACGATTTCATGTCCAAGATTGCGGATTTCAACTTGACAAGTGCATCTTCTGACACAGCAGCTCGGTTGCACTCAACTAGAGTCCTGGGAACGTTCGGTTACCATGCCCCAGAGTAAGCCATCACCTCCTTATCATTCATATTGACCCTTTTTAGGCCACAATCTTACAAATCAAAATACAAGTTCAAAAATCATTCGAAAATGTAAATATCAGCAAGGTAAATCGGTAGATTGAAGTGTCCTTGCCTTCACAGGTATGCAATGACTGGACAAATTACTCAGAAAAGTGATGTATACAGTTTTGGTGTTGTGCTTTTGGAACTGCTGACAGGAAGGAAGCCAGTGGACCATACAATGCCAAAAGGGCAACAAAGTCTAGTTACTTGGGTGTGTATTGATGACCATTGTTGATACATAGTCCCATTGATCACTTCAATGATTTTAGTCTGAACTGATCAAATACTGTCACAGGCAACTCCAAGGTTGAGTGAGGATAAAGTGAAGCAATGTGTCGATCCAAAGTTGAATGATGATTACCCGCCGAAGGCAGTAGCCAAGGTAAAACTATATTTGAGAATATTGGTGTAGTAGAGTTTTTTTTTTTTAATTTGAGAATATTTGTGTAGTTTTGTATCACATAACAAAGTAGACCCTACACCAATATTCTCAAATGAGTAAAAGGGGCTTGTGGACTATTATTATAACAGTGAACATAACAGGCTATTATGTTTCTACGGATACAAACCAGGCCCCTCTAATTTATATTAGAAATGCTCTATTATACCAATATTCTCATTATTTTAAATTGTGAAATTATAGGGGCCTACGTTGTATATGTGATACAAAGTAGATTTCAGGATTCACCAATCATTATAAGATATAAAACTCTCCAAAACTTGTTGTGCTTGTACTGCATTGCTATAGCTAACTTATTTTCGGGTTACTGATATTGTACCTCAGCTGGCAGCAGTGGCAGCACTTTGCGTCCAATACGAAGCAGATTTCAGGCCGAATATGACAATCGTGGTGAAGGCCTTAACACCTCTGTTAAACGTGAAACCAGCGGGAGCAGAGCAACGTGCATGATATGGCTAAGTTAAACGTCTCCAAAACTTGTTTGTTCTTCTGTAATTTGTTTCGACTTTCATCTGTTATGGGTATTTTCCTAGAGGCTCTTAGGGTGGCATGTTGCGCGGAGGATTTCGGATGGCTACATTGAGCACATGTGTTGAAGAACACACGTTGATTGTTTTGAGTTGTAGCTTGTGTTTCAAACTCATACTTCATTGGTGATAACAAGTACATTATCATTGTCAAGAGATTCAAAACAATTTTTGGTCTTGTAAGGCAACAAGGTTTGATATTTGTAAATGATTATGTATATCTTCACCAGATACTGAGAAATTTGCCCAACATCAACCATTTTTCTATTTGAAAGTGCAAATTACTCCAATGTATACGGAGTTGAAATAATCATTTGATAGGAAACAAATAAGCTGAAATAACTTTGGATCTAGAATAAGATATGAGTCGCAGACCTAAACCTAAATCGGAAAAAGCCAAACCAACGGTTTAGGTTAAACCTAAACCGCCAAATCCGCCGCTTTGCCGGTTTAACAAATGGTTCGTTAAAATTTTTATTTATTAAACCGGACCAAACCGCCGGTTTGGTCCGATTTCCGGCAGTTAACCGCCAGTTTAACCTACGGCTAACTGGCGGTTTGGCCAAACGGACAAACCTAAACCGCCGGTTTGACCAAACCAGCGGTTTGGGCCGATTTGAAAACCGCCGGTTCGACGGTTGCCCTAAACCGGACCCAACACTATCTAGAATAGTGAATAAATCATTTTAGATATGTATCTTACGCTCTGAATATGCTTAGACCATGTATAAGGATTTTACTATTCGCACCCCTTAATAGGCAATGATTGGGCAATTATTACTAGTTTTTCAATTTCAGCTTCTATCCCTACTTTTTGCCAAATTACAGTTTTCAACCCCAACTTTATATATTGCAAGCTTTCAAACAAACAAACACACTTGATTAAATATACGGACTTTACGTGGTACTTGCTACCATAATCTACTAACTATATTATGAATAATAAGTTTTATATGATCACATGCCCACCATGCTCCGTAATTAAGAAATTTTAATGAGAGAGTTTTGACCGATACCTGGACGTAGTATCACTGGACCACCGGCGTTCTTGTAGCTTCCGGCTTTCTAGGGATGGCTAATCCTCAACCAAGACTACCTTAGCCCAAGCACAGCACAGATCTATTTCGTTTCCTACCTCAGACCGTAGTCTCTTACTCAAATCTCTCTTTTATGAGGGTGAAGGGAATGTAATCAAGAAAATAGATTATTCAAAACATAGCTTTCAATTAAGTAGCTTTCCCTTACTTAAAAACAAACTTTTATTGAATTTGAAAGAGGATTACAAGCACTCAAACACACTGAAAAGACTCAACTCACTTCAAACACTTCAAGCTAGAAAGATCCATCGAAGTGTTTTGATATTAGAGAGAGGAGGATCCACTACTGTGTAAGCTCAAAATCGATTGATTTTTCTCTTTCTAGTTTTTGGTGTTTCTCACTCTTAGACTCTATGGCTTTTGATGCCTTACAATGACTCACAAGGGGTCTATTTATAGAGTTGGAGAGACATTGGATGCCCTTGCTCTATTACCATTTTACCCCCGACATTATTATAGACTCTGACTCTCTGCACATGGCCAATAGTGCCAATGTTCAATATTTCAAAAAGCAAAAGAAAAAGTTAACAGAAAGAGATAGACTCTGACACAGCACTCACGAGATTCCTTCAGGCTTGTGATGATGATGTTTCTGACTAATCCATGCAATGATTGATGTTGTACATTCCCTCTTCTCCGATATTATCTTCATAATCTTCATCAACATCCTCATTAAGGGCTTCATAAATATTTTTTGCGTATTCATCATCCTAACTTAAGAGGGTGTCATAGAAAAAATCTTGGCATTTTGAAGACATGAATTTTCCCAATTCTAAGTCCCTTATATAGTCTGAAAGTGAATCTGAGAACTCGATTGCCTCTGAGAAGTATGGCCTTAAGATTTCAGGGATTACGACCGTAGTAAATCCAACCTTGAAGGTACTGTTCTTGTCTTTCTGATGTTGCTTGATATACTCATAAATGTAGAAAAATCCATTTGCCTTGGCTTGAATATGATTCTGGATGCTGGGTTGGTTTACCGTAATTGGATCTTAGGAGAACTGATCTGTTATTGTTCGAAATATGATCAAATAATGTGGAGCTATAGATCTTCCTGCTTCAACCTCCATATTTGCTGGATGAATATAGTACAATAGTTTCTCAGCTCCTTCCCACTTCTTGACCCTGTTAAATACATAATTTTGAAACTTCGTGAAATGCTTCCTGATCGGACTCCATGGTGTTGGAAGACCTCCGAATAGTCCTTGACACATTCCATAATCCCATGCATATAAAAGGTCACAATCTTCAAATGGGTTTGCTGGTAAACTCACTGCCTTCAATCCAGATTTGTTGAATCGGTTCACAAAGGGACTCCATTCATGATAGATATCATAATATGGACACTTTATTCCACTCATCACATATGAATACCAATTAGGAAACTCTTTGTACTTCCAGTAGCCTTTCATCTTCTCTTGGACATCAAAAGGAAGGCAAAACATAAACTGAACTAACTCCAACTCCAGAATTCTTCGAGTCATTCTGTCGCATGATAGGATTAAACCATTTCTTGATCTTTTTTCTGAAAATTTTTGCAAAAGATTAACATAGTAGTAACTAAGAGGTGTTACCCATCTTAGATGATATTCGGTTTCTTCTTTATATTTTTGTTTGTCTACCTCTTCTACTTGCATGTAGAGGGCAGACTACACCATCTCGTCCAACTCTTCTTTCTCTTCCGTTATCATTGAGGAGTGATATAGTTTTCCGATTGATTTTTTCAGTTTTGGTTTGCTGGAAGATGCCATCGATTGCTTGGGAATGCTCGTACGCAAGCTCTCGAGTTAGGCTATCTGCTAGAGAGTTTTTTTGATCCCTGCACATGTTCAATATCAAAGGAATATTGATTTAGTGTGAGTTGCCAACGCAGGAGCCTCCCTTGCGCTTTCATGTTACTCAAATTATTTCGAACAAAGCCTAATATTCCTTGCAATCGGTTCTGATAGTGAAATGTTTTGGAGCAAGAAAAAATATAAATTTATCTATCCCTTTTAGGATAGCAAGTATTTCTTTTTCCATAGTAGTGTAATTGCATTCGGCTTTATTGAAACTTCCACTACTATACCTGCAAAGCTTATTATCTTTTTTGATTTTTAAGATAGCTCCCCAATGGTAGTTGCTTGCATCAGTTTCAAGTACTATATCATCATCCACATTTGGTAAAGTTAAGACTGATAACTTCATACAACGTTTCTTAAGATCTTGAACTATCTGAGTATCCAGATTGGTCCAAGTCCAAGTTTGTTCCTTTTTCAACTTAACTTGTAAAGGCTTTCTAAGCTTAGCTAAATTCTTAATAAAATCTTATGCATACGTGAGACATCCTAGAAACCTTTCTAATTGCTTTCTATCTTCTATTTTATCTGGAAATTTTTCTATCTTTTCTAGGACATGCTCTTGTAATACTATTTCTCCAGCTTTTATTTTTAACCCAAGAAACTCTATTTCTTGTTCTGCATAGATGCATTTCTTCTGTCCTAAGATGATGCCATGATTTATGCATTTTTTTGTTACAACTTTAAGATCATGCATATGTTGTTCTAGGGTTTTTGAGAAGATTAAGATATCATCAATGTAAACTAGACAACAATGTTTCAAGTTTTCAAATATCTTATCCATTCTTCTTTGAAATATCTGAGGTGCATTTTTTAATCCAAATGGCATAACTAACCATTTGTAATGTCCTTGTGGTGCACTAAAAGCTGTTAACGGAATACTATCTTTATCCATCTTAACTTGCCAATATCCACTTTTGTAGTCCATTTTAGAGAACCAAGTGGCTCCTTGGATTCTATTAAATAAGACTGTTTTATTAGGGATATAATAGCCATCAAAGACAGTATTATCGTTTAGCTTTTTATAGTTAATCACCATTCTAGCTTTACCTCTTTTTTCTTCAGCATGATTTCTAACCATAAATGCAAGACTAGAATGAGGACTCTTACTTTCTCTAATTAGATTCTTTTTAAGTAATTCATCTATCTGTTCTTTGAATTCTTGTTGATCTTTATAAGTGTAAACCATCTACTTAACTCTAATAACCAATTTAGGTTCCTTTAGCTCTATTGTAGCAAATGATTTATCCTTCTCCCAAAATTTTAATGGGTTTTCAGAATATAACTCTTTGCACAACTCTTTTTGTTGATCTATTATTTGTTCTTTGAGAGTTACTTCATTTATAGCAAGTGCAAATTCTTTTTGAGTAGGAACAATATATTCCTCACCACGCTTACTGCGCGTGAATTCAATAGTTTGATGAGTGTATGCTTCTTTCATCTTTTTTACTAAGGCTTTTTCTCCATTTATAGTGAATATCATTTCACCTAGACTTTGAGTGCATGGAGAATATAATCTTTGGAAGTTATTTCCTATTATCATGTCATGTGATGTTTGCTCGGTAGCCCAAAGTATAGGAATTATGCATGGATAACCTCCTATCATGATGGGTAAATCCTGAATGACCTCAGAATGTGTCATGATGCTATTATCAGCTATCCTAACCTGAATTGGTTTAGATGCAGTTTTATACATGAATGCAGGAAATAAATTTTTCTTTCCAAAGCAAACAGAACAACCGCTATCAAGAAATGCACATAAATCATAATTATTAAAACCTTCGATGCATATGGTGATAGGAATGTAAATGCTGTTTGGATTAGTAATCCTTAAGCATACTTCTATTTGCAAATTAAGTTCTTCATCATCTTCAAACACAGGTTGACTAATTGTTTTTGTTTTATAGCCTATTAATTTTTTAGAACTCGAGGCTTCTCCTTGTGTTTGTGATGTATTTATTAGATTGCTAGGTCATGGACTTTCCAGATGTGGTCTATAGCTAGATCCAGTGTTTCCTAGATCTATACTATGTCTAGCAGGTTCCCTAATATTTTTTTCCAAGTTATTAGCCTCTAATTTTCTGTTTAGGGCTGCTAATAAGCTGGAAATTTCATCATCTACTTTAAAGGAAGGTTCTTCTCTAGGATTTCTACTTACTTGATTTTGTGGAGGTAAGTTGAAATGAGGATTACATCTATAACTTTGACTCCTAGAAAGACTTCTATTTATTGGAGGTAGATGAGAATTCGTGTGAATTCTCCCTTCTTCATCAACGGTTAAAATTCTTCCTTGGTTGGGACTAGAAGGATTTTCGAAGGCATTTATCCACACTGTCTTTAAACTTATTTGGTCAGGCCTTACTTTGACTGGTACAACTTTTTGTCCTGGTCCAACTACTTCATATTTATCAGCTTCTACCATTTGAGTTCTAGCAGGTGGATTGGTAGTATTTTCTAGTTTGTATATGACCTTCCATTTCAACTGTAAAGGACAAGTCCCTTTGTGCATACTAATTCCTTCAGTTAGCAATTTTAATGCTAGGAATTTATGTGCAAACTGATCTTCTAGACTTACATAATAATTTGGTCTACATACCCATGATACTGGTCCTTGACATAGATTACATATTACTCCACTGATCGTTTGATCACTAAATTTCTTGTGCCTAGTGTCACAGACAAAATTAATGCAATGCACATTCTTACCAAAGTCTTGTAATGGAGTAATGATGACTTGAATTGCACAAACATAAATGTACTTATATTTTTTGTCTTTATTGTGTTTTTGGATATTTTTCCAATTAATCAGGTTTATCTCAGTAGCTTGATTTTCATTATTTTTTACTACTATATCTCCAGCCATTTCTTCACATACGAACTTTGAGAATATTGGAATGAACGTTCTTTTAAAGAACTGTTCTTTAGCAATGATTGGGAATTCAGGCCCTGATCTATGCATTTTTTCCAATTGCTCTTCGTCGATGGAAGTATCAGCTTCTTGCAATTGGGCTAGAGTAGTTGTTTCTTCCGAAGAAAACATTTCTTCCATTTTTCGTTGAGCTTCACTATCCTCTCCTTGCATCATTTCACATACTTCCTCATAATCTGAATTTTCAGATTCTTCTTCTTCTTCCTCTACTACCTCTACAATTCCTTTATTATTATTTAAGGCTAGGTCAAGAGCTTCTTCTTCTATTATTTCAATATAATCTAAGCTCCCTAAAGCTTCAGCAAGTTTATTATTTTTTTTGTTTTTACATTCATTAGCATAATGACCTATTTCCCCGCAAGCCCAACATTTGCAACTCTTTTTCTTCTCGGGACAATAAGAGGCTTTCCTAAAAAATCTTCTTTTCTTAACAAAGGGTTTTCGATAATATTTTCTGATATTTTTCTCCTCTTTGTTTATTAAAGCTTTTCTTCCTATAATATTTTCTTCCATAACCATTTTCTGATTATCTCTTCGGTTACATCCCCATTCACCAGGAAGATCCCAACAATTTAAAAATTATCTTTTCATATGTTGAGTTCCCTTAACTTCTCGACATTTCTTCTCTACCCATTTTCTAATGAACCTTAGTCTATTTCCTAGGGTATCTCTTGAATTGAATTTTTCTATCCATTCTTGGTACCCCTCACTAATTTCTTCACTTATGGGCTTAGGAAGTTTATCGAATAACATTTGAAGGTTTATCCCGTTTTCTCCGACCTTATAGTAATAGTACTCAAATTCTGAAAGATAGTTTTCCAAATATCTCATATTACAGATTTCAAGAGTGTTTAATTTTCTTTGCCATTCGATTAATTTTTTATCTTTATCATCTCTGTCTCTAATAAACTCAGATTCTAAGGCTTTGCAGAATTGCCTAAACATAACATCTGGTGGTTCTATTGCTCTTATGGTTTCTTTAATTTCTTCATCGATTGATTCATACCAATCTGCCACAATTCCATACAAACTATGTTCGATATAATTTAGGAAATTTGCAGATCTCCATTCAGCGTTCATGTTTAAAACACTCATCATACTTTTCTTCCAAAAGTCTAGCACATCTTCTCGGTTTCTTACTCCATCTAGATTAAGCTTATATCCGGTTTCACTGATGGGTTCAAGTAAAAGTTCTCTTTTATTAGGTCTATGGTTTGGCATAACCCTAACTCCAAATTTTGCTGCTTTTTCTAAAAATTCTTTGGGTTTTAGATTAACTCTTTGTTGACTCGTTGACCCTTGTTCGTATTCTCGATAACAAGATCTAGTGGCCTTGTTAACTTCTTGTTCTGGAACTATTTCTTCTTCCACTTCGTTAACATCCACAACTCTTTTTCCCATCTTTTTATCTAGTTTTCGTTTAATTTCACTTAAGGGAATAATTTCTAGGTCTTTAAGTTTGATTAATCCCATTTGTTGATACATTTCTTCTTCATCAGTGTAGTAACCAGATTCGTCACTACTCAAAGAACTCATTTCTTTTTCAGACATATCAAGAGTCTCCTTGATTATCTAACTTTTCTTCTTGTTCTTCTTTCGTTTCAGGTTTTTTAGTTAAACTTGGTACTGAAAACTTCTTTTGGGGATTTTCGTTTTGAAAAGGATACTTATAAGAAAAACCGACTGACTTTTTTGTTGGAGGGTTTATGAAAGGTGTTGTACCAAGATGTCTAATTTCGTTGGTAATTTCAAGAACTAATTTTTTATTTTCTTCTCTAATAGATAATAAGGTAGCAGATATTTCTTCCCTATATTTTGTAAGGGTTGTTCTCAACTTAATTAAGCTTACTTTTAAATCTGCAATATCGTCGATTATGGTATTTAAAACAGCTTCGTGATGACCTTGTCCAGCGTTTAAATGTTTTGCATGTGGTGCTAATTTATGTGGACAATTTTCGGAAACCTCCAGTTTTACTTAATTTTTAATTTTTTAATTTTTAATTTTTTAATTTTTTAAGTTTACTTAATCACTTGGCTCTGATACCAAATGACAAGATCATATAAATTTACAAAGATACGACTTAAAGTTTTAAACAAGGATATAAATGCAACTTATTATAAACTAGGTACCCTAAATATAAATACTAGAAAGTTGTGGGTAAAAAGAAAAAATAAAATAAAAGTAGTGATGTGACTAATTAGGGGCGTAAATAAGTTCCCCCATGTATAATGAGCGTTTTTAATCATTAAAATATCATTGATTTGTAATGAATAGTGAGAAGCATGTCAAGTGAAGAGTGAGGGACTTGAAATATAGGGATCTCGATGATATCTACGACTTTTATTTTCTCTAACGTGGTAATTTGATTTATGGTTTATGATAATTTCTATTTAAAATTTTAATATATATGGACAAAATATTTAATAAATATTTTTCTCTTTTCATAGAGTTTAATATTAGATACGTTAAATAATTTTTTAATTAAAAATAACTAATATAAGTAATGGATTAATTTTAAAATTATATTGATATTTATAACATAAAATTTTAACTAATACATGAAACTAATACAGTGAAGTCATTATACATGAAAATAATATTAAATATATATAAACTATGTAATAATGTTAATTAAAAATTTTAATATAAGTAATGTATTAATTTAGTGATGATGTTTGATATTTATTATAAATTTAATAAATTTGACACGTGTAATTATTCTACTATACATTACACATGAAAATAAAAATATTAAAAGACATCACATGAAATATAATATATTCCAAGACTTGTTTTATACCTAATATGATAAAAGACATTACACATAAAAATAACCAATATTTTAGAGAAATCCTAACTAGTTGTGAATTTATTATTCACTTAGGTTTTACAAAATACATGAAAATACAAATAAAATTTACATCCATGCATCACATATTTCATTCATATCTTACCATTTCCAATAAATCCTTCAAACCATGTCACTACCGCATATCTCACCCATCTAAGAGTCTCGTCTAAGGAATGTACATGTGTACAAGCTACTATACCATAGTGTTCATGATCGGTAGGCCAACCGCCTTTAGAAGACTAGAGTTTTAATTAGATAGTTTGATCCTAACATCGTCATTGTTGCTTGTCGATGATGCCTAAATGTCTACTCTTTGTCATCCGAACATATTGCAGACTCCCATTGCATGAGAGTATGAGACCCTTCGCTAGACCACCCTCCTTTTGTGCCCATTGCAGACACCTGACAAGACCAACCGGCCGACTAGCAACTACTACTGATAGCTATAATTTAGGACTTCTTACTTATATTACTTTATTGTTTGTTATCCAAGGGTCTTTTTGGTTTTTTTTATTTGATTTCAATGTTTTGTTAAATTTTCTCTTTTGTAATGTAATAGTGTAAAATTTTTTATTTCAATTGTCGGTTAATTTTTTGTTTCAATCTCTAGTGCAACTGTGCAAGTGTCTATAACCCGAAATATGAAATGAAACTTGTTTACAACGTTATAGTGTTTGGTTTAGCCTAATCCGAACCAAAATTTTTCAGCTTAAACCGCAATCGAACTGAAAATTTTAATTCAGGTCGATTGAATTTTCGGTTTTCAGTTGATTTCAGGTTCGGTTTGGTTTTAGGCCGACGCTAAAGCCTAATTTCTAGACCCTTTAGTGCAATCCACTCATATGTCTGCATTCTTCTCTTCCCTTGCATGCTTTTAAACCCCCACAACCCCTTCTTCCTCCCCAAATCCCTAATTTCTTCTCTTGCTCAGATCGTCAATGGCTAGATACGGAGAAGGTGACAAGCGCTGGATCGTCGAAGACCGCCCCGACGGCACCAATGTCCATAATTAGAACTACGTTGAGACCGACTGCCTCGAATGGTCTCAATCCCTGCTCTCCAACCTTCTCTCCAACCTCACTATCCTCTCCGGCGAAGGAAACCTCCATATCCGAACCAAGAAGGTCGATAAAGTCGCCGGAGAAGCCTACGTCAACATCCGTAAGGGCAAGATCATCCCTCGTTACGAGCTCAGCGTCTCAGTTTCTTAGGAAGGTGAAGCCAAGGACGAGCAAAGGAGCACTTTGCTGAAGGTTGACGGAGTCGTTGAGATCCCGTACATCGCCGATCTGAATGCCGATGAGGATCCGGATATTAGGGTTACGGTGAAGGATGAGGGGCCCATTGGGAAGAGATTGAAGGAGGCGATGTTGTCCAAGGGAAAACCTCTGATTTTGAAGAAGGTTAGGGTTTATGTGGAGGCTATGTCCAAAGGTGGGCCGTGTAAGGATGATTTGGAGGTTAAAAAGGTGGCACATAAGGCCAGTAAGGCACCTAGTGTTGCGATTGTGGCTCCGGTGAAGAAAGAGGTGGTGAAGGAGAGGAAGGGGTTTAAGACGATAAAGCTGGAGAAGTTCAGTTGTTAGGGAGTCGATATGTTTGAGATATTGATGGATGAGAATCGGTGGAAGGGATTTACATAGAGCAATGTGAAGACAAGCAAGCATGTTGGGGGCGAATTCAGCATCTTTGATGGAACAGTAACTGGGACTAATGTTGAGTTGCATGAAGGGAAGCAGGTTGGGGGCGAATTCAACATCTTTGATGGAACAGTAGCTGACCGGATGGTGCGTTGGAGGATCCTGGATCTCACATGTTTGTTCGGGGGGTTTCAAGACTAGTTTCCTTAAGGTACTTGCCTTTACCATGGAGATTTAATATCACTCCATGTGAACATAGACCAAGTGAGAGACAAGAACAACGAGTTTATGCCCTATGAGGCTCAACATATGAACTTTTAAGGTGAGTTTGTGGTGTCAACATATAGAGGCACAATCTGGATATCGAACATTGTCGAGCTTATATGCCGGAAAGGGTTCTCTAACATGTTAGATTTATGCAAACTTTCATACGGCCTTGGATCACCCCTATTCTAGAGTACCATTCAACTAGTGTCGGTTGGGGGTACAAGATCCGGTTCCACCATGAGCACGATAGGTGGACGAGTTGACTCAAGGACACGAGTAGAGTATCATTCGACGGTCTCTTTCTGGATCTTGGTCCATTGTATGTTATAGATGACTACATGACATGGTTTAGTGAACGGTGTCACTTGATCATATTACCCGTATCTCTCATCTAGAGTCCACCATATGATCTCCCTCATCCTATTCCAATTCATATACTTGGGCATGTCCTTATTATCCTTTTGCTTTCAAATTGTTATGTTTCCAAATAATTTTCTAAAAAATGTTTGTTTTCTCATAGCGCCTGCTCAAACTCGTTGAACGTATACGCGTCGTCAATGTTTGGGGTGATTTATGTCTTTTCTTTAAGCCACAACCTCCTTGGAGGAAGTGACATTGGAGTTTACTTCCTTCTTTCAGAAGCTTTTTGTGACGAAGCAGAAGGTGGAGGATGCGCCAAGGGAATGGTTTTCAATAGGACGTAGAGTTGCATATGGAGACCATCAAAGACTAGTTGCACCGGTGTCCAACGTAGAGATTAAGGAGGCGACACATTGGTCTATTGGCGACATGAAGACCTCGGGACCGGATGAATTCTGATACGCCCCCAGATGGAGATGCCATCCATGCTTTCGGCTAGAAGGACCCGACACCATTTTGAAGACATTAATCATATTTCGGATATTTACTAATAGACTCTTTATATTGAAACTGTAATTCCGGAACTTAATTCCGTGACTTAAATTCTGACCTTTCATATTTTAGGCTTTTCATTTTCAAAACTTTAATTCCGGCTTTAATTTCAGTCATTTATGTTCCGACTCTTTGTATGGCCTCCATCCACTATATAAGGGGATGCTTGACTCATTCTAAAATATGTCTAAGTTGAATCCAAGTATTGTGAAGGGAAAATCCTCCTACTTAGTTTGGGCATCACTTCTTCTTCAATTCTCTTAAAGTTATATCTTGGATCTAGTCTTTGATCCAATCCTTTCATACTAGAGGATTCATTTGAAGGATCAACTCTATTTTATTCACTTCGTTCGGATGATACCAATGATAGAAATATGGGCAATCTAGATCGAGGAAAAACTTCAACTACTTCTTATTGATCGTTCGAGTTAAATCAAATTGTAGAACGTGGGTCACGGATGTAACACCCCAAATCCGCGGGACTCGGGGTGTCACATGGACTAGGATCTCACAGTGGATCTTGACCCTAGCCTGACAACAAGTTCACTGGACCTTACAACAAGACACCGACAGATATAAAAACAAATATATTAAATGATACAATTGTATAACAAAAGAGTATACAACACCATAGTCGAGTACAAAACAACAACATCATAACCAACGTATACAAACATCCCCAAAAACCTATACAACACCTATGTACGGAAGTCCTCGGCTAGTCACCCTGCCGGATCACTCTGCAGTCCTCCTATCGTGCAAAGCATCTACAACACGGTATAAAACCGTTAGCTAACCATTCATATATACGATAATGCATAAGCACAAGCACAAGTCATAGAATCATAAGCACAAAATCATGCTGTCACACATTTACCCGTTTTAATAATCTTTATATATATGGTCATCCACTGAAATTGTATATATATATATATATATATATATATATATATATATATATATATGAAACTATGTCACATTAGGAACATATCATCCTTGCCTCTAGGTGCTATAGCCATCTAGAGTAGTATCGGCGCACAACCCGTGTACCCAAAGGGAGCGGTGGAGTGCCCATCCCGTATACTAGGTCTGACTTGACCACAAAGAACCTCCCAGACTCCTTATAGGATGAAAGGGAAAGGTTATCACTGCCACTGCAAGGGGACTACCAAAAAACATAGGTCGGTAATAATCAACTATCGCATGCTATCAAGTATATAACACACACCACTCATGCATACACCCAATATAGGAATGCAGCTAAGTAAGTCCTACGGACTTACCTCAACCTCTAATACTCTCAACCACGATCAACCTCAATCCGGACGACAACACTGCCGAATAATAAGACATAAAGAGATATCAAATCTCCTATCACTCAATGGGGTAATACCTAGATCCAAGGGATCCATAAGGATCATAAACGATCTATAAGTCTGACAACCTACTAAACCTCAAAGCCATAACCGGCACACATCGACATCATGAGCATCCTCATTATATCCTCATACACATACCTCGCATGGTACTAAGCCACTCACACTAGGGCAAGAAAGGGTCCATGCCAACCTAGACAAGACCTAACTAAGACGCACCTGCGTGACAAGGAAGACGTAGGAGCTGGACACAGGGAGGCGCAGGGGCGGCGGTTGATAGCATGTATTATAGTCTATATTTTGGGATTGGTTTAGATGTTTTATCTTCATAAATCTGCATGTATGGATGTATATTCTTTGATTATATTGTTGTTTTGTCTACCTTTGCGGGAATCAAGGTCTACACCTAGTTTCGTTGTAATTGTAGGTAAAATGACACGTTTTGCATCGAAATAGAGCTAAGGAGTCATTGGAGCTACATTCTAGAGCTTAAGGAAGATCTCAGGAAGCATGAAAATGATTAAGAAGATTGACTTTGGACCAGATTCGAGAGATTTCACATTCAGTTGAGATTCACCTCGGTCAGCTACAATACCACCTCAACCGAGGTGATCTTGAGGAGCGTCCCGACCGAGGCGAACACCCTGTCGCCGGCGAGATCTTTATTTTTGGCTGAGATCTTTTAATTTTCGAAGGAGGATATCTTATACTTTTTGCTGGATATCTAGAAGGAAGATATTATATTTGGCTGATATATTTTGAGAGATATGAATATATTTTCTAGGAAATTAGCTTTTTAAGATATTTTATCTTTGGAAGATAATTCTTCTATATAAAGGGTTGAATTTTCCACAAGTTCAACCATGTTGAGAGCATCCAGAAATTAAGGGATTTTTTTTGAGTTTTGAAGAAAGTTTGAAGGAAGTATTGAAGGATTGAAGTTCAAGGAAGGAAGGAATCATAGTTGGAGTTGGCTTTCGAAGGAGTTTGTAAGATCTTCTTAGATTTTCTTTTGGTTTGTTGTCTTTGCTGACTTGTGATTGAGGAACGCTTGTTTGTTGATTGTTTGATTTAGTTATTGAGACCTTTTTCTTAAGATTTTCTTGTTCGAATATTGATTCCCTTCCTATTAATTTGATTATTGTTATCATGATGATTGTTGGCTAAGTTTCTTATGCAATTCTAGGGTGATTGGTGAAAGTTGTGGGAAAGACGATGATAGAATGATCTTAATCCCAGTAGGACCCTGAAAGCTCGAGCCTTTACCTTAACTGTAGAACACCTCGCTCAGTCATTGAACATCTCAGCCAGGGTAGAATATAACTGAACAAGGTGAACCTTTCCTGAACCTTATCTGAGTTAAGAGTTTAAGTTTGCCAAATCCTACCCTTATTATACTTTTTTCCTGGTTCAACGCAAGCCTAGGATGAGACTTACCCGGTGATTCCTTTGTTTGTTTATCCAAGATCATGAGTGTAGGTAATAAAGGTTTATCCTTTATTGGGGTTTGGGTGTGCCTTCATCCCATCTTTGTGAGTTAGCCTTAGACTTACCCGCTAAATGTTGATTATATTCCCTTGGATGGTGTGTTGGTGTGAGATTATAGTTCCTTTTCTTAGTACCTTGAGACTTACCCGGTAATAGGAGCTTTGGTTTGGGATAGTGAGTAGTGAGACTTACCCAGTGATCTATTCCCACCTTAGAAACACCTTCCCTTTGCAAATCTCAGCTTTGTCCGCGTTATCTTTTGAGATCTTGAGTCGGAACCACAACTAGAATCTTTAATCCCTAGAATTCGCATTCTCTTTATCTGACTTTATATCATCTTGATTTCTTTAATTGTAGTTATTTGCAACATTTGACTACCTGATTCCGTGCTTTGTTTCACCATAGTCCATGTGTTCGACCCCTGAAATTCTTGCTTATATTACAATTGATCCGTACACTACGGGTTCGCATATTGTTCAAGCATACTTCTTGGGTTATAAATTTTAAAGCTTGCACACACCTTTTGGAGCGAAAAAGTTTTTGGCGCCGTCGCTGGGGACTTGATCTAGACCAAGCCGGTTGCGGTTGTCTTTCGAGGCTATGCCCTTGTTGCTATTAACTACTTTACTTGAGTTTTTTCGCATGATCTTTCCTTAGGTTTATGCGTAGAACTCGTGCTGGAAAGGAAATCGTTCCCTACGATCCCGAACCAGAAAGGACTTACAAGCGAAGATTAAGAGAAGCTAAGATGACCAATCAAGACGATCGCGATCTTGAAGCCGAATTGAAGGAGGTATTGGAACAGCTACTCCTCAATAGAGAAGAACTGCAGAGAGAGAGAGAGAAGAGACTCGCACTAGAACAGAAGGAATTGAAGTAGATATGGCTGCTCTAAGGGCCCAGTTTCTGCGTCGACCGATCCCAGATCCTCGACCGAGGCAAGACCTAGTTCATGGTTCCCCGGCTGATGTACACCACCTCGGATGCCTATCCGAGATGTTGTTTTTGCTGGAGTTCCAAAAACCCTAGGACAGAGGATGAACCATAATCAGCAAGTCAGGCGTCCGAGAGTCAACCTAGGTGATCCAGTTGGGCATGATTATGAACTTCGACCGCAAGTTCTAACTATGATCCGACAATGTCAATTTGGAGGTTTGGAGAGGGAGTCTCCGCATCAGCATTTGCAAAATCATGAGATTCTGATGGAGACTTTGAGACCTTCAAGATTGGAGAATAACAACTACAAGTTGACGCCTTTCTATCTCTCTTTGAAAGACAAGGCGCTTGCTTGGTATCAATCTCTTCCGGCCTGAAAGATCAACATTTGGGAAGAGATGATGACGGAGTTTCTAACTAAGTTCTTTCCTCTCTCTAAGACCGCTGAAATGAGGGGAAAAATCAATGCTTTTATCATGAAGGACAAGGAGAGTTTGTCCAAGTCATGGGAGAGATTCAACGATATTCTATTGGATTGCCCACATCATGGGATTCCAAAGATCGAGTTGCTGGAGATTTACTTCAAGGGGTTGGATGGAGCTACTCAATTCAATCTCCAACTACTTTCAGCCGACACATTCATGGACATGCAAATAGATGAAGCTTGGGATTTCATTGAAAAACAAGCTTTACATATGGAGAAGTACTCCCATCAAGGAACTGAAAATGGAGCAAGGAGAGTTAGCTTCCGAGACACATCATCAAATGGAGTCCAACTCACCTCGCTTAGCAATGAGGTAAAAGCGTTGAAGGAGCTTTTAGCAGCTCAAACAAAGAAGGAGCAAGATGGAGGAAGAAACAACTATCAAGGGGCGCGGAATAACAATTACAACAACAATATAAACTCCAACAACAACAATTGGAGATCTAATCAACAAAATCCCGGTAACCCTTATTCTCATGCTAATAATGCCTTTAACCCCTCCTATTCTTCTTCTACTCCATTGAGAAGCCAGGAGCCTGGATCGAGTTCGTCCCATCCAGAGAAGAAGGATGCAGTGCTGGAGGCAATTCTGATCAAGCTCAACGCTATGGAGACATCAATGAATTCATTTTCAAAGGCACAAAAAGCCTTAGAGCAACAATTCTTAACAAGGCGAATGAAGCGCCGGGAGATCCAGGGAAGCTCCCAGCAAGGACAAAGAGCAACCCTAAGGGACAGATTATGGTAATAACAACACGAAGTGGACTAAAAATTGCAGATCCAGTACCTCGGTCGAGCCACGACTAGAAGAACACTTCGGTCGAGGTGCAAACCGAGGTGGAGCCCTAGAAAGTGAAAGATAAATCTGAAGTTTATGTTCCACCTCCTGCTTATAAACCACCACTTCCATTCCCTCAGTCAAGGGCGAGAGCACATCTAGACAAGCATTTTGGTAAGTTTCTAGACCTTATGAATAAACTACACATTAACATCCCTTTCCTTGATGTCATTCTAGGGATGCCCGCCTATGGGAAGTTTCTAAAAGAGATTCTATCAAGGAAGAGGAATGAAAGATTTTGGGGAAGTAAGGATGACATCTAAGTCTTCGGAGCTCATTCAAATCATGAAGGAGAAGATGTCACCCAAATTGAGAGATCCCAGTTCATTTTGCATTCCCATTCAAGTATGGGATGTAACTTATGAGGCGTTGTGTGATCTAGGAGCCAGCGCGAGTATCATTCCGTAGGCATTTTGGAAGACGTTCCCGTCAAGTTAGGTAATTTCTATTTACCTATAGATTTTGTTGTACTTGACATTCCCGCAGATTATCCCGTTTCTATCATTCTCGGGATACCATTTCTAGCAACTCCGGGTTGCAATGTGGATTGTAAGAACGCCAAGTTAAAATTCAACATTGGTGGAGATCAAGTGGAGTTTGCATTGCTTGCTGCAATAAAAGGAGAGCCGCCGGAGGATGATATCTTCAACATCTATGATGAAGAAGAATCAAGAGAATTTGTGAGCTCTATCCTTATTAACGATCCTCTTGAAAGAGTTCTTAGTTTTAGTTTAATGGAGGAAGGTATAGATGTTTCTTGTGATGCAGATATACGGAGCTTAAAAGCATTGGAAGCAGATCCATGAGCTAAGATTGAGAGACTAATCCAGGAAAAGAAGAGCAATTTAGGTTTCGGTCCCAGTTCCAGTACCTCGACCGAGGCACTTTTTGGACCAAGCGAGGTGTTCTTATCTAAAGAACATCTCGGTCACCCACCTTGGACCTCAACCGAGGTCGCAAGCGATATGATGTCAATTGAGACTTCTGAAAGTCCAGTTCTTCGATCTAGATCTACTTCACTGGAAGGAGAAGGCACGGATCCCCCTCAGAAAGCACCCCCAGTTGTGGAGCTTAAACCACTTCCTAGTCACTTGAGGTATGCTTTCATTGGTCCGGATTCTACTTATCCCGTTATCGTTAGTGCTTTCCTTTCTGAAACTGAATTATCTGAACTGATCGTGTCCTAAGGAAACATCAATAGGCTTTAGGTTATACTATTGGTGATCTTGTTGGTATTAAGCCTTCTTTTTGCATGCATAAGATACTAATGGAGGACGATCATAAGACTTTACGGGAACCTCAAAGACGGTTAAATCCGATCATGAAAGAGGTTGTGAAGAAGGAGATTCTTAAGTTATTGGATGCAGGTATCATATTTCTCATATCGGATAGCAAGTGGGTGAGCCCGGTGCATATAGTTCCGAAGAAAGGAGGGATGACCGTTGTGATGAATAAGGACAACGAGTTGATTCCAACTAGGACTGTTACGGGCCGGAGGATGTGTATCGATTGCAGGAAGCTGAACGTGGCCACTCGTAAGAACCATTTCCCGCTTCCTTTCATCGATCAAATGCTTGAACGGATGATCAAGAGAAGACCACTTTCACTTGTCCATGGGGGACATTCGCTTACAGGAGGATGCCATTTGGATTGTGTAATGCACCTGCTACCTTCCATCGTTGTATGACGGCTATCTTTTCCGAGTACATTGAGGAGATTTGCACTGCTATACCTTGTTTAAGGATGATGTATGGTCCAGCTAGCGACCTTAAATCAAGCGCTTCTTGGGAGGCAACCCAAGATATTGCTTTCTTTTTCCTTTTTCTATCTTAGTTTTCGATAGTTTGCTTTGCTTCGTTTTTGGTGTCCTCTAGACAGAAACCAGATACTCTTTAAGGAAGGATTACAGCTCAAGAGCTACAATGGAAGGACATAAGTTCGAGACATTGAGAAGACGAAGTTTAACTGAGACACATCTCGGTTGCTGTCACAACACCTCGAGCGAGATGTTCTTGGGGCAACCGAGGCGACTAGGTCTGACATCCAGCCAGACACCTCGGTCCGGTCGGTATCACCTCGACCAAGGTGAAATCAAATTCAGCGAGAGGGTATAAATGGCGAGACGGTTTTCTCTCTCTTCACTTTTCCCTCCCAAGTGCGAACCTCGACCGCGGCGTGCCCTAGCCCTCAAATCTTTGATTCTTGCTCGTTTCTTGCGATTTTTTGTTCGATTACACCGGAGGAAGCAAGAGGATCGGTTTTCAAGCATCAGACAGCGAGAAAAACGCTCCGAATCTGCAGAATCTGAGTATTTCGTTCGAAAACCCTAACTCTTTTTCTTCTACTGATTTAGGATAGATCTGGATTTGGTTGCCACTATCTCTTGTTGGAAAAGATATAAGTACCCCTTAGGAAGCAATTGGTAGTGATTTGGGGGAAAATAACTTACAAATTTGAGAGTTGCGATCGAACAACCCTTCGCCTTGGTCCAGTCGGCTGTGTCTCAGCCGAGGTGATTGTCAAAGCAAGCGAGTTGTTCTTCTGCCAAAAATCATGAGCAATAGATTTGATCGCCAACTGGTCTTGAGAGATAGACCCAATAGTTCTTCTCCTTCTTCTACATCTCAACGTACGATTCCGGTGATCCATGAGCGTCACCAGGCCGACTTTGATCGTATTTGCGGGCGTCCTATTGTTGCCCCGCGTTTTCTCGACGTTGCTTCCTTCGAGTGCCTCCATGTGGCGGAGGAATTGAGGAAGATGATATCCATGGTGGGACTATAGGATTTTATGGAGGTTCGAGTGCCGGCTTACTTAGAGCCGACCATGGAGTTTGTGAGTTCTGTTACTCACGTGCCAAAGCGCAGGAGCATCAAGTACCGGTTACTGAACCGGAACTATATCGTACCCATGGACCAGTTCAGAGAGATTTTTTGCTTCCCTACCCCGACAGTGACTGATTTTCCTTCCCGAGTTGTAGCTCGAGATTTCTGGGGCGATATAGCCCATGTGGTTGAGCACAGTGGTAGGTGGAGACCTGAAGATTCCAGAGAGCGCATTATTTTCCACCTCGCCTTCTGTCTAGCTCACAGGATATTCAACGAGACTCTTTTGGCGCGTACTGAGATACCCCAAAAGGTCCGACAGGGGAACTACTGAGTTTATTCTGCATGGTCACATGTGGAGCTCCCGACTTTGTTGGCATGTTAGTTGAGGACTTGCATAGGATAAAGGGCAAGTCCAAGGGAGATATCTATTGTGGAGGCTTGGTGACCCACATTGCTACAACTATGGGTCTGGATCTGACTGCTTGTACATTGGTCGCGGCTGCAAAGCCGCTAGGACTTCAGGAGATGATCACGAGGCGTATTCTCATTCCTCGTGGTCTTAGCACGCCCTATGTTGCTATGCCATGGGAGACGACAACTCCATAGGGCATTCTATGGTCATCTCAGTTCTCAGTTTTTTACCAACAATATTGGTCCGCCACTTAGTTTCCTTACATGCAGGATCCCAGAGACACTGCTGCTGATGATGAGGATGATTATGATGGAGGAGCTGCTATGGAGACCGGTACTGATACCGGCAGTCCGAGTGTACCAGTTGTCGACCTTGATGACGAGGCGATAGAGGAGGAGACAATAGCATCACCACCACCACCACCTCAGCGCAGATTCCGCAGACGCAAAGATCCAGAGGCTCACCGATGGATTGACGAGCTGACTGAGCAGATGATTGACTTTTATGCAGCTATGACGGTAGACATGTCCCAACTCTTTGAGGATGAGCGTAGATACACCGATGGATGGATGCATCAGATAGGGGAGAACTTGCATTACCAGCGTCGCATGATTGAGATTCAGTTTCAGCAGATGATGGGCTATCCTTTTGATCCATCCCAACATCCCTACATTCCACATCCACCACCACCGCCAGCTGACGAGGATTAGAGCTGCATGAATTTTCTTTCTTTATTTATTATGCAGTTCAGCTAGGTCCGGTGAGTATTCTGTTTCCTAGACTTATATTTGACCCATTGGGACAATGTGTCCCAAGTATGGGGTATTTGGATGTATTTGCTTGACTTATGTGTATGCTTGTATGACTCTTGGATATTATTATCTTATTTATGCTCTATGTGTTTATCTGTCATTACATGCATACATACAGGTTTCTGTTTGAGAAAAACGTCAAAAACTGGTTTGAAATTTTTTTTATTGACCTCGACCGGGATGTCTTGATTGGACGAGGTGGACACCTCGGATGACGTCATAACACCTCGACCGAGGCAGGTTCTTAACTGAGATTTTTTTCTAAACGTTTTGTGCTTCTTCTCTAGATATGACCTCAATGATGATTCTGTTTGCAGATTGGTTTTGAAATCTTTACATGCTCGAAAGGTTTTAAGACATGTTTAAGTGCAAAATGCTTTGTTTAAAGTTTTAGCATGTTTAATACTTTGTTTTTATCAAAATTATGTTGGATTTGAAGGTTGACACCACATGATGAGTTCTATCACATTCTTCCTGGGATGACTAAGGCAATTCATTCTCTTCTCTTCTTCTTCTTGATCATGCTTTAGCCCCTCATATACATATTTGCCTCCCTTTACCTATCCGGAAATTTGGAAGCAAGCAAGCAAAGAAAAGCCAGTGAAAGTGAAGTTGAGATCCTGGCTGAAAGTGTTAGAAAGAAACAAATAGGTTTGGGGAATTCAATCATGATGATGAGTAACTCGACACCATTCACATAGCCGGGTGTTTGTGTCTTGTCAAAGTCGGATTGAACGATATTCCTAACGGGTCATGGTATGTGCATCAAGGGTTTGAGGCATCTCGAGAAATTGATGATTGTTGATCTCCTAGGCTTCGGTTATTGTGCACCTCTATCCATGCATCCCAAAAAGTAAAGTAATAAAAGCAAAGCTTATTGGTGGATGATGTAGAGTTTCAAAGAAAGTGAAGTAATAAAAGCAAAGCTTTTTTAGAAGCCCTTGAAACCTTTTTTAGAAGCCCTTGATTCTAGCACCACATTACCCTATATATATATCTCACCCTGACACGTTTCTTGACCTTTTTTAGAAGCCCTTGAGACCTCGAGCTTGTTGATTGACTTGGTGGTTTGAACTGGATTATACATGATTGATTTCGATAAATATGATTTATTATGCATTCTATGATTTTATGCAAAGATGAACAACTTTCTTATATTCATAAAATGTTTTGATTATGTCTTGATTTTATTTGCCATGAAGCATTCTCTTAGAGTGATCTATGAGTAGAGCACACCACCAAAATGTTTTGAACTATTTTTCATTGATCTTTCTATCTTATAATCCATTCTATCTTTTACTTAAGATTTGGAACTTGCTTGGGGACAAGCAGGGACAAGTATGAGGTATTTTGATAGCATGTATTATAATCTATATTTTGGGATTGGTTTAGACGTTTTATCTTCATAAATCTTCATGTATGGATGTATATTCTTTGATTATATTGTTGTTTTGTCTACCTTTATGGGAATCGAGGTCTACACCTAGTTTCGTTGTAATTGTAGGTAAAATGGCACGTTTTGCATCGAAATAGAGCTAAGGAAGCTAAGAAGTCATTGGAGCTACATTCTGGAGCTTAAGGAAGATCTCAGAAAGCATGAAAATGATTAAGAAGATTGACTTTGGACCAGATTCGAGAGATTTCACATTCAGTTGAGATTCACCTCGGTCAGCTACAGTACCACCTCGACCGAGGTGATCTTGAGGAGCGTCCTGACCGAGGCGAACACCCTGTCGCCGACGAGATCTTTATTTTTGGCTGAGATCTTTTATTTTTGGAAGGAGGATATTTTATATTTTTGGCTGGATTTCTGGAAGGAAGATATTATATTAGGCTGATATATTTTGAGAGATATTGATATATTTTCTAGGAAATTATCTTTTTAAGATATTTTATCTTTAGAAGATAATTCTCCTATATAAAGGGTTGGATTTTCCACAAGTTCAAACATGCTGAGAGCATCCAACAATTAAGGGATTTTTTGGAGTTTTGAAGGAAGTTTGAAGGAAGTATTGAAGGATTGAAGTTCAAGGAAGGAAGGAATCATTGTTGGAGTTGGCTTTTGAAGGAGTTTGTAAGATCTTCTTAGATTTTCTTTTGGTTTGTTGTCTTTGCTGACTTGTGATTGAGGAACGCTTGTTTGTTGATTGTTTAATTCAGTTATTGAGACCTTTTTCTTAAGATTTTCTTGTTCGAATATTGATTCTCTTCCTATTAATTTGGTTATTGTTATCGTGATGATTGTTGACTAAGTTTCTTATGCGATTCTAGGGTGATTGACTGAAAGTTGTGGGAAAGACGATGATAGAATGATCTTAATCCCAACAGGTCCTGAACCCTAACAGACAAAGAAACTTCACACCACAACCATGGTAGGCTCTCTCAACAACACAACAACATCCATCAACATCATCAACATCAACTAAGAACTCAAACTCTCTTCAAAACAAGGAGAAATCAAGAAGAAGATCCAAAGGAGAAGAAGGAGAGAAGAAGATCATAAGGAGAGAAGATGGAGCTGGAGAAGATGGAAACCCTCACTCAAGAGGTAAGAGAAGAAACTTATAAGGGAAGAAAGGGTAAAGTACGGGTCAAGAGGTCAACAAAAGCGGCTGCAGCCCACCAGAATCCGTAGGGGCGAACCCAAGAGGCGTAAGGGCGGCCCATCATGGCGCTGGGGGCGGTGGTCTCGCCGCAGGGGCTGCTCAGGTAAGGCTCAACACCTGCGTCTCAGCTGAGGTGCAGGCGCCGGTTCTCCAAAAGACTGAGGCTCTTACAACAGAAGCTTAGAAATGGATGCGGAAGCGTACGGTCGATCCAATCTAGGTTGATTGGATCATCCATGAAGTGGAGTAGATTGAGTTGATCCTTCAAAAGGATCCTCGAGTATGAAGAGCTTGGATCAAAGACTAGATCCAAGATAGAACTTTAAGAGGGTGGAAGAAGAACTGATGCCCAAACCAAGTAGGAGTATTTCCCTTCATAATACTTGGATTCAACTTAGATATCATTTACAAATTAGCCAAGCATCCCCTTATATAGTGGATGTGGCCATACAAAGAGTCGAAAATTAAATGACGGAAATTAAAGTTGTAATTAAAGTTCCGAAAATGAAAAACCTAAAATATGAAAGGTCGGAACTTAAGTCACGGAATTAAGTTTCGGAATTAATGTTTTGAATATAAAGAGTCTATTATTAAATAGCCAAAATATGATAAATATCTTCAAATTGGTGCCGGGTCTTTCTAGCCGGAAACACATATGGTGATGTAAGACCATCTGTAATATAAGGACCAGTTACACGTTCAAAGGCTAAAACATTAAAGGAGAAGCCAACAACTCCTTCACTTTCACCTTCTTCAGATTCGAGTATGGATGGAGCGATCACACGGTCAAGAGCTAAGGCAATATGAAGTTACGGATCTTCTCATGACATTTAGCCTCAAGGAAACTCTCATCACTCTAAAGGGTTCCTTAGTGACATTGCTAGCTGTTGTAGAAGAGTCAAACCACGACCAAGAAGATCCATCAAGCAAGGAAGAAGGATAAGAGCAAAGACGAGTTCCAGAGAGGAAAATCGACCGATTTTCCCAGGAAATCGACCAATTTTCCTGTAGGAAAATTGATTGATTTTCATGGTCATTTTCTTTCATTTGGAACGAGAGTTGCAAAGGGTCCGGCCATGATCTTCTATCTTTTTGGCAAATATATCTTGTATAATTCCTTAATATCTCTCAAACTATCTTAGGAATTTATTTAGATTCTATCTTTTTTAGATTTTATATTTTATATCTTTTTAAGATATCTTTTCTAGATTATCTTTCACAAGATATATTTTATAAATCATATCTTTTTAGTTTTTCCTAGTTTTAGTAGGGTTAATCTTCCCTATAAATAGCCTTAGAGGGGGAGACTGTTTAGTTAGTTAGATTTGAGATATTTTCCACATATTGTGTGAACTTACGACTTCGCTTACGAAGTACGTATTTATTCATTGCTATTCAATCAAAGGAGAGTTTTGGTTGAATTGTTGTTACGTTCTTGCTAGATTGTGCTTGTGTGTGTTAATCTTGTTGAAGGTTGGTGCTCCTGGTCGATCCTAGTCCCTCCTTGTGCTAGTCTAACTTAGAAGGCTTGTGTAAGGTTAAAGAAGTGCAGGTTAAGGTGATCTTCTCGTTTAAGGGTTTTGACACATCATTGGTCAAGGTTTTTTTACGGAAATATCTTGGTTCATATCTTCCTATATTTTCCATTTATTATTCCATAATCATCTTCTTATCTTTCCATATCATTCACTAATCCATATTTTGAGTTCATCGAAAAATCGACATGTTCTTGAGATAAATCAACCGATTTTTCTATAAAACAACCCGGTTTTTATTCCAGTTAAGGACTTTCAATCTAGATCGGGAACTGCGGCTTATCCCCGCATCATATGGCATCACCATATGGGGGCGTATCAAATTCTCCTCCAAGTTTTTCAAAGCCACTTGGGAAACAACGGGAGTGAAGTTTGTACCGCGGTCCGTGAGTTTTTCGTCAACGGGAAGCTATTGAGGCGGGTGAACCATACAATGGTTTCACTTGTTGCCAAAATAGAGACGTCTTCTCGTGTGGAGCAGTTTAGGCCGATTTATTGCTACAATGTGGTTTACAAGGTCATCACCAAGTTGATGACAAACATATTGGATCCTTTGAGGAGATATAATGTGCAAAAAGATAACAAACAATTTTTTTTTATGAAGATCGACCTTTCCAAGACCTATGACACGATCTCTTAGAAGTTCATACATTTTTCCATGTTAGAGTTAAAGTTCCCGATCAGGTTCATTAACTGGGTGATGGAGTGTGTCACTACATCGTCTTACTCGATCCAAGTTAACAAGACTTCACATGGGTTCTTCTAGCGTCGTTGGTGGATGAGGCAACAGTGTCCGATATCACCCTTCTTGTTTGTAATCTACATGTAGTTCCTTTCAAGTATGATCCGGGTTAAGACTTCGAGCCCAAGATTCCGGTTCCACAAGCACTATGAGAAGATTAGGATTTCACATCTGATGTACGTTGATGATGTGGTGTTGTTTTTTCGGGTGATAAAGTGTCTATTTATATTTTGCTGGTGTGTCTTCACAGATTGGAGAAGATCTCGGTTGTGGTTTTTAGCCTCCCTAATTCCCTTATCTACTTGTCTTCTATGTCTAAGGAGGAGGCGTCTGAGTTGATTCAATTCTCGGGTTTTTTGACAAGAGATTTTCCTTTCAGATACTTGAGGGTTCCCATTTTGCCTTCCATTCTTTGACCTGTGATTCCTCTCCACTCATTGATAGGATTAAAGACACCTTAGTGCGTGGAGAAAGTAACACTTATCGTTTTCTAGTCGTCTGGAGTTGATCAGGGTAGTTTTGTAAGGTACGACGAGTTTTTGGTTATCTTTGCTTCTAGTCCCAGTGTCGGTACTTGATAGACTTAGCCTTTGTAGGAAGTTCCTATGGAGTTGGCCACATGTTTCATGGTCTAGAGTTTGCTTTCCAAATACGGAGGGATGTCTAGGGTCGTTGGATCTCAAGTCTTGTCAAGTAACATTTATATGTAAGTACTCCTGACACATTCATGCTCAGCGTGATAGTCTTTGAGTCAACACACCACCAAGCTGCTGCAGTAGTGGATTGAATCGTCGGACTCATATTTGGTGAAGGCAATCCTTATCGCTAGAGATGGGATGGTTGTTTTTACTGACCAAATGACACCGTTTGAGGGAGATATTTGAGTCTTACTTCCAAGAAAGAGATTTCGAGTGACCGAGGCTTATGAGATGCTTATACCACATGGTGAGGAGGTGGACTAGTTTAGAGTAGTTTGGGATCTGGACAATACGCCCAAGCATTGCTTTATCCTATATATAACGATCATTGGTCGGTTACCTACCCGAGATAGGTTACACTTCCTTGGTATTGATCCTACTCGTAGTTGGTACATGAGTAAGAATGAGGACCATGGCCACATGATCTTTGGTTGTACATATGCACGTAAGGTTTGGAGGCAGGTTGGTGCAGACTTTGGGATTCCTGGAGATAACATCACCGGATCAGAAGTATTGGATTGAGTGACTCACACTACACATGACAAGAGTTGGACGAGCATTTCTAGGATATACACATTTTTCTACGGTCTACTAACTTTGTTATTCTATGAATGCTTTGATATTTGACCAAAATAGAATTTCGATAGATATCCTTGTGAGATTAATCAAGACCCACGTCTACAGTTTGTTGCATGAGGCATTTCTAGGATATACACATTTTTCTACGGTCTACTAACTTTGTTATTCTATGAATGCTTTGATATTTGACCAAAATAGAATTTCGATAGATATCCTTGTGAAATTAATCAAGACCCACGTCTACAATTTGTTGCATGAGGCATTTCCCATTGGAGCTAGAGAGATGATTACATCTTAGTAGTTGGTTTTTACCAAAGTTATATTATGCTCCATTTGATGTATGTTTATCTGTGTGTGTGTATTAGGCTTGATTTTAGTTTGGTGATAGCTTTGTCGTAGGTGGACTAACCATTGTCCCAAGTTTTGGGCACTTGTTTGACTTGTAAGTGTCTTTGTCTACTAATTAATGACTTTGCCGAAGGTGGACAAGCCTTTGAGCTGTGCCGGTTTGGATGTTTTTCGTTTCATCAGTTTCGAGGTAGTTGATATGTTCGGGAGGATTGCATGCCTCTCTGAAGTACTTTGTGTTTGTTGATTTGGGTCGTAGACTACAAGTCGCAAACATGTACATAAACTTTGTGTTTTCTAGTATAATTGGGTCTTAACGAGTCTGGTTATTTTGTTTCACTTTTTCTATTTATTTACCTTTACTAAAAAAAAAGAACCAAACATAAAAACTTAGCCGATTTGTATGGTTGACTTGGTCCATGGGAACTATGTGTGCTAAAGATCATCATACTTCTTAATCCTAGCAAGGCAAGACGTGTTTCATCCGTTAAGGTGAGCAAAATCAATCCGATCGGTGTGCACCGATCCGGTCAGAAAAATCCGTTGACCCAATCCGAAAAAACCGATCTTTTGGTACCCGTTTGATTCGGTCCGATCCGGTCCGGGAGATTTTCCCGGATCACTAGATCGGATACAAATCGGGTTTTTAGAGATCCGGATTTCCGTGGATACTTGGATAAAACGGATATCCGAATACTCACGGATCACTTGATCACTAGATCGCCGGATCGCTATATATTCCCGGATATCCGATATTAAAAAAAGTTTTAATGTGATATTCAATGTATTTGTTTTAGAAAAGGTTAAATAAATTTTTTATATTACAATTTATACTAATATTTATATTTAAATATATATTAAATGAAAAAATATTTGAGTGAGGTAAAATAAATTTAATTGTTTAATTAGTTAATTTAGACAGATTATTATAGCAAATTATTTTGGTTGAAGTTCCGGATCCTTCCGAAAGAGTAAAGACTTTCAAGAACCCTCTTTGTTTGTTGGAACTTGGAGTTCTAGACCCTTCCACGCATCTGTCTGCCTTTTTCTCTTCCCCTGCCTACTTTTAAACAGCCGCAAACCCTTCTTCCTCCCCCAAATCCCTAATTTCCTCTATTACTAAGCTCGTCAATGGCTAGATACGGCGAAGGCGACAAGCGCTGGATCGTCGAAGACCGCCCCGACGGCACCAACGTCCATAATTGGCACTGGGCTGAGACCGACTGCCTCGAATGGTCTCGATCCCTCCTTTCCAACCTCTTCTCCGACCTCCCTATCCTCTCCGGCGAAGGCAACCTCCATATCCGAACCAAGAAGGTTGATAAAGTCGCTGGAGAAGCCTACGTCAACATCCGTAAGGGCAAGATCATCCCTGGTTACGAGCTCAGCGTCTCAGTTTCTTGGGAAGGCGAAGCCAAGGACGAGCAAGGGAGCACTTTGTTGAAGGTTGACGGAGTCGTTGAGATCCCGTACATCGCCGATGAGAATGCCGATGAGAATCCGGATATTAGGGTTACGGTGAAAGATGAGGGGCCCATTGGGAAAAGATTGAAGGAGGCGATGCTGTCCAAGGGGAAACCTCTGATTTTGGAGAAGGTTAGGGTTTATGTGGAGGCTATGTCCAAAGGTGGGCCGTGTAAGAATGATTTGGAGGTTAAGAAGGTTGCGCCTAAGGCCAGTAAGGCGCCGAGTGTTGCGGCTGTGGCTCCGGTGAAGAAAGAGGCGGTGAAGGAGAGGAAGGGGTTTAAGACGATAAAGCTGACGGAGAAGTTCAATTGTCGAGCAGTGGATATGTTTGAGATATTGATGGATGAGAGTCGGTGGAAGGGATTTACACAGAGCAATGCCAAGATAAGCAAGCAAGTCGGGGGCGAATTCAGCATCTTTGATGGATCAGTAACCGGGACTAATGTTGAGTTGCAAGAAGGGAAGCTGATCGTGCAAAAATGGAGGTTTGGTAGCTGGCCGGATGGTGTTTACTCTATGGTAATCTTCTTTCCCAAATCCCAATCAAGAAAGATGTTGAAATTTGCTATGATGAATGTTGTTGATGTAGTGAAACGTTGTGAATGATTGGTTTGTCAGGTAAGGCTTACATTCGAGGAGCCAGAACCAGGAGTGACAGTTATTAAGCTTATCCAAACTGATGTGCCAGAGGAAGACAGGTTAGTTAAGCTGAAGTTGTATTCTTACTATAGCAGATTACATGTATTGGAGTTTAATATTATGGTTTTGTGAATGACTACTGCCTGCAGATATGGGAATGAGACTGTGGTGGAGAACACAGAGAGAGGGTGGAGGGATCTTATATTCCATAAGATTCGTGCAATCTTTGGATTTGGACTCTAGACTTTGAGGATTGAAGGAACTTGTTGCTAAGCGTCTAGTGTAACGTTTCTGTTGAGATTCATTCATATCATTGTTATTCCAAATGCTATAAGACTTTGTTGATGCTTATTATGAAGCAGTCTGTTGCTGTTGTTTCAATGTTGAACCCTTTATCCATGATGTCTTGAGCGACTCAAATTCCATTGTCAAATTCAGTGCGCCACTCATCCTTGCTCTGTGCTTGTGACAATCGTGACAGAGGGTTCTTAACCTTTAGTCCTTGTGCTTTGATCTTGGTCCACTTACTGTGGCACGATCCAGTTATCTAACATGCCTGCGTGATCACATGTCTCACTAGGGTGCAGGGAGTTCATAAGCCATGGAAACTTGAGATGTGAGAATGTGGGTATCGATTACAATCTAGAAGCCAAGGTGACTGAATACGGTCAAGGAAACATCCAGTCCGAGTCTGAGTCTGTGTCATTGTCTGGTGGGTCAGATTCATGTGAGTTGCTCTATGAAAAATGGGTTCAAGGGCAGGTGGAATGCCTTGTGGAGCTAGAAGAGGTAGAATGAATGCTGAGAATCGCATTCTGGTGTTTGCAAGGGGACGAACGGTTGAGGCCTTCAATGGGGGAGGTTGTGAAGGTGTTAGAAGGTATATTAACAGTTGATCCGCCTCCAAATCCTTTTGTGTTGAGACAATATCTAGAAGTAGACGAAGCATCATCAGAAGGGGAGAATGAAGATCGAATTTAGAAAATTCTGTTATTGTAGTGTATGTTAACTGAAGGTAAGTGCTGACTAACCTTGTGGTAGGAACAAGGGGATTTTTTGCTGCAAATGCTGCATACCCATTTTGTATTACCAAAATCCCTTGATGAAGCTTCACTTGCACTGATTTTTGATGCCTAATCTAATCACTATAGTTTTCCCACCTAATCTATATGTCATTTGCTAACGTCCTACAGAATCATCCAAGGCCAATAGTCAATACAGATTTTTTTTTTTTTTAATACGAAAAGCGGTTGAAACGGTCTATCTTCTAGAGGTAGTTGCATCCTTACATATGAGAACGCGTAGTTCGGGGTCATCAAATGGGTCAATTGGTCAGCAACACAGTAATTTCTCTGAACACATGCTTGACCTGGACTTCCTCAACGAAGCAAAAATCAAGTCGAGTCGGATATGATCATTTCGACCTTCTAGGGACAACTCCAAAGTACTTTGAGTGGAAAAGTACTTTGAGTGTCTTCCACAAGTTATCACCCTCAATTTTAATCTTTTTATTGTTAAGCCTTATTGCTTTACTAAGGTATGCTTTCAGCGCATAGACTTTAACTTTAATGACTGAGTTGATATTATTTTTCCTACTGATAGCACGATTTATGACTTAGTTTTAGGTAATCATTTAGATAGATTTCTCACTCATTCATGCATGATTTAGCATTAGTTCACGGCGTTTGCACTCAAATCACGTATTTTGTCGAGATAGACGTCTACACGGACTTGTGTATTACTTTGTAGGTATTTTGGGAGATTTAGGAGCTAAAACGATACGTTTGAGGATCGTTCATCAAGATGACACACCCTCGGACTCATTAGGATGCAAACTAAAGGCTAGGGAGGACTCATGGAACCTTGCCAACACAAGCCATGCACCAAATCGAGCTTAATGATCAAAGGCAAAGCTGAAGCACAGAATCACGGTTCACTGACACTCCACGACCGTGATTCTACCCGTGATTTTTGCCAGGTTTTCGTGACAGCTGTGCCACGATCTCTTGGTCAGCTCTTGCAAAGTTGTAGTATAAAAGTGGTCATGCATTGGCTGAGAGAAGCATCTTGGAGCAGCTCTCCATTATCCACTATCATCCAATCAAAATACTCTCTCAACAAGAAGATTCTTTGAGAAGGAGGTAGAAGGAAGCTACCATTGGAGAAGAGTTTCATTGGAGAAGAAGAAGAACACACCATTGATAGATTTGATAGCTTAGTAGTAAAGGATTTCGGAATCGATTTCTAGAGTTGTATGAACCATTTGAACCTTCTTTAAGAAGGGTTGTGAGTCATTCTAATTCTATTTTTCAGCTTGGTTTGTTTACTTCACTTGTTCATCTCTTTCTCTTCATTATCTTGCAAATGGATGCCTTGATTTTATGTTTGATGATTTCGATTTCTATTATGAATGGTGTAGGCTAAATAGACGTGGTTCTAGGGTAAGGAAAGGATGGTTATGGCTAGGGCTATGATATGATGGACTTAGATTTACCTTTGGATGACTTGTGTGCATGAACGTAGCTTCTGTTAGGAATCACGGTCAGTTCTTGCCAAACCACGGCCGTGGAAAGGTAGAACAAACCGTGATCTTACCTGGTTCGATGGATCTA
Source organism: Fagopyrum esculentum (assembly GCA_033239045.1). Taxonomy (NCBI): domain Eukaryota; kingdom Viridiplantae; phylum Streptophyta; class Magnoliopsida; order Caryophyllales; family Polygonaceae; genus Fagopyrum; species Fagopyrum esculentum. The sequence continues at coordinate 130,841,083 of BSUD01000005.1, read as the reverse complement.
GTCTTAGATTGTTAGAATGTTGAAATCCTAAGTGTTTGTTGAGTTAAATCTATCCTAGGGTGACCTAGTGTTAGCAACTAAGTGTTAGGAGAGACTTATCCGGTAATCCTTGCTCTTAGATCTCAAAGATGACAAACCCTAGGTAGTGGTGAGCCTCATAAGCCGCCATTGGATTAAGTGTGCTAGGATGGTTGTTTAGGACTAACCCATTCGAGACTTACCCGGTAAGAATAGGTTAGATCCCTAGGTAACAATCCGGTTTGTGTAGAATTCCGTCCCTTAGGTTCTTAGAGACTTACCCGGTGATAAGACCTTAGGAACGGATTAGTGGACCATGAGACCTACCCGGTGATTGATCCCAATCTAGAAACACTTACTCCCAACATATCATAGTTAATCCAAGGAATGATTATAGCTTGAGTCCTAGGCCATAACCGGAACTTCCAACCCCTAGAATCCGCCTTTCTATCTTTGATCTATATCTCATATTTAGCTTGTTTGTTTGCGTTGATTTGTTAGCTTAGTTGATTATTATATTTCGCATGATTTGTGATCTTTGATTGATCACCGAAAAACCAACCAAAAACAATTGAGATTTTCATTTCTTTATTTCTTTCTCTTTTCTTAACCTAGATCTTCACTAGACTTAATAATAAATTGAATCAATCTCACCTTAGTCTTTGTGTTCGACCTCGGAATACTATCCCTACTACAAACGTCCCGTACACTGCGGGTTCGCTAGGATTTAGGATAAATATAACGAGAATATAAATTTAAAACCCATTGCGTATCACATCCTGAGCGTGACAAGTCTTTGGCACCGCTGCCGGGGACTAGGTCTAGATTGAGTCTATTTTGTGATTGTTTATAGTGTAGATCTTTCTTGTTGCTTTTGATCTCTTTTTGGTTTGTGTCTTTGCTTTTCAGGACATCTCTTACTCTTTAGGTGCATGCGAAGATCTCGTGGCAAGGATTTAGCTCCATTCGATCCCGAACCGGAGAAAACCCTTAGATCTAGATCCAAGAGCATTAAAAAGGGAAAAAAGATGGCCGGAAGAGATCTCCAAGCTGAGTTGGATGAGGCTTTAGAGCAAATTAGGATAAGGGATGAAGATTTGGAGAATGAAAGGAGACTTGCCAATGAGAGGCAAGAGGCAACTAGGAGGGAGATTGAGGAGATTAGGCAAGCTCTTGTGCAAAGAGAGCTTAACCGTCAACAACCTCCTCCACCTCCACCACAACCGCAGCCGGCGGCGGTGAATATTAGGGTTGTGCCCATTGCTATGGAAGAGCCACAAACGTTGGGGCAACGTATGGATCCGGCACAAAGAGCACACCGTCCGGGTGTGAACTTAGGAGATCCCGCAGCCCATGATTACGAGCTCCGCCCTCAAGTTCTACAAATGATCCGGCATAATCAATTTGGAGGGATGGAAGGAGAATCTCCTCATCAACACTTGATGAATTATGAGATCTTGATGGAGACTCTTTGACCGTCAAGATTGGAGAGCAACAACCATAAGCTTAGGGTTTTTTCCTTCTCTCTTAAGGACAAAGCGTTAGCTTGGTATCAATCTATTCCACTAGGGCGAGTTGGTACTTGGGAGGAGATGACAACCGAGTTTTTGACTAAGTTCTTCCCACCTTCCAAGACTACCGAGTTAAGAGGGAAGATCAATGCCTTCGTAATGAAGGATAGAGAGAGTTTATTCAAGTCTTGGGAGAGGTTCAAAGATCTTCTCCTAGATTGTCCACACCATGGCATACCGAAAATTGAGCTATTGGAGATCTACTTCAAGGGACTTGATGAAGATAGCCAATTCAAGCTCCAATCTCTTTTCGGTGGGACTTTCATGGAGAAGCATGTAGATGAAGCTTGGGAGTTTGTGGAGAAGTAAACTCTAGTGATTGAGAAATACTCCCATAGGAAGAGTGAAGGAAGAAAGGCGGGAGCATATGAGGTGAGTGAAGTCACCATGAGCAATTTCAAGCTTGACGCCATCAACAATGAGTTGAAGTCTTTGAGGGAGTTGTGTGCTACAACTTTGAAGAACCAAGCAACTCCTCAAGTGCTTCCACAAGCTAGCTTGCCTTCCAAGGAGGAGGATGTGAATTACATGGGAAGGGGCAACTACAACAACTACCAAGGCCCAAGGAATTTCAACAACAACCGGCAATTCAACAATTACCTGCCTAACCACAACCATCCCGGGTTTTCCTACTCTAACCCGGATGGAGCCTTGAACCCTACCGCTTCCACAAGCACAACTCCACCACCAAAAGCTTCACAAGAACCTCCACCCGGATTTACTCAACCCCCAAAGGATAGAGCCGAAATGATGTTTGAGCAATTGCTTGGGAGGTTGAGTGGTCTTGAGAGCACCGTGATTTCAATTTCTAAAGCTCAAAAGGTTTTGGAAGCACAAGTGTTCCAAAAAGCGGGAGAAGCCCATAGAGATCCGGGAAAGCTTCCCGGAAGAACCGAAGACAACCCAAGAGGCCAAGTGTTGGCCATCACAACGAGGAGTGGGTTGAGTATGAAAGACCCTTTGCCCAAGGAGAATGTTAAAGGGAAACAAGTGGTGATAGAGGAAGAGACTTTGCAAGGAGATGGAGGCAAGAGCAAGGATGATGAGCCAACATATGTGGCACCGCCTCCATACAAGCCACCACTACCATTCCCTCAATCACGAGCAAGAGCTCGCTTGGACAATCACTTTGGTAAGTTCCTTGAACTAATGTCTAAATTGCATATTAACATTCCGTTCATGGATGCTATTTTAGGAATGCCGGCATATGGCAAATTCTTGAAAGAGATACTCTCCAACAAAAGGAAGTTGGAGGAGTATGGGGAGATAAGAATGACCAAAAGATCTTCGGAATTGATCCAAACAATGAAGGAGGAGATGCCTCCCAAGCTAAGAGATCCGGGTTCCTTTTGTGTCCCAATTGGAGTGGGAGATGTGAAGTATGAAGCCCTTTGTGATCTTGGAGCAAGTGTAAGCATCATACCGCTTGCACTTTGCAACAAGGTTGGGCTAGGAGAGCCAAAACCGGTCAAGATGACCCTCTATATGGCGGACCGTTCTATCACTCATCCGGTTGGGATTTTAGAAGACATCCCGGTGCAACTAGGAGGATTCTATGTGCCAATTGATTTCGTTGTCTTGGATATTCCGGCGGACTATCCGGTTCCCATCATCTTAGGAAGACCTTTTCTAGCCACCTCCGGATGCCTAGTGGATTGCAAGAATGGGACTCTCTCCTTCAACATTGGGGAAGAGAATATCAAGTTCAAGTTGTCCACGATGATGAAAGGGCCAACCCTTGATGAGGATGTCTTCAACATAGTCGAGCAAGAGGAATCTAGAGAAGTTGTGAGCTCGATCTTGATCAAGGATCCATTGGAGAAGGTTCTTACCTTAAGTATGATGGAGGAAGGTGTTGAGGAGGCTTGCAATGAAGAGATCAAGTCTTTAGAAGCATTAGAAGAGGAGACAAGGGCTCGAATTGAAGAGAACGAAGAGGTGCTGAACAGTTGCAAGAACCACGGTCGTGGAAGTGGTTCCACGGCCGTCAAACTCTCTGTAAAGCCTCAACAAACGAGCCAGGCAAGGTCCACGGCCGTGGACTTGGAGCAAACCGTGGAGTTGGCCGTGGTTTTCCCTGGATCAACCCTTGATGGTGATCAAGCTTCTAGGAGCCATGGAGAGCCTTCATTTGCTTTGGATTCATCTCATCCAACCTTATTTGGATCGTCTACACTCGATAAAGGTCCTCCTAAACTTGAACTTATACCACTCCCCTCTCATTTGAAGTATGCTTTTCTTGGTGAGAATTCAACATATCCGGTGATTGTTAATGCATGCTTGAGTGATGATGAACTTGCTAAGTTATTGCATGAACTAAGATTGCATAGGAAAGCCATTGGCTATACTATTGATGATTTGGTTGGCATAAAACCTTCTTTGTGCATGCATAAGATAATGATGGAAGATAATCATAAACCCTCTATTGAACATCAAAGAAGATTGAATCCTATAATGAAAGAGGTAGTCAAAAAGGAGATCATTAAGTTGCTAGATGCGGGGATTATCTACCCTATCTCGGATAGTAAGTTGGTTAGTCCCGTTCATGTAGTTCCTAAGAAGGGTGGGATGACCATAGTAACCAATGAGAACAACGAATTAAACTCAACTAGGACGGTTACGGGGTGGAGGATGTGCATTGATTATAGGAAGTTGAACATGGCCTCTAGGAAAGATCACTTCCCTCTCCCCTTCATTGACCAAATGCTAGAGAGGTTAGCTCAACATTCTCACTTTTGCTACCTAGATGGCTATAGTGGATTCTTCCAAATCCCTATCCACCCCGATGACCAAGAGAAAACCACCTTTACATGTCCATGGGGAACCTTTGCATATAGGAGAATGCCATTTGGGTTGTGTAATGCACCCGTCACCTTCCAAAGGTGTATGATGGCTATCTTTTCGGAATATATTGAAAATATTTTGGAAGTTTTCATGGATGATTTCTCTGTTTATGGTTCTTCCTTTGATAATTGCTTGGCTAACTTGTCATTAGTATTGCAAAGATGTGAGGAGACAAATCTTGTCTTGAATTGGGAAAAATGCCACTTCATGGTAAGTGAAGGCATTGTGTTAGGACACTTGGTGTCTAACCGTGGCATTGGGGTTGATAGGGCCAAGATTGAAACGATAGAGAAGTTGCCACCACCTACCTCGGTGAAAGGGGTAAGGAGTTTCTTAGGGCATGCCGGTTTTTACCGAAGGTTTATTCAAGACTTCTCTAACATTTCTAAGCCCCTCACTAAACTACTAATGAAGGATGTTGAATTTGTTTTCTCCAAAGATTGCCTTGAGGCTTTTTGTAGGTTGAAGAACGCCTTGATCTCCGCACCTATCATGCAACCTCCGGATTGGAGCTTACCATTTGAAATCATGTGTGATGCAAGCGATGTAGCCGTTGGGGCTGTTTTGGGGCAAAGGAAAGATGGGCGTACTCATGCTATTTATTATGCTAGCAAGACGCTAGATGATGCCCAACTCAATTATGCTACCACCGAGAAAGAGTTGCTAGCGGTAGTGTATGCCTTTGAGAAGTTCCGCTCGTATCTTGTGGGAGCAAAGGTCATAGTTTATACGGATCATGTTGCGATCCGTTATCTACTCACCAAGAAGGATGCCAAGCCTAGGTTGATTCGGTGGATCCTTCTTCTTCAAGAGTTTGATTTGGAAATCCGGGACAAGAAGTGATCCGAAAACTCCGTGGCGGATCACCTTAGTAGACTCCCACCATTGGAGCTTGAAAGAGATGACATCCCGATTGATGACTCATTCCGGGATGAGCAATTGCAAATGGTGGAGGAATGCTTGTTCCAAGTGTCTAGAGGAAGCGAGCCATGGTTTGTCGACATCGTGAACTACTTAGTGTGTGAGGAAGTGCCTCCCGGTTTGACATATGCCCAAAGGAAGAAGTTCTTCAAGGATGTGAGGCACTACTATTGGAATGAGCCACTTTTGTTCAAGAGAGGGCCGGATGGAATGTTTAGAAGATGCATACCGGAAGATGAGGTGGAGAGTGTGATCCGCCATTGTCATTCCTTGCCATGTGGAGGGCATGCTAGCTCACACAAGACATGTGCAAAGATGTTGCAATCGGGCTTCTTTTGGCCAAGTTTGTTCAAGGATGTGCAAAGCTTCGTGGTAGCTTGTGATGCTTGCCAAAGGACGGGCAACATCTCAAGGAGGAATGAGATGCCCTTGAACAACATTCAAGAAGTGGAAATATTTGATGTATGGGGTGTGGACTTCATGGGACCATTTCCTTCTTCATGTGGCAACCTCTACATCCTATTGGCGGTTGACTATGTTTCAAGATGGGTGGAGGCAATCGCCTCTCCTACAAATGACGCCAAGGTTGTGGTGCGGTTCTTCAACCGAGTGATCTTTCCTAGGTTTGGAACACCAAGGGTGATCATAAGTGATGGAGGAAAGCACTTTACCAATAGGAACTTTGGAGCGCTTTTGGCTAAGTATGGGGTGACTCACAAGGTGGCAACACCTTACCATCCCCAAACTAGTGGCCAAGTAGAGATCTCCAACCGGGAGATAAAGGGAATCCTTGAGAAGACGGTCTCTAGAACAAGAAAGGATTGGGCTATGAAGCTCAATGACGCATTATGGGCATATAGAACCGCTTTCAAGACACCAATTGGCACCACTCCTTACAAATTAGTCTATGGCAAGTCTTGCCATCTTCCGGTGGAAATGGAGCATAGAGCTTATTGGGCCATTAAGTGGCTAAATTTTGACCTCAAGGAGGCGGGAGAGAAGAGGTTGCTTGATATAAACGCCCTTGAGGAGATCCGGTTGGAAGCTTATGAGAATGCCCGGATCTACAAGGAGAGGACCAAACGGTGGCATGACAAGCGCCTCATCCCAAAGGAGTTGAGTGAAGGCGACCTTGTCCTTCTCTTCAACTCAAGACTGCGGCTCTTCCCCGGAAAGCTAAAATCAAGATGGACCGGGCCATATGTGGTGAAGAAGATCTTTTCCCATGGAGCTATTGAGATAGGAGGGGAGCATTGTGGAAACTTTAAGGTGAATGGGCACCGGTTGAAGAAGTATATCCCGGGCGCTCTGGTAGATATGATTGCCCCACTTTACCTTGAGTAGACGCCCTCGAGTTTGGTCAAGCTAATGACCTTAAAAGAGCGCTTGGTGGGAGGCAACCCATTGGTAACGTTTTTCCCTTTCTCGTTTTGTTTTTGTTTTAGATTTTTCTATTTTTGTGTGTGTTTTGTGTGCTTTGTGTGTGCGCTAGAGCCTTAGTAGCATTGGAAGCCTTGCATGGCAAGTGAATGATGATGATGAACCCCTCATCAATTATGGGTGGAGCGGACGCGAAACTTGGACGGCTAGCAGTGCCTAGCGCGGGTCTCGACGCCTTGATGAATACTTAGAGCTCTCTACCATTGTTGATAGGATCATCCAACATCAATTCTACTTGAGAATCCCAAATACCATAGCAAACCATTTTTACATTGTGAGAACCTTCTTTCACTCTTCTTTACTTCATTTACACATTGGGGACAATGTGTTTCTAAGTATGGGGTGGGGTTTGCATGATCTTTTGCATGATGAGCATCTAGGATAGTTTAAAATTTTCACATGTCTTGCATTGTATATATTCATTTCGAAAATCCCATAAAAATTCAGAAAATTAAAATTTTTTTGTGCTTTCTAGGCTTGGATATGACCCTAATGATGAATCTTGTCTTGTGGATTGGCTATGGATGGCCTTATGTGTTAAATTGATGAATGCTTATGTGGACTTGAAGTACTTCTCTTGAATCCCATGAATGATTTGTGATCATGATGTTTGCCTAGAATGGATTGAGTATTGAAAGTCGAAATTACATGATAGTTCTTGCATACCATTTAGGAATGAATGAGGCAATTCATCTTCCTCTAATTCTCACCTTGATCATGTTGTTTGAGCACCTCAATTGATATAAATTTGACCTCTTTTGACTCATCCGGGAATAGGAGCATGTTAGTGTGTTGATGTGTGTGAAAAGCAAGTGTGGGGTGAAGTTGTTGATGAAAGATTGTCATGAATAAAATGCTGAATTTGTTGTGAAAGTGTAGACAAAAACATAGGTTTGGGGACGTTGGTTTAAATGACAAGTAACTCGGTACACTTCACATAATCGGGTGTTGGTGCCTTGCCAAAGTCAAATAAACCAATAGTCCTAACGAGTTTTGGTATGTGTATCTGGTGTGGATGCACCTCGAAAAATAGAAAAAGCCCGAGGATGGCTAATCACCAAGGTTTCGGCTTTTGTACACCAATGCCATTGTCTCAAAAATAAGTCATAGAAAAAGAAAAGAAAGAAAAGATAGAGAAAATATACACTTGAGGGAAGTTGATCGAGGACAAGATTGTGGAGTTAGTTCCATTCCCGGATTAGCATCACATAACCTAGAAAATCCCCACCTAATTACAACGTTTCTTGGCCTTTTATTTCACAAGACCTTATGACCTATTTGCATGTTTGTAAGACTTAGTGATTTAGATTGGATATACTTCTTGATCTTCTTGACTTCTTCATCTTTACATTTCATGCATACTTTCGAGTTAAGTGCAATTGTCTTTCCATGCCTTCACTTGTTTAATACATAATTGCTTGTCCGTTGCCATAAAACATGACTATGAAGGCGATCCAATAGTAGAAGCACAAACCTAAAAAGATTTTGCCATTTTTCTGCATACATAAATCATGTTATCTTGTAGTCTATGGTTGAGAATTTGCTCGGGGACGAGCAAACCTTAAGTATGGGGTATTTTGATAGCACGATTTATGACTTAGTTTTAGGTAATCATTTAGATAGATTTCTCACTCATTCATGCATGGTTTAGCATTAGTTCACGGCGTTTGCACTCAAATCACGTATTTTGTCGAGATAGACGTCTACACGGACTTGTGTATTACTTTGTAGGTATTTTGGGAGATTTCGGAGCTAAAACGATACGTTTGAGGATCGTTCATCAAGATGACACACCCTCGGACTCATTAGGATGCAAACTAAAGGCTAGGGAGGACTCATGGAACCTTGCCAACACAAGCCATGCACCAAATCGAAGCTTAATGATCAAAGGCAAAGCTGAAGCACAGAATCACGGTTCACTGACACTCCACGACCGTGATTCTACCCGTGGTTTTTGCCAGGTTTTCGTGACAGCTGTGCCACGATCTCTTGGCCAGCTCTTGCAAAGTTGAAGTATAAAAGTGGTCCTGCATTGGCTGAGAGAAGCATCTTGGAGCAGCTCTCCATTATCCACTATCATCCAATCAAAATAATCTCTCAACAAGAAGATTCTTTGAGAAGGAGGTAGAAGGAAGCTACCATTGGAGAAGAGTTTCATTGGAGAAGAAGAAGAACACACCATTGATAGATTTGATAGCTTAGTAGTAAAGGATTTCGGAATCGATTTCTAGAGTTGTATGAACCATTTGAACCTTCTTTAAGAAGGGTTGTGAGTCATTCTAATTCTATTTTCAGCTTGGTTTGTTTACTTCACTTGTTCATCTCTTTCTCTTCATTATCTTGCAAATGGATGCCTTGATTTTATGTTTGATGATTTCGATTTCTATTATGAATGTTGTAGGCTAAATAGACGTGGTTCTAGGGTAAGGAAAGGATGGTTATGGCTAGGGCTATGATAGGATGGACTTAGATTTACCTTTGGATGACTTGTGTGCATGAACGTAGCTTCTGTTAGGAATCACGGTCAGTTCTTGCCAAACCACGGCCGTGGAAAGGTAGAACAAATCGTGATCTTACCTGGTTCGATGGATCTAGTCTTAGATTGTTAGAATGTTGAAATACTAAGTGTTTGTTGAGTTAAATCTATCCTAGGGTGACCTAGTGTTAGCAACTAAGTGTTAGGAGAGACTTATCCGGTAATCCTTGCTCTTAGATCTCAAAGATGACAAACCCTAGGTAGTGGTGAGCCTCATAAGCCGCCATTGGATTAAGTGTGCTAGGATGGTTGTTTAGGACTAACCCATTCGAGACTTACCCGGTAAGAATAGGTTAGATCCCTAGGTAACAATCCGGTTTGTGTAGAATTCCGTCCCTTAGGTTCTTAGAGACTTACCCGGTGATAAGACCTTAGGAACGGATTAGTGGACCATGAGACCTACCCGGTGATTGATCCCAATCTAGAAACACTTACTCCCAACATATCATAGTTAATCCAAGGAATGATTATAGCTTGAGTCCTAGGCCATAACCGGAACTTCCAACCCCTAGAATCCACCTTTCTATCTTTGATCTATATCTCATATTTAGCTTGTTTGTTTGCGTTGATTTGTTAGCTTAGTTGATTATTATATTTCGCATGATTTGTGATCTTTGATTGATCACCGAAAAACCAACCAAAAACAATTGAGATTTTCATTTCTTTATTTCTTTCTCTTTTCTTAACCTAGATCTTCACTAGACTTAATAATAAATTGAATCAATCTCACCTTAGTCTTTGTGTTCGACCTCGGAATACTATCCCTACTACAAACGTCCCGTACACTGCGGGTTCGCTAGGAGTTAGGATAAATATAACGAGAATATAAATATAAAACCCATTGCGTATCACATCCTGAGCGTGACACCTACCTTCCAAGCTCCACAAGCTATCACCCTCAATTTCAATCTTTTTAATATTAAGCCTTATTCCTTTACTTTTTTTTGGTGGAAAGGAGAGGCAGTGGTATCCGGCGCATCTGGACGCGCTTTTATTAATAAAAAAAAAGGGCTAAGTAGTCTTAACACGGGATAGCCCGACCCCAAACATCATCAAGTAAAAGATCACTAATACCCTCCTGCGGGTCACACAATACAGTATAACCAATCGGTAAGTTTATAGCAAAACTAGCAATAAAGTCCGCTACTCTATTCGCCTCACGGTAGACATGGCAAAACTGGATAGTCTAGTCTCTTTTCAAGAAGTCATGACACTTATGTACCAGACTAGCTAGAGGGTGGTGAGGGGCGATGCGTTTTCGGAGGAGTTGGATGACCAACTGAGAATCAGTTTCCATGAAAATCGAGCGATAACCCAACTCCCAAGCAAACCTAAGACCATGTGTCAGTCCCCACAATTCTGCCATGGGCACTGTACAAATGCCTAGGTTGACACCAAACCCCCCGAGCCACTCTCCAGCAGAGTTCCTAGCAACTCCAGCCGTCGATGCTAAACCTTCAGCGTTTTTGCACCATCCGTATTGATCTTGATATAGCCACTTTGCGGTGCTTCCCAGGCAATATGAATGACTCTCCCCGAGCTGATCAGGTTCCTCCTCTCCCTTTTGTTCCAAATGTCGATATATTTCTTCACTTTAGTTTGAACGAGTAGACTTCTATCCCCGTCGGTATGTGCTCCATTAAACGTCTTCTCATTTCTCCACTTCCAGGTCCACCATAGCCCAACTGCAAAAAAATCATTCCAAACACAAATATTTCGATAATGAACCGAAGATAGGAGGTTACCTCGCAACCAAACGGCAAAGGACGAACTGGTGTAGCAAGGTCCATAATTCCACGCCTGTACAGTCCGCCAGAGACCACTCACCATTTTGCATTCACGAAAGAGATGGGTGAGGGACTCCGGCATTTGACCGCAACATCTACACGTGTCATCAATTGCCAGGTGGCGCCGTTTTCTTTCGACATTACACATGACACCGCCCTTCATCAGCTTCCACAGAAAGTATTTGACTCGTTCCTGGACTCGAAGCCGCCAGATGCTCCTGTAAACAACTTCATCTACACAGTGAAGATTACTCTTTCCTGCAACCAGATTATAAGCCGTAGCATTCGTGTAGTTTCCGTCTTGTGATAGCGTCCAGCTCAGCTCCTTCCAAACCAATGCTATTGTTTCCAATGACGTTAGTATCTAGGTCGACAGGTTGCAGTGCGGCAAGCTTAAGTAGTGTGCTCATGGGGAGCTTTCCTCCCAGTTCCTGCCAGTCCCAACCTGCATCTTCTAACTAGTAGTCTCTGACACACTTGTTCATCTCAATACTCTCCAGATCGACGAGAGCCTCACTGGCTAGGGGGCAAGTATTAACCCAACTATCAATCCAGAACCGAATCAGCTTTCCATCTCCAAGTGACCATCAGACACCTTTGGCGACGACTTGTTGTATGCCTTTGAGTAAGCCTTTCCAGACGTGGGATCCCCCAGTGATGGTTCTATCGCCTTGTCTATATACTTGCTTGTCAAGACCCTAACCCATAGACTATCATGTTCCTTTAGAAAATGCCACCCTAGTCCGCCAAGGAGGGCCAAATTGGCGTGGGACATTTTCCATATACCAAGACCTCCTTTAGCTTTACGAAGGCAAATTTCCGTCCAACTCACAGCATGCATTTTCCGTTGACCCTCAGCATGACCCCAAACAAAGTTACGGCACACTTTATCAATATCCTTGCAAACGCTAGTAGGGAGAGCAAGCATAGCCATTGTGTAGACGGGTATGGAGGTGAGAACCGCCTTTGTGAGAGTAACTCGCCCCGCAAGACTAAGGGTTTTCCGTCTCCAACCATTAAGCTTTCCATTGATCTTATCCAGTAAAGTCGAGAAAGTATCTTTAGTCACTCTACCCTGTAACATAGGAATGCCAAGGTAATTGCCCAAATTTTTTGTTACCTCCACTCCACTTATACACTCTATGCTCTCACAAAGGTTCCAGGGAACATTAGGTGACATAAAAATTCTTGATTTCTGCATGTTAACTCTCTACCCGGAAGCTTTGCAAAAGACTTCAATGCATCACATTACAGCTCTGACATGTGTAATGGAAGCCTCTGCAAACAGAGTAATATCATCAGCAAAGAAAAGATGAGAGAGAGGAGGTCCACCTCAAGATAAAGTGATAGGTTTCCAGTCTCCGCTTTCTACTGCTTCGAGAATGAGATGACTAAGACGCTCCACACATAGGACAAATAGATAGGGGGATAGCGGGTCCCCTTGCCTGATTCCTCTTTCAGGGGAGAATTGTTCAGTGACCTCTCCATTCCATAGGACTTGGTACCTAGCCGTGGTGACACACTCTTGGATCATCCTCCCCCACTCACAGGGAACCCTGCCTCTAAGATCGTGTCCTCAATGAAATCTCATCGGAGTCTGTCGTAAGCCTTCTCCAAATCAAGCTTCAAAAGCATCCATTGTTTTTCTGTTTTCTTTTTCCTCATAAAGTGGACTATTTCTTGCACCAGAACAATGTTATCCTGAATCAAGCTTCCGGGGATAAAGCTTCTGTTACGCTAAGATTGTGTGATGCGCAATTGGGTTTTAAATTTATACTCGTTATATTTCTCCTAACTCCTAGCGAACCCGCAGTGTACGGGACGTTCGTAGTAGGGATAGTATTCCGAGGTCGAACACAAAGACTAAGGTGAGATTGATTCAATTTATGATTAAGTCTAGTGAAAATCTAAGTCAAGAAAAGGGGAAGAAATAAAGGAGCGAAAATCTCAAATGTTTTGGTTGGTTTTCGGTGATCAATTGTTCGCTCCAAACGGTGTGTGCAAGCTTTAAATTTATAACCCTAGACTTAAGCTTAAAACAAGGATGCGAACCCGCAGTGTACGGGTCAATCGTAGTAAAAGCAAGAAAATTCCAGGGGTCGATCACAGGGACTTGGTGAAACAAAGTCCAATACGGTGTGCTAATGTCAATGCTAACCACAAAAGCAATCAATACAATCAAAGATGAATAAGATGTCAAATAAAGCAAACATGCAATTCTAGGGATTAAAGCATCTGGTTGTGGTTCCAACTCAAGATCTATAGATAAGCGGACAAAGCTGAGATTTTTGCGTGGGGAAGGTGTTTCTAAAGTGGAGTAGATCACCGGGTAAGTCTCACTACACACTAATCCTAAACCGTAACTCCTATTACCGGGTAAGTCTCAAGGAATTAAGATAAAGAACTATAACCTCAAACTAACACACCATCTAAGGGAATAGAATCAACCTTTACCGGGTAAGTCTCAGGCTAACTCACAAGGATGGGATGGAAGCACACTCAAACCCCAATAAAGGATAAACCTTTATTACCTACACTTATGATCGTTGGTACACAAACTAAGGAATTACCGGGTAAGTCTCATCCTAAGCTTGCTTTGAACCAGAAAGGTGTAATAAGAATAGGATTTGGCAAACTCTAACACTTAACTTTCTGTTTTAGGTCGGATAAGTCACCTCGGTCAGAAGAATTCCACCCCGGCCGAGATGTTCATCAACCGAACGAGATGCTTAGGGTTAAGGTTAAAGACTCGAACTTTCAGGATCCTACTGGAATCTAAGATTATTCTATCATTGTTTTTCCCACAACCTTCAGCCAATCACCCTAGAATCACACAAGGAAATTAGCCACTCATCATCATTATGAAAGTATTAAATATATGGGAAGAAGGTGAATATTTGAACAAAGAAGAATTTAATGAAAACACTTCAATAACTGAATCAAATATCACAAACAAAAGCATTCCTTGGATAGCAATCCAACAAGACAAGACAATCAATGAAGGAATTGAAGACAATCTTACAAAACCCTTCAAAAGGCTATAAAGCTATGGTCTTTTCTCTTCCTTCAACCTTCAAAGAGGTTCTTCAAATCTCTCCCAAATTGGAGTAAGCTGCGGCTGCTGCGGATGTAAATTGGTGTATGCGGGATCTTGTATCGATGTATGCAGCCTCCTCAAATTGTAGAAAATCAACCCTTTTTATAGGAAAAATAAACCTCCAAAGATAATAAATCTAAAGAAGATATTATCCCATAAATATAGGTAAAATATATGATTCTGCATATCTCCTTCCTTCTAGAAGCTCAGCCCAAAAATATAAGATCACTTTCCAAAATTAAAAGATCTCTTCCAAGAATAAAATATTCTCGCCGCGTCCTAGGTGTTCGCCTCGGTCGAGTCGGTGTCTCTGGATCGCCTCGGTCGAGGTGAACCTCTGGTCAACCGAGGTGACTCATAACTGAATGTAGAATCTCTCAAAACTGGTCCAAAGTAAATCTTTAATCCATGGCTATGCTTCCTGAATGTAGCTCCAAATGACTCTTGACTCCTTTTGCTCCTTTTTGATGCAAAACGTACCATATTACCTGCAATTACAACGAAACTAGGTGTAGACCTCGATTCTCGTAAAGGTAGATGAAATGGTAGTAAAATCACATAATGTACATACAAACATGCAGATTATGAAAGATAAAACGTCCAAACAAACCCCAAAATATAGACTATAATTCATGCTATCAAAATACCCCATACTTAGCCCTTGCTTGTCCCCAAGCAAGTTCCTCATATAGAAATCAAGATAGAATGGATTATAAGTCAAGAAAATCAATGAAATCTTTCAAAAACATTTTATGGTGTGTGACTATCATAGATCACTCTAAGAGAGTACTTCCTGGAAATTAAAAACTCAATATGATCAAAATATTTTATAAATATAGGAAAGTTGTTCATCTTTGCATAAAATCATAGAATGTATAATAAATCACAATTATCAAAATTAATCATGTATAATCCGATTTAAACTGCTAAGTCAATCAACAAGCTCAAGGTCTCAAGGGCTTCCCAAAAGAAAAGGTCAAGAAACGTGAAGGGTAGGGATGTATGTAAGGTAATGTGGTGCTAGAATCCGGGAAAGGGATGAACTTCACTTTCACTTTGACTTGCAACATCTTCCATCAATAAGCTTTGCTTATTCACACTTTTTCTTTTACTTTACTTTTTGGGATGCATGGATAGAGGTGCACAATAACTGAAGCCTAGGAAATCCGCAATCATCAATTTCTTGAGATGCATCAAACCCTTGATGCACATACCATGACCCGTTAGGAATATCGCTCAATCCGACTTTGGCAAGACACAAACACCCGACTATGTGAATGGTGCCGAGTTACTCATCTTCATGATTGACTTCCCCAAACCTATTATTGCTTTCTAACACTTTCACTTTCAGCCACCTTCAACTTTAACTTGCTTTCACCACTTTGCTTGCTTCCAAATTCCCGGATAGGTAAAGGGAGGCAAAATGTATATGAGGGGCTAAGCATGATCAAGAAGAAGAAGAAGAAGAAGAATGAATTGCCTTGGTCTTTCCAAGAAGAACGTGAGAGAACTTATGCTGCGGTGTCAACCTTCAAATTCAACATAATTTGGATAAAAACAAAGTATTAAACATGCTAATAATTTCAAACAAAGCATTTAGCAACTTAAACATATTATAAAACCTTTCAAACACATAAAGAACTTAAAACCAGTCAGTAAACAAGATCTTCACTGAGGTCATATCCAGATAAGTAACAAAAATTCGTTTTCGAAAACTCTCAGTTAACACACCTCGGTCGAGGTGTTCTTGGTTCAACCGAGGTGAAATGCCTCGTTTGGCCAAGACTAACTCGGTCGAGATCGAAAATTTTTTTTTAAAACCATTTTTTTTCAGTTTCGACGTTTTTCTCAATCAAATAACCTGTAGGTATGCATGTAATATCAGATAAACATATAAAGGCAAATGAAGCATCAATATGAAATATCCGATCAAATGTGCGTACATCGAAATCATCAAATAAGTACATCAAAGTCATCACATAAATAAATACCCCATACTTAGGACACACTGTCCCAGTGGGTCGATATAAGTCTAAGGACAGGATACTCACCGAATATAGCTAAACTGCATGAAGGAGTAAGAAACAGCTCTCAGAAATGACCATCTCGGTTGGCGAAGCACATCTCGGTCGAGGTGTTCTAATAGTACCCGAGATGTATCTCAGTAAAGCTCGTTTCCTCAACTTCTCGAAATTTTGTTCTTCCAATGTAGCTCCTGAACTGTGATCCTTTTGGAATACCTGGTTGTTGTCTAGAGGAAAGCAAAAACAAAAACTATCTAAACTAGACTAGAAAACGGGAAAGAAAGCAATACCTTGGGTTGCCTCCCAAGAAGCGCTTGATTTAAGGTCGCTAGCTGGACCATACGGCATGGGATTACTCAATGCACTTCGAATGTCGTGGAGTGCTCATCACATCCGTAAAAATCTTCCAAGAAGGTTCCGGTTCCTAACTTCACCGGCAAATGGTAAGATCTCCCACGTACAAGCTTGTACGGTTTGATTCTCACCGGAATCCTTCTAGCTTTCCTGCACTTCAATGGGACATAATCTAGCCTTGCGTCCCATCCTTTCCTGGATCGAGAAAATAGTTTCTCGAGAATCATAGCAGCTTCCCCATCTATAGCTTGGGGATGGTACAGGGTCCTGAGCATGCGAGGGACCCCATACTTGAACAAATAACACTTCGTTGCCTTAGCGGTGAAGCGCTTGTTAACTTCACTCCTTATAATCCAAGGAGCATCTTCCTCCAACAATTTCAAGAGAGATTTCATCTTGATCTTAGGAGGTTCTTTCGGAAGAGACCTCCAACTCTCCGGTGCTTTCCTGAAAAATTCAGAAATTTTAATAGGGAATTCGAATGGAGTAAGAGAATGTACCTTGTAAAGTTCTCCAAAGCTTGAGACAAGTTTCGTGTTGGGTTGATAATCCACCCACGAAATCTCTCTTAGTTCTGCTGGTCTTTCTTCCACCTTGACCACAATCTCAGTAATTTGGTCAAGGTTCTCTGCATCTTCCACTTCTGATTTTGCAGATTCTTCTTCCATCTCGGCCGAAATTTCTTCCACCTCGGCCGAGGTCTCAACAGTCGGATCGAGATCCTCCACATCCTCCTCTTCCACAAAAACTTCAGGAGAAGCTTCCGGTCTGACCAGAGGAATGCTTGGAACGTGCAACACTTCCTTATGCTCCTCTTCCGGCTTAGCATAGGATATGGTGCTTTCCTTGAGCTCCTCCACCTTCTTCATCAACTTCTCCAATCTTGATTCGAGAGAGTCTTCGAAAGGTTGCTCATAAATGTTTTTAGGGACATTCTTCTCATCCCATATCGCAAGTTCATGTTGAATGGCCTCTTCTCTTTCCCATTCATTGTTGAACCAATAGAAGGAGTACTTCTCCTCCAAGTATTCATAATGGTCCGCCCTAGCACTTTGTCTTGCTATCCAGGCTGGATCAAACATAGCCATCAGAAATCCTGAAAACTACAAAACTCATAGAAAGAGTAGTTAGTAGCAACAGGGGCAAGTGCCCCGAAAGCAAACCGTAACCGGCTAGGTCTAGACCAAGTCCCCGGCAACGGCGCCAAAAACTTGTTCGCTCCAAACGGTGTGTGCAAGCTTTAAATTTATAACCCTAGACTTAAGCTTAAAACAAGGATGCGAACCCGCAGTGTACGGGTCAATCGTAGTAAAAGCAAGAAAATTCCAGGGGTCGATCACAGGGACTTGGTGAAACAAAGTCCAATACGGTGTGCTAATGTCAATGCTAACCACAAGAGCAATCAATACAATCAAAGATGAATAAGATGTCAAATAAAGCAAACATGCAATTCTAGGGATTAAAGCATCTAGTTGTGGTTCCAACTCAAGATCTATAGATAAGCGGACAAAGCTGAGGTTTTTGCGTGGGGAAGGTGTTTCTAAAGTGGAGTAGATCACCGGGTAAGTCTCACTACACACTAATTCTAAACCGTAACTCCTATTACCGGGTAAGTCTCAAGGAATTAAGATAGAGAACTATAACCTCAAACTAACACACCATCTAAGGGAATAGAATCAACCTTTACCGGGTAAGTCTCAGGCTAACTCACAAGGATGGGATGGAAGCACACTCAAACCCCAATAAAGGATAAACCTTTATTACCTACACTTATGATCGTTGGTACACAAACTAAGGAATTACCGGGTAAGTCTCATCCTAAGCTTGCTTTGAACCAGAAAGGTGTAATAAGAATAGGATTTGGCAAACTCTAACACTTAACTTTCTGTTTTAGGTCGGATAAGTCACCTCGGTCAGAAGAATTCCACCCCGGCCGAGATGTTCATCAACCGAACGAGATGCTTAGGGTTAAGGTTAAAGACTCGAACTTTCAGGATCCTACTGGAATCTAAGATTATTCTATCATTGTTTTTCCCACAACCTTCAGCCAATCACCCTAGAATCACACAAGGAAATTAGCCACTCATCATCATTATGAAAGTATTAAATATATGGGAAGAAGGTGAATATTTGAACAAAGAAGAATTTAATGAAAACACTTCAATAACTGAATCAAATATCACAAACAAAAGCATTCCTTGGATAGCAATCCAACAAGACAAGACAATCAATGAAGGAATTGAAGACAATCTTACAAAACCCTTCAAAAGGCTATAAAGCTATGGTCTTTTCTCTTCCTTCAACCTTCAAAGAGGTTCTTCAAATCTCTCCCAAATTGGAGTAAGCTGCGGCTGCTGCGGATGTAAATTGGTGTATGCGGGATCTTGATCGATGTATGCAGCCTCCTCAAATTGTAGAAAATCAACCCTTTTTATAGGAAAAATAAACCTCCAAAGATAATAAATCTAAAGAAGATATTATCCCATAAATATAGGTAAAATATATGATTCTGCATATCTCCTTCCTTCTAGAAGCTCAGCCCAAAAATATAAGATCACTTTCCAAAATTAAAAGATCTCTTCCAAGAATAAAATATTCTCGCCGCGTCCTAGGTGTTCGCCTCGGTCGAGTCGGTGTCTCTGGATCGCCTCGGTCGAGGTGAACCTCTGGTCAACCGAGGTGACTCATAACTGAATGTAGAATCTCTCAAAACTGGTCCAAAGTAAATCTTTAATCCATGGCTATGCTTCCTGAATGTAGCTCCAAATGACTCTTGACTCCTTTTGCTCCTTTTTGATGCAAAACGTACCATATTACCTGCAATTACAACGAAACTAGGTGTAGACCTCGATTCTCGTAAAGGTAGATGAAATGGTAGTAAAATCACATAATGTACATACAAACATGCAGATTATGAAAGATAAAACGTCCAAACAAACCCCAAAATATAGACTATAATTCATGCTATCAAAATACCCCATACTTAGCCCTTGCTTGTCCCCAAGCAAGTTCCTCATATAGAAATCAAGATAGAATGGATTATAAGTCAAGAAAATCAATGAAATCTTTCAAAAACATTTTATGGTGTGTGACTATCATAGATCACTCTAAGAGAGTACTTCCTGGAAATTAAAAACTCAATATGATCAAAATATTTTATAAATATAGGAAAGTTGTTCATCTTTGCATAAAATCATAGAATGTATAATAAATCACAATTATCAAAATTAATCATGTATAATCCGATTTAAACTGCTAAGTCAATCAACAAGCTCAAGGTCTCAAGGGCTTCCCAAAAGAAAAGGTCAAGAAACGTGAAGGGTAGGGATGTATGTAAGGTAATGTGGTGCTAGAATCCGGGAAAGGGATGAACTTCACTTTCACTTTGACTTGCAACATCTTCCATCAATAAGCTTTGCTTATTCACACTTTTTCTTTTACTTTACTTTTTGGGATGCATGGATAGAGGTGCACAATAACTGAAGCCTAGGAAATCCGCAATCATCAATTTCTTGAGATGCATCAAACCCTTGATGCACATACCATGACCCGTTAGGAATATCGCTCAATCCGACTTTGGCAAGACACAAACACCCGACTATGTGAATGGTGCCGAGTTACTCATCTTCATGATTGACTTCCCCAAACCTATTATTGCTTTCTAACACTTTCACTTTCAGCCACCTTCAACTTTAACTTGCTTTCACCACTTTGCTTGCTTCCAAATTCCCGGATAGGTAAAGGGAGGCAAAATGTATATGAGGGGCTAAGCATGATCAAGAAGAAGAAGAAGAAGAAGAATGAATTGCCTTGGTCTTTCCAAGAAGAACGTGAGAGAACTTATGCTGCGGTGTCAACCGGATAAAGAGCCGAACTGCATAAAAATATAATAAATAAAACCCTGCAGCTCCTCAGTAGTCTCGATCCGGTGGTGGTGGTGGAATGTAGGGGAACTGAGTAGGATCATAGGGATAGCCCATGACATGCTGGAACTGTAGCTGAGCCATCATGTGCTGATGATGCTGCCGCTCCTGCATCTCCCGGATATCCAATGAAAGTGCAGCATAAGTGTCGATAACCTGATCCGTCAGGTCGTCGATCCGTCGGTGTGCTGCTCTGTCCCTAACTCTCTGTCTCCTGCGCCTAGCGGGCCTGACTGGAGAAGTCTCAGCTGGCGCCGGCTCAGTGTCCTCCTCATCCTCATCTAGATCAATAATGGGAGGCGCGCTCGTCCCAGCAGTATATGTCCCTGTGTCCATCGGGACGCCGCCTCCTCTCTCATCAACAGTCTCGTCGTCGTCATCCTCATCCTCAGCCTCCTCAGCAGCCTCAGCAGCAGCAGTTGCTCCCTCTCTGTAATCCTCCATAAGCGGAGCCCATGCTGTCTGCCAAAAATGTGGGTCGTAGACAGAGAACTGCGCAGACCATCTGATGCCCTGAGGTGCAGTCCGCTCCCATGGCATGGCGACGTATGGAGTGGTCAACCCACGGGGAACTAGAATCCTCCGCGTGATCATCTCCTGCAGACCCAGCGGCTTCGGAGCCGCCGCCAATGTGCACACGCTGAGGTCCATCCCATGGTAAGTGGCGATGTGGGTGACTAGACCTCCACAGCAAATATCCCCCTTCCCTTTGGCCTTGGTCTTGTGCAGATCCTCTGCTAAGAGCAAGCCAAAGTCGGGGAAACCTCTTGTGACCATGCAGTAAAGCGAAAAGAGCTCCCCCTGTCTGATCTTCTGGGGCGTCTCAGTACGCGCCAGAAGCATCTCACTGAAGATCCGGTGGGCAAGTCTGAAGGCCGGGTGAAAGACGACCTTCTCCCTGGAATCACCAGGGCGCCATCTGTCTGCATGTGTGGTAATGTGGGCTATCTGTCCCCAAAACTCCCTAGCTACTGATCGGGAGGGGAAGTCTACAGCGGTGGGGGCAGGAAAGCCAAAGATCTCTCTCCAGATCTCTAATGGAACTATGAAGTTCCGGCTCATCAGCCGGTACTTCACAGATCCGTCTGTGGGTAGGTAGGAGAAGGAGCTAACAAACTCGAGTGTCGGCTCTATGTAGGCTGGGGCTCGGATCTCAGTGAACTGATCTAGCCCAACGGTAGCAATCATCCTCCTAAGGTCAGCATCTAACCCTAGGCAGTCGAAAGCGGACACCTCCAGAAATCGTGGTGCGATAACTGGACGGCCCGCTATCCTCTCATAGTCTACCCGGCATCTCTCGTGGATAACCGGGCGGTAGGGACGGGAAGAAGAAGGGGAAGGGGAGGGTGAAGATCTATCTCTCAGGGCTAAACGGCGATCGGAACTCATCTTCACCTAACACTGTCAGACTACCTCGGTTGACTGACAAGCCTCAGAAATCACCTCGGTCGAGATGCAGTTCGACCGGACCGAGGCGTAGCAGTTGCGATTCCAATTCTCAGAATTTCAGTTCTTTTCCCCCTAAAATCACTACAAATGCTTCCTAAGGGGTACTTATGGATTTCCTCAGCAAAATCAAGGGCAACCAAAGCCCAATAAGCAGTAAACGAGTGGGTTAGGGTTTTCGAACCTTTTGCACCTCGTTTCGGTCGAAAAAACTCAATCTTCTCGCAGATCCGCAGTTGCAATCGACTCTTCTACCCTTTAATCGTGTTTTGGAAGCAGAAATCTTCGAAAACGAGCGAGAAACGGAGGAGAACGAGGTCTGCTGTCGCCGCGGTCGAAATGGGGTAAAAGTGAAAACTGTAAAAAAATTTTCTTTTTATACTGTTACTGGATCTGCTGTCACCTCGGTCGAGATGGTCTCGACTGGACCGAGGTGGTACGGACCGAGGCGGTTCTGCAGAAACCCTAGTCGCCTCGGTTGCTTCAAGAATCAACTCGGTCGAGGTGTTCTGACAGTGACCGAGGTGCCTCTTTCTTCTCAGAATCTCGAACTTCTGTCCATCCAGATGTGCGCCTTCCTGTTGTCTGTCCAGAACGCCAAAAACAAAGCAAAGCAAAGCAAAAACAAAAACTATCTAAACTAGACTAGAAAACGGGAAAGAAAGCAATACCTTGGGTTGCCTCCCAAGAAGCGCTTGATTTAAGGTCGCTAGCTGGACCATGATGCGTCTCAAACGAGGTAGGAGGTTCCCTCACCCCATACTTCACCTCCATCATGGGGTGAAGTAAGTAGATCCATCAAACGCTCCAAGACGTGTAAGTGCTCGTCGGGGAATGAATCGTCTATGGGTGGGCTATCCGTCTCGCGGGAGGATTCCGGTAGCCGGCTGAGGTGATCCGCAACTGAATTCTCGGATCCCTTCTTATCGCGGATCTCTAGGTCAAACTCTTGAAGCAAGAGAATCCATCGAATAAGGCACGGCTTTGCATCTTTCTTAGCCAACAAGTAACGAATGGCTGCATGGTCGGTGTAGACAATGACTTTCGCCCCTACTAGATAGGAACGAAACTTCTCGAAGGCATATACAACCGCCAATAATTCTTTCTCGGTGGTAGCGTAGTTGCGTTGTGCTTCATCTAGCGTCTTGCTAGCATAATAAATGGCGGTGGTCCGTCCATCTTTCTTCTGCCCGAGCACCGCTCCTACGGCTACATCGCTAGCGTCACACATGACTTCAAAGGGCAAGGTCCAATCAGGAGGTTGGATAATGGGAGCGGATATCAACGCTTCCTTAATCCTGTAAAAAGCATCAAGACACTCCTGCGAAAACTCAAAAACAACATCTTTATTCAAGAGGTTAGTTAGAGGTTTAGAAATCTTGGAGAAGTCCTTGATGAATCTCCTGTAGAAACCTGCATGCCCGAGAAAACTCCTCACACCTTTAACAGAACAAGGAGGAGGGAGTTTCTCAATAGTCTCGATCTTAGCTCGATCGACTTCAATGCCTCGATTAGAAACGAGGTGTCCTAGCACAATGCCTTCGTTAACCATAAAATGACACTTCTCCCAATTCAAAACAAGGTTAGTGTCTTCACATCTTTTAAGCACTAGAGAAAGGTTAGATAAGCAATCATCAAAAGAGGAACCATATACAGAAAAATCATCCATAAATACCTCCATGATCTCCTCTATGTACTCGGAAAAGATAGCCATCATGCATCGCTGGAAGGTAGCTGGTGCATTGCACAATCCAAATGGCATCCTCCGATAGGCAAACGTCCC
The DNA here is from genome assembly GCA_033239045.1 of Fagopyrum esculentum. Lineage (NCBI taxonomy): Eukaryota > Viridiplantae > Streptophyta > Magnoliopsida > Caryophyllales > Polygonaceae > Fagopyrum > Fagopyrum esculentum. Next base: position 130,817,339 of record BSUD01000005.1, on the reverse strand, counting down.
CCATGGACAAGTGAAAGTGGTCTTCTCCTGATCATCCGGATGGATAGGAATCTGGAAGAATCCACTATAGCCGTCCAAGTAGCAAAAGTGTGAATGCTGGGCCAACCGTTCGAGCATTTGATCAATGAAGGGAAGCGGAAAATGATCCTTCCGAGTAGCCGTGTTCAGCTTCCTATAGTCGATGCAAACTCTCCAGCCCGTAACGGTCCTTGTTGGGATCAACTCGTTGTTCTTATTCGTCACAACGGTCATCCCTCCTTTCTTCGGAACGACATGCACCGGGCTAACCCACTTGCTGTCCGAGATAGGATAAATAATACCTGCATCCAACAACTTAAGAACTTCCTTCTTCACAACCTCTTTCATGATCGGATTTAACCGTCTTTGAGGTTCCCGTGAAGTCTTATGATTATCTTCCATTAGAATTCTATGCATGCAGAAAGAAGGTTTAATGCCAATAAGATCATCCGTGGTGTAACCTATGGCTTTTCGATGCTTTCTCAGGACATGCATTAGCTTAGTTAATTCAGAATCGGAAAGGGAAGCACTAACAATAACGGGATAAGTAGAATCCGGCCCAAGAAAGATATACCTCAAGTGACTAGGGAGTTGTTTAAGCTCCACAACTGGGGGTGCTTTCTGAGAGGGATCTGTGCTTCCTCTTTCCAGTGGAGTGGTGTCAGAAACTGGACTAAATGCAATCTCAGTCTGAATCGTCTCGCTGTCGACCTCGGTCGAGGCGCAAAGGCGTTGACCGAGGTGTTCTTCAGACGCCTCGCTCTGTCCAGAAGGTGCCTCGGTCGAGGTGCTGCTACAGGATCCGAGGCTGGAAATCTTCGTTTCCTGGACTAGCTTCTCAGTTTTAGCTCCTGGATCCTCTTCCAGTGCCTTCAAGCTCCGTATATCTGCATCACAAGAAGCATCTATACCTTCCTCCATTAAACTGAAGCTAATAACTCTTTCGAGTGGATCGTTAATAAGGATAGAGCTCACCAATTCCCTTGATTCTTCTTCATCGTAGATGTTGAAGATGTCATCAGTTAGTTGCTCCCCTTTCATGGCTGCAAGTAGTGCGAACTCCACCTCATCGCCACCAACGTTGAATTTCAACTTGGCGTTCTTGCAATCCACATTGCAACCCGAAGTTGCTAGAAATGGCCTCCCGAGAATGATAGGAACAGGATAATCTGCGGGAATGTCAAGTACGACAAAATCTATGGGTAGATAGAAGTTACCTAACTTGACCGGAACGTCTTCCAAAATGCCCACGGGATGGGTGATGGAGCGATCCGCCATGTAAAGTCGAATCTTGACCGGCTTGGGCTCTCCAAGACCGATCTTAATGCATAGCTCCAGCGGAATGATGCTCACGCTGGCTCCTAGATCACATAAGGCTTCACAAGTGACATCCCCAACTTGAATGGGAATGCAAAATGAGCCGGGATCTCTCAACTTAGGTGGCATCTTCTCCTTCATGATCTTTATAAGCTCCGAAGACTTAGATGTCATCCTAACTTCACCAACATCCTCCAGCTTCCTCTTCCTTGATAGGATTTCTTTTAAGAACTTCCCGTAGGCGGGCATACCTAAAATAGCATCAAGGAAAGGGATATTAATATGGAGCTTATTCATCAAGTCAAGGAACTTACCAAAGTGCTTGTCAAGATGTGCTCTGGCTCTGGACTGGGGGAATGGAAGTGGTGGTTTATATGCAGGAGGTGGAACATAGGCTTCAGTTGTTCCTCCTGCTTTCTGTTGCACCGCCTCGGTTGGCATCTCGGTCGAGGTGTTCTTCGACTGGATCTGGACCGAGGTGGTCTGCGTCGAGCGAGGTACTGGATCTGCAGTTTTGAGTCCACTCCTCGTCGTGATGGCCATGCACTGGCCCTTAGGGTTAGTTTCCGTCTTTGCTGGAAGCTTCCCTGGATCTCTTGGCGCTTCATTCGCCTTATTAGCTGATAGCATGAATTATAGTCTATATTTTGGGGTTTGTTTGGACGTTTTATCTTTCATAATCTGCATGTTTGTATGTGCATTATGTGATTTTACTACCATTTCATCTACCTTTGCGAGAATCGAGGTCTACACCTAGTTTCGTTGTAATTGCAGGTAATATGGTACGTTTTGCATCGAAAAGGAGCAAAAGGAGTCAAGAGTCATTTGGAGCTACATTGAGGAGCAAAAAGGAATCCTTCAGGAAGCATAGCCATGATTAAAGATTTACTTTGGACCAGTTTTGAGAGATTCTACACTCAGTTATGATCACCTCGGTTGCCCAGAGATTCATCTCGACCGAGGCGATCCAGAGACACCGACTCGACCGAGGCGAACACCTAGGACGCGGCGAGAATATTTTATTCTTGGCTGAGATCTTTTAAAATTGGAAAGTGATCTTATATTTTTGGGCTGAGCTTCTAGAAGGAAGGAGATATGCAGAATCATATATTTTACCTATATTTATGGGATAATATCTTCTTAAGATTTCTTATCTTTGGAGGGTTATTTTTCCTATAAAAAGGGTTGGATTTTCCACAAATCCAACATCCGCTTACAGTTAGAACATCACGCTATCAGCGCAGCAGCCGCATCCTACTCCAATTTGGGAGATTCGAAGAACCTTTTTGAAGGTTGAAGGAAGATTGAAGACTATAGCTTTATAGCTTTTTGGAGGGTTTTGTAAGATTGTCTTCAATTCCTTTCCTTGTTGTTTTGTCTTGTTGGATCATTATCCAAGGAACGATTTTTGTGTGATATTTGATTCAGTTATTGAAGTGTTTTCATTAAATTCTTCTTTGTTCCAATATTCACCTTCTTCCCATATATTTAATACTTTCATTATGATGATGAGTGGCTAATTTCCTTGTGTGATTCTAGGGTGATTGGCTGAAGGTTGTGGGAAAAACAATGATAGAATGATCTTAATCACAGTAGGATCCTGAAAGTTCGAGTCTTTAACCTTAACCCTAAGCATCTCGTTCAGTCGATGAACATCTCGGCCGGGGTGGAAACTGGCTGACCGAGGTGGCTTATCCGATCCTTAACTGAGAGTTAATGTGTTAGAGTTTGCCAAATCCTATTCTTATTATACCTTTCTGGTTCAAAGCAAGCTTAGGATGAGACTTACCCGGTAATTCCTTAGTTTGTATACCAACGATCATAAGTGTAGGTAATAAAGGCTTGTCCTTTATTGGGGTTTGAGTGTGCTTCCATCCCATCTTTGTGAGTTAACCTGAGACTTACCCGGTAAAGGTTGATTCTATTCCCTTAGATGGTGTGTTAGTTTGAGGCAATAGTTCTTTATCTTAATTCCTTGAGACTTACCCGGTAATAGGAGTTACGGTTTGGGATTAGTGTGTAGTGAGACTTCCCCGGTGATCTACTCCACTTTAGAAACACCTTCCCCATGCAAAAATCTCAGCTTTGTCCGCTTATCTATAGATCTTGAGTTGAACCCACAACTAGATGCTTTAATCCCTAGAATTGCATGTTTGCTTTATTTGACATCTTATTCATCTTTGATTGTATTACTTGCTCTTGTGGTTAGCATCAACACTAGCATACCGTACTGGACTTTGTTTCACTAAGTCCCTGTGATCGACCCCTGGAATTTTCTTGCTTTTACTACGATTGACCCGTACACTGCGGGTTCGCATCCTTGTTTTAAGCTTAAGTCTAGGGTTATAAATTTAAAGCTTGCACACACCGTTTGGAGCGAACAGCTGGATAATGGGAGCGGATATCAACGCTTCCTTAATCCTGTAAAAAGCATCAAGACACTCCTGCGAAAACTCAAAAACAACATCTTTATTCAAGAGGTTAGTTAGAGGTTTAGAAATCTTGGAGAAGTCCTTGATGAATCTCCTGTAGAAACCTGCATGCCCGAGAAAACTCCTCACACCTTTAACAGAACAAGGAGGAGGGAGTTTCTCAATAGTCTCGATCTTAGCTCGATCGACTTCAATGCCTCGATTAGAAACGAGGTGTCCTAGCACAATGCCTTCGTTAACCATAAAATGACACTTCTCCCAATTCAAAACAAGGTTAGTGTCTTCACATCTTTTAAGCACTAGAGAAAGGTTAGATAAGCAATCATCAAAAGAGGAACCATATACAGAAAAATCATCCATAAATACCTCCATGATCTCCTCTATGTACTCGGAAAAGATAGCCATCATGCATCGCTGGAAGGTAGCTGGTGCATTGCACAATCCAAATGGCATCCTCCGATAGGCAAACGTCCCCCATGGACAAGTGAAAGTGGTCTTCTCCTGATCATCCGGATGGATAGGAATCTGGAAGAATCCACTATAGCCGTCCAAGTAGCAAAAGTGTGAATGCTGGGCCAACCGTTCGAGCATTTGATCAATGAAGGGAAGCGGAAAATGATCCTTCCGAGTAGCCGTGTTCAGCTTCCTATAGTCGATGCAAACTCTCCAGCCCGTAACGGTCCTTGTTGGGATCAACTCGTTGTTCTTATTCGTCACAACGGTCATCCCTCCTTTCTTCGGAACGACATGCACCGGGCTAACCCACTTGCTGTCCGAGATAGGATAAATAATACCTGCATCCAACAACTTAAGAACTTCCTTCTTCACAACCTCTTTCATGATCGGATTTAACCGTCTTTGAGGTTCCCGTGAAGTCTTATGATTATCTTCCATTAGAATTCTATGCATGCAGAAAGAAGGTTTAATGCCAATAAGATCATCCGTGGTGTAACCTATGGCTTTTCGATGCTTTCTCAGAACATGCATTAGCTTAGTTAATTCAGAATCGGAAAGGGAAGCACTAACAATAACGGGATAAGTAGAATCCGGCCCAAGAAAGATATACCTCAAGTGACTAGGGAGTTGTTTAAGCTCCACAACTGGGGGTGCTTTCTGAGGGGGATCTGTGCTTCCTCTTTCCAGTGGAGTGGTGTCAGAAACTGGACTGGATGCAGTCTCAGTTTGAATCGTCTCGCTGTCGACCTCGGTCGAGGCACCAAGGCGTTGACCGAGGTGTTCTTCAGACGCCTCGCTCTGTCCAGAAAGTGCCTCGGTCGAGGTACTGCTACTGGATCCGAGGCTGGAAATCTTCGTTTCCTGGACTAGCTTCTCAGTTTTAGCTCCTGGATCCTCTTCCAGTGCCTTCAAGCTCCGTATATCTGCATCACAAGAAGCATCTATACCTTCCTCCATTAAACTGAAGCTTATAACTCTTTCGAGTGGATCATTAATAAGGATAGAGCTCACCAATTCTCTTGATTCTTCTTCATCATAGATGTTGAAGATATCATCAGTTAGTTGCTCCCCTTTCATGGCCGCAAGTAGCGCGAACTCCACCTCATCGCCGCCAACGTTGAATTTCAACTTGGCGTTCTTGCAATCCACATTGCAACCCGAAGTTGCTAGAAATGGCCTCCCGAGAATGATAGGAACTGGATAATCTGCGGGAATGTCAAGTACGACAAAATCTATAGGTAGATAGAAGTTACCTAACTTGACCGGAACGTCCTCCAAAATGCCCACGGGATGGGTGATGGAGCGATCCGCCATGTAGAGTCGGAACTTGACCGGTTTGGGCTCTCCAAGACCGATCTTAGTGCATAGCTCCAGCGGGATGATGCTCACGCTGGCTCCTAGATCGCAAAGGGCTTCACAAGTGACATCCCCAACTTGAATGGGAATGCAAAATGAGCCCGGATCTCTCAACTTAGGCGGCATCTTTTCCTTCATGATCTTGATAAGTTCCGAGGACTTAGATGTCATCCTAACTTCACCAACATCCTCCAGCTTCCTCTTCCTTGATAGGATCTCCTTTAAGAACTTCCCATAGGCGGGCATACCTAAAATAGCATCAAGGAAAGGAATATTAATATGGAGCTTATTCATCAAGTCAAGGAGCTTACCAAAGTGCTTGTCAAGATGTGCTCTGGCTCTGGACTGGGGGAATGGAAGCGGTGGTTTATATGCAGGAGGTGGAACATAAGCTTCTGTCGTTCCTCCCGCTTTCTGTTGCGCCGCCTCGGTTGGCATCTCGGTCGAGGTGTTCTTCGACTGGATCTGGACCGAGGTGGTCTGCGTCGAGCGAGGTACTGGATCTGCAGTTTTGAGTCCACTCCTCGTCGTGATGGCCATGCACTGGCCCTTAGGGTTAGTTTCCGTCTTTGCTGGAAGCTTCCCTGGATCTCTTGGCGCTTCATTCGCCCTATTAGCAAGTTGTTGTTCGAAGGACTTTTGGGCCCTCGAAAATGAAGTCATAGAATTCTCCATAGCACTAAGCTTGATCAAGATTGCCTCCAGGACTGCGTCCTTCTTTTCCGGCTGAGACGAACTTGATCCTTGCCCTTGGCTCTTCAATGGAGTAGAAGAAGAAGAAGGAGAAGAGAGGAAAGGGTTAGAGGAATCATTAGAGTTGGAGTTTGAATGATTGTTACCGTTGTTTTGGTTATTCGCCCTCCAATTGTTGCTATTGGATCCTCTATTGT